>CM050649.1:47996017-49196017 GCA_027574665.1 Rhynochetos jubatus | reverse complement strand
GTGCCTATTCAGATCAGATTCAACTAGGCACCCACTATGAGCTTCAGGAATAATACCTGAAGTTAACGTTAGGCATCTGTTAAATTCAACAAAAGATAGCTATTTAACATTCTTCGCCCTTGTGGTGCTTACAGGTAGATTGTAAAATATGAGGTGTAAAATGAATGCAGTGAGTGCAAGGAAAGGGAACTTTATCAGGTTCTCCATATCATTATGGGTAGTCTTAAGAAGTGTGAAATGCTTCACACACTACTTCGTTCCCTTGGAATTTAATTCCAGGTGGTTTAAAATTTTAAACCTTTGAAAGATCTACAGAAGAACTGAGGTAAATTGAGGTACCTATTTTTTATTATGACAAAAAGAACTTAATAATAAATCAGCTATTCCTCCTAACAAACCCAAGGGCCAAGGTTTTGAAGGCCATGTATTGAAATCTCCATTAAGAGGAAACAAGAACAATGTTAATGATGCCTGATTTTGGTCAAGTCATACTTAATGGAAGTCCTGGAGAGAAGAAATATTCTTGTCATGTTTTAAAAAATGGTGGAGTTAAGTAAACATGATTAGATTTTTAATGCATTGAAAATTGGTATCTAAACATTTTATATGAATGTATTTCAACTTGGGAAGTGTGATACTATCTCAGTTATAATTCTAGACTACTTTTACTTGTAATCTGCATAGCCTTATGTAACATCTCATATATTTTCTGCTTATGGAACAGAAGGTAGGGAATGCCAGCAAGGTAAGTATTTATGAGAACAGAAAGCAAAGTGTCATCTGGTGCAAAACTTCATATGGATACTCATTTCTCACTATGCTGTTTTTTAATTTGACACTTGTTCCTATATGAGTAAATCATCTGTGGGAATATTCAGTGATTGGACAGTATCATAAATAACACAGAAGTTAAGTCAATATTTTTTTCCAAAAGAATCTAAACATGCCATCTATAATTTTTCCCATCTTTATTACATTTCAAAACTAGTAACAGTTGGGAGTTAATCAGCATGTCAACCTTCCCATTTTAGGTACTGATAAAGCAAGGAAGATTTGTAATAGAACCAAAGGAATAATTTCCAAATGATTAGATAAATGGTTAGGTGTATCTCCATCTCTACATATCAGGATTTTAATAAATGCTTAGTATTTATTTTACACATCCAGTGGCTGTAGTTTGATTATCACAAAGTGTATTTACGGAATTGGGTATGTAGAATTTTTTAATACATTTTTTATAGGCTTCTAGAAAACAGAAGTGCTCCCTGGGTAGAAACATTTAGAGAAAACTCTTTAATGTGTTATTCAACTCAAGAATAAGTAAGAGTATTTGAAAGCAAACCTGCCTCAGTAGAGTATTTTAGAGAAGTGAAGGTTAACAGATGAAGTAATTAAATGATAGTCCATAGCTGAAAGCATCCGAGCTACAACATGCAGGTTTTGTCAGGTGGGAAGATGTTTTTTTATGAGTAGAGAAAAAAGGTGAGGCAATTCAATCCATATTGCTTGCTGGATTTCTGATGCTTTGGTCAGAGCTGAATTACTCTCAGCAGGCTCCCAGCTGCTGACATCAGTTCTCTGGAAGAGTGGTCTGAAATTATTTGTTTGTTTGCTTATATATGCACCTTGCATCGCCTGACTTTGAACTGTTTTGAAAGTTGATGCACAAGAAACCCTCTAACTTCTTTGTGGGGGAATGTAAGATGAAAATTAATCACGATACAAATCATAATATTTTTTAGAATTCTACATTTGAGGTACAATGCTCTCATGCAGAACGATTTTTCCTGGGTTAGAGTGTACAGGGAAAATTACCTATTTTGATCTCTGTATGAGGGTTGGAGTGGTGATGGTTCAGGGAAGACACCCATCTCTGATTCATCCTCCTTTTAGGGCAGGATGGAGCTGACAGAATTGTCTACAAGATAACAATAAGCTGTTTTATTTTACGTGGTAACAAACAAACAAATAAAACCCCAAACCCAAAATGGCTCCTGCTTTTGTCAGTGAAAATAGAGAATTTCATTTGCCAAATTCTGAAAGATGATTAGGGATAAACTTGTAGATAATGTGAAAGATTCCAATAAACTTCCCAAAGATTATAAAAAATAGACTAATTTGGTAATATTTGAATGAATGTACCGTCCTGTCAAGGTAAAACTTTGTTCCTGGAGATAGGAAGAACACATCCTTTTTATGTAAAGTCAGAAATAGATAACTATTCAGACAGATGTACAGATAATGCAAAAACCAATGAGTTCTGGTGATTTCAGAACAGGCAGACTATCACTGACAACTAGTCCTTCCACCCTGAAAGCTGTAGTTCTGAAGGCTGCAATGACTAGAAGGCCAAGTCTTTTATAGCTCCTAAAGCAGATGTATCGGGTGTACCTGGCAAGGTTTTGGTAGCAGGGATACTGCAGGGGTACCTTCTATGAGAAGATGCCAGAAGCTTCCCCTGTGGCTGATGAAGCCATTCAATCCAGCTCCGAAACAAACCCACTGCTGGCCGAGGCTGAGCCAGTCACTGATGGTGACAGCACCTCTGTGACAATATATTTAAGAAAATATGTGACAGAAACAGCTCTGCAGACACCAAGGTCAGTGGAGAAGGATGGGAAGGAGGTGCTTCAGGCATCAGAGCAGAGATTCCCCTGCAGCCTGTGGTGAAGACGCAGGCACGCACCCTTACAGCCCATAGAGATCCACAGTGGAACAGAGCTGCACCTGCAGCCCATGGAGGACCCCATGCCAGAGGAGGTAGATGTGACCTGAAGGAAACTGTGAGCCCATGGAGAGCCCATGCCAGACCAGGCTCCTGGCTGGACCTGTGGCCTTACGGAGAGCCCAGGCTGGAACAGGATATCTGGCAGGACTTGTGACCTCATGGGGGACCCACATGGGAACAGTCTGTTCCTGAAAAACTGCACCCCATGCTGGAGTGGTTAGTGAAAAACTGCAACCCATGGGAATGGTAATGGGTTTAAACTAAAGGCAAGGAGATTTAGACGGGCTATCAGGAAGAAGTTCTTCCCGGAGAGGGTGGTGAGACACTGGAACAGGTTGCCCAGAGAAGCTGTGGATGCCCCATCCCTGGAAGTGTTCAAGGCCAGGCTGGATGAGGCTTTGAGCAACTTGGTCTAGTGGAGGGTGTCCCTGCCCATGGCAGGGGTGTTGGAACTAGATGATCTTTAAGGTTCCTTCCAACCCTAAACAGTCTGTGATTCTATGAATTTCTCAAAGTTGAGTCTGTTTTGCCCATGATAGTAATTGATGACTAATCTCCATGTCAACCCATGAAGTTCTTGTTGTATTTTCTTCCCCTGGTGCTTCCCCTGCATCTAGCAGTTAGCTAAGGTCAACCCATCATGCCAGAGAAGAGTCACTTCACAGAAAGTAAACAAATGTAGGGGTTTGGACTCCTTCTGTTAGAGATTTCAAGTAATTTACCTTTTACAGTCAGACATAGTCAAGTATAAATACCTTACTATAAAGTATTAAGCTTACCTTTTGCGTGTCCAAAACAGGTAGACCATTACTTGAATTCCCATGACTGTCATGCAAAAGATGGAAGAGCAAATAGTGTTTGGAAGTGCAGTTCAAACGACTCAGTGTTCAACATACATTTAAGTAAGCATGTGAAGAAAAAGATGTTCAGCTATAATAATTACAAACTATCCAAATTCTATAGCTTAGCTTATTCGATAACTCAGTGGGATTCCTGACAGAAGTAATACTCAGGGTTAATACAGCGTAAGGAGGAAAAGACTACTTGCTCCAAACTACTAGATATCTCCAGGCACTTTGCAAGGAAGATCCTAGTCACACTGTTAATTACATTCAGCCTTTTTCTCCTAGTTTCAATCATTTAGTGCATTTTTCTCTTTCTAACTTGATGAAGTTAATGTTGTTCCTATGTTCTTTAAAAAACATATCATCTAGGTATCATCTAATTCCATTAAGTCACAAAAAATGAGCCAAAAATCACTGATCTGAAAAATTTTGGTTCATTTCTGATACTGTACACTGTAAAACCACTACAAAATTTGAAATTGATTTTCAATTTTCAAATTTTCTGTGAAAATTAGGAAATATGAGATTTTAATTCATTTTTTATACTTGTGAATGAAATGCTACTCATGTGGGTCTTGATTCAGGAAGAGGCTTAAAATAAAGTACATGAAGCTAGCTAGTTCTAGATGCAGGGTAGAAAGGAGAAGAGGAGACAAAGCAAGTGCCGTAGGCAGGTAATAGTAAAAATATTACTGTCTAGGAATCATGTCATAGATGAAGGGTCATGACTGATGCAATGATCCTATGTTAAAGTAATTTCTTTTTGCAATAAAACTTGAGTCTTTCAGAAAAAGGAGAATAGACCACAGATGAATAATTTTCTCTGGATGTTTTGTCCACTGGGAAAAGAAATGTTGCCTGTTTGCAGGCTTGTGTTTTGTTTGAAGGATTAGGCGCTTTGGGATTCTGCTCATGTAAACATAACATCTACCTATTGGAATAAAAATAGCAAGTTATGTGCTGTGGTATTTGTAAATTTGGGTGATGAGTGACATATACTCAAAGAGGTAATACCTGACTCAAAAAAGTATGGGGAAATAATTACAGTAATCAGATTCATGGAAGAAAAAAAGGGTGATCAAGAAAATTTCTGATGACTGACAAAGACAAATGAGGCTTATTCAGAATGCTAAAATAGTTGCAACAACCTTTGGGAGTTACCAATATATGTAACATTTCACTGGAAGTCAACAGTTTGCAGGGATACAAAGACCCTTACCTGCAGTACAACGGAAGAAGTAAAAAGATATCCAGCGACCATAGTATTCCACCCCACCTCCCAAAGGTAGGATATAATTAAGGTGAAGAGGTAGAAGATGAACAGAGAGACTCATGTTTAACGAAGATTGTGTCTTTGTGTGTGTACGTGTGTGCATGTGCGTGTGTGTGTGAAAAGGGAGCAGGGGCACAGGAGAGCATGAACAGAAAAAGCATGTGGACTTCAGAAAGCTGCACAAAAGGCTCATGTGCCAGGCCAGGAAGTATTGTATCAAGGATGAACTGTTATACATCTAGGGTAACTTAATGGAGACATATTTCATTCATAGTTCTGAATAAAAGCTTTATTGGATTGCAGGTGCAGAGGAATGCAAGGTGACTGGTGAAATGTCAAAAGAATGAATATTGTGGTCATCATTTACCTTTCAGAAGAAAGGCAAGAAAAGCTGCATCATTCAGCAAGAACAGCTTTGTACTTCTGAATACCTAAATAAGTTGGCCACTGAAATACAGGTTAGGCTTGGTTAGATTCAAATCAGATTTGAAGTGTTCAGTTGTAGGTTTCAGGCTTGTCCGCAGTGGGTTCACAACTAACAAAAAGAAGGGGATACAGTCTTGGCGTTTTCTTACAAAGGATTAGTATGTTCCAGGATTTGAATATAATTTAAGCTTCTTAACTATGCACATGTCTTCAGCAGATTATGAAAACCAAAGTAAATTTCCATCACCATTATAAGCTATTAACTATAGATTGCCATTCTTCTCATACAACAATGGGTATGAATGAAGTCACTGCTGGACCTATTTTGTCATAGATTATTCCAAAAAATAACACAAGGAGAGGGAGAAGTGGGAAGGAGAGAGATAGTTATAGTACCAGGCAGCAAAGTGATAAGAAATATGTATGAATTTCAGATGTTTGACAGCAGTTAATATAACAAGTACATCTGCATGGGGAGAGAAAGAGACAGAACTATTCTGAACAACACACATTTCTACAGGAAGATGGGCTGTACCATTTCTAAGTATAGGAGTTAGTTTCAAATGAAGGCAACAGTTGTTAGGTTGGTTTATGTTTTGGGTTTTTTTTTTAAATGTAAATCAAACATTAAAGAAATGTAATCAAGATTTATAGGAAGAAATAGCTGTAGAAAAGGAAAAAAGATTGAAGCTCATAAATATCCTGTTGGCGGAAAATTTAGACAGTAAATTGACAGATAGGAATAAAAAGCCCCTTAACAGCTGCACTTAGCTCAAAAGTGTATGGGCCTACAGGGAAGCTGGGGGGGACTTTTTACAAGGGCCTGTAGTGATAAGACAAGGGGTAATGGGTTTAAATTGAAAGCAGGGAGGTTTAGATTGGACATCAGAAAGAAATTCTTCCTGGAGAGGGTGGTGAGGCACTGGAACAGGCTGCCCAGAGAAGCTGTGGATGCCCCATCCCTGGAAGTGTGCAAGGCCAGGCTGGATGAGGCTGTGAGCAACCTGGTCTAGTGGAGGGTGTCCCTGCCCATGGCAGGGGTTTGGAACTAGATGATCTTTAAGGTCCCTTCCAACCCAAACCGTTCTGTGATTCTATGAGAAGTTGTTAGAAGAGAAAACCGAACATTTCTACTGCTACAACTGACTTCCTGCAATTGCGTCCCTTATATTTTGGCTTCAGCTCATAGCACTGAGCACCCTGGTGATTCTGTGTTTATGAAATCAGATACAGCATCTTTATTAAGAGATTGTAACATTCATACACAATCATAAAACAACACATACAAATGTGCTATTTGATGCAGAAACAGAATAATAATGGGTTTGGATTTACAGTATGCTACTGGGAGAACACCTTACTTCTCAGTCAAATTTTTTCCAATCCTTCTGAAGTTTTCAAGAGGTATTCAATACTACCAGTCTCTCCAGTCGAGAGAGACGAGCTCATTACCTATGAGGGTTTGGCCTGATTTGTATTACAAACTTCAAGGGTGAGCAAGAGCATCTCTTTTTTTTTTTTTTTTGGTAGTCTTTCTTTTTTGTTTTTCAGTAGCAATAGGGAATAACGGTGTAGCACTTTTGAAAGTGTCTGTAAGAAATATGAATTAATGTGTTCTGCCTCTGTGAAGACTTTCTCTGCATGTGTCATATACTGATAACATTGCTTAAGTCATTATCATTATCTCTGAGCAAGTGTTTTCAAACATTTGGTATCTTTTAATAAGGAAAGCATAGAACATTCTGTATGAAAGAGCTGACAAGGTTCAGGTGTTATTGTTATCTACGAAAAGAACTAGGGAAGCAGAAGTATTGGGGATTTAAAATCAAGATAAATAAAAAGAAGACATTCTGTTCATACAAGATGATCCCTCCTGCATCACATTATGATTAATAAACATAGGAAAGTTCTCTAGAAATATTTACCTATTCAAATGTGGGATCACTGAAGGTATAGTATTTTAACCTACTAATTTTGTAAACTGAATGCATCTGAAATTATCAAAGTGCTACTTAAGTGTATAATTCTTTGGCTAATATTAAAAAAAGCATAATAGGGGACCCAGATCTTTATCACATATGAGGAAGTATTCAAATCCATTTTCTCTGAGGCAAGGTTGTGTTCCCTTTAGATGTGTCTTTCTTGGTCAACATATTTATCTCTTCCCTCTGCCTCTACTAAGTAGGTGGTAAATTTGAATTCAAATGTAAATACATATAGTGTTTGGATCTTTTAGCATATATTATGATTTACTGTGCCCATAGGAGTTTTTAATGATTTTTTTTCACTGGTAAATAAAGAATATTAAACGGATTAAAATAAAGAATAATATATACATTGTTATGTAATTTATATGCAATGTAATGAGACATGTCATTGAAGCTAATGAAATGCAGAAACCCAAAACTTTGCAGGCTTACCTCTAACTTTGGATAAACTATGTATTTGGCTACAGTATTTATGACTTCATAATTTTTAAACACTTCAATTAAAATAGTAACTTTAAACCCACCATTATATAAAAGGTTTTTTTTTCCCCTCGGTCATTTAAGTTAAAATAGTTCATACGTGGAAAATTGAAAAATTACATCCCTCCACCCCCCACAAAACAACAAACATTGTTCTTTCCCAGTAGCTTTCCAGCTCTCCTGTATACCTGAACTGAGCTTTGTCAATTACATGATCAACGCTGTACGGCCAGTTGTAAATAGCCTTGAAGAGACCAGACCTGCGAAGTCTCTCTGGAACACAATATGATGGGTTTCACCCCAGAACACTGAGTCATAAATTCTCACCTTATTCCATGACGTTGCTGTGATTAGGTTACTTGGGGTACTTAAACCACGCAGTTTTAAATTAAAAAATAATTTAAAAAAATCATCTGCAGCAACTCCATTTATAAGGCAGGACAGCAGTCACCTGTCCAAACAGGGGTACTGTAGGGATTCAGTAGTGAACTGTAGATACCCATTGGATGTAACTGTAAAACCCAGTTCACAGTGGAACATAGCAATGAAGTAACGAAATATCCAATTTACTGAATATATGGATGGCACCATTTTTAAACTTGTTTTCTTCACACAAGGACTGTAACTGTTTATACTTAATTACTTCATTTTCACTTTTGGCTTAGTTTAACACTTCAGCTGCAAAAATGATTAATGAACCTGCAACTAATTCGTGTTATGGTACAAGATATTAGTGTATAAAATAGTGTGAAAACACCACACTACTTTTACCATGTTCCACACACGTCACACTTCCCTGGGAAACATTTTACAGTATATTAACTGCCTGATCATTAAGAATTAATTATGAATTAATTTGTCTTCCTCTGCATTTTCCTAAGTGAACTGAAACAGTAGAAGTGTTGTTACAGAACTGTGATTTGGAGAGATATAAAGGAGTGCAGCAGACTTCTAGTTGCTTTTTTTCTTCAAAACTGGAAGGTGAAATAGTTGTAATTTAATTAGGAGAAAATAATAATTTAGCATATCTTGTTTATAATCAGGACCACAGAACACATTTTACTGTCATTAACAAAAAAGTCTTTTTCTTTTTTTGGTCACTATAAGTAATCCTGCCACTCCCGTAATTAAATCATTGATTTTTCAGTCTCTGGAAAGGAAAAAACCCCAACATTGTGCCTATTTCCTCAATTGTTTCCAAGGTCTGAACTTGAAGGTGAATCAGAAAAGGTTTTCTTCTGGCACTGTTATTACCTAAACAGCAGTGAGGCAGATAGTACAACAGTAATGCGTACATTCCATTTGCTTTAGTTTTAAAATTTTCATTAAGTAGGGAAAGTGTCATGGTCAGTAGGGAGAAGAAAACACCAGGAAAGGCTCATAAGTCAAGACAAGGACCGAGCTGGGGGAGGGATCACTCAGCAGTTATGACCATGGCAAAACAGACTCCACCTGGGGAAGAAAACCCAATTTAATTAGTCACCAATCAAATCAAAGTAGGGCAATGAGAGACAAAACAAAACAAATCTTAAAAACCTTTCCCCCTCCCCTCCCTTCTTCCCAGGCTCAGCTTTGCTCCTGATTTCTCTACCTTCTCCCCTGAGTGGTGCAGGAGGACAGGGAATGGGGGTTGTAGTCAGTCCATCACACGGTGTTTCTGCTGCTCCTTCCTCCTCGGAGGGAGGATTCCTCACACTCTGCCCCTGATCCAGCGTGGGGTCCCTCCCATGGCAGAGAGTCGTCCATGTATGTCTCTGATGTGAGTCCTTCCCATGGGCTGCAGTTTTCTTCTCTAACTGGTCTAGCATGGGTCCATCCTGTGGGGTGCAGTCCTACAGGAGCAGACTGCTCCAGCATGAGCTTCCCATGGAGTCACAGGCTTCTTCCAGCACCATGATCCTCCCATGGCTGCAGGGGCACAGCCTGCCCTCTCACCCTGGGCGGCAGGGGATCCTCTGCTCCTGCCTGCCTTTCCTCACTGACTTCTGGTGCCTGCCTGGGTGTTTCTTTCACATCCCACTCCTCTCTCCTTCCACATCTCTCCATACTGTTTCCTCTTCCGCTGCTGATTCTCTTTTTGTTTTCTCCTCTTAAATATGTTAATTACAGCGGTGGTCGTTGGCTGGGCCATGGCTGGAGGAGAGGCTGACTTGGAGCAGGAGAGCTTCTAGCAGCTTCTAACAGGGGCCACCCCTGTGGCCCTTCTCCGGCTACCAAATCCCCTCACCACACAAACCCAACAGGAAATTAATGAAGGATGGCTTTCTCCTTTCGTTGTGTGTAATAGCAGGTTTGAAAAACAGCCTGTCCTAGGTCAGCTTTGTCATGGGATGGAAGATCCATTCTCCTTCAGGCTTGATTTCAGCCTGAAAACTTGCTATGAGTTTTCAGTTTCAACAAATGTTGTGCCATAGCTGCAGCTCCATAAGGATCACACCTGCTTTCCACTGCCTCTGAAAATTTGCTGTGGATCTACTCCCTATTGTAAGGAGTACTCTTTTTTCCTCAAAAGTCTCCCTGTTCAGATAAGCCACAGCAAGAGTAGGAAAACAGTAGTGTACACATGGATTTACCTTCCTGTAGCGCTGTACTGCTGTCCATATCTGCGGTACAGGTCATCTGCTTATTGCACCTCCCAGGCAGGTTTCCCCAAAGGAAGGATGACACAGACATGCTGAGTTGCTCTCAAGGTGACAGACTGTCCTCTTTGAAGCTGGAGCAGGGTTAAAGAAGCAAACTGCAGCCTTTGGCTGTGCTGCTATTTACATCTTTTCTGGTGGAATGATGCACACAATAGAGGTACAACGTGCTGTAAGCAAGCAGCTTGCTATACCAGTTGCCGTGCCAACTGATCTAGATTACATGCCTGGTTCAATTCCTTGGGGATTTAACACTGATTGATGTATCACCTCTACATTAAACCTCCCCACAGACATCTTAAAAGACCTAACACTTAAATGCCTGTGAGACTGTACAGGTATGGCTAAGCCTTTCTAAGAGTGATGAGGTCCAGAGGCAGCCACCACTGCCCATTTACCAGGCTCTACTGTGAGCTGACCATGTTTTCCTCGTGAACAGCTTGGAGAACGTATGGAACTTAATTTCTTATATATATGGGGCAGGTGTTTTAAATTGTGAGAAGGGACTTCAGAAAGTAAAGGATCAGGGGGAACTGGAGAGGCATTTGTGTGCTTTGTTCATTATGTTTAAATACTTCCTGAGTTCCTGCTCTTCTCTCCTTCCTCAGCCTCAAAAACAAAGACAGAGCTTTTCAGACAAATGGAAATCACTGGGAAAGTAGGCAAAGGTTTAGGAAGTGCAATGACTCAGACCTTTCAGAGGCAGAGGAAGGAATGAAAAGTAGCTCCTCATCTTTGTGAATCTTTGCTAGGTAAAAAAAATCTGACAGATAATAAGTCCTCTCCTTGCCTTTAGGGCTGTTGTTGGGGAGATGTATTATCTGGTCTCAAGGACCTCATTCTCTGTTGTGTGTGCAAGCTCCCCCTCCCATAACCGTTTTGGATTGAATCACAGAAATGGCTTCAGCAATTAATGAAGGCTGCGCCAATCCTATTACTGTCTACTGATCCTTGCCATCCTTCTCCAACAGCTGCTGAACTGCCACAGTTTAAGATAAAACTCTATTATTCTAAATCACTCAAATGAAAAGAGACTGATGCTGTACAGCAGGAAAATGCAAAATAAATTGTTTTAAAGAAGCGTCATCTGTAAGAATTAAGCTTGCAATTAAGCTTGCAAATCCATTCAGGTGTGTGCAAACACCTATGCAAGTTATGAACAAGTGCAAAAAGCCTTACAAGAAGCCTTATGGCTGGCCTTATCCCCTTTTGTTTGTCGATGATGGACATGGCAGACTGTAATAACCCTCAGGCTTAGTTACAAAAAAAAAAAAAAAGAATTCACTTATGGAATACTTTTCTATTTGCCTTGTGTGCATGTCGGGGAAAACTGGAGTTAAGAATTTTGTCCTTTGAGATGTGCCTGGTCACAGGAAGAACAGCTGATAGACAAATATTTGTTTCGTTTGCCTTTGCAGAAATGTTTCATGAAAGAAGTTTAATCTCTGAGGTGAGAATGCAAATTGCTACAAAATGAGTCTTAAAAACAAGAGAGGCAAACGTGATTTCTTAACAGGTGTGTTGGGTTTGTGTAGTGGGGGAATTTGGTAGTGGGAGAAGGGCCACAGGGGTGGCTCCTGTGAGAAGCTTTGAGAAGAACTCCCCTGGCTCCAAGTCAGATCCACCTCTGGCCACAGCTGAGCCAGTCAGCGCCTCTGTGACTGATGCATTTAAAAGTGGAAAACACAAATGAGATGCACCAGTGGAAAAAGGGTGGAGAGTGGAGGAGACACACCCACCCACCCACCCCCAACCCCCAGAAGTCAGTGAGGAAAGGCGGGAGGAGGTGGCTGGAGCAGAGGTTCCCCTCAGCCCATGGTGAGAGGGCAGGCTGTGCCTCTGCAGCCATGGAGGGTCATGGGGGAGCAGAGACCCACTTGCAGCTTGGGGAGGGCCAAACGCTGGAGCAGGTGGCTGTGCCCAAAGAAGCCTGTGACTCTGTGGGAAGCCTAGGCTGGAGCAGGCTGCTCCTGAAGGACTACACCCCGTGGGAGGGACCCATGCTGGAGCAGGGGCAGAGTGTGAGGATCTGGCCCTCTGGGGAGGAAGGAGCAGCAGAAACACCGTGTGATGGATTGTCTAGAACCCCCATTCCCTGTCCCCCTGCACCACTTGGGGAGAATGGTAGAGAAATTGGGAGCAAAGCTGAGCCTGGGAAGAAGGGGAGGGGGAAAGGTTTTAAGATCTGTTTTGTCTCTCGTTGCCCTACTTTGATTTGATTGGTAACTAATTAAATTGGGTTTTCTTCCCCAAGTAGAGTCTGTTTTGCCGGTGACCATAACTGCTGAGTGATCCCCCCCACCTCGGTCCTTGTCTTGACTCACGAGCCTGTCCTGGTACTTTCTCCTCCCCATCCCACCGGGAGAGGGAGTGAGAGAGCGGACACTTGGTGCTTAGTTTCTGGCTGGGCCTAAACCACCACAGTGAAGGGAAAGTGGGAGTTTGTGGAAAACACTGGAAAAGATGAGAGTTCAACCCCAATGCATACTAGTTGTTCATCAAATTTTAGTTCTAATTCTTTTGTCTGACTATATCGAATCTTATTTTTTCACCTTTCTGTATTCCCAACCTTGTATTGCTGTTTCAAGGTGAGGAATTTACTTTCTGTTGAATACTATATATCTTTTCCCAGTGAAGGCACTAATTTATTCAGTGCTAGAGGGACACCATATCTTTATTTTTCATTGAAATCTTCTGTTTTGTTATCAACACTAATCTGAAAGCTGAGTAAAATCAATGTACACAGAAAATTAAATGATTTAGCCAGTGCTCGTTCAATGTTATCAGTCTTGTAAAGATTCATAGCATACAAAGCAGACATATTTCTATTTCCCTCTTCTAATTACTTTCAAAAACTTTATTTCTGTCTCCTTGATACTATCATTATATGCCTACTGAATGAAGAAAGAACATATTTTGTGCTGGTTTATATTCTCTGCTATCACACTGAAATAGGTGGCATTCTGGAGATTGTATACCAGTGCTATATTTGTCACAATAGCTCTTTATATTTGTAGTAGTAAAGTGCTAGAGAATATTTTTAACATGTTCAGGAAAAATAGTTCTGTGATGCAGTTTCTGACAACATGATAATTTTATGTAAAAGTTTTGGCTTTAGCACATCTTCAGTGTTGCAAAATAAAAATCTATAGTATATTTCTGCATGCAAGAGAGCTGTTCCCAGTTCTGTTCTAGAAATGCATACACTTAAAAGAACATACATACTGGGACTGATTTATATACCAGTGCTTCTTCACTTGTATGATTTTTACTTGCACAAGCAATTCTGTTGAAGTTAAAACTCCCAGATACAATGCAATTACTTACATGCTTTCAGGTTGCATGGATCTTGACAATTGTATTCTGCCCCTCAGCTAAAGGCTTGCTTGAGTTTCATCTGATAAAACCTTCCAGCTGAATGCTTCCCTGCTATGAATATGTATCTTGAAAGCTGACAAGTGTATGGCTGAAGAAGCAGAGAGCCAATTATAGACTGGCAAACAATTTTTGTGAAAAAGCAAATCTAGCATGTGTTTAATGTTATAATTCTATTTTCACTGGTTTAGAACGTTGCTGTTTACCTCACTTTACAGCTTTTGTTCTCAAGAAAGACATGGCTTATTATAGATTTCTTGCTGATGGCAGAAGAATGAAAAAGAAAATGTGAACATTGTCAATACTAGCCTTAACAATAACTTTCGTTGTTAGGGTGAGAACTGAGGTCATGTTTGGCACTTAGCCCCAGACTGTTCTTCAATAGTGCTCTGTCCCAGCATAGACTTTACCAAAGAGTTCTGCTCTTGAAACTGCAGACAACTGTTTGCAAAACACCAGTGCCAAAGTTGAATTTTTCTAGTCTCTCAAGGACAATACATAGGCTGGCTGCATTCTAGGGTATATTGTGTCAGGACTTCTGGCTGTACCTATGCCTACTGCATATAGACACATAATATGTCTTCCTTGTCATACTAACAGTAATTACATTTTAAAAGTGAATAGTGCATTAAACTGACTTGACTTTTTTAGGATAGCTGTCAGAAATTGATTTTACATGTCAATAGTGGCTATTAGCTGATTATATAATCTGGCTCTGTGATGTGCTTCACATGCAGCCTTACTTTTAGACAAAGCTGCCAACTCTTTTCCCCTCCCTTTCAATGACTTAACTACATAACCCTATCCTCATCTTCTACTAAATGTAATTAAATGATTCTTAGAAAATTATTAACTCAGGGAGTCTTTGGAACACAGGCTTGTGAGTGACTGAGTGTGATGCTGAGGGTGCAGGTGTTGTCTTTGTTGTTTGAGCAGATTGAGTTAATGAGTGGTTTCACGCAAATATCCAATCCTACAAGCCAAAACTAGGAAGCGTTTCCCCTCAGAGTATTGTTGTACTAAGCACTGTCTTTTGGGAATTCCAATTCTCCATGCTGGATTTCTCTCCACAGTATAGTGGGATTTTTGGCAGGAGGTAGCAAGGAGCATATGGGATCTCAGTATTAAACAGAGATGCACTGCTGATTGAGGGAAGTATTGCTCCCGTACCTTGCAAGGATATGTTATGACACATGAGAGTTATCTTGAGGCATCTAAGTAACATTCTTGATTTGGTCAATTCCAAATAAATGATATAGAAGTACATCAGACAAAATGTTATAGAAACACATTTAATTGTTTTACTCTATATTTATATTCTGTATATAAAATATATATTCTGTATATAATATATCTGTAAATTCAGCTTATAAAACTTCTGTTGTCTTTGCATGGCTGTTTGAATCAAATGTGTATTGCTTCACTGTAAAGTGAGCATATATCTCAGCTCACACTCCAGCTAACACATCTTTGCAGCTCTATGCAAGTCAGCAAAATAGCGCCAATCTATACTAGTAACACTGTGACCCAAATACTTGTTAAGCTAGTACGTGTCACCTCATTACATGTATACTTTCTACTGTGGATTTTTAATATCAGGTGGCTGCAGCACATTTTCTGCTATTTAGCCCATGTATCTATTTAGCAGGCTACATAATCACTGCTGTATGTGTCAAGGCTGTTCTAAGGTGATAATATCTTGTTTCTCTATTTCATTTCTCTTCTAAGGGGAAAAAAAAGTTCTTTCCATGGCAAAGATCATTGTGTTGATCTGTGTTATTCAGGCAAGCACAAAACTTTTGACACAGCATTATTTTACTTTTCAGTTACCATAAGCTATCCTTGCTAGTCCATTTTAAGTGTGGCTGCTGTACTATTGAATTCCTTGTGTGTATTAGCATGTGTAAATGCTAAACATTGAAGCTCTGTGTTATCCTTATGTCACGCTGATACACATCAAGAACAACCTTCCTAAGGTGAAACTGCCATTTTGCAGATAACGGTAATGGTGAATAAAATGCACCCTTCTGCTCCATGTCACATGCAACGCTACTACCCTTCTCTTCCTTCTTTTCCTGTTATCCTTCCCACAAAACTAACCTAGTTTTCTTGGTGTGATAAAGCCCATCTGAGTTAAGTTGCAATGTACTGTGTGCTCTGTAATTAAGAAACATGAGTTTTATTGTTTTAAAAATTAAAATTTGACATAAATTAAAAGCTTCAAGCTGTTTACTTCATGAAGAATTTATTGTAACAGTCAGAAAATTAACTATAACATAACAAAGAAATACTGTATAAGGGCAGTTGAACTACATTGTTTACATATATCGGGTCTCATTCACTTGGATTCATTTATTGTTTGTTCAATATGAATCCTTTATGTGTATTAAAAAATCATTTGATATAGCTTTTTTCTGGCTCATCTGCACTAGACAGCTTGCACAATACAATTTGCAGAGCTCTGTGACCAGCAAAATTGTTTAAGCAGTCTTAGCATATTTTTTTTTAAATGAATGCCAGCAACCTAGCTTCACCTAAATAATACTCTTATCTTTTTAATGGTTGTGATATTGAGCTCTACTTGTCTTTACAGCTTCAGTAAATATCATAGACCTGCAAGTTATCATTTGAGAAAGATTATTTTCCCTTATCCTGTTCTTCTTTCTCTATTTTTCTTCTTTAGAGAAAATAGGTATGGCTGCTAAATAGGAATATTAAACTTCATAGAAGTTAAGACAGTGGATAAAAGGTCATTGTTTCAAACCTGAGCATTTGTAGGGACCCCAAAACATTTGAAGTGCGAAAGAAAAACATTTTTAGGAACGCTTAATAAATAATTAGATTTTTTTTGGATACTTAAGAACATTTTTAATATTGTTTTGGAGGGGGTTTTTTGTACAGTTGAACTAAACAAGTTTTCTAAACCAACTGTCTTTTCTCCCAATGTAAAAAGTCAGGAAATAGAGTACATTAATAGTTCTCAAGCGTTTTCTGTGCAGTACCTGTTGTGGGCCAAAATCATTCTCAAATTTGGTAATTTCACTTAATTTATTGCCAGCAATCATAAACTTTTAACTGCTAATTCTGGTATTAATAAATAGATAAACAATTAATTAAACATTTAGAGAAAAGTACCTCAGCTTCTCTCTGGACACCTCTTTTCGTCAGTTCCTGGTCTCCAATAGCCCTCACCGTACTTCTCACTCTAACCCCTCAGTGAGGTGATGGGCAGTGCAGAAGGTAGGGGTCAGTGTACAGTGATTTCTTCACTTTTTGCTGCTCCCTGTTTATCACTCAACTCCTCCATCAATCACAGTCCATTCGCAGGCTGTATCATCAGCTCAGGTGTCTCCTTCTGTATCTCCACGCATGCATCCCCCTATCTTCTTTAGATCTACCGCTTGACCAGAGCAGTTTTCTGGTCTAAACTATGGTGCTAATGCCTGGTGCTGTGTCATACCTTGCATCAGACTTGATGTTGCAGTCCTTCCTCTCAGTGCTTTAAGGGTGAGTGGATAGAAAATGAAGTATTTGGAGAATGTAACTCTTCAGGTTTCTACCTGGAAAAATGATAACCAAAATATAAACCTCAGAATATCAGCCTATATCGGTAAGGAGTCAATGAAAGACCATGTTATGTTATACTGACTGGATGTCCATATGTACAGAGTGTTAAGAACATTTACACATGTAATATGTAGTACAGAGACATGTGGCACTGGGCAAAGGGCTGAAACAGCTTAAATACTTGATTCTGTGTTTCCTGGAGTAGCTTTTCTTATGTGTATACCAGATAGATGCAGGTGATTTGGGAACCACATTTAACTATGATTAGTATATCTCTTTTGACAGGATTTTACTCTTTTGGTCCACTTTCATTTCATCACTGTTTCATGATGCAGTAAGATTACTTTGCACAAACACATGGGACACACACTACCAGGGATATAATTCTGGGAATTGAAAGGGTTGGGGAGGACAGGAGCAATTCTATTTGATAAAAACAACTTTTAAGTAAGATAGTCAGAAGTCAGGAAGACAACTGCTAGTTTTTCTATAAAAGAAATTTGTACAGTTTATTTCTTTAGGTTAGGAACCAGCTAAATTATTGGAGACTCTCATACTGTATGGACCTTCAAAAATACCCAACCCCCATCAAAATTTCTTTTTTTTTCTTTTTAAGGAGTGCAGGAATGTCTGAATATTTCAACATTATTTTCATTTTCTTGTCTCCTTGACATGATACACAGAGAGAGGAAAACAAGTATTTCTGGGAAAATTGCTATGTAAATGAAAGAAAAAGGAATACGCTCAAGCAATTCACTGTATGGCTTTCTCTAGGGGAATCTGTTGAGATTGGTACCTATCCCAGAAGAACATATTATCCAGAGGTCATCGAGGAGGTGTTGTCAGTGCAACATCTCAACTGCTGTATCAGACCATTTTCTGACTCTGCTCCTTCACACCTGCTTTGGTATGTGCAGGGGGTGTTTTTTACTATTTTTATTCTGCTGCAGGAGTTAAGGACATAATGGTCTCCTTTGGAAAAAGGAATGGACAGAACCAGATTGGTCTAGAAACTATTTATTGTTTAAAATGAACAGCTATTGCTAGTGCTGCCATAGAGATTATACCTTTAAAAGACTAGCATTTCCTCTCTGCATTGCATTTTTTTTAATACAATCTTTTGGAAAGGAACATTTTGAAGAAGTCTATGCAATGTCATAGTTCCAATTGATCTCCCTTGTTCCTGTTATTAGATTAAATTTCTCCACTCTCATTCTTCTGATGTAGCCCTTAAAAGAGTATACAGTTGCTAGTATAAAAGTTAGACATTTCCTATGTTAGAATATTATTCTCTGCATTTATAAGAAGTAAGTTCTGTATTTTAAACGCTAGAAATTTGCTGCCAAGTACATTTCACATCATGAAGATAAATAATGCCATTAAACTAGAAAACCTTTTAATGATTGCTGGCTATTCAGTGCTTTTAGCAGTCTAAACCACTTCCTTACCACTTACCGCATCCTTACAAAAATTACCACAGTTATTCAAACGTCTAAGCCCAGGAATCATTTCAAGACAAAGTGGTCGCATTCTTTTATAAAAGTGGGTCATTGGTGATTTTCTGAAAACTTACCCTGGTCATTTTTGTATTCTTTTTATTGCTATATAGAAGAAAAAATAAAAAATGTGATTTTGATTGTTAAAATGGCATACAATTATTTCAGTTTAGCAGGTACTATCTAGTAATAAGGCAGGCTATGGAGGTCATTCTTAATTTCTATTAGGACAATTGCTGTGAGTTGATAAATACATACTTTGCCAGCCCACCAGTCTGCCCTTTGTAATGGTTAAGGTGCACATTAAAAGGACATGGCTTCTGTGTTCCGTTGAGCCACCCCCGACTACAGAGTTTTTCTGTTGACTCCAGTTTATACTATTAACGGTGTTTCATCGCTCAGTGCCAACCTAGTAAGGAGACTAGCACTTACCTTGTGTACTTTCCTTTTTACACCCATATAGCAAAAATTTTCTATCTAAAAATGGCCAAAAATATATGTACTGTGTAACTGGAGAGATGTCCAATAAATCTTAAAGCACAGGAAAAATTTTTAAGGACACAGAGAGGCACTAAGGGAAACACTCAATGCCAAAATTAATAACTGACGGGTGCACATGTACAATTTAACCAGAAATTAAATCCTTCTGTGATCCTAAACATGAAACTGAGTTCAGCATTTACACATTTTCATTTGAACAAGCAGGAATAGGGAATAAAAAGTTTGAAAAGAAACTTGATTTTTTTATTAGTATTCTAAGTGTAGAACATTGTTACTTCAGACAGGTCAGAATTTGGCTATTTAATGTGAATGTAAAAAATCCTCTTCCATTTGTAGAAAAGTGTGTTGTACTCAGAACTGTGCTAGGTACAACAGCTAAGTTCAGAGTGCATTCCTGCAGATGCCATAACACAGCCAGCCGGGAATGATGCACTATAATGGAGATCCTCTGCAAGGCTCAGCAAGTCCCTCCCCTTAGGACCACAGTAGATGTGACAGATGACATCCTTTTGTAATTTCTTTTCCTTCTGCACACACTTACTGCATTTCTAAAATCTAAGCAAGAATGGGTAATTGAATTCTTTGTTTTGTAATCATTAATTTACCAAAACACTTTTACAATCTTAAAACACATTAGCGTTTAATTGTAACTTTGGACAATTTATTCTTTCTTGTCCACTCTGCTGTAGCACTCAGAATTTATTAGGCTGGTATTAAGCACTAAAATCATGTTTACTCCAGTACTTCCTAAAAATATAGATGCAATTGTAAACAAAGCATTCACTCTTTCATAAATAATTGATTTGGTTGAAAGGTTAAGGATTGTTCCAAACAGCATTATGGCAGAATTATGCAGGATATTCTAAGTTTACCCTGATGGAAGTCATATGCCCAAACACTGAACCATCTGACAGCTTGTGAAGGTTTTATTACTCTGATCTTTTCTAATTTAGATTCCTAAATGAGTCACTGTTTTTTACTTAAGAATAAGTGATGCTATTTGGCACATGTATTTTTCTGTGAAAATGGGGTCTCTAAGAGGGTTCTCGGGGAAGTCTGGACCTCACTGACTTTTTGCCTGAAGTATGCACAAGTCAGGGCACAGGAAGAATAAAAATATTCTGGCATGGTGTACGTCCTCTGTGAAGGTTAATTATTAAATCTCATAAACTCCTTCCAGTCCCTCTCACGGGCTGTCATTCAGAATATATTCAAATAAGCATTGCTTTTATTATCCAACCTTTGAATAAGTGTGAAGCTGGCAAATATTATTGTTTGGGTTTTTTTGGTTAGCTGTGTTTGTTTTTCTTTCCTTTTAATTTGCCATTTTTGTTTTAGCTATCAGAGAGTATTTCCATGCTCTTTTCAAGTCTTTCCTCTGTGGTCTGGATAGAGGCTACTATTTATAATAAAGAAGAGGGTGTGCAACCCTTATAGAAATGATTTTTTAAAAAATATTAAATCATAAATGTTATGGATATCGTTATATTTACTGGGAGCATTACTCAGCAGGAGACCTGTGAGCTAGTGGCTTGAGGGTACATCTTTGGATATATACGTGAACCATAATGAGTGAAGGAAATATCTAGAATTTCGGAAAAACATTAATGTGTACCCTTGATATTTATAAACTTCCTTTCCCTACCAGATTCCTAAATTAAATGAGGGGTAGGAACCTTGGGAAATAGATGCATTTAAGGACATATGAATTTCAAAAGGTGATCATGACAAGAAAAACAATTGTAAAGAAGTCCTCGAGATTTTATGTCTATGCTGTCACCCAAAGTGGATGAATATTCTGCGGTGGAGTTTATATGGATGGTTGTCTTCAGACACTTGGGTAAGCATACAGATTGTATGAATAAAACCGGAGTTCTCATCTTCTTGGAAAAAAATTGCCTTTAAAAAGAAGAGAGATCTGTTAATCCTAAACCTGGTCTCTTGTATTCTAAGAAGTGATGTGGTTGAGCTGAGATACAATCTTCTGAGTAAGAACCAGGTCGAGGGAAGTTATCCTCCCCCTCTACTCTGCACTGGTGAGGCCTCACCTGGAGTACTACTGGGCTTCTCAGATCCAGAAGGATAAGGAGCTACTGGGGAGGGTCCAGTGCAGGGCCACTAAAATGATGAAGGGCCTGGAGCACCTTCCATCTGAGGAAAGGCTGACAGAGCTGGGTCTGTTTAGCTTGGAGAAGAGGAGGCTGAGGGGGGATCTTACCAATGCTTATCAATATCTAAAGGGTGGGTGTCAGGAGGATGGGGCCAGGCTTTTCTCAGTGGTGTCCAGTGACAGGACTCGGGGCAATGGCCATAAACTGGAAGGCAGAAGGTTCCGCCTGAACATGAGGAAACCCTTGTTCCCTGTGAGGCTGCCAGAGCACTGGGACGGGCTGCCCAGAGAGGTGGGGGAGTCTCCTTCTCTGGAGACTTTCAGAAGCCGCCTGGCCTTGTTCCTGTGTGATCTGCTGTAGGTGACCCTGCTCTGGCAGGGGGGTTGGACTAGATGATCTCTAGAGGTCCCTCCCAACTCCTAACACTCTGTGAATCTGTGAACCTCAGTTATTTTTTTTGGTGGTGAAGAGAGTGTGATACTTCTAAGTAATCTGTCTCCTTGTCTTGCCTGTTTTGGTAATCAAACTGTGCTGACAGCAGGATTACAGACCGAAGCCCTTTTGTTTCAGACAATATTACACAAGCATCATCTGTTGTTAGGGAGATAGTCATCAGTAATAGCATGATGTCTTTACCAAATTCAAGCCTGCAAAGACTGTTCTGTTGAAAGCAGAATGGTCCCTTTCCATTTTATTTTAAGCTACACTAGCAGCTGCTGTAATACATAAACCAGCTAAATAATTTTGTAACAGTATTAATGAATTTAAATGAAATCTGTAGTCTGCTCTTCTCCAGTCCAAACTTTAAACTAAATGGGATGAACAGAGACTACAATTTGAGGCAAGTCATCCCTTTTATCTATAAAACTCCCATTGACAATTAGCCTTGTTGAGAACATTGTAAAATAAATAATTTTAAACTAGTAGCAGTCAGAGGAAGGACCTCTTTCTTGGCTGTAATACTGGTATTTTCACAGGGGAGGAGGGAAAATTATTAGTAAATTGGTGTGAGTGATAAACCAGGAAAGACAATTTATGGACATGATAACCTTTACTGATGACACAATTACAGAGGCAGAAAACTCTCAGGATAAACCATTCACCCCAAATATTAGTTAATCTTTAACTTCCATGTAATGGAATGTCCTTAGCATACAAGCTGCCTATGCTCATTATACTTAGCACGTGCAAAGCTTCCATTTAACATGCAAAGTTTAGAGGAAGAGATGCATGAAACATTCCAGCTAAGGTAAACCTAACACCCCAAAACCTTGTGTATTTGAATTCTAATACTTACTGGAATAATTACTACTGAAATATTAAATGTAAAGGAATTATTCCATTCAACTATTCCAGTAAAGTTTTTGTAGTTTATTGGCATGGTAAGAGAGCATAGAGTACTCTACCATTGTAAGAAGCATTGTAAACAGCTGTTGTAATTGTGACAATACATGTCACAATTTTTTCTCCATCTAAATACACATCTATAATGATAAGCAATTAATTGTAAATGTCTTATTCATGCTGTATATCTTATTTAAAAGTAAAAATTCAGTAATCCGACATTGAGAAGCTGCCTGATTCCATTCTGATTCCTACCACTAAAAAGTTTCTTAAAGCCACATCTCTTGAAAAATACTTTGTCTTGACTCCATACAAAATGGAAATACTGCAGACTAGTTGAACTAAGATTATTTAGTTTGTTTAATAATGATCTACTTAAGCATGCCCTTAAATTCATGCTGAAAGGCTTTGCTTAGTTGGTCCAAATGCAGTCTTTTATTTTCAGAAACTTCAACAACACTGGATATTTGGGGAGAACTTTTTTATGATGTAGGTGGTCTGGGCCTTTCAGCAAGCTGAAAATGTAGTTCTGTTTCAGGATAGCTGTTTTTTCTGAAAGTAACTTCATGCTTGTGCACTGTATAGGCAGTTACACAGGTTATTAATCCAGAATTAACAAATGCATTGCACACTAATCTAACATGTTTTGTGTATTGGGTTTCATGGCAACATTTTGGTTCAGGGGGGACTTCAGGGGTGGCTTCTGTGAGAAGCTGCTAGGAGCTTCCCCAATGTCCAACCGATCCAATGTCAACCAGCTCCAAGATGGTCCCACAGCTGGACGAATTATTTCTCATTATCCTACTCTATTTGATTGGTAACAAATTAAACTGATTTTCCCAAGTCTGTTTTGCCCATGATGGTAATTGATGAATGATCTCTCCCTGCCCTTATCTCGACCTATGAGCCTTTTATTATCTTTTCTCAGCTGAAGCAGACCTAAGCGCTGATGGCTATATCTATGCTACCTACTTCCATCTCCTCTTTCCCTCCCAGATTATCTGATTCTTCCTTGGAGATTCCTTGTTCACAGCTAAATAGCATGCTCACACAGCTTAGAGAAATGTATGCTAAATGCTGGCACAGAGGAGGGTGGGGGCAAAAATGGAAGTAGAACTGCTCAGTAGATACTTTTCAACTGTAGAATTAAATGAGGAAAAAATTAAGAGGTAAAATCAATAGAAACTTTGGGTCTCTTCAACATGCTTGAAAGACAGATGTCTAAAAAAAGCATAGGGATGAACCTACACTATAATCTTGATGTTGGATCTGACTTGTTTTACTCTAACAAATCAATATTTTATTCTACCCATGACAATTGAAGTGAAATTTCTTTTGGTGGACACCTGTCAAACTGCTGTAGAGTTTCATCGTATTAAGTCTCTGTGCTTCAAACTTTGAGTCTGAGTGGCATCTTGCGTTGGCTTCTGCCATGCCTTCTGTCACGTGCAATGCTAATTAGCTACTTCATTTGAAGTGTGATCTTGCAACCTGACTTTCCTGTCTTTCACCCTCTCTTTAGATGTGTTTGCAAAGCTACTTAATTACCTACCACACCACCACATTTATCCTCGTTGCATCTGTTGTAGACCTGTCCTGTCTTTGAGGATGTTCCAGAATCATGGTAAATAAAATATTTTCAAGTGTTTAGAACTTAACTAGCACAAAATGCATATACATGATGAGGGGGACTAGAGGCAGGGGGTGATGGAGCAAAACACCTTTTTAAGATTCCTGCTTAACTGTGCAGTGTCTGCAGCAGTGTCTCAAGCCTACCTCTACTCTGAATCTGCCTACACTGTAAGGGTTCTTTCTCTCAGCCTTTACAAGTCCTGTAGATTTCTGGGAGGAAGGGATGTCTTTTCCTTCAAAAGAACAGTTTTTAATTCTGCCTTGGGGGAGTGCTTTCCTTTTGAGCATATTTGCAAGACACAGGCTAGAGAAAATGTTTTCTCTGGAATGTGGTTACTACTTTTACTCTCCTAGCTCCTGAGTAGTACTTGCCCTCTTCAGTATAAAAGAATACACTTATTCCCCTGTCAGGCTAGTCCTTGACAAGAGTCTTGATACAACTCCTGTCTCATAGAATCATAGAATTTTTAGGTTGAAATAGACCTTTAAGATCATCAAGTTGAACTGTTAACCTAACACTGATAAGTCCACCACTAAACTCTGTCCCTGAGCACCTCATCCACACATCTCTTAAATACCTCCAGGGATATTCAACCACCTCCCTGGGCAGCCCCTTCCAATGTCTGATAGCTCTTTTAAGTGAATAAATTCTTCCTAATATCCAATCTTAACCTCCCCTGGCACAACTTGAGGTTATTTTCTCTTGTCCCATTTTTTCACTTGGGAGAAAAGACCAGCACCCACCTCTCTGCAAACTCCTTACAGGTAGTCATAGAGAGCAATAAGGTCTCCCCTGAGCCTCCAGGCTCAACAACCCCAGCTCCCTCAGCTGCTCCCTGTAAGGCTTGTTCTCTAGACCCTTCACCTGCTTTGTTGCTCTCTTCTGAAAATGGTCCAGCACCTTAATGTCTGTCATGTAGTGAGTGGCCCAAAATTGATCACAGTGTTTGAGGTGCAGCCTCACCAGTGCCCAGTACAGGGGGACAATCCCTTCCCTAGTCCTGCTGGCCACACTGTTCCTGATGCAGGCCAGGATGCCATTGGCCTTCTTGCCCACCTGGGCACACTGCTGGCTCATATTCAGCTGGCTGTTGACCCACACCCCCAGGTTCTTTTCTGCCTGACAGCTTTCCAGCCACTCGTCCCCAAGCCTGTAGCGATGCCTGGGGTTGTTGTGACCCAAGTGTAGGACTCATCTTACAGAGCATGACAGAGAATGGAGCTAAAACAGTCTTAGAAATAAGGATCCAATCAATTAATAAAATCAAACTTTGGAAACAGATTTTCCTCTGTGCTTACACCCATCTACCTTTATACTGGATTTTTATCCAGTAATATCCATAAAATGTTTTCATGTGGTTTAAAACTATTAACTCTTACAGAATAGTGTAGTGGATTGTAAATTTCCATAAAATTTTGGTGGTGTTCTAAAAGCCCTTAAATAAGAGGCTTTACTCGGATGCAGCTACCCTATATGCAGGCCTGCCTAGTGAGGGGTGTCCAGCTCTATGGAGAGCTAGAGCCATGGACACGGGCTCCTATTCCTGGGCACCGGCCCTGGGACCTGCGCCACCCCCCCGCGCTACTCCCGACTGCCGGGCCCAGGATGAAGCCTCTTCCTGGAGCCTCCCAGACACACTGCGGGGAGGCCAGGGCCAATCCCCGGCCCATGGGGGCTACTTCCGCGTGAGGCTCCATCACGGGGCCACACGGGGTCCTGTGTGGCCGAGCTACAGCTTTTCCTGCACCTCGGGCCTGTCTGACCATGGCCCCTGCTGAGCCAGGCCCACCCACGGCCTGGCCTGGCCCCGACCCAGGGCAGTGCTGGGGCTTCCCCAGTGCCCCTCAGCAGCCCTGTTGCTGGCGGTGGGGTGAGGATGGGACCTGGCTCCCAGGCCCTGCCCTGACACTCCCGGCATGGGAAATCCCCGCGATTCCAGCCCTCGTGGTGCCCTGAGATGTGGGTAAGTCTGCTTGAAGTGTAAGATACTGTTTTGCGCGATTTGCTTCATGTTTTTAAAGCAGTAAAGAAATGCAGTTTAGTAAATGATTTAAAAATTATTTTGACGTTCCTTACTCTTTTACTGTCATATATGTTTCTCTAGTCTTTGTGTCACCACATCATAAAACTGAGGAGAGAAAGGATTTCTGTCTTACTGCAGTATGGGATCCTTGCTTTGTCACTGAAACTGTGTCTTTGCCTTACGTTAGCTATACCTTAAACAGGTTCTTCTGAAAAAAGAAGTAAAAAAGGCTCCTTTCTACAAAATGGCAAGAGATTTTGGTGCAAGAAGCAGCCTTTTTATTTGTTGCCTGACCTGCAATAAGTAAACCATTGAGAACCCTTGGTATTTCATAGCTAATTAAATTACTGTCATGCATTTGTGTGGGCATCAGAGTCTGCAGCAGTGTCCTGCATTAGCCACCATCTCTCTCAGTAAGTAGGAGGCTCATCCACCCCTGTGCTCTCAGGACAAACTAATCAGTATTGATAACCCCTAAAATCAGTAGAATTGGTAGGGACATTCTGCCTAGGTAATATCGAACATGCATAGAACTAATATTTGTTTAAAAATAACCTTATAACTAAAGTTCTGTTTTCAGGGTAGAAAGCTTCTCTGTTTCTTTGGGAATCATCCTCTGCTCATGCTGGTATGTGTTTCAGCAGTTTCTTGGCATTCTGTTCATTGAACAAGTTCACAAGAAAGCCTAAAAATTGTACACATTATGAAACTAAGAGAATTACCTTGCCTGAGTAAATATATTTCAAAGAAAAATTATCCTTATGGCAGATTAATCTATTTTAAACGTTGTAGACTGCATGAGATATTTTGAAACACTGCATGTGCTGAGAAGATTCCATATAAGATATAAAGTTTCAGTGACTATGTGTCAACAGATACAGAAAACAGTACACCAGAGAATGCCAAAACATTATCACATCCCTTACTTTGAAAGCAAGAGATGAATTGATTCACACGGGCCTGAAACACATTTTATTAAATATTTGTATTAAAAATTGAAGTTCAAGTTAGTTGATTGATACAAGATGATAGCCATAACTTTGACGTTATTTAATAGCTTATATATTATAATGGAGCTAAAAGCTTCTTGGTGAGTATCTAATACTTGTTCTGTTAGAGCTGTGCTAATGTTCTGCACTTGCTAAAACCTCTACTTTAGGATTTACACTTGTTTCCATCAACAATTCATTTACACATAATTGCGAACAGTGCATGCACATTAGACAGAAAATAGGTTTCTGTCCTGAATGGGCAAAAGTCAGTAAGGAATTCATTCTCCTGCCTTCTTTAGCTGGCCCCCATTGTATGTAATGATTGCAGCTATTAGGCATTACACAGTAAACTCTGTACAGCTCTGAGCAGGACATACAGGGCAATGAAAAATAGACAATGGCTAGATGTAAATAACAAGCTACAACATGTAATTCAACAAGGAGCAATGATGATGTTATACTTACACCTTTTGTTTGAAGTGGATCTAATGCAGGTCTGCAGGGCACCTCCCCCTGAATTCTTACATTGTCTCCAGCATGGCTAAGGATGGAAGTTACTGTGGGGGTGTTTCAAGCATGATGGTCTATTTGAGACAGAATACCCACAAATAAAAACTTCATATTTTGTTCATCTGTGATAACTTCTGTTTTTTTTCTCTCTCCCAGTTCACATTTCTACCTTGCTACTTTTTAGCAGATCCACAGTTCCAGAGCTAAATGTCTACTTCTTCACCCACCAGTTATACCCCTTACCCTCTATGATGCCTGGACTCAGTGCCACATGTTCCTGTGATTTACCACAAAACAGTGTCACTGATGTAATGTTCTTCCTTGAGTGTCTTTTTCATCTCCTCTGAGCCATTAATTTCATTTTTTTTGTCTTTTTAAACAAGAAGCCCTGTGAAGGTCATCGTCTTGCCACAAAATACAAGATGAGCTAATAGTGTGGATGTTGCTGAGGTGTAGTGCGCTAGCTAAGCTGCGTATTTCACAGGTTTTAATTTTGCAGATAGGCCAGGATTTAAAGACTTCCTGTATTTCCACGTTCTTTGATTTCAAGACAGATAGTTTTCTAAACAAAGAATTATCAGGATTCTCCTTTTTTTATTTTTATTTTTTTTTAATTTTGACACTGTCATGAGCCACTATACCATAACAAGTGAAACACACATACAGCTTTTAGATCCATCTCAATTTCTGATCCCAAAACTGTGGGCAAACATCACCCACACCAGTACCTATTCTAGGAATGCTTATTGTCTTTGAATAATGTTGGAAATAACAAGTCAGACAAAGCCAGTATTTTAACCCGTGTTGGCTGCATTAACTGTTGAATGATAAGACCATCACTTGTTTCTGAATGATAACCATTTCACTGACCAGTGGCTATGGCCAGTACTGGTGAACTGATGGTCGTCTATGCTCTTGCTCTGTCTCTTAACAACTCTTTTATTCCCTGCTAGATTGTTTTGAATAAGTATGTTCACTTCATAGACATCCCACTGTTATTTTCAGAGGAAGTTCTGTAGAATCATAAGCATGTCATGAAAGTATCCCACTGCCCAATTTCACGGCCAGCTGCACTGAGGCAATATGTGTAAATATTAAATGTACTTTTTAAAAGATTCTTAGATATTTAAAGGTAAAAATTCCACGATTATCCTGCTGTGTGCGTATCCCATGATGGCAATTAACTTTTTTAGGAAGTGTAGTATAACTGGTATTCAGCTTCTAGTCTACTATAATTAATAGATCCTTTTCTACAGAACCAGTACCTATCCAGCTGTCTTCATCCTTTCTGTATTTGGTTCATTCTATCTGCTTAATTTGATAATTTACAGTTGCTTCTTTAGTTTTTTACCTATTTTTTTTCATATTATTTCTGTGGTTAGTCAAGATAATTTTCAATACTACCCCTGACCTCAAACAGTTATGCCATTCATCCCATCTTGTTTAATCTGGAAATGTATTAAACAAAATATTTTTCTCATCATCTAAATGATTAATGCTGGGCAAGCAACAGGCTGTGTAGAAGTCCACTTGGTATCTGGCCTTCCCAACTACTGTGCTTTGGTTATCCTGATGGCACAATGGGAGACTCATGCCAGAATTGATTCTGGAAGCCCTAGTACAAACTCCTACCTCAAAATAACCTCCAATAAGTACATATAAAAAAAAAAACAAAACAACCAAAAAAAGAACAAAAAAGAAAGAACTGGAACCCCATAAACTGTTCTACTTATAGCTTACTTAATACCTGTAATAGCTTTTATTAATATCCTGGTGTTATAACCAATGAAGAGTTAGTAAGATTTGTATGTATGGTATCAAATTCACAGTGAAATAAATTTACCTTAGATATGCATCCACTTTTAATCCCTCAATTAATGTGTGAGCACGACAGCCTTGAACAATCGAGAGGCAAGAACAGACAGGGGACTGTCACTTGTGGGTCTTCTGCTACTTCTGCAGCAAGCCAAAACCCACTGCCTTTCCAATTCAGTGTCTGAAGCTGGGATGTCTGCTATTAAAGAGTGAGAGATCATGTTCTTTTGTAGTCTGCACAGGGGGAGTATGGGCTTGAATTAAAAATCCTGTGGAAATAACATAAGCATCAGCTGTTGATGAATGTTTTTAGAATGTACCTTAAAATCTTAAAATTTAGGAATCCGTTTTTCAAAGACGTAGTACCTCAGCAGTGTTATCCTGAATATAGATTTAGTATATGTAATTTATTGGTGTAATAATAATCAGTCGATAGCATGGATTCATGGACAAAAAAAAATTATGCTCAGTTTTGAATTCTGTGGAAACTAGATGCATTTCTAGTGAGCTTTTAAAACGTCCTGGGGGCTTTCACAATAGGAACTGATAAAGTTTTAGGGAGTGCTCTACTTTTATGTTTAGTGAATATGATGACAATCATTCTGCTCTGTACAACAGGGTAGAAATTAACTGAATAGTTTTGAATGAGCTACCCATAAACATTTGCTGCATTTATTTTACACAGTAACATTTTACTCGGTGCAAACTAATTCTTTGGAAGCACACAGTGTGTATATGTGTTATAGAGTTACAACACATGCTCAGGAAATGGGAGCATTATTTTGTAAGTCTTCTTTATTTGAGGATTTGAACCCACATTTTCCAAATGGCTCATCCAGTTATTTTGACGAGAGCAGTCTCTATAATTTATGGGGAAAACAAGGCACTGTGCAGCTGTGCATAGTAAATTCAGGGGCCTGGAAGAAGAGGCAAAAGGGGAAAAATTCTGGTTTAATAGTTATAACATTTTTGTAGGAAAGGAAGAGTCCCAGAATTCCGGTCTCTTCTTCTGTTGTTTCTGTTATGCATCTCATACATCTTAAGAAAAAAAGCTTTGAATTAGGGGCTTGAATCGCAAGTCTGATCTACCACAGCTGAAATCAGACTGGTTGTCAGTCTCTTCCTAACTCACGAGTATTTAAAATCCTGGTTTGGAAGGAGTAGATGAGTACCTGTCATTGTGGAAGACAGTGTTCCTAATTTCCAGATGAATATTGTTTTTGAGTGGTTTTTATTTATTTTGGAGCATTGAAGAATGTCATGATGTTAGCTCCCAGCTATGAACATTGCCAGAAACATACTGAATGTATTGCAATTACAGTGTAATACTCAGCCTGTGACCTGCATATGTGTAAATATTTACTTGATTTATGTTTTCCATTGTTATAATCTGAAATTAATTTTCGAAGTCTTTGGAACATCCATTGGTAATCATCAGGCTGTTGCAGCTTTAAGTTTGGATGATCCTGTCATTCACGGCTACACATGGGTAATACATCACTGGTACACAGGAAGCTCTGCCTCTTCTGAAAATGACCTCTTCCTCTTAGCATCAAATCATAAATTACAGCTGTTAATATGCAGTTACTATTCAGCAGCACTTAAAAGTTGTAGTTGTTTAGGTCAGTGACACACCTTTCTGGCCTTGGGTCTCGGTATAGTTTTAGATGACAACTGAAGGTATGCAATAGAGTCATAGGTCTGCTATGTTTTACTCAAGCAATGAGAGTTTCTTTAGCTCTGGGATTATTAGGTAGCTGGTTGGTGCTAGGGCAGTGAAGTGCTCAGCAGAGTTTGGCTAGGAAATTACAGGCATCAAGACGTGGTTTTCAAAAACCAGCCAAACAAGGTAAGATCATCAGCACTAAAAATGAAGTTGGACTAAGGAATGACGTTCTGAACTGGATGATGTGTCAGGGCAGTTTCAGAGTTATCTTGTTCAGTGCAGCTAAACGCTTTCCAGTTTCAATGGGAGAAGCTTTAGCACCATTTACACTCATTCTTGCATTTATGCTACTGCTCTTTTTTTTATAATAAAAGGTCAGGATTTAGGAAATAGTGATGTGATTGTCAGTCTTGTATGCAAGCTGGTTCACAGTGATGGGGTGCAGAACAGGGCAGGAAGAGCCACTGTGATGGCTATACTCACTATTGTTGTAGGAAAATAAAACAAAATTGAGAACTCCATCTCTCCTGAAATAATTATTATCTTTCAAGCACCGGGTTGTGTAGTCCTCTGTGGCATAGCAAGTTGTCATGTAGACACTACAGATTTTAGTCACATCCAGTCTTGAAGCTTTCTCCCTACAGCTTTAATAACTGCAAAGGTATATATTATACATCATTAATATTTGAATCCTTTAAAACCCAATTTAATGGTGATAATCCTTGTAGAAATTGTTTTAGTTATTATACACGAGATGCTGTATCTGAATAGTAAAGCTGACTTATCCTTGTTACACTTTGTTTCTCTTCAGGTCCTTGTACAAATGGTAAATTCATCATATGGGTTCTTTTGTCTTTATCAGGCAGTAAAACTGAACTTCTAAAGTGTTTTATTATTATTGCTGTTAACACAAAACTATGTACAATCCCTGCATTTTCAAGGGGAAGTATTGACTCTTCCCAGGATGCATATAGCATTAAAGCGTGAAAAATGTTCTCTCGTTGGAAAAAAACAGGTTTGAGACAGACATTGGTTGGTTATTCTGGATTTCAGACCCTATTGAGGAGCAAGGTGTCACGGTGCAGAGGGGACTGACTACCTCCCTGCAATGGGAAGCTGGGCCCCAAGTGCAACCCTAGCGTAGTCTGAGCCCTCACCCAGGGATGCAATTCTACAGGGTCTGGTTATGTGAGGGCTGGTTATGGGGTCTGTTGACAGACCCTGGCACGGCAAGAAGTGAGCCGGAGCCAAAGTCCATCCAGGAGCTCTAGCTGTGAGCACAAGGAAATGATGCTGGAGGCAGGGCTGGAAAGAGTGTATGGATGAGGGGTCCATGCTGGGACAGGCTACTTCCAGTATAGATACCATGCAGGAGGCAGGGCCAGAGAATGAGGCTAGCACACCTACAGTTTCACTGCAGCAGGGACTGACAGCCCTGGGATGAGCTGGAACGGTGTCCTGGGCCCATGGGGGGTAAGCCCCAGGGGAGGCTGGGCAGGGACAGCAGGCTCAGTAGTGCTCTAAGGCTCCAACAGCAGGCTGTCAAAATCTGGTTTGGACAAGTGTAAAGTGCTTTCACAACTCTAAAAGTACAAAGTGAACTCATATAGTATGAAATGTAATGTAAATTATGGACCATTTTCCTAACATATAATATGGCAGGGTAGAGTAAGTGTTAGAAACAGGTCACGATCTAAAGGTCTAAGATTACGCTGCATTAATGAGATTCAAGTACTGTGGAGAAAGGAAAATATATAGCCTAATGTATATAACAAAAGAAAACCAGCAATGCTAGTGTTATGTAAACTGATAGAGATGGGATTTATTATCCTGTGTGTAAACATTCTGTCAGAAAATCCACAGTGCATCTTCTTCTTCCAGATCCTTCTGTCCTTCATTTCAAGCAAAAATCTCTCTCTCATTAGTGATTCAAATGGGGGATACTATTTAGAGAATTTTTGGAATTAAATCACTCTTGTAATGCTTATTGCTAGTCAAAGTACCTAGAATCTTCTGTCAGTGTCTGAGGAACATCATGCTTACTTTATCAAGTATCTATTCATAAAATTTCAGGAAGACTGAACTTTTAAAGAAATTCTTTTATCCTAAGTTAAGCTTAAAATTAGAGTTCTTCTCTTTAAGTTACATTTTGCAAATTGATTTTTCAGACATATTATGTTGTTACGTAACTGCTACTCTTGGCTAAGTAGAAAATAGGAGAAAAATACTCATATTAGAAACTACAGTATTCCAGCTCTTCTGCTGTTACTTTTGCTGCAAACATCTAGTTTCTGAAAATGTGTGATATGTAGAAAAGGAGTTTGAACTCCCCAAACGCATACAGTGAATATACTTAACAGACCAAGGTTATTATTCTACCACTATTGTAAATATTTCAGGAGCTGTGTTTTCAGGCAACGAAATGAGCCAGTTAAAATTATCCAATAAAATTGTATTTGTAATATTAAAACTTGGTTTTGTTGGTTTTGGCTGAGTTGACATTTCAGCACAATACAAGAACAAAGCTACCCATCCCCAGAAAGCAAAAATAAAAAGTGGTTAAGGAACCAGTGCAAGAGCAGATAAGGTTAGATATTTCACATGCCAAAACCATGTCATAATAAGTTGAGTACTTGTTGCACATGGATTTGGAAGGAAGGTTTTTTTCCCTTTTGTAAGGACAGTGTTTCAAAGCCACAGTGAAGATCTTTGAATTTTTCCTCTTCATCTAACTTTATGTACTTAAGGATGTGAAAAGGGAGAAGTTATTTATTTATTCTTTTCTACACTGCTAGTCTGTCTCCCTTTAGAAACTAAGCAATGGTAAAACAATTTTCCAACTTCCAACTAGCTTTCTTTAAACATATCTGTTCAAGTATGGTCTGTAACTTTGCTGCCAGGTTGCTATCATTGTTCACTTTCCTGAAAAAGAAATTATGTTCTCAAATTTTCCATTAACCTGTTGGCCTAATTAGCATCACAGGCACACATTTCTTACATATTCTATTAGATATGTTGTTTCCATCCAGTATTTCAGTTCAGTTTGGTTCCACATGTATTGTTGCAGAAACCCTTCCTCAGTTTTGGATTCTTACTTCTTTGTGATTGTGAATTATGAACTATTAAGAGGAAGACATCTGCTTGTACTGACAACACTAGAGTGTTTTAAACCTAGGCTGATGTATTTCTTTGTTGTGTAAAGGTTCCTAGGAATGACCAGAGACTCCTGTCCATCCATTGTTCCCTTACCATGAGAGAAATAACTCACTGGCACACTATCCAAGACTTTCCTCTCCTGACTCTTTTGCACGTGCACTTCTGACTCATTGAGCCAGTGGTAGTCAATTATCTGGAACTGGGAAGGATGCCCTGCTGACCTGGATCCCACAAGGTGCTGCGAGGCCATTGGAAAGCCACTGTCATCTCTCTTTTTTGATGTCTCTCCTGAAGCTGTACTTTCTATTCTTAGCCACAGCAGTTCCCCAAAGTATGTGGCAGATAGTGTTCAGCTATGTAACTATTTTAATCTATGGTTCAGAGGGACGAGATGTTCGACTCTCTCTTCAGTAGAGGATTCTCAAGCATATGATGCGTTACATTTCAGGTGTCTGCAATCTGCTGCAACTTATTTGTCTCTTAATAGTAGAAGCACTATACCGAAATCTTATCCATTACCTACCATGCAGAAAAGTCACTTAATGAAGTAATCAGGAATACATTAAGCAATGTAAAGAGTGTGCAAAATATGTATGTTTGCTAGTCCATCATGTTAAATGTAAATGCTATTATTGACATCACTGTTTTACACAAGACTGGGAAAATAAATATTGAGCCAGAGATGAGGATTCTTCTGGTTCCGACAGAAGGTTTCTTACTTGTAGAGTCACTTAAAACTACTTCATATGTTTAAGTCATGCGTGTTTCTTAGCAGAAACTTCTGGGAATGTCAGATTATATAGAGGGATAGATGGAATGATCTTAAATTTCTCTAGTCAGATTGCTATGTGTACTGTACCTTGCATGATGGGATGAAGGAGATGAAAATCTTAGCAATAAAAGTTATCTTTAAAAGAAGTCAGTAATGAGTGCCAGGTTTAATGGGAAATGTGATGATGCAGTTGATTGGAAACCTCTCCAAAGGACTCTGCTGAGTTCCTATTCACAGCCTGCTCTGCTGGACAGGTAATATATTGGCCTTTGGTTTCTTTGCTTAAAACGCTCTCGCCATTCCTTCAACACTTATCTCCTTTTGCATTTTTGACATGCCTGTCACAACTTCCTTTAATTCAGGAATGCTTAGCATGGAGGACCAGGAGTGATTTATTTGCAAAGGAAACCCCAGTACCTTATTGCTTTTCTGGTGCTTATACTGGTGCTGAGTTTTTCAAAATTTGATTCCTGATTTTTTTTTTTTCTGGGAGTCTGGAAAGGACTATTTTTATGGACTTTTGGTTTTGAAACAGGTTTGTTTTTCTCTAGGTAACATTTTAAGTATTGTTAGGGCTCTCTTCCAGGACAGTGTTGTAGCAGATCATGACAAGGAGTTGACACATTTATGAAATTGCACTGATTCTAATTTTACTTTTTCCTTTCAGTTTGAGAATTCAAAGTGAATGTTTTCAAGCTGTTTAAGTTGTTTTCTGGATGTAACAAAAATACTTACTATATTAATATTTTTTCCTATCCTTTATACTTTCTGAGCTCTAATGACATGCTGTTCAGGGATTTGTAAAGAACTGCCACGTTAAAAGAGGCTGTTACTGAACAGGCATTTTTACTTGCTTGTTTCTTTGCATTCAGGTGATGTTTCTTAGTAATTCTGTTACTCATTCATAATTTACCAGGGAGAGTTTTGTGCCTTATTCCACAATTCCAGTACCAAGAAAGAAACTTTCAGTACTTACCCCAGTTGTCAAGAAGGGAAACTGAAAACCGTGAGATTCGTACTTCTGTTTAAAGGCTTTTCTGCCACATGAAAATACACTGGCTTATGTGAAGAGTTAGTTTTGTGTTCTTTGTTTGGGTTTTTTGTAATCTTGCTAGGTAACACAGCACTTTGATAGCATTGCTACAGAACAATCTTGACTTATTTTGCAGGGTTCACAGGATCCTGCAATTCTATGTTATTTTTTCTTTGAAAGGGTTATGATGGAGGAAGAAAATGACGTAGTTTTCAACATGTATTAAAGAACGTTCTTCAAAGTTAGGAAGGCAGCACAGGAAGAAAAATGATTTTCAGTTGATTAGGTAATGGAGGCTAGCTAGCATTTATATGCTAATTGAGAACGAACCCCTTGAAGTTATTGTAAGGGACTGAGCCAATGGAAAATTTCTTACTTCAGTTAAACTTCAAGTTTAATTCAAGTATTGGGAAAGGCCCAAAATGAACATAAGTAAAATTAGGAAATAAGAATTTTCTTTTCTATTTTTCTGCCTTATCAGGAATTGCTTACTATTGTTAATTTAATCTCTGCTGAGCTGTTTTGGGAAGCATGTGTGTATGTCTATGCATTTTCCTCACAGTGATTATTTATGAAAATTTAAGATAAAAAGCATTCTTGGCCTTTCCCTAAAGAAAGTTAATGTTGAGATACAACTGTATTTCTATTTCTGTCTCAACTAGAAAATGAGATACTTGGCGATACAAATACTGAGTCTTTCTTTGTCATTTTTATGTCAAGAAATAACACCTTCTATAGAAAAGACTTTCAAAAAATGAATAATATGCCCAGTTAAATTTTGTGTGGAATATATTTATCCAGGAATATTCAATATGTTTTCAGTGTTGTGGTTCATGCAAACAAACAACCAACTACTGAAAATCTGAAGTTGTGAACACTGCTTTAAGATTAAAAAACATTTCAATTATTGTTATTGTATGAAGAAAAAGCTACCAAAAATCTCTGGTTCTAAAAGATTTTGTTAGGCTACTATTCATCAATTGAGTCTAGTAGTTTTATAGCCTAAGAGTATGTAAAACATGTTAACTTTGATATGACTTCAAACGCAGCATTACGTTGATAAGCACAATACATTGTCTTAGCTTTCTGGTGGAGGTCACTGAAAAGCAGAAAAAATAAATTAAAAAAAGGACTTCTGTAGATGTGTATGTAAGCTACTTATCTGCCTATTGCTTAATAAACAGCAGACTTGTTCTACCTGTTAAAATCAGAATTTCTTGATGTTGTTTGGGAAAAAAATAAATTACAGCTAGGTGACTAGTAAAACAGTCTCTTAAAAAATTAATTGCTGAAAGAAGGCTGTTTCCAATTCATGCAATATCACACTTCAGTTAGTGTTGAGAATTTGGCTTCCCAGTATTACATTTTATTTTGTTTTTCAGTTTAAAAACTAACTAAATATGTTGCAGCCTCTAGGCCTCAGGTATACTCATTGCAGCAGTGAAGGCATTGTCTATGGACTTGTTCTGGGGTCCCCCTTGGGGTGTTCCTTTTTCGTTTTCTTCTGAATTGCGTATTTTGTTTTTACAACAAATTTCACTAGGGTGACCTTTTCTAGAATAGTCAATTGCTGAGGCATTCCCCTGGAACAGGGGACATGAGATATTAACTATCAGTTTGGAATTGGTCATACAAATGAGGTGAGGCAGATTTTCCAACCTCCCAGGCAATGACCAAAGCCGTAAGGCATCAGCTCCATTATACTGATCTTTAATTCTTTAACATTTTCTTTCTTTGAGCTTTTGGTTTTTAAAATGAAGAAAAGACCCAAAAATCTGCTCCTCCTGCAGGAAAGGGAGTGGAGACAAAAGTGAAGGGTTAGGAAATTCTGGGGAGAGCGAATGTAGGATCTGATTTGTTGCTCCTGTTGCTACAAGGAGGCAATGTCTGCTTCTGGGAGGCGCCCTTCCCTCCCTCCCGCCCAGCAGTAAGCGCTCTCTGGTATCTCAAAGACAGTAGCAAACTTTACTTTCTAGCAATTTACCATAAGAAATGTAGGCAACAGCCAGTTTTGCTTATGCCATTAAGCTAGATCTGAATCTCTGAGAGTGGTGACATCACATGTTTAAAAGTCAGTCCTTGCTATACCATTGTAATAGATATGGTTCTCCCTGTTACCTTAACAACTTAAAGGGAGTGATATATGCATGTACTGAAAGATGGATTTAGTTGACTGAAATCTTTCTTATTGATATTTCTGTGTTTGCTGAGACTTTCTTTGATAACTTCAAGTTTTATAGCTACTGCATGGTTTCCCTAGAAAAATGTGTAAATAAATATGAATACGTACATACATATATACAAACTCATATATGTGTGTATATATTTGCATTTCTTTCACAGTGATCAGCAACATAATCTTTTGATATATCATCAAACAAGGTGCGTTTGGATCTGGTTTCACAGTCCAAAGCTATGTAGTGAATTTGTAATTGCATAGTAAGATCCCGTGGTTCTTTGGGCAATATTTATTAGGCTTACACAGAGCAAGGAGCCGACTCTTGATAGTACACTGGAGGCTGAAGATATCGGATTCAGAATTTCCTATGACAGCAGTTAGTGCAGTGACTGAGAAATGAGATTTTGATTCCAGAAAGCTTGACTCAGGTCTGCAGTAAAAAGTGTTGTAACACTGTGATGTCTGCTCACTGTGTCCCTGAAAAATTAACCTTCATTTCTAGCTTCTAAAATTCTAAAGATTTATATTATTGATAATTGCCGATGGTCATGGTAATTAGTTAATATTTTTCTCAAGTTTAAAATTTAGCATTGCACTAAATTTAACTCACAGAAATCCCTTATTTCAGATTTTAATTTCTATGTTCATAAGCAATTTATTACCTAGCATTTCTTAAGTTGCATATGAATGTAGGTAAATTATATTCCTTTACCACTGATGTTACAATGCTAAGGCTTATTCGCAGCCAAGGAACGAGCAAACTTATTAATGCTGTGTGTTTCTCTGTGAGTATAAATATTGTTATAAAAACCAAGATATCACAAGGTGTTGTCAAACTATTCTCTCACTCCCTCATCCATAAGAAAGTCATAATCATGAAAGCTGTAGGTTTGCATTTATTTCTCAAATGCCTTGAAACATAAAGTTATAAGATGGATTCTTTATGAAGTCATCATAGCTTAAGTAATTCTTCTCATAATGTGCTCTTTATGCCCCCACAATTTCTTATTTCTAATCTGTTCTTTTCTAAGATGAAGGTATTTTAAGACACAGCTTTCAAAAAATGTCTTGGGTGCTCAGTAACCTGACTGTCAATGAAAGTGCAAAAGATTCATGGTCTCTTTTGAAATCAAAGCTTGTACAATGTGGTTCCTTTTGAGATATTTTTCAGTTCCTGTGCAGTGCTATGATTAACGAGGTCAGTGTCAAAACCACATTGGTTTCATCTGGGTCTTTATTTATAATATTAAAGAACCATTGATCACAGCCCTTTTAACCCCCACTACATACGAATATTTTTGCATAAAATGCTGTAATGAATATAGGTAGCATAGACTCTACTGCCTAGCTTGACAGAGGAAAGTTTGGCCTCCCTTTCCCCTTTAAATGTGGGATGTTAATCCTATCACAATTCAATAACACAGCTGATAATCATCATGATTAGATGACACACTCTTAGTTACATAGGTAATTAACAGAATGTTTAGTCTCTGCTTTCACCAGCTGCTGATACCACTTAATCCCTAGAGGACATAAGTAGTAGAAATGCAACCCCTTCATTTACACCTTAGAGGTGAAGGCTGAGCCACAACCTGCGATGCATCTCTCTGCCATCTTAATAACATTCACTTCTGATTTAACTCAGTGAATATGTTGGTTTGAACTTGCTGGTGGGATTTCAGCCCATCTAAAAGCAAGTTACAGGAGCCTCTACTGGCTCCTATGTTTGCCCTTTCACTGTGCCTAAGGAGATGTTCAGATTTGTTTTTAATTAGTTGTTTATTGCATTGTGAATCTTGTACTCAATCTGTGGAATTAATAAATGGAAGCAAACCAATTTTTTTTTTCTATTGGGGTGTGTGTGTTAGATTACATGATAAAAAGAAAGTTAACTAGTTGTTACTTTGTAGGTTTAGTAAAAAGATCCCACTTTTTTCATAGAACAAATTAATCAGTTATTTTATTCAGGAGATCTGTTAGAAAGTTTTAACAGGGACCCAATGAATTTTCAGTGTGTACACAACATTGGAACTCAAGGGTGAAATGTAGTGTGTGCATATGTTTGCTTCATGGTGATTTTAGTTTATGTATTTTGTTTTCCAGAACAGTAGACCATTTTTGGTGCATTACATTGTTCACAGGTGCTGTATGTAGCTTTTCTACAATGTCAATATTATGATTAGTTACTTCAAGGTTGTTTCAGCACCAATATATAATCATTGTTTCTTTCTTCTTCTTGGTACTCTAGGAAGCAGCCACGGAAAGACAGAAGATGAAAGCTCCTATTCCCAACTTGATTCTCTTGTATGCTACTCTAACTCAGAGCTTGAAGGTTGTGACCAAAAGGGGATCAGGTAAGTAAATCTTTATATCTCTGGTTACAATGTGGTTTGAAAAAGCAGTGCTTAATATTTGCAGATATATACTAAGATGTTGTTATGGTGGTTTGAAACATAATTCAGAGGATTTCAAATTCTGCAGCAATAAAAGTAACATCTGTGTATTTTTAGACTATATTGTGTCATGTGAACTTGATTAAAGTTAAAATCGGATTGTAATGTGAAATCAACATAGTTCATCTGCTGAAGTAAAGTTATTCTCTGAACTATTTAACTTTAACACTGACTGCAACAGTCTTTTATGTGAGCTACTGAATTTGTGTGTTGGAACTACTAGATTTATCTGTTTGAGTATATACTTTATGGTGAAGAATCTCTTGGATATGAAGATCATGCAGTTTTGGTTTAGGCTGCTGATTTTTGTAATACAACAAATAGATCAAGCATGTTAAATTCTATAACCATGAAAAGTGAACAGCAAAATGTATTTTTGAAGGGGCTACCTGTTACATGGTTGAAGAGTTTAATTCAGCAAAGAAAATACAGGCAGTTTTTTTCAGAAACCAAACAGAGGGTGACATGTTTACCAAACATCTTTCATACTATTAGTATAGCTTAATTATCTCCATATGTAAATAAAGGGAAGACCAGTACTGAGACAGTTAGGTGTTTTTGGGTTAATTTTTTCTCTGTCAGCCTGAAATTCTAATTTTCCTCTTTTTCACTTTTTACTGGATAATGAAAAAAAAAATGAGATACTACTTCTGCAAACTGTCTTGCTCTGTGAAACTAAAGGGCACTAAACTCTTAATTGAAGTCTTAGTCCTATGTTAATGGAATAAGTTAGGTTTGTTCTTTCTAGTCTTTTTTGCTTTCGGCATTGGAGTGTTTTAGTTAGCTTTTGTGGTACTGTTCCAGAAATCTGGCTCTGATTTCTTTTTGGATTTTTTTGAAATCTGTTTCTTACTGGAGTTGGATGGTGGTTGTAAACTGGTGCTTATGGAGGACACAGGTCTTGTTACATTTTGAGTAACAGCTTAAATCATATCTTGTATTTTCAATGGATTATATTTTTAACAACATTAAGAAACTGATTATGTCTGCAGTATTTTAGTGGCTGGAAATGTAGACAGAGAGAAGGCATTTAGGAGTGCCACTATAAAGTAAGGTATCTCTCAACCAAGACTTGAGATTAAAATATATTAGGAGTTAATAAAACTCAGAAAGAGTGGAATATAAGGACTGTGTGCAGAGCAAAGGATGGATTGATGTGTTTGTAATAAGATGTTGAAACCTAGATAAATATCATAGATATCATTTGAATATGGCTGGGTGAAGTTGTTCTGTTTTCTTGAGATTGAATAGTTTTAAGCTTTGAGTTGAGACTCCCTAATTCAAATTTAGTACAAACGTTATTGGTCATCTTAAATTTTTTTGATGACATTCATTTTTAAGGAACCAAAAGCATAGCCAGTCATCAGATACCTGTCACTTGAATACGACGATAATAAGAACTTGGGTTGTCTTTGCATTTTATTTCATCATTTTTGCCTCTATTGTCTTTTTCTGGTTAACCAAGCAAGGGACAGTGGTAAATACAGATTTCAATTTCTGTTTGGGGAAGTAATATAATTGCCGTTCAGGAAATGAAAACAATATATACTTTGAGATGTACAGAATATGTTCTTATCCTGATGCTGTAACAAAAAGGAAAAGCTGTAATGGAAGTCTTTGGATCGTACCGTACTGTAACATGAGGTTCTTGCATGAGGTCTGCTTATCCTGTATCTAGTTTCAATTAGCTGTAGCGCCAAGGGGGCTGTTTGTCTTACTGCATCTGCAAAGGGAAAATCTCTGATTTACTGAAATTTCAGATCCTGCTGCCTTTGGTCATGTTGTCTAGTGACTTTAGACTTGAAGAACTTTCACAGTAGTAAGTGGAATTTAATAACGTGTGTGATGCTGCTTGGTTTGTTTTTGTTGTTGTTTTTTGGTTTGGTTTGTTTTGGTTTGTTTTTGTCCTCTCTGGGTTGCTCAGGAGGCCTGTTTTGCAGTCCCAAAGTCTTTCTACGAAGAAAACCTTATTTATTTTAAGAAAGCTTGAGTAAAACAAGGTTGTTTATCTGTACTGTGAAAATAGAAATGGTTTCTTAAAACTAATGCAACTTAGAGTTGGAAGTAGGATAAACCCCTCACCTTAGAAAATAGAACTTTAGTTTTATGTGAACATGTTAACGAGAGGCAGAGGATGGTGAGTACATGGCTTATGTCTCTTTAGTCAGTTCTACTTGTGAGTTCATGTTGTCCTTAAAATATCAGTGTTAAAATGAATAGCAAAATAAAGATGCTGGCATTTTTTTTATACTTAAGAGATGTTACAATTATAAATATGGAGTAGTAATATCCAGCTTTTAGAGATGCATTGCTTTTATATACTTCCTTCTCTGTTATGAATTGAAGGAGTGTATTAAAAGTAAAGTTGTTGCATCAGTATGCTAAATAGTTGTCCTAATTGTAATTTACTCCTTCTAATTCACCTTTGTTGAGCTTATTTCTAAGTAGTAAACCTGAAAACACTATTTTTGTGTTCCTTAAATATTTAACTTCAGTGTTTTAAAAAGAGGTCTATCCTTGGAACTACGTTTTCTATACTCTCCGTTGGATTTTTCGTGATAGAGTAGTTCAGCTCTCTTTTTTTTTTGTAAGTTTTTTATCAGCTGTGCTAAAAAGATAGTGATTAATACTTTTATTAATCACTAAATTAATTAGAGTTTTATTAAATTAAACAAGAGTTTCTCCATCTGGTAGAAATACATTTCTAGCCACTTCTCTGATCTGTCAAGAACATGAAAACCTACCTTCAAAAGTCTGTGAGGATTTCGAAATGTAAAAAATACGGAATAATTTGTAGGCTGAAATTCTGGTTTTATTTCTAAAAATGGGTAACAATTTTGGCTGTCTGTTGGTTTCCAGGACTGACATTATATCAAGTGATGACCTATATGTGTAAACAGTTAAGATCAATATTTTATTCTTGTCTTTGTCTTGATTGAAATGCAGGTTAAAAAAGTTGCAGGAGAAAGCTTAGGTTGTGTTGTGTTGGATTAAATCTCTGATAGTGAGAGCTGTTGTTACGCAAAACACTCAAATGATGTTAAAGGCAGTCTTTGAATCTTTATACCACTGTGTGCTATTCATCAGTTAAATATAATAATATAGGATATAAAGGGAAAAGTATTAATCAAATATTTATTACATAGGTGGGAAAACATGCTTTAAATTAGCTTGCTCACAGCTGTGTGAGGTACCTGTTTAATACTGTCTTCCATGTAAGATTATGCTTCTATCTGACAGAAGATACATCTTTTTGTTCCGGTTAAGGGTTTAAATAATTTCTGTAACACAATGAACAGTTTCAAATAATTCTTCAACACAGAATGGATTTATTTTACATTTAGAGCATGGAATGACTGTTTGTTACATAAAAATGACTGGATGACCAGTTCCAGTTGCAATTCGATTAATATATTAAAATGATGCAAGAAATTTCTTCCTGTATCCCCATATGGAAAAAAACTAAATTAAACTTAAGCACACCTGAACTTTTCCTGTCAGTTATAGTTGAATGCACAACACCTACAAGTTTTAATGCCTTCTCAAGCAAGAAAAAGATCCTTTGCCTTAAGCTTTCCACTTCCAACCACTGACTTCAGAGTAGACATAATGTTTGTTAGCTGGGTATTTTAGATATTTAGTGAAGTCCCTGTGAACTTCTGGAGAGGCTTCAGAGGTTGCAACAGTAACTGCAAAGATGAACTTGCATTTGGCACATAATGGGTAACAGATGTGATCTGCCTAATGGCAAGCTGACTCCTACACTACTTGTCATTTTTTTGAAATGTCTGAAAGCATCTCCCTTCATGAAACAATTCCTCTGATCACCATGTCCTGCTTGATGCCAAGGAAGAAGAAATACTTAAAGCCTACATATCTTGATTCATTCAGCACATGGTTTTACTGGAATTGGCTTAAACCTCAGAAACATAGGAAATAATGCCTGCTTTTTAGCATGATGCTGAACTTCATAAAAATCTATAATACGCCTAAAAAATATGTAGATGTAATTTTTTGTGCAGTCAGTAGAATAACTATGGCTCAATGCGTCCCTTGATAGTATTTTGAGAACTGTAAGGTCAAACTTAAGAACCTTTCTAGGTCAGATTTATTCTATGATGCAATTATTTAGCTGGAAGGACAATCTTTCCAATGATGGGTTATTTGGATATGTACAAGAGCCTTCCCATTATTATGATTAAAGTCTATAGATGTATTTTCTCATGTAGCAGAAGATTACGTCTCTCTTTAGTGTCTAGCTTTTCTGTGCCTGTGCTGTAATGAATGAATATGGGTAGTTCTAGTTTTTGTACTTCTATGGAAGGCCAACATTATGAAAAAAGGAACTAAAGAGCTTTGATACTGCAATTTTGGTATTTCTGAATTACAGTTTGTTTTGTGGGAGCAAAATAGGAATCTTAACTAGGTTAAAAATAATTCAAGATTTTTTTTTTTGTTGTAAAACTAACGGAATTCTGGGGATCAGACTGGAAATATATACTAAAAATCTCAAGTAGTTATTCTGTTTGACAAAGATGTATAAAGGATTTATTTGCATAAAGAACCATTTTTTCTTTTTCAAAAACATTTCGTTTAACCAGAAAAGGAACGTGTGCTCTATGCAACGTAGGCTTTAACATCAAGAAAGCCAAGATTTTTTACCTCATGACAAATGTCATAATGAGAACTCAACAATTTATTTTTATTTTAATACATTTTTTTAATAAAATCCATGGAATGAAATTTCTGCACCCGTGCTGTAAGTAAGGAATATATCTACAGAAGTCAAGACAGTTTGAGAACATTTTTTAGGTGGGAAGAATTTTTGGATTTAGTTTACTCTTTTATACTTAATTGAATTGTCACCATTGTACAGAAAATCATTTAATACATATATCTAGAATGTAGCTTACGTGACAAAAACACCATGAGAGATGGCACACAATTACATGCTGAGGCTTAGCAGAGGTTTGGTACCCAGTATCTGAGTATTTGTAATCTTTCTTTCTTTCTTTCTTTTTTTTATAACTCTTCTGGGTGAGACTTGGTGTCCTAAGTGCGTAGTACTACATAAACCATCCTATTCTTCTTAGTGCCTTTCCTTCAGTGGTGCCATTCTCCTTCATTCTGCCTGTGTTTTAATTGTCTAAGTATTTCCTTTTTGGATTCCTGTCAGAAGGTAATTAGTAGATGAATGTCATGGTGGATCTGATATGCACTGAATAGTAATCTGATGGTTCAAAAATAAATGACCAGAATATATCTGTTGTTCTTACACAAGCTATGCGCAAAGCACTCCGATATTGTACTCCCAAGTATGCTGAGCTTGGAGCAAAGCATTTCCAGCAATTAAAGGACATGCTTCTTGTAAGCCATGGGAGTTTGTGTCAATTTATATTAATGACCCTTTGCTGTTGTTTTCACTCTGTTACAGAATGTTAGTTTTCCATTATTAATTGATGAGGCTTGTGGCTTGTTGGGTGGTTACACAGAACCTGAAATAATATTTAGAGTTGGTCTGTGTCTGTCTGATGTAGAAGATTAGCTTATACTAGAAAGTTTTTTTCAAGTTGTAAACAGTTAAGACTTCTGTTACTACTATTAAAACCTTTTGTTTCTCTGGTGACAAGAAGCAGAACTACAGTGAAAGTCAGTCCTTAGCAATGATATATGTAAGTTTCCTATTGCACTGGAGGGATGGGAATATTTTGCATCATGACCTCATTAAGAAGTGAACCTTATTTCATATGAAGATTGTTTCAAAGAGCTCATTTTGAATTGGCGTGTAAATATACAGCCTTGTTTGTGGGACTTAATGGGGAAAACTCTGTGAAACAACTTTCTTTCTGAGGGAGAAGAGACAAAAAGATGAGGGGAAACCTTTACAGTTAAAACCACAGTGGAGATAAACAGGAATCCCTGTTGTCCATTCTCAGGCAACTTTCTTATGTCCTGATCTATTACTTCATTCCATATCGACTTTATTAACAGTATTCTTCTGCCTTTCATCCGAAGAATAAAAGATGTTTTAGTTTACATTTTTGCACCTTTTTTGTTCTGATTTAAAGATGGTTGTTCCTCCCCTTTTTATGTGTAGTGGAAATCAGTAAGTTTCATTTTTAATGTTAAAACCTTGGTCTTCATGGTTGGGGAATGAATTAAGTGGGTGTATCCACTTCCTTGTAACTATGCAGAAGACAAGATAGACAGCTTGTACAGTGTGTGTCAGTGGGGTAGGGTGTTATTTGCTTTCTTACTTGCACATTTACTTTAAAGATAGAAAATCTTCAGCAACAATACCCTTCAATACCTAGTGATGGGGTAACTGAGATGAATGATTGCTTATGCCTGCTGGGAGGGAGGTCTAGATGATCGAGAGATGTGAAGACTGTGTAAATGCTTTGCCTCCTTCAACCTTTTTACTAACTGTCCCAAACTATTGCCATCTATCTGACAGAACTGTGGGTCCTCCTATAATTAATGTAGTCCACAGAAACGTTTTACAACTTGCTATTTCTGTATGGCACCAGGATGTTAAAAGATCTATTAGTGTCCTTGAGCACTTTATTTAGACAACAAAGTATCCATATCCCCATCCTGCAACCAATTCTGGCAAAGCCATTTATGCCAGTTTTGATATGATCCTCACCTTTTTTCTTAACTTTTAAGTGAAAAAACCCACCTGATTATTGTTATGAGAAAAGGCATGACTTGCTTTTTGTGAATCAATACTGGAAGAAAGTAGGTGTTAACTATTAACTTACTTAATAGCATTTTGCATATTCAGGAAATTAGAGGGTTCCTTTTGATTTTGAACTTGTTTTTTGTTTATGCAATCTGTATATGGGAAGCATGTATTTTTCTTTAAAAGAACAATCCTTTACAGTACTGAATGTTTCTTTTAGCCACAGAATGTGCTGTGTGTTGCACTGCTATGGAGTAATTTTAAGCATATAGTTTTCATTTGAAAAATGCTGAAGAATAATCTTGTTGGACAGAACACTAGGTGTGTTAGTGAGCTTAAACATACTTGGCCAGAGGGATGGTACAGCTCCAATGGGCTCTACTGTTTTAAGGTAAGGTCACTGTTCAATATGTCAGATGAACAGCAGTGATGCAGGTTGTTTACTGTGGGGGGTGGGACTGTATTATAAAGAAACAGACACAGTTCTGTGTGGCTAGAGGATTTGGGCAATAAGGAACAATTGCATCACAAGCATAAATCCTTAGTGGCATGTAACTTATTTTGGATACAGTATGAAAGCAGAAACTGTTACTTGTCCTGTGAGCATTTATGAACAGGATAGCTGGCATTTTAAAAATAGTTATATGACCTTTTGTTGTTGCTAGGATCCATACTGATACTTTTCCGAGTCCTGGGAGATGATGAATAATACCACAGTATGTGAAAAGACTGTCTGTGCAGTAGCAAAGGGTCAACGTTTTATAGTGTACAATACACATTAAGAAATGACTAATGATAGTAAAGGAGACAAAACAAAATCTAAAGCCAAAAGGACAGTAATAGATATTCTTACATAGTTTGATCATTGAGTTTTAGTTGCTGTTTAGAATGACTGTCTGCTTCCACAGCCACTATTTTCCCTGGGGAATGGTTAACAGTTGTTTCACTGATTGGCATCTGCTGGCAAATGGCCTAGAAGATGTAAAAGAACAAGTGACCTTTGATGAGGAATAGCTGTTGCAGAAGATTTATTTATTTGAATATTATGCTGTCAATTTTATGTAGAATAATGACTATGGAGAATAAGGAAACAAAATCCTCAAGGACAAGTAATGGCCATCTGATAGATTTGTCTATTTAAAAGTACTCAGTTGTGAAATACTATTAAAATATAGAAATAAGATCTGTGACAATTAGTTTTGCCCATTAGAATATGTTTTGTTGCTACACTTAAATTGAAATTGATGAAATCTGTTCTAGATTAAAATATTTACTGACTTGTTCTTTCTGAAAGATGGAGGGAGAAAGTGCTATCAGTATTGAATTCAAAGATATATGGGAAGCAACTTAGCATGAACAGAGAAGGTCATCCTTTAGATTGCAGTACTGAAATATTCAGCCATTCTTGCTCAGACTTGTTTTTACTGTTATAGTCTTTGTTTCAAATGCCAAATGCACAATATCCATCGTTACTCTAAGATTTATCTCTTTATCTGTTTTTCAAAACAGTTTTTTGCAATTATAAGGAGAATTATCAGACTGGTATAATGGTAAATTATGACAGTTATGTTAGTTGAAAGCTGAGTGCTTCTGTAATTTTATAGCCTTGGTCCCAACGCTTAACTCATTTCAGGAAACTGTTGAGTGTACAGATGCAAAGCATTCAATTGTGTTGAAGCAATCTGCAAATTCATTTAGAGTAGCCTACTTCCTCAAATAACTCTTTCATCCTTGGCAAAAAAGATCGATTTTTATTCTCTTTTATATAAATTTTAATTCTGATTAAAATAGTTCCAGTTGATAACTCCAGTTTTAATTACAGAGTTGGTTAGGTTGGAAGGGGCCTCTTTAGGTCATCCAGTACAACCCCTCTGGTTCAAGCAGTGTCAGCTGTAGGCAACTGTGTGCAGTCAAAGTGACTTCAGGACTGTTTAAATCATTTTTTTTAAAAGGAATTTGGGCAAACACTTCAGAGGCTATATGTACATGCTATAGTCCCTGACCCTCAATTTTTCCAGATTAGAACTTCCTTAAGCATCACTCTTATCATTGGTTGGCTTATCTCCCAGTAGAAATTGTGGCATGTTTAGGATGGTAGCTCTGAATTGCTGTAGTGTGGAGTTGCAACATACCAAGGATACACCTGGAGCTATTCTCGTGTCAGGTTCTAAAATTTGACCTACCTGGAAGCAGTGTTAGTTAAAATTACTTGGGTACCTGCTCAGGATGTTCAGTTTCTTACACGGTAAGATTATTTCTTGGAAATTACAAATTTATTCAAACTCTATTGAAACATAAGCCAATAAATGTGTTAAGTTACATGGAAAAATGAGTGTACGTACTATGTGTTTTACCATTCTCTTGACACCTCACTATTACCCATAGTTAATATCCTTGATAATACAAGAAACATAGTAATTTCTTATGGGAAAAGTAATTGGTAATACTAGGCATGCTTACCCGCATGCTCTTTTACATAATTCACTATATTTTTTTTTTAATGAGGTTTGTCATAGTAGTTAGAACAAAGACAGTGACTTGGGATATTAAAAATTAAAGAGCAGGCCATAAAGTCAGCAACTCTGAAGAAAAGCAGCAACATACATGGGTTGTCCAGATAAGAAGAGTGAACCTGAAGCAAAGCTGTTGTTAATGCTTTTTTTTTTTTTTTAAGTACAAGGTTGACTTGTCTGAAACTCCAGATTTTCTGCTGGATGACCATGTAACCCAGAGTGGATATTGAAGACAAAACGGAGATGAACAAGGAACAATGCTGTACATATATATATATGCGCAGATATCTGTGCTATGAGGGAAGGCTAAATTCCTTCCTATGGATCCTGGAGCACACTGAGATGCTGTTAAGCTGTTGCATAGGTTATTGCCTGGGTGCATCACAGCAAGGAAGATAGAAAACACAGAACAATATTGTCAAATTCTGAGCCATTTCTAATCAAACAGGCTGAGTTAAGTATGACAAGGAGCCCACCTGCCATTCCTAGGAGTCACTAATGCATAACTTGTGATTTCACAAGGGGCCTCCTGGAGGCTGGTGAACACCCTGCTTTCATTCTGCTGGCTGTGCCAGGGCCCTTTAAGCACTTTGCAACAAAATCACTTTTTTGTATTGTAGATTTATTTTTGTCATTATCAATGTTTTAAATATATTTTTAAAATTTGAGAGCCAAAATAAAATTTTAAGCTTTGTATTTTTCTAGGAAATTGAACAAGGGTTAGTAGCAGAACATTCTAGTTGGGCAGTAAACATTTTTTTGAAACATTTATTCAACAGAATTGCAAGCTGGTATAATTTTACATATATGGATACATTCACTTTATAGTATACTACTTGCTGGGAAGTTTAAGAAAAATGCATCTTTTAATGGATGAAGTAAGAAGCTTAAAACAGACAAAGTCTGGAAAGAAATTTTAGCAAACCACATTTGTTAGAAAATGCATCTTTATTGGGAAGAGTAGCTGTCATGTCAAAGAGAAGAGGAGCAAATTATGAAACAGTTCAGCCAAAATGTTGCCAATAAGTTAGTGTCTTCAAACACAGAATGTTTGTTTACATTTAGTTCCTTGATGTCTTTGCACTGAGATTTTTTTTCCACTTTCCTATCATGTAATACCTTTACTATCTTTCCTTCTAAGTGCTTCAGTTAGGTATAAATACACTTCTCTAGCCCTTGCATAGGACTTACATGCAAAATCTATTTATTCGTGGATCAAAATGTGGGCATCACAGAAAATTTAAAGGACCTTTGGGGGGGAAAAAAAGAAAAAATTCTGCCTAAACTCATGTGAAACCGTCATGTACATTATGAGGTCTTGATGAGTTCATAGCAATTAAATCAATGCATTTCTTGGAAGTACTTGACCTAGGATATTGTGGGTGTGTGTTAGATTACTTAGAAGAAACAGTTTTTGGAAAGTTCAAAATAGCGGTCTTGAGAATAATATCGATAGTCCATTGATGAGTCTCCGTATTAGGCCTCCGAATGCAGTATCCCATAGGACAGTTGTCAGAGTAAAAAACTGAATTGTTTACAAACCCAGGAAATTCAGCATTAGAGCTCAAAATGATAATTTCAATGAAATAAAGAGATTTTGTTGCTTCTGGTTATTAGAAATGATAGAATAGGATGGCTTATATTTTTTCATTATAACAATTATTCTATTTTTTGAAATGTATTCCATAAAACCCATGTGAAAATAATTAATATATAAGATTTGAGATACGGAAAACAACTATTTTTTTTTGTTTTAAATTACCAAAGAAAATAAAGCAAACATACTTCAGTCTTGCAATAAATTTAATTGATTCCCTTGAAGTAGTTGCCAACTGTTAATATAATTTTAACTTCTTTTTTAGAATTACTGGTTAAATTATCAGAGGTCTGTGCAATGGCATAAAAATGATGAGATGATTTAACAAAAAATAGTTTGGATGGAGTGTCATTTAACAGCCTGAAAATTTATTAGTGTAAGAGTTTACTACAACAGTACATCAAAATGTAAGAGGTCATTACCCCACAAAAAAAAAAAAAGACACAATTTGCTATAAAAAGCAGAGGATGATTTTTTAGAGGTAATGCAGTGATTGAATTCCAGTGTGATTACAGTTTTACAGTGCCTAGAGAAGCCATTAGCTCCCCTTCACAATAAGATTCTACTAAAAAGCAACTGTCCTTGCTATCATCTGCCTAATGCAATACCATCTGTAATTCAGGGCAAACCTAGGAGAATTGAAATTTTATTCATATTTAACCAGGTGCCCTGCTTTATTTGTTCATTACTTTGTTTCCCTTTGTCACTGTTAAGTAACACATGTGCAATAAACCTGCATTTCAAAGTGGGTCATGCTATTCTCATACATGTACAAAGTCATCATGTTTTGTGTATGTTTGGTACTGAAGACCGTTACGTTAAAATGATGCTGTTGATACCAAATCTAGAGTAGGTGCTGCACATAGGGTTCACCATAGCTGATACTCCCCACTGAAAATTGTAGCATTTGTAGGTATCAGTCGTTCATTTCAAACTATACTTGAACAAGACCATTCAGAAGTTTCTTTCTCAGTGTCAATGTACTGTGTGTTTGAAACATCCAAAATTTTCCTTTCTGGTAAGTCTACCCATTAGATTTCAACAAAAAATACTAAAGTCCTGGGCTATGTCTTTGGAATTAATAACTTTGTGGAGAGAGGAGGCTTAATTTTTGGGTTGGTTGCTTTTAGTTGTTCTCTATGACTCAGTCTTTCACCAACAGCTAGATGAGGAAGAAATGCACGTTCCGTGGTACTTTCAGACTTTTCCCCACTTTCTTCTTTCAGCACAGATAGGCAAGGTGAAAGATATAACAAGGTATGGTTGTTACCCATCACTGAACAGCAAATTGTTAGATGTTCCTGGGCTGAGAAACTTGAGAAAGGGCTTAAAAGCTGGTTTTCTATGCAAGATGTAATCATCAACTTGAAGGTATTGACAGTTGTGATCAACAAGGGGAGAGGGGCGTCTGTCTCCCACACATGATTTCCTACGTAGCTGTAGACAGTGCAACAGCTGTTCTCCTCAAAAATGTTGCTGTTGAGGATTTTATGTCCAAATCCTGAATTTTATCAAGCAAGACTTTAGTTTTATTTAAACTGAAAATCACATCAATCTACTTTTCTGACAGAGACAGTTGCAATTGTTAGTAACATGTAGGAACTCTTGGAAGTGAATTACTGTGACACTCTGTGCCATGTAATTTTAAAAGTGTCTGATTCTCTAATTGTCTGCTTACACCAAAGCTGCTTTGTTATGCTCTGAAAACTTTGCAGTTCCTTTCTTTCCCTACGTGCAATTATTAAAAATAATTTAATTTAATTTATGTTTTATTAGGTGGCTTTCATTAATATGCTCATTGAAAATAGCTCTTTATTTTGTCTCTCATTTGCATGATCTTAATTTCTAGGCCAGATTTAGTATGAGGTCTTTAAATCTTGTCTCCCTTTTACGGGAAAGGTCAGGCATCAAGTTCCATCACACTCTGGAGAGCAGAATGTGTTATGTCTGCTTTATTCACAGTCCTTTGCTGCTGTGATGAATTCTCAGTGATAAGTCACATGTGACAGTAATTTCTGTTTACATTTACTTCAGAAGCAAAGGTGAACTTCTTGCTTGTTTTCCCTCCTTCTTGAAGTCGTTGAGGCAAGCAGCTCTGGTGCCAGCAGAATCCGCAGCGAGGCTCTCTAGCATGGCGCACAGGGGATTTCCAAAACCGGGGGAACCTCAAGGGGAGCTGGGACACCCACTGGGAGCCGGCTGCTCACACCACAGCAGCTGAAGCCATCTGGCTGGGGCCAGAAGCTGCAGCAGCCATTCACACCCCTGCCCTGCCCCCTCTTTAAAAGAAACTCGTTGGGGAGCATCGCCAACAGGGTGGGAAACAGGGCATGTCGTGCCAGCAAGGGCATGGCAAAAGCATTTGTTTGTTGGTTCACATGGAAGGGCACGCAGCAAGGGCGCTGAGGCTCTGCCCGCTCAAGCAGGGAGCAATGGTATCCACCCAGCAGAAAGCTATGGTTTCTCTAAGCTCTGCACCCACCACGACTGATGCAGTTTCCCAGACAGCTCTGGTGGGAACACGCTGCCACACAGGTATCTGGCTGTGGGTGACCCCTGCTCTTACGCCAGTACTAGGGGCAGCAGTGAGCTCGCCTGTGGGAGATGTGCGTAGGTACAGAAGCTCGTCTGCATAGTGACAGAGCTCCATGAAGTGGTGAGAGTCAGGGAGTTGGAGAGAGAGAGATACTACTGGAACCACACCCTGCCTTCCCTGTGACAGGTCCAACAGGCAGACAGGATGCGTGATACAGGGGTTTCCCTGTCCTCTCTCTTCCTGGCTGAACATGGTGACTTAAGAGACAGTGGGCAATGGCAACAAGGTCCTGCCCAGCACACCACTTGCATCTCCTCTGTGACTACGCCAGCTTCCTGGGTGACATGGTTTAATCCTACCTACAGATTAAGTTACACGCAGCCTCATGCTGTCCTGACTAAAACCAGCACAGCAGTATGTGGCTCTTCCAATGGAACTGAACAATGATGAGGACGATGGTTCATCTAGCTTGGAGGTGTTGCTGAGGCTGTAAGTTTTGATGCAGGGCATAATCTGCTTCCATAAAGAAAAAAGACAGGCCATTGTCATAGGAGGCTCCCTTCTGAAAGGAACAGAAGGCCCAGTATGCAGATGACCTACTACTTAGTGACTCCTGCTGCTTTACAGGGCCTGGGTTAAAGATATGAAGAGAAAGCTTCCTACCCTTGTACAGCCCTCAGATTAATATCCATTATTGATTTTTTATGTAAGCAGTAATGAGGTTGCAACAAGAGGTCCGAGGGCAATTGAGGGACTTCAGGGCCTTGGGATGACTGGTTAAGGGATCAGGAGCACAAGCAGTGTTCTCTATCCTTCCAGTTGAAGCGAGTGATGAGGGAAAAAAGAAGAGCCAGAAGATCAATACCTGGCTCTGAGCCTGGTGTCACTGGCAGATTTGGGTTTTTTCGTGATGGGTTGGTTTACGCAACAGCAGGCCTGCTGGCAACAGAGAGGGTCTCCCCTGTCTGAAAGGGGGGAAAAGGATCTTTGAACAGGCGTTAGCAGGGCTGATTAAAAGAGCTTTAAACTAGATTGGATTCACTAGAGATAAGCCTGGGGTGGGCACACCAATGTTTGAGGGATAGTGCGATGGGGAAGCCTTTTGGGAACGGAGATTCACATGGTAGTGAAGAAGCAAGGGCTATTGATGTGTTAGAAACCAGATAAGTGCCTGAGAATGGTCACGTAGTACCAAAAAGGTGGCAGGATCAGTAGCCTGATGAGGTGCATTTACAGCAATGCACACAGTATGGGTCACAAACAGGAACAGCTGGAAGCCATTGCACATCAAGAAAACTGTAATATAATTGCCATCATGGAAACATGGTGGAATAACTCAAACAACTGGAGTGTGAGGGAGGAGACCACATGAAGGAGAGTGTATATAATTCAAGGATTTACTGAAAAATGTAAAACTTGTTAGGGAGTTAACCCAAAATCAGTGGAGACAGTAATTAAACTGGACTGTCAGAAATTACTCCATTTCTATTGGGCTATATATAGTAACCATGGTCAAGTTTGCAGTTCCTTTGGAGAACATTGCTACTGTAAGGAAGACTTTCCTGTCCCTAAGAAACAGAATTTTTCCGTTCTCTAACATGCAAAAGCTTACTTACCTTGAATATTGTATAATTTGTTATAGTTACCTGCATCACCTGTACAGAGAGTAAATATTTCTGAACATTATTTTCCTGCATATTTCTGAATATCCTATTTTTTCTAATAATATATTATCTCTACCTACATGCCTAGGGTCCTGTTTTCCAATATATGACTTAAAACTAGAATTATGCAGACTGATGGAAATCGTGGAGGGGGGACATGGGACACAGCATTTCCAGCATGGTTGGAGATGATGTGTGTTTCAGATGGGATCAATGGATACAGTTTTCATGGTAAGCACTAAAACATTTGTAGATAAATCTCCTTGGCCACAATTCACTTTTTAACAGCATTTTAATCTGTAATTTAAGCTTTGTTTTATAGGGTAAAAAGAGCACTTTTTTGGGTCTTCTGAGCAGGATGTCGCAGCTTCTAATACCTTTTTCAGGACTCTGCTGGGTATCTACAGGGCCATTGAGATAGTGGTCAGATTCTGTGGGGTTTGCATTGTTTGTTAATCTTACTTCTGAGGTTGACATCCAAAGGGTTTAGTGTGTCAGCTCTGAAGCTAATCACAGGTAATTAAATTGATCCATAAATAGCTAAATTCAGAGCCTTAAAGAAGGGTCGAATTGCTTCCACTGAAAAAAAAAAAAGAGGTAAAGCTCTGACCAGATCTAGGAGAGGAGGCGATTTAAAAACAAAAAGACAAACCAAAATGAAAAAGCAAATTCAGAGTTCGATTTGGTTTGTGTAACATTCCATTTTCATCAGTTCCCAAGACAGTTACAGAGCTGTGTCTGGAAAGGCACTTTAAAATAAAATACAAATGTGGTAGACAAAACAGTCCTAAAGTGTAGTGGTTCACATTTAGAGCTGAGACTTCAAACTGATTTTTAGAACTATTTAGTTACAGACTTAGTCTTGGCTGAATGCAGCTATCAGGGGATTATGCAGAGGTGAAGCACTCTGAGATGAAGGGAGAGCTGATTTTTTTTTTTTAAATAAAATCTGGATAAGCAACTTTAAACTTGGCTTGTGCTGAATTGTAAGTCTCACACAGACCATCAGTGGCACAAGTCTGCTTCATGTGAGAAGGATCAATGAAGTGGACCAGCTGCAGCTTTAGAGACACACACAGAAAGATGCAGTATCAGTTTGAAGAGATCTCCAAATACAATAATTCAGAATCTTCCTATCAGCTGTGTATAACAGCCAAGCCATCCTTATTTAAAGCCAGCTATGTTGGTTTATTTCAGATGTTGGAAGATCTGGGAAACATTATTTATCCTGGACAAGTAAAAGATGCAACATATATATTGATTTTAGTATAGTTAAACATGGCAAATATATTCCTACACAAAGTATTTTGTAAGGAAAATGTTAATTTACCAAATTAAGTACTTCTACGAGGAATGTGTATTAAAAAAAAAAAAAAGTAGAGAGCAAAGAAAATCTCAATCTTTAGCCTACCAAGATAATTACTTAGATTTTAATTAAATGCATGTTAATATTCTTTACTGTTTCAAATGTAATTTATCCTCCTTTCTGTATACTCACTTGTTTCTAACAATAGCTCTATCCAACGGTACAGTTCTTTTGGGAAGTTTCCCTGTTCGCTTTTGACTTGTTACTGAGCTTCTCAACTTGACAATCTGTGTGAATAGGAAGTAATTCCTGTAGCTGCTTTTCAAGATCATTGCTCTTGACAATCAAATTCCTCAAATCTTTCTAGTTTCAAGAAATGCCGTAGATTTCCAGTGAATTGTATGCTACTTTGTTCTTTTACTTCAGAAGAAACAAAATGGCAAATTACTCATCAATTATAACCCTTAGGGATCATCCATATATTTTAAAATAGCCTGGACTTTTATATACCTTCTCCCAGTAATTGATTCTAGCATTGTATTGCCTTTATTAAGTACAGAAAATGCAGTAGTTTAACTGGATTATTTCATGAGATGCCCTAGAGGCATCAGAATTCAGACATGTATCTCAGTCACAGGTCCTGTGTTATTCTTTCTCTGGGCAAGGAAGGTTGTAATTTGCTGCTGGCCTAATTTTACCAGCACTAAGTTTGCAGTTTCTCCTCTACCATCTCTTCCCATCTGTGTAGCTTCAATTCTCTGGCCAGGAAATGCTCCCTGATGCAGGTTTTTGACAGACCGAACAAAGCATGAGGGAAGATGTTGCATTGCATTGGTCTTGGGAAAGTGCCTTTTTCAGCAACAGATGAGTCCTCAATTTTCAGCTCTTTCCAGTAGGAGCTCTGTTGTGTTTCGACATTTATAAGCGCATATGAAAAAATGACAAATAATGAAGTGGTGATGCTAGACTTAAATTAATTTTGCCTGCAGTTGAAGTAGAGTATGGATGGGTGTTCAACTTCTGCACTCTTCAGGTGTTTACTTAATGTTTTAAAGACAGTTTCTAATCTTTATGGAGGGGCTAGGATTTTTTCAGCGTTTGCAAAACAGCACATACAGATTTAAATCGGTGGAGCTATGGATTAAGTCCAACTCACTGCTTTAAAACCAAAATGTTTTAGATGTCAAATGTCAGAAAGTACTTTACTTCTGAAGTTCTCCTTTTGACCATCAAAGATGATTTTTCTGTTTATTTGTTTCTCTATGTCTGGTTATATACCTTTTAATTTATTTTACTGTTTTACTACATCCCTGATATGCTGACTGAGAACTTTTTCAGAAGTACTAAAACATTTCCTGTAATGTTACAGTTCTGGGAGAGATTGTATTATAAGGTATCACATCTATTTCTTCTGACTGTTCAGTGTAGTGTATATTCGTGCCTTCTAGTCTGAAATATGTTACTAGACCAAAAATAACACATTTGGATAACCTGTTTGATTGATGGTGGAGAGGACTGGTGGGCCTGTAGTCATGCAGACTGCATGGTATGCTTGACATTTCTACAAAATCATTTTATTAAATTAATAGCCACATAATTTTCAAGCCCATAAAATTTGGCTCTACTTTTAAATTTATTTTATGAACATAGGGAGGAGTAATTTTCTTTTCTGATGTATGACTTTTATAAGTGTGCTGTAAGTCAAAACTGTGACTGAGCAGTGTCATATTACGAAGGAATGAAGTTAGGCAAACGCCCTTCAGCTGAAGGCAGGTTCTGCAAAATACTTTCAGACAAAATTTGAATGTTAAAAGTTACTACATAGCATTTTAGAGTGGGGTACTTCACAGTCTAAATATCTCAGAACATGTGTCTCAACTATTTTTAATCCTTTTCTGGCTTGGGAGCTCATATGGTAGAGATCCTGTCAGTTACCAGCATCTAAAGAATTGACTTAAAGTGATTTCTAAAATTCAAGTCGTTAGTTAATTTAGACTTTGTGTTCAACAGAGCAGGGAAGGAAAGTTTGGAACACAGAGTTGGGCATAAACTTGCAGTTTTATGAAAAATTACTGCTGATAAAAAAAACTACTATCACAGTCCATAGATATGAAAACTCGATGTTAAAGCTTTCCTAAAACAGGCATTGTTACTGTATTGAGTTCATTAATGCATGAAGGAAAAATCTTCTTCAACTCCACCAAAGTTTTTTTTATATATAGATTTCAGAGTTCTTTAACAGCTCTGTGTGTTGTTGCTAGGATTCTGGGATACAGACTATTTTTGGACTAGAGAAAAATTTTATCAGCTCTAATTTGAAGAAGTTATGCAGGTAATGTTGTAGCAGATTTTCACCTACAGTGTTGTACTAAAAATAATGTGGCACAAATAAGCAAAGGAGGCTTCATACACAAAGAAGCATTTTTCACTTTTTGAGAGAAGAGTTAATGATTGCTTGGCTTCAAGACAATGATTTTATTTTTAGGCCTGGACGTGATAAACTGTTTTATAATGCATGTGGCTGTCATATATATGAAACTTTTGGGACCTTTCAAAATTTTATCCTCTTTTTAAACAGAGAAAGTTCAGAAATGCAGAGAAAAGTGAGTGAGGTCTAGGCAGTGGTGATTTTGTGGAAGCTCTTGACTTTTAACATCAAGAGCAATTGACCAGTTTAGACACTATTGTTCAATGCCACAAAGGCTAAGAGAAGCTGTGCAAGAGGCACCTTGTTCAGAAGGGAACCTGACTGAACACCTCCATGGACCTTTAGCCTTACAGACTTCCCAACATCCCAAATCAAATCTAAGCTTCATTGATGCCAGTATCATACACTTCCATGAATGGGTTGAGACACTTCCCTCCCTTTCTCCAGTATTTAGTCAGTTGATGTATCCATGTGATTGTCTGAAAAGAAGACATATTTCTTCAGTGATACAGGTGCAGAGCAGGAAAGAGTGCTGTTTATTCAAACTTATTTTTAATCTTTGATCAGCAGTGTGAGCCCTACTAGCATTTTCTAAAGCATGTAACATCTGTCCCATTGCACATAAGAACCTTGAGTTGTCTAATGAAGGTGATGTTTTGCTTAGCAATATGATGTAATAGTTCGTCTCAAAGTTTCAAGAAGAAAAGCACTTTGTTTTTTCACTCTGACCTCCTGACTGCACTGCACATTGTTTCATGTTTCTTTTCCCCAGGCAGCAATTGACTATTGAATACATTTGTCTGCCTTGGTTCAGCTAAAGTTTTCAGAGTTTGCTTTCTATGAATATATGAGATTATGTAAAAATATTTTCCTGGAATGTAACTATATAATAACACCATCCATTCCTACTTGCTTAAATGAAGTATGCACAGAGTGTAGAGAAGATCAGAATCACTGGAAATAATTTTAACTATCAATTATTCAAACCCTCAGGAGTTGATTTTAATTTTTTAAAATCTAGGCTTTGTTTAAAAGGTTGAGAAATTAAGTAAAATTTTTCATCTCTTTGATTACTTAATTCATCTATCTTTGTAGTAATCATAGCTACAAAATTGTCTTTAAAAGCCACATTTTTCTATCAATGCCAGTTTTTAAATTCTGCATCTGAGACATAGAAAATAAGATACTTTTTGTAGACGTGTTTTTTCTGTTTTGGAAAGACTCATCCTTACAATTATCTTTATACTTCCAAGCACTGTCTTCATAGGGTGCCACTGTATATAATATTCCAATAGGTTTACAATCCATTCAGATTTCTGTCACTTGTGTATCCTTAGCATTATGTTGTCTAATCATGTCTATTTGGGTGTATTCTGTGAATATCTGTCCGGTCCTCTATCATTGCCTTTGGAAGAAATAGGCCACCTTTAATTCAGTCCTGTAATGATGCAGAACAACAAACAGTAAAACGTTTATACTCACCCATCTCTGCCTCTCATTCCTCCTTTCTTCCCCATACTCCCCTTAGGAAAGGAAGCATGTGTTTAACTTTATTTTTCCAGCACAAGGTTTAGTGACATCTTGAGGTAATAAAATGTGGTTGTGATTGTGCACTTCCCCATGTATACGAATGAAAGCTACAAGTTTCTTTTCAATAAGGTTGGTCCATATTTAACCTGGGAACACAGAGATTACACTTGCACATTCACAGGCATTTTGTGCAAGAATCTTTCAAAAACAATTTGGTAGAAGCTATATCAAAGGCAGTAAAAAAAAAGTCTGATCACTTCTGTAAATAAAATAGAAAAATACCTGAAGCTAAAGATAGATTCATCAGAGAACCACTTGGCACATTATTTTAGTCAGAAGTAACAAATTGTGACTGATTTGGTTACAACATAATCAGTCATTTTCTTCACAGAAACCTCCCATGGAGTTGTTGAATGGAGGACACCACCCATTCTAATTTCCACTAACTTCTTGTGAGCGTGATTCAACTATTTCAATTTAACTCCAGCCAATTTAGCTTCATCACAAGACCAATGTTCATCTGAATAATTCCTGTAGGGCTGACTTTTTGCAGTTAATTAACCAATAGAAAGCAAGACATTCAACTGATATCAATAAATTAACCCTTACAATTTGTAATTTAACAACAACAATAGTAATAGTAATGATAATATAATTGTTATCCCAGGCACAAATACATACTGGGAAGAGAATTGATTGAGAGCAGCCCTGAGGAGGACTTGAGGGTGTTGGTTGATGAGAAGCTGAACATGAGCTGGCAGTGTGCGCTGGCAGCCCAGAAAGCCAATCATATCCTGGGCTGTATCAGAAGAGTGGCCAGCAGGTCGAGGGAGGGGATTCTCCCCCTCTACTCTGCTCTTGTGAGACCCCACCTGGAGTACTGTGTCCAGCTGTGGAGCCCTCAGCATAAGAAGGATATAGACCAGTTGGAACAAGTCCAGAGGAGGGCCATGAAGATGCTCAGAGGGCTGGAGCACCTCTCCTATGAAGAAAGGCTGAGAGAATTGGGCTTGTTCAGCCTGGAGAAGAGAAGGCTCTGGGGAGATCTTATTGCAGCCTTCCAGTACCTGAAGGGGCTACAGGAAACCTGGGCGGGGGGTCGGGACTTTTTACAAGAGCAGGTAGTGATAGCACAGGGGTTTGGTAATGGCTTTAAATTGAGACAGGACAGATTTAGGTTGGCTATCAGGAAGAAATTCTTCATGGAGAGGATGGTGATGCACTGGCACAGGTGGCCCAGAGAAGCTGTGGATGCCCCATCCCTGGGAGTGTTCAAGGCCAGGCTGGATGAGGCTTTGAGCAACCTGGTCTAGTGGAGGGTGTCCCTGCCCACGGCAAGTGGGTTGAAACTAGGTGGTCTTTAAGGTTCTCTGCAACTCAAACCATTATATATTCCATTATTTCTCCTAGTTCATTTTTGAAACACTGAAAAACTAAGGGAAAGATCCTTTCAATTTTCTTGAAAAAATACTGATACTGAAAACCAAGTGCTCAAGAGGACATGGTATGCATCTCTCCCACTGATGTCAAAATCAGTGTATGAAAATTCACAGCGTTAGAATTTCTTTAGCTTTAATTTTTCTTCCTTGGTTATGTTGACATTATGGAAATTGAGTTTTACTTCATATGATGTCTGATTCTACATGCTGCTGTATTTGATTCTATATTCTGGAATCAGGCAGTATTAGCATACTCTTTCACAAGTACATTCACTGAAAATAATGGTACACTTTGTTTTTCAGTTAGGCAGATTACTTACATGTCTAAATATACTCAAGTAAATTTTAATGATTTCTGCTTTTTTTGGCATTTTTTTGATTTCCTACATTTTCTTTTCCTTCAACACATGCAGATTTTTCATGTTTATTATGCTATAATGGAAGCCAGATTTAGTCTTTTGATTTCTGCTTTCCCTAGAGCTTCAGAGAGTTGAAAAGAAAAATAATTGAGACTTGTTTTAAAAGACCAGTCTAGTGCAGGCTGATTCTCCTCATTTGCACCAATTTAACAGGGTCTTCCTGACTCTCATAGAGTTATTATCTGCTGATTACTCATGACTCAGACTCTCAAACAAAGGTCTGATAAAGCAGTGCTAATAGGAAACTAAATTGTTATATTATGTATTTTAATCAGTGCTAGAGACAAGTCAATGGGAATTACTGTGATACCAGTGATTTGGTTAAAAAAAAACCCACCACAAAAACCTCTGACCTGAATCTTAAGGGCTTTTAAGTGAATTGCTATGGCTTGCAATCAAATAATGTTCAAGCAAGTGTAATTTGAACATTCCATATTGGATTTGAAGGATTTGTCTGAGGTTCAGAGGAGCAAATGATACAAGAAATACAGCAGTGAAATGGAATATGCATGTCTAAGACATCGTCTTCAAAAAGAACAAAATTTTTTTAACATAGATACACATTTCTTCTAGTTATTGCTACTTTTAAAGGGTATTTTAATAGAGACAGTCTGAGGATTACTCAGCTATTCCATTTTGTAGTTTAACTCAGGTCTGATTTTTCACCCTTTGGATGCTTCTATAAATCCTGTGGGAAACTCTTACCATTATTTAATCATTTTGATACCCTAGTGCTCGTTTCCAGGCATTTGTCCAAAAACTTATCCTAAAACTTATCCTAACACTGAGGTCTGATCCTGTGCCCTGAAGAAACACAGTAGAAGGTGTTGAAGGTAATCAAATAAGCATAGTTCTGCTACATATGTTCAAGCTTTGAAAGGTACGGGGAGACTCATCCTGTGTTTGTGAGCTGTAGTTTGCTGTAGATGGGCCAGGCTGGAGGTAGTTTTTTATAACTGTGTATGATCATGAAATACCTTTTCATGGGGTAAAAGCACAGTAGCTGTAGGAAATTTTCTGCTACAGACAGTTATGGTTGCAGGATGGCATAGGTTGGAGCTCCTTTCTCTGTATCTTTTGAACTTAGCACTGTATAGTTCCAGCCTGTGTCTTGGGAAGAAGATCTTGAATGATTAGTGTTTGTTGGTGTTGTGGTTTGTGGTGTGTTTTCTTTTTTCGTGTGTGTGGTTTTGTTTACAGTGCATGCAAAGTATCTTAAAATCTCCAGTGTTCTTATTTTTTCATTCTTCAGAAATCCCTGGAATTTCTTGTAAGCATCTTCTGGTAACTACACTTAGTTTCCAAGATTTCTAGAAAAAATGGCTAGATTTAACTTGTCATCACAGGGGAATTTTCATGTAGTTTAAATGGAAATAATTCACTTCTGGACCAATGCATAGCCTACATTTTTCTCAGCTTCTTTGTCAGTCACATGTCTTTGTCAGTTGGGTATAACAGAAGGAGGAGCATGCTCTTCTGTAGTCTTTATTATAGGTTTGTGGGTTTTTTCTGTTTTATACTATACTAGTGACTCCTGATTTCTGAAAGCTTAAGTGGCGTTATTCAGTATCTTAAAGAAAAAGAGATTAACAATCTTTGCTTACATTTTTTTTTTTCCCCCTGAGGAAAGACAAATCAGCAGTCATACGGAATTGCTTTTTTCCTTTTTTACAGGTAATATAGCTCTGGGAATAGGGCATGAGCTTTTTACTGCTGACTGTGCATGAACATAGAACAAAACTTTTTGTTCAGACATAGAGTCTTAACTTTAAAAAGGGTCAAGAGGAAATTGCTGAATGAAGGCTTGGAAGTAAAGAAAGCACCGCTCCACTGAAGAATGCAACAGAAAATTGACTATGGGCTTACTCCTACAGCTGCTCAGTAGTGAAAAGGGGAAAATAAGGAAGATAAGGCTCTTTCTAAGTTGTACAGTATTATGTTTTCAAATATGAGAGCCTAAAATACTTATATCCCTTTTTACTTTAAAAAATAGACTTACTTCACCTTTTTCCTGTAGTATGTAATTCCGTTATCGCCAGCTGACTCAAAATTAATTCACACTACCAGTGCATCTTGTAATTTTTACTAGGGAGTTTTTACTAGATGACAAGGAAGTCTTCTACTACTTCCTAAGTAAGGAAGGAAAGACAAAAAAAAAAAAAGGTATGTTAGCCTCTGAAGGGTTTCAGTTAAGGTGGACAGTGTTTAATGTGCAAAAACAAGTGTGACACCCATACATGAATACTGTTAAAAAAAAACCCAACGCCACCAGACTCTGTCTTATATAAAAGTTACTATAAAACAGTCACTTAATGAGGATACATTAGTTACCTGGCTTTCTTCTCTTTCAGATTGTAAAGCAAAACATTTGAAGGAGCTGTTCTTTTCTTTTTCTAGGAAGGGCTTACATGAACATAATTTTACTATAAAATTAAATTAGTTTATTAATATGAGTCTGTGAATGCAGAATTAATTATTTGCTTCATTTATTGGATTCACTGTGTTTTCAAGTTTAATATTTGGTGGATGGAGGGGTTCTTAGTCTTAAGGTAAAATTAAATGTCAGGAGAAACTGGAGTCTGGATTGTTCTGATTCCAAATTCCATCCATAGCTCTCATCATTAAAACAGTTTTCAAATCTTTGATTATTACAAAATTTATAGCAGCTTTCTTTAGAAAAATCTGTAAGCTGAAACAAAATGCATTCTTCATGCTTCATATAATTCCCCTTCTGCTGTTCTTTTGCCTTGATCAAGGGTACAGTGTGGGTATAAGCTTTGTTGTCTTGGTTATGTCACAGCTGCGTACCTACACTTCCCAAGAAGCTGATAAGGTAACACTGTGGAAAACTAAGTGGAAGATAACTTTTTCTTTTTAACATGCTATATGAATTTTCATCAGCTCACAGTAAAGAGCAGTGAAAATGCAATTATCATAAAGACATTTCCCAAAGTATTCTCAAACTCCCAATGAACTACTGTAGGTGGTGCAATAAATATATTTATAGTCTGTGTTCTTATTTGAGATACTGTATACTTCTACACTTTTGAGTGATTCCCATGTATCAGCCTTTAGAACTCCAGTTTTCAGAAAATTATAAGCACCAGTAATTGCAAAATCATTTAATGGATAGAAGCGAAGTATTTCAGCTTTAGGATAAGTAGGACAATAGTGCAAATTTCTGCTACCAGAGAGTATTTATGGATCCTAGCACCTACTATGAGAGAGAAAAGTATATAGTACAATATAAACTACTTGCGGCTCTTCTGTTTGTTTTGTAGTTGTTGGGGAAGGGTAAGGGGTTTCTCTTCATTAGGACCCTGGGCCTCTCCCAAATCATACAGAAGGTTTTCACTGATGCTGGATAGTATAATATTCTTTAGACGATTCTCAAGAAATAATTTCATTTAACTTAGTGTTTACTGTATTGATGTTATCCACAGTATTGCTCTGTCAGATTAGTTGGTATACACTTTTCTGATAGTGAAACTATTTCAGATATTTCTAGTTATATTCACTCGAAATGAAAATAGAGAGTTGGTGTGTGGTCATGTTTTCAAATATTTTATGCTATTATGCTTAATGAGAAGTATACAAAAAATTTAAAATGTTAGGTCACTTGAAGGTAGGGGAAATTTAAATAAATAATTCTTAGCAAAATTAAAATTCACATCCTCTTTAGCAGCATCTCAAATGACATGGAGTCAGTTTGGTATTGTTACATCCTCCTCCTAACCTCTCTGAGATTTAAAGAATATATTTCAGAAGTACCGCACTGCAAACCCTTACTACTCTAAAAAGCTTTTTGTTCCGCCAGAAGACTGACAATGTGTTTTAGCCCTGTTGGAAATTTCATAGCTCGGCAAGATTTGCTCTAAGAAGGTCAAGTATTCTCTAAGATCGCACCTCTCATTCTATCAATACATTTTTGCATGGCCTGAGAATTATTCCTATATAAGGCCTGATACTCTGAGCAGGTCTATAAATAAGCTGAGTTGCAGCCAATACTTGTTGCAATCCAAATTTTTAAATACATTCCATTCAGGAGCTAGACAGGTTTGTCCAGAAATACTTAAGGACTGAATCATAATAGCTTTGCGTAAAAATCCTGATACAAATTGATTCATATGTACATAATAACATAATGAAATTTGTAACACTTTCTTTGGTCTCTCTCTTTGCAAGAATAAGTATCGGAATCAGTTTATGTATTACTATTCTGATAGAGTTCAGTTGGTAAGACTGACTTTTCAGAATTTGTCAGTCTGTAAGTATCTTAGATTATGTGAGATCTGTGCAGTAGTAAATTAGCCTTTCCTGTCCTTTCAGACTTTGCTATTACAATACAAAATTGACTAAACATGCAATTAATAATTAAAGACTGTTTACGTAAGTTTTAAGAGCTCTGTTTCATGCTTTAATGTGTAGTAAGAATAGATTCAATATAGCATGCAGAGAGCTTGCATGACCTAATTGGCTTATTCAATCTTCCATTAAAATCCAAGGATATGAAGATGTCTCCATTTTTTTCATAATTTCCCTGAAATCTGGAGGGGGAAAAAAATATTCCCATAACTTTACATTTACTGGTAAGGCCTTTGAAAACATTTTATATTATGCTCTTGGTATACATACATTTAATTAAGTCTTCCAGTCAGCAGTATTGAAAAGACTTATTTATTGATGACTGCAGCTAGGATAAAGTTAGGGAAGTAATTACAATGCAGACTCTATAATATTTTACTACAAATATTGAATAATGTTATCAGTCTAGTAAATATATTAATTTAAAGTAACTCAGTTAAGCAATGTTTGTCAGTAATTAAAATTTAATTTAGTAGTAATATACCCAGAAATGACCGTGCTTCTTTCTTTTCTTTTCACATGTGGAAAAACATTCTTGAGGTGTTGTATTTCCTGCCTGATATGCCTAATTAGGCTGCTGTCATCTTGCATGATGACCAAATCCATTTATTGTTGCTTTTTTAATGTAGTAGTACAGAGGAAATGGATTCAAACAAACTTCTTTTTTGAGAACAGATTCCTTAATGGATCCTTTGCTTTTAATAATAATATACTATATGGAATAAATGAAAAATAACCTTCTCTAGATAACGGTGTGAAATCCCAGTGATCACTGGGAGACCAGACAAACGTTTTTAGTTAAAATACTTGTTTTAATAAGATCTGTTGAAGACTGAAGGGAAATAGTGCATTATGTGATCTTTTATGGTGTATACTCTAAAATTCCATGCAGTCACTTCTGCACTCAGTTGCATGCTTGTATAATGAGAATGTGTTTTCCAGAATTAGAGCTTGTGCTGGTTTTGGCTGAGATATGAAGTCAATGTTCTTCACAGTAGCTGGTATGGGGCTATGTGTGGGATTTGTGCTGAAAACAGTCTTGATCACCCAGGAATGTTTTCATTATTGCTGAGCAGTGCTTACATAGAGTCAAAGCCTTTTCTGCCTCTCACACCTCTCTGCCTTCTTTTTTTCTTAAAATAAAAAAACCCACCTTTTCTGTATGTGCAATAAGGAATTCATATTTGTCACTTAAGATATGTAAAAATGCTCCCCTACTTTAATTCTAACTATTTTAAGAATGTATATTCAACCTGCTAGTCCAACTCCAAACCAATTTCTTTTGTTGTGAAATCAAGTAAAGCTATAAAGTATAAACTTTTCAGCTTCTCAAAAGCTTTAGCAGTAAATTCTTTAGGAGTATCAGTAAATTTTTTCAAACATAGAAATCCATAAGAGAATCATTACTCTGCGCTTGTAAGACCCCACCTGGAGTACTGTGTCCAGCTGTGGAGCCCTCAGCATAAGAAGGATATAGACCAGTTGGAACGAGTCCAGAGGAGGGCCATGAAGATGCTCAGAGGGCTGGAGCACCTCTCCTATGAAGAAAGGCTGAGAGAATTGGGCTTGTTCAGCCTGGAGAAGAGAAGGCTCTGGGGAGACCTTCCAGCAGCCTTCCAGTACCTGAAGGGGCCTACAAGGAACCTGGGGGGGGGGTGACTTTTCACGAGGGCCTGTAGTGACAGGACAAGGGGTAATGGGTTTAAATAGAAAGCGGGGAGATGCAAATTAGATATCAGGAAGAAGTTCTTCCCGGAGAGGGTGGTGAGGCACCGGAACAGGTTGCCCAGAGAAGCTGTGGATGCCCCATCCCTGGAAGTGTTCAAGGCCAGGCTGGAGGAGGCTGTGAGCAACCTGGTCTAGTGGAGGGTGTCCCTGCCCATGGCAGGGGGGTTGGAACTAGATGATCTTTAAGGTCCCTTCCAACCCTAACCATTCTATGATTCTATGTTCTGAAATACATGTACAGTTGCAGTTTAGTATAATTTTTTTAACTTACAAAATCTCCAAAGGATGCAGCTAGGACCAAAACGTGGTTTATAGTTGAGAGGTGTACATAGTTAACACTCTTGACCTGTGTCTTCCTCGATACTTTCTCTTGGTGTGAGTACGGTTTTATGGAATAGTACATGATGCTAACATAATCTGAAATACTGAAATCAATAGATTTAAACTAATTTGATCTGAGTAGCTGAAACTCATTGTTTTGGTTTTTTAATCCCAAAAATTCATTGGACATTTACAAACCTTTATTATAGTCTGTCACAAAGAGAAGAGTGTTATTTTCTTAATTGCAGTTACTTGAGGCAGTTCCAGAAACACTATGAGCTGTCAGAATATAACTGTGTGTCAGGTAGACTTCTGGAGTAAAATCATGTACACATGTATATGACCAAAATAAAAGGAGTTACAGAAAATAAGTTACCTGCAGCATTCCCAAAAGGTAGTGAGCTTTTTGCAGTAGTCACCTTTGCATCAGTTCTTTTACTCTTCAGCAAGACTGAATGATTATCTTTCACTTTTCTACAGTGCAGTTACACTTCTGGCAGTGCTTGGGAGCTGTGGGATGTCCTCCATGCTCTACTTCTGAGGCTCTCAAATCTTTTAAATCTGCCATATGGTGATATTTTGATTTGAGTTAAATTAGATAATGTAAGTGAGGTTGTTTGTTATGTACTCTTTTTCATGAAACATGCATTACTTCACTCAGAAAGATAGTAATGAAGTATTTTATAAAAGCTTTTTGAAGTGTCAGGCTATGAATACTGTTGAAGTGGCCACGAAAGGGCAAAGTAAATAACCAAAGGTTTTTGTGAAAGATTACAGACTGGCTTTCATTTAGACAAAACTTCTACAAATAATTGTTTTAATTGAGGATTGATGTTTGCTCTGTCCTCGTTATGTGCAGCGGTAGTGGTCTTGGTTAGGTAATAATTGCGCTTTTTTATTGTAAAACAAAACGTTTGAGGTTATGATGGTGTTTTAATCAACCCAGAAGGCATAAGATAAGCTGCCTAATTATGGTTTTTTTAAATAAAAGAAGGCAAAATTATTAACTTGTTTGTTCAGCAGAAGTGCTCTTACTCGAAAGCTGTACAAGGTGAAAGTTTTTGCCTCAAGAAATTATATTAATGATGCTTTAATTCATGTTATACATACTGTGCAGAAAAGATTTCACTGCTACGTTTATTGTACTTACAAGGGTTTTCAGGATTGCCTGGGCCAAATTCGGATTTTTCAGAAACTTTGGGGTTCTTATGAATGTTTTGGAGCATATTTTGTGGTATTTCGATCTAGAAGTTTACCGATGCCACAAAGAGAAATAAAATCTGAGTGTTTCAAGTAAGATTGGGAATTTAAAAGCCTAAGTCAATACCAAATTCATAAAGATTGATCTTAATTATGGACGTATTATTACAAGTCTTTGTATGGTTGATTTTTTTTTCTTTTGATATTGCTTATTGAAACTAAACTTGGTTTGTTCCTTTCTCTGCCTTAAATAATATGCAGGTTAGGGCAACAAAAGATAGCTTGCTGTGAACTCCGTTCAAAGACTGGAAGAATTAAAAATATTCACAATCAGTTTGAGCATGTTTTAAGCAATCTGTGTAAAGTTGTAGAGTTGAAGTAATATGTGCCTCCAACTGATTTTCCAGAGCCAAAGATGGTTGTTTATCACATGTTATGTAAGGTTTCTTTTCTAAGCCAGGAATATTTCTTTTGGCTGAGAAAGGATTTTTTTTTTTTTTCCAGATTTCTTCAAAACATAAAGCAAAGATTTATTGCTGCATATTTATTTATGGTGGATCTCAGTTAATAAAATCTCACATTTTTGAAGATGGTATAATTAGTATAATCAAATGAATCTGTGACCTTGTAAAAATTTCTTGCTCGTGTAAATTTTAGTAATAACGTCAATACTCAGTTCACATATCAATTTATTGCCTCCCTTTCCTTTTCTTGTGTTGAATGAAGTGTCTATATTTGAAGTACTGCTGTTTAATTTAAATAGTGGTGTAGTCTGATTGCTGAAAGAGCCTTCATGTGGAAGGATTTTCGTAAGTAAAAGCATGTTGTGTACGAGCATAATTCCTGTTCCTATATGAAAATACCTATGATTCCATAAAGCTCCATTTAATAAAAAATGGATCCCTCCTAGGAGTGTAACTATACTGGCAAGGACAAAGCAATGCCCCATTTTAGTGTAGAAAGCCATAGGAGAGAAGGACACACAACTGTCTGTCTTCTCCTTGTGCTGATGGGATGAATTAGATGCTTTGCCAAATGCCATGCTGACTGATTTCCAGTTTCTGCTGTCTAATTCACACTGTTAAATGGCAGTGCTAAAGCAGGCTGCACCTCCCTCGCCGGAGGTGGCTCTGGAATGATAGCTCTGGAGTCCCCCAGGCAGGAGCCAGCGGAGAGACTGGAGCTGGAGAGCTAAATAGAAGAATGGCCTGTCATATCAGAGAGAGTGAAAGACAAACGCTTATTCTGAAACAAAGAAAAAACAAATAGACAGCCACTAACTCATGAAATTAAAGGAAGTAATCATGTAAAAATTTTGCCGGCTGAAGCAGACCAGCTAGTCGTGGAAATTCGCACCAAGCATCCTGTCCATAGTACCATTTGACGTGTTATTTCCCTCCCCCCCCAACATGTAACCATTTGATCTTGATTCATGAAGATGAAATTTTTTTCTGTAGGTCAACATATTTAAAATTCTTTTGTTAAAATATGGTTCTGAGCATTCTGGAGAAATACAAAGAATGGCCATGCATTTTAAGTCTCTTGTGAGAATTTCAGGCTCAGTTTTTTGATCAGTCTAGGTAGACAGCATAGACAGAGATTATTTTCAGTAACATAAGGAGCAGGAACAATCATAATTTTAAATAAAATCCATGAATATACTTCATCCTGAAGCACCTCTATTTAGAAAAGAATAAAACAATTTATAGCCAGGTATTTTATAATAAATATTAGCTTCACTCAGCAAAAATTTATTCAAAGTTTGTTTATAACAATATTTGCATTGCATTGTTCAGTTGAAAAAGAACACTCAGGTGACTAAAGTGGATGTTTTAGAAATGTTGTCTTCTCCTATCAATAGTTGTATCAAATCTGATACTTTGATAATCTAATACAAAACCTTGTTTATATTTATCTAGATTCTATCCTATATAGACTTTTCTGCTTTTCACACTATTATTCCTTAATAGCCCATTCCTGTCGTCATTTATTGAGCTCTTCAGTGTCATAAAATAATTCTGTGGGATTGGAGAACAGTGTTCAGGAGAACAATGACCGATGTTGCTCTGGCTATGAAAAACTTCTAGGTAAATTATGGGTTTCATGCCATCCTGTTTACTAACTTCTTAGTGAAACATGTTAGGCATTTTATTGGCCTTTCACAACCTAATTTAGAATATTATGTGATGATAGAAGAAGATAAAAAATTGGAATAATACTCTTATAAACAAAATACTTCAGGATAAATAAGTTTTCAATAAAACCCTGAAACAAATACCTTTCTTCTAGAAATGCTACTGTGAGGGGAACAACTATAAGCACATAGGTATTTGAGCTTCGGGGAACTTTTTTTTTTTCCCAAGAATTTAGGTGTCTTGCAACTAAGAATCATTAGGTGCTTAAAGTAGTTGTTTTCAGATGGACTATAGAGAATCCAGGAAGCTGAATGTAACTTTTGTGTGAGTGTGATGATGGCAATTCAGGATAACTATCGTCATTACTAGAGACCACTAGGTAGTATGCCAAAAGGGTGGAATGTTGTAAACCTTCTATTTTCATAGCTTATAACCTCCCTCTTCCAGTGGATATGCTATATCATCTTTTGATGTTTTCTCTTATTCAATATTCCTATTAATATGTGTGCACATTTGTAATTATTAGTATTAGTTGGCATTTAAGTACATAGACTGAATAATAGACTACTATAAACACTGTATATAGATAGTATTTGCATTTACTAGTAGGGAAAATGGATAATTAAAAAGTTATAATTTGGAATAAACTGTTTGGCAAACTTCTGAAGCTCTATGTGTAACCAAATACTGAAATAGGACAAATGATAAACTGAAATGCACTTAATGAGTCATGAAGTGAGTCATGGCTCTGAGCCATTTTTTTACTTTCAGATATTAAAAATGAAGAGTATTCTCCTTAGACAATCCTCTCTTAAACTAAACTAACAGTTTCATTGTCAGCCACCTACTAGACCAGAAGTTGTTAGGGATAAGTTGCCATTTCCTGACATTCCTGGTGTCACCCTTTGCTTACTGCTAAATCATTGGCACAGACACTGAGAATCTGCACTGGTGAATTTGAGAGCACTGGTTTATCAGCACTAAACGTTGGAGTGGAATGGGAATCAGCCTGAGGTGAGGGGAGGCTTGGAGATGATTGCCTCCTTTTCCTGGGCTGCTTGTATGAATTGTGGCATATTTGGCAATCTAAAGGCATTTTTTCAAAGCTCTTTAGGCACCTCAGTCTAACAGTAATCAGTGGTGGTAAAATATCTTTCAGAAGACTGTGTTGTTAATTTCCCTAATTCCCATGGGTGTTGTTGATGTTACGGGTAATGGTACTCTGTAAAGAAAACGGAGTATTTCAGCTGGTGAACAAGCAAGAGGTCTCTGGGACCTTTCTTATTTAAATTTCATTTAAGATTCTTTTTTCAGTGGATGTTACTGATGGGAACAGTCTTTTAGGGCTCTACTCAGGTGCCTAAATATGAGCATGTAGCAGTTTGAGGTACCCTGGGGAATCCAGCTGCCCATGCAGTACAGCGAAGCCTCCCTTCACTCCTGCATCATGTCTGCCAGCAACATGCACCTGAGAAATGTTGAGTGACTGTAAATGTGTGAGCCTATGCCTGACATACTGGAGAAGAAAATTTGTTGGGAAGAAGTTGATATATGTAAGCCTGACATACTCTGTATTATATTGTATTAAGAAATTCTTCATGGAGATGGTGGTGAGGCACTGGAACAGATTGCCCAGAGAAGCTGTGGATGCCCCATCCCTGGCAGTGTTCAAGGCCAGGCTGGGTGAGGCTTTGAGCAACCTGGTCTAGTGGAAGGTGTCCCTGCCCATGGCAGGGGCTTGGAACTAGATAATCTTTAAGGGCCCTTCCAACCTAATTAGCTTCTGGGTAACTAAATAGAGCTGGTAGGAAAGTTACCATCGTATATGTGTAAGGAGCTTACATATATGTATATGCATATATGTGTGGTTGTGTAAATTTATATGTAATTTTATGTGTGTGGACATAAACTCTTTGGAGTTCAGGGTTATGTTTATAATTTGCACCTACGAGAGTTGTTTATATTTTTTTTCTGGAATATACCTCATTTTTTTCTGCAGAAAATATATCTTGCATATAATACCAAACCATTTGTAAAACTTTATCCCAAAATGTATGGAAATGAAAAAGTATCTTCTTAGGACCTGTCAAAATTTAGCAGGATGATGTTTTCACATGTTTCTTCATAGATTGATATTACTGTAGTTTTCCATTATATGAACACCAGCATCTTTGTTAAATTGATGGGAGGTGTAAGTCTAGAGTAAGGCGTATCTCAAAAATGCACTTCTACAGATCAGTATGGAGAATATATACTTTGCTATATATTTCTTTCTGAGTGAAATGGAAATGGATCTAAATACAGGTAGAATATTTGGAAATCTAGGTAATCCTATTGGAAATACACTCTGTAGTTTTATAGTGGAAAAGCTAATACTTGAAATTGTAAGAAGAATTGTAATTTTCCATTTAACAAATATCAATGCAACTAATTAAAAAAAAAAAAAGAATCAGCTTTTCATCTTTATATCAAGGATAAAGTTTCATGCAATTCATTTAAGCGACCTCTAAGAACTTAGGGCTAAGTCATTTTCTGTTTCTTGTGGTTGTGCAATACTCTTAAATCAGAACAGACTTACCGATTAATTAATTTAGTAATAATATGTTTGTTTCTATAACATGATTTTCAGTAAAAATCTACAGTCTTATCGTTCACTCTAGGACTCATTTTAGACTTTTCCTCCTTACGTATACCCCCATGATGAACAACACCATCCATATAGCATTAATCTAGTTTATGCGTACTTTTGATTCCCTTAGCTACCTTCTGTTACTATGAAATACAGAAATATATACAGGAATGGAGAGAATCTTTTCACTTAAGTATGTCTGAAGAGGAGAGGAGGAAAATGTTGAGGAAAGTATTTTCGTCTACTTTCTGTATGGATTTAAAGTTCAAATTCAGCAACTTGAATTTAAAACAAATATACAAAATACAGACGTGAAATATTATAGAAAGGATTAAAGATGTCAAATTTTTGAAAATATTAAGTGCTGAAAAAATGTACTATTGTGTAGGAGAGCAGAAAGAGGTTATAGAATAGAAAATAATCCATTGCCCTCTCCTACTGGTCTCATTTCCTCCAGTTTATTAATGCTTGGTTTTAGATCCTTATAAGTGGGTTAGGAGTATGTAAATAAATTTATAGATCATTTAACTTAGTGGAAAGAAAAATAGTATTAGATAGCTGAACTTCTGCAGTCTCTGGTCCCTTTCTTGCAAATTCCACTGCAAAAATGAATAATGGGTTTAACATGTATGAGCAAAGAACCGAAGACACAATTGTTACCCCAACCTTGTGTGTCTCTGTTTATAAGTTGGTAAATAGGTGCTGTGGTCACATGTAATTGAACATGAATATGAAAAATAACTTTCTCAGGAAACGTAATTATTTGAAAAAATAACATCTTTAAAAAACACCTTACTGTTTAATTACAATACAAAACTAATCCTCAATGGGCATTTTTATGTTAGAAAGAGTCAAACAGAAGAAAAATTTCAAGTATTAAAATATCACAAAGCCTGCAGCACCCTAATTATGCTGCATATTCATATAGGTTATGATTACAGATTATGGTCCTGAAATAGAAAGTGTAGAATTAAAAAAAATAAAAAAGGCAAATGGTGAACACTTTCTTTGGTGGAAGGGTTGTTTGTTGTTTTGATTTATTTTTTTGGTGTTTTTCAGGAAATATTAATATATAAATTTAAAACTTTGACTGAATATGTGCTTTGTTTAAATGTTAGAGGCAGTAGTCCTTTTACAGAAGGATAAAATCAAAACAAAACAAACCTCACAAATCTCTCTTTTTCTCTTACTGTCAATTTATAACAAAGTAAGTATCAAACATTGATTTTTCATATGTAACAATATTGTTTTTCTGGTCAGTTCTTCATCTAGGCTCTCTTTTCCTATAGTTCACAAGTTTCTAAGTAAAGCGTGTGAGGGCTAAGTTTCTGCTGAACTGTGTAGCTGTACATCTGTGTATATATACACATTTGTGTTTAAACATTCCTCTACCACAATATGCCTGTCAAAGCCTGAAAAGAAGTCCTTGAGGATGTCTGGCAGATTATAGGATCTGTACTTCCATATTCACCAGGTACATAGTCCCTGTCTTCTATTCTGAACCCAATCATCTTCTTGACTCAGAATGGAAAGTTGTACATCTCCAGGGTTCATGAAGCAATGAAATGTAGATTACCTAGGAAGCTTACTGTATAAAACAGAAGAATGGAACAGCAAATACGTGGCTGTCAAACTACAGCAATGTATTAAAACAGAATTACTCAGGAAAAACAGTACCTTGGACGTTTCTGCGTAAACTAGACAATGCCATTAAAAATAATTAGAAAACTAGTGGGGAGAGGATTAGCCATTTTTTTAATTCATAAATCATATCTGTTTGGAAATCCTTATTCAGAGAATTTGTGACTTCCCAAGGTCAAAGAAGGAGTAGCCAGAGGACTCTGTCTGTAAAGGATATACATTATGCAAAGTAACTGCACCATAGTTCCTTCACTGTGAAAGAAATCTACTCTGTAACAAATGGATAAAATTGCGGTTGTAATAGAAAATGAGCAGAAAGGCATTTAAAATAGAAGGCATAAGTAGAATTTGTTGTTCTTCATTTCAGTTAAAAAAGATGAAAATCATTCAGCTATGGCAAAGGAGCCCTTCATAAATGATGTATAATGATGTATTCATAGCTACCACTTACCCAGCAGAGATACTGCCATTATTAAAGGGAATATTGATGAGTTAGATAAAACTCTGACTACATATGCAAACAAATGTGATTATTTCCTTTTTTTTATTATACGTATTATTAATGCAATTTGTGTCAGAGGCTTGTGTATTTCAAGCATGTTGTCTTATTGCATATGCTGTCATATTCTTGTATTAAATTATTTTCTGTTTCCATTGTTTTTATTATGTTGCATGTGACATGCCAGAAAATTATCAGAGGTTTAGGGGGAAGGACAACTTTTCAGTGAGATGGAAAAGAATATTTGGAGTTCTAGTAAAAATGTGGCTATTTGAATATTTTTGATACTTAAGACTTCTAAGGAGAAGGACCTTTGTTTTTTCCTTCTTTTTTTTCCACCCAAAATGTCTTTTTTCAGTATCTGTTGTATTAAAGTCTACTATGATGATTAATAGTCCAGTAGACTACAGAGCAGACACATTTACAGTTACTCCATTCACCCTTGAGCGTTTTATGAAGTTAGAGACTGTGAAGGCTTTATAACTACTATCTTGTAGGATTTAAATTCTAAGCATATTTTACCACCTTCAGAAAAAAATGCTCGCTGCAATTCCTGATGCAACATAGAATGCTGTTTTCATGCTCTACTACTGCAATAGTGAGGTTTGCTTTGCTAGTGTGGTGATCTGAATTTTTTCAAGTTTGATATAATTCCACACAGTTTGTGGAAAAGCAATTGATAGAGGAGCAGCTGATCTTTTGATATTTCTTTTTAATTGCAAGTATCTGTGGTCTAAGCTAAAAGAACACTGTTTTACAGGTCACCTTTATAATGTTTTCTGCATACACTCACACTACAGCCTCATCTGTATGAGCCTATGATTAGTTTATTCTTAAAACAGAAAAGGAAAGTCAGGGTACCATTGTTTTGTAAAGACATGAATTTCATTGTCTTAGCTGTAACAAAATACTTTCTCATCTTGTGACTTAACTCATACTTAGTGGCAGAAATCCACTGGAAGCTTAGTTGTCTTTCCTATGTGACAAAATTTCCATCTGGTAATAGTGACCCCATGATAACAGCAGCATTTTACTAAGATGTGTTCCAGCTGATAGTTGACCCCTCTGGCCTAGGACTGGGTTTCTCTGGTGTTTCACTTGAGGTTTGAAGACCATCCTCCTTCTGAAGGGCGTTTCTAAGCAATAGGATTCACCAACATTAGGGGTCTTGATGACTGTGGAATATAGTAGCTGTGTGTCACGTATTTGTATCTCTGTCTTGAAGCAGGTTAAGATATTTCAGTACTGCTGAAGTTTGTCTGGTTTGCAGGAGTGTCTTCAGACTGGTAAGAACTCAGACTTTTGCAAAAGTGTTTGACTAAAGATGGTGGAAACTGATATTAAGATCCGTCTGGAATACAGTTCTGGTTTTGATAGCAAATTGTCAGAGACTTGGCTATTAACTTTCATCCTACAAATGACGCTTTTTTTGTTCAGCATTGGGCATCCGTGTTACTTCTGGGACAGAAAAAACCCCAATCATTGTCCACAGAGCAAAATTCCTTTCTCTCGGATGATAAATTAACTTATTCAAGATAATAGTTTTCAGGAGCAAGTTCTGACCTTTGCTTCTCCCTACCTCAAAGGCAGATCTGAGCTGCCCAGACAACTGATGAATGGGGAAAGGAGGCACTGCCAAAAGTTTATTCACTGGACTGTGACTTTGAGAGAAGAATGAACAGAGATGGAGTAAATGAAGTACAGCAACTGCTTTCCTCATGGGTCTGTTAGTATGGCTGTGAGGTGTAGAGTGGACTCTACATCCACACTTTGACTTGCCTCCGAAGGACATGTATAGTTAAAATCCAGCTTAATTCCTAGATGTCAACCTGCAGTGGTGTGGCATGTAATGCTGCCCGTAGCCCAGTACAATCACCTGACGATCTACCCACCACTACTTTTCCTGACAACTATGGTTCTTTTTTATGTCAGTTCCTTTCAGTAAATGTCTAAGGAAGTACATTTATTTGTTAAATGCATATTTTTTCAGAGAAGCCTCTGTAAAGCCCAGTTAGTTTTCTTAGAAGGAAAACTGAAAAAGTCACAGTCGGCCTGTAACCACTGCGTTTAATGGGAGCTTGAGGAAATAATGAAAAATGTAATGCAAGCATGAATCACCCCAGAGAATACCGATCTACAGTCAGTAATTTTACTGTCAAAACCTAGAGACTTCTCCAAGAGGTACTGTGTAGACACTAAAATTAGAAAAAAAATATTATGCAATTTGAAACAGCTTTTCAGACCCACAGATTACTGATGGCTGTATTATACAATATTTACTTGCAGTTTACCTCAGGGTAATAGAACTGCTGACTCGATATGGGGGTAGTGATTTATTCTCACTCAGACATCCTTAATGTTGACTAAATAATATTTTAGTGGATGAATTCTTTTATAAATGTACCAACTAAAATAATTTATAATGATTTAAATTCTTAGTTTGGGTAAATTATCACTGCAGTACATGTAGATAAGCAGCAGTACCAGTGGATACTGATGTGAAAAATGCAAGGAATAAAATTACAAGGTCTTGAAAATCTTCCTCAGAGTCAGGAGTATTTTGAATCGCTTTTCCTTGGTGATTCACTACTTATGCTGCTGCTCCAAACTATTCAATTTTCTGGATTTACAATTAAAAAGAAAAAAATAAAAAGATTAAAAAAATGCTTTTAATTTCTGTCATTTTTACGCTTGCTTTAGTTGTTGCTTATTGATGATTTAATATTGCAACCTCTGCATGACTTAACCCACTTTATGCCTAAATGCAAACTGGGTTTTTGAAGAATAGGTGCATCCATCAACACCATTACACTATCCCCTGTGGTATCTCTGTGTTGGTTTTGGTCAGCAGTAATGAACCTAAATGAAACAATGGACAGTCAGGAATATGTTGACTTGACTACCAAGTGATTAACATTACCTTAAGTGTTGGTTGATATTTATGAGCAATTTTGATGTTATCAAGGCCACCAATTATTGAAACAAACATTGTAAGGAAACTTCCTATATTACAAAATTCTTGTAACTGAGTAAGTGATTAGATTTGGATAAACTTACTAATCAGTAATGAAACAAACAAAGATTCAGTGATATTAAAAGGAAACACTTTTGAAATGATGGTTGAAAGACACAGATTCTGTAATTGGTGTTCTGTGAAAAAAATTACCTAAGTTTGCCTGTGATTTTTTTATCAGCTAATATGCAAATGGTTTTAACAAAACTTTTTTTTTTTTATTTCTGGTTTTTGAGACAGATAGCATGTTCTTAATCTTTGGACTGTGACAATTGGAATTGATAATTTAAAAGAAAATATTTAAGCTTTCCTCCTTTAATCTTGATAGCTCTTAGTGATCTTGATAACTTCCAGTGAATATTATCCTACAAATTTTCACATTCCAGACTAGTTTCATTTACAAATAAATCTAAGGATAGTGAGAAGCTGTTTATAGGAGGATTGTAGCCCCAGTGATTTCTTTTTTACCTATTACCCATTCTTGAATGTGGCGAAAGCAGGAGTAAATGGGAGCAGTAAAAACCCACAGTTTTTGTCTGAAATGAGTAATGAGAGTAATCTTGGGACTGGCTAGTTTGTGAACTAGATTGTTTTTTATCTTTTGCTAACTTCTAATTCACGTAAAATATTTTAATCATAGGCATACTATTCAAATAGACTTTCAAAACTGTTGAAAATAAGAGCATGACAGGAATTACTGCGCTCTGAGTGTTTCTGTGTGATTTTCCTATTGCTATGGAAACTAGGTAATGATCTATTTGTCTCACATTGATTCCAAGAGGAAGAGAAATGCTGTGTGGTTTCAGAGAAAGAAAGAGGTGAAATAAAGATATAATTATTATCAGAGAAATTTTAATATTTAGCTGTGTGACACGAGAATGCAGTCTTTGCTAGCTTTGGTGACATCTGTGAACTACGAATTCTTTTCGGTTTGTCTTTGTGGAAGGGTTTTCTAGATTAAAACTTCCAAGAAAAAATGGGAAAAGAAAGGGTGGTGATGTTACACAAACTCTGAGAATATGTTGTTTTTATTTTTTTGCAGTGGAATAATACCTATGCACATAAAGACTCCATTATTCTTTTGAACATGTCAGAGGGAATAATTTAAAACTATTAGGTTTGCTCTTGAACCTATTGCCATACCTTTAGGTCACAGGTCTCTAGAATATTACCAAAGCCTTCATTATTAGGCTTGGACTATCTTTTTCAGAAAATTGGGTCAAGGGGACACCTGTTTAACTTCAACTAGGCTGTCTTTACTTAATGGGTAATAAACTTTAACTGCTGAAGTCTTTGTTGCACACATTGCTAATGTCCAACCAGGAATCTGAATAGTGTGCATGCATTTTTTTACTGTCGAGCTACACTAGTAATCTACTTGGTGAATATGGCTGGCAAGCTCTACCAAGAAACTGCAAAGAGCTTCCACCCTTTAATATAAAAATACAGAATCTACCTTCTGACGCTATATCTTCTGAATTAACCTTGAGCACGTTTCAAAGCTAGGTCAGTGAAAAGTAGTGAGATATCTTGCTGACAATTCTATGCTTTGAAAAGATATTATTATTACTACTATGACTATTATCTCTAGTATTTTATAGCTGTGATTTTTCTCCAGAGCACTTCAGTAGGCATTGGCCCAAGAGATTAAGATCTTAAAAATAGTGTACAAAAATAATTCTTACTTCAAATAAACAGTTCCTCTAAGTACTTGAAGTCATTATAAAGTTGTTTAATCTTCCACTGGATAGATGAATAAAACTTTCCCTTTGACTATAATGTACATTACATAAACCACAATTTGGATTTGAAGATTTCTAACAGAAGTCTCTTGCTATGGAAAAAAAGTAAGAAAAGTAATTTCCTGGAGAGAAGAGTATATTCAAGTAATGTCCATAAGGTCCCTTTTGTTTCCTCAGAGCAGCTGCAGTTTTGCTTTCAGTTTTTCAAATATCTTCACATTGTTCTTGATTACTCATTTTACCTTTGCTGTCATCATTTTGGGAATAAAGAATCCTTGGCCATGTTCACAGTGTTGTAAGACAGAAAAAAATATGTGCTTTTCTGTATAAAAATTTTTGAAAGTATTGTCAAACTTATGACTTGAGTCACAGCTTTGATGATAAGCAAACAAAATTTCTTCAAGCCAAAATCTTATGTAAGTATACCATCAGATGCTTATCCTCTCATCTCAGGAAAGTTGCATAAAATGACTGAAAGTAAAATCTAAAATGTTGCTGGTATATGGGTTTCTACATGAAGACTCAAACACGTTTACTCTTTTGGGCCTTCTTTTCCTCCCTCTTCCTTTTCCAGATAAGAAGACAGGGCTTGTTCAAATTTGTAAAGCCATTATAACCAGCTGAGGAATAAGCCAGGCCAACCGGAGCAGTAGCAAATGTTCCTCAGCTGCCTACCAAGATGAGAACCACAAGACCAAGCACCTCAGGTGTATGCATACCAATGCATGTGGCCTGGGGAACAGACACGAAGAACTGGAGCTCTGTGCCCAGTCAGGAGATTATGATATCACAGGAGTAACTGAAACATGTTGAGACAACTCACAGTACTGGAAGGTCATGATGGATAGCTGTAGGCTGTTTCATAAAGACTGGCAGGGAAGCAGAGGAAGAGTTGCCATGCGGTATGTTAAAGAGACCTTTCAGTGTATAGAAGTCAACTACGGCAATTGTGGCCTGTTGTGGCAACTGTGGCCTGTGTGACCCTGTTGAATGTCTTTGGCTCAAGGTCAGAGGGGTCAGCTCCAATGAGGATCTAACAGTAGGATATGCTAATGACCTCCAAATCAAGATGATAAGGCTAATGAAGCAATATTTGAGTCTCTTAAGTAAGTCTCAGGTCAAAAGAAGGTTCTTAGGTGTGACCTCAACTACCCAGATGGTTGCTGGAAGAAGAATACAGCACCTCACGTGTCACCCATCAAGTTTCTGGAATGAGTAGAGGACTGCTTCCTTATACAAATGTTAGATGTTCCCACCAGGAATCAGGCACTGCTGGACATGCTACTCACAAACCAAGAAAACCTGCTTTGTAATTATCTGGGTGAGTGACAGCCTTGGCTGCGCTGATCAATATTGTGGAGTTTGGGAGCCAGCTGAGCACGCTGAAGCTTAGTACTAAGGCAAAGCTTTTTGATATTAGAAGAGCAAACGTCAGCTCACTCAAAGCTCAGTTGGGAGGGATTCGGCTGTCATGAAGCATAAAGGAGCCAGTGAGTGCTGGGAGTTTTTCAAGAATGCTCTCCTGGAAGCACAAAAATAGTTCATCCGCTTTAAAGGTAAGGGACGTAGGCAGAGCAAGAGAACCCCTTGGCTTAACTGTCCGCTTCTTGGTCTGCTCGAAACCAAAAAAGAAGTGTACGAGAGATGGAGAAGCTGACAAACACCCGTTGAACTACCAGGGCATTGCCAGGGTGCGCAGAGATGCAGCTAGAAAAGCAAAAGCTCAGCTCAGATTGAGATTGGCCAAAGATATCAAAAACCACAAGAAAGGATTTGTCAGGTACATAAAAAAAAAAAAAGCAGAAACAGAAGGAAAAACTTGGCTCACTGTTAAACAGCAGATGTGAATTAGTCACCAACAATGCTGCAAAGCAGACAGGCTCAACACTTTCTTCACCTCTGTCTTTACCAACACCATTGGGCCCCAGGCCCTAAAATCCAGGGGGATGCAAACACAAACCCACCATCAGTGAAGGAAGAGTTGGTATGTGACCTGTTACAGGAGCTTGACCCCTACAAACCGATGGGCCCTAAAGTTACCCACCCAAAGATGTCAAGAGAGCTGGCTGACATCTTTGTGAGGCCGCTGTCCATAATCTTAGAGAAGTCGTGGAGATCAGGGAACATCCCAGAAGACTGGAAGAAGGCTAATGTCACCTCCGTCTACAAGAAGGGCTTAAAGGGCGATCCAGGAAATGAGAGGCCCATCAGTCCTAATTCAATCCCTGGGACAGTTATGGATTGAATCCTCCTGGGGTCTATCACAAGTCAAATGAAGCATGTGATTGGGAAAAGGCAGCACGGATTCACCACAGATAAACTGTCCTTCACAAACCTGATCAACGTGCACAACAAAGTAACCTGCTGGGTTGATGTGGGGTGAGCAGTGGACATTGTGTGGCTGGATTTCTCCAAAGTTTTCGATGTTTCCTACAGCCTCCGCCTAGAGAAACCGATGCATTACAGTCTAGACAAGTGACTGTGCAGTGGGTAGGGAACTGGCTGATAGGCCGCCTCCAGAGGGTGGTGGTAAATAGCTCCTTTACAAACTGGCAACCTGTCACAAGTCAGGTCGCCCAGGGATTGATATTGGGCCCAATGTTGTTTAATATCTTCACGGGTAATCTGGGTGATGGGATCAACTCTACGTTCCGGAAGTTTGCTGATGCTACCAAACTAAGTGGGGAAGTGAACACTTTGGAAGTGAGAGCCACCCTGCAGAAACACCCAGATAGGCTGAAAGAGTGGGCTGACAAGAACCTTATGAAGTTCAACAAACACAAATATAAGGTCTTGCACCTTGGAAAACACAATCCAGGAGCACAACACAGGCTGGGATTTACCTGGCTGGGAAGCAGCTCTGCGGAAGGGGACCTGGGGGACAACAAACTCACTGTGAGTGAACACTGTGCTGTTGTTGGCTTTCTTTGACACAGGATTCTGGGTTACATCAACAAGGGCATCACCAGCAAAGATAAAGAATTCATTATTCCACTCTACTTGGTGTTTGTCAGGCCATACCTGGAATATTGTGTTCAGTTTTGGTCCCCGCTGTACAAAAAAGATGTGAACAGGCTGGAGAGTGTCCAGAGGATGATAATCAAAGGACCGGGGAGCCTTGGCGTATCAGGAAAGGCTGAGACAACTGGTTTTCTTCAGCCTTGAGAACAGAAGACTTAGGGGAGACCTTAACACCACATTGCAGTATTTAAAGGGTGACTACAAAGATGGACAGTTCCATTTTTACAAGGAGTCACATGGAAAAGACAAGGGTTAATGGGTACAAGTTAATCCTGGGGAGATTCTGATTGGACACAAGAAGAAAATTTTTCACAATGAGAACAATCATCCATTAGAATAATCTCCCCAGGAAAGTGGTGGATTCCCCAACTTTGGACACTTGTAAGGTTCAGCTGGACAGGGTGCTGGGCATTCTTGTCTTGATAGTGCTTTTGCCAGGAAAGGTTGGAGCAGATGATGCTCGAGGTCCCTTCCAAACTAGTGTTCTCTCGTTGTATGAAATTTATTTTCATGTGTTAGTAAAAACCTTTCCAAAAGACAGGAAGTTTGCTTTAAAAGCCTATTGTGTAGTTATTGATATGTGGGTTTTCCTGATCTTAGTTTAGGAAAGAAAATAGAAGTAGTGGAATTTAGAAGCATTTGTATTTTGCCAGTTGTGCTGGTCTATACGAATACAGGAAGCATAAAGGATACAAGAAGTATATGCATGTAGAATTCTTTCTAGAGATAAATGTTAAGAATTTTAACTCGGAGATGTGCGTAAACAAATTAACTTGCAGTTTGCTGACACTTAAGCAATATAAATAGGTATTTTGGAATTCGCCTATCATTGATTGAAAATGAGTTTGCATATATTCAATCACAATGAATAGCATCTTTGTATAATAAAAAATAAAGTTATAGTAGGACACTGGATAAATTTACAGGAGAGTGGCTTTCGTGTTTATGACAGAATTGCCAGAGCGTTCTGTAACTTCTCAAGGTAATTTCCCTGAAGAACTCTGTAATATGCTAGTAAGTCCTTGAAAAAAGAAGATAAGGAGGATTACATAATTATTTGGAACACAGTCAGTAGGTTTGAGTTAATATTCACACTCCTGAAAAAGTTGGTGGAATTGACATCACTGATAAGTCACAAAGCAAGAAGTACTGAATAGGTTTGAGGCTGTTGATGAAATCTTCCAAACGTAGATGTTTTCTGCTAAAGTCACTCAGAAGTCCAAGCAGTATACCTGTAACGTGTATTGCCAACTGATTTTTTTAGAAGGTCTGAAAACTAATGTACTTTATTCTGCAAGTGTGGAAGGTTGTTACATTTAGTGTGAACATATAATTACATTTAAGAAGGCAAGAAACCTAGCTATTTTTATACTAACCTCTAATCAAATACCAACCTAAAGATTAGAGCAATGTACTGTGCGTAATACTTTTAATTTAGAACATCTTGTAAAGTCAAAATGTTACAAGTGTTGGCCAGTTTTTTCTTGTCCTGCTAAGGCAAAATTTGTAAGGAATTTCACTCACCTTTAATTTTTTTTTTCTTTCTTTAAATATTTTATCAGAGTAAGACCTTTTGGAAGTGTACTAGCTTTGTTGGTCTGTTATTGCTGTGTTGTCCATCCACTGCGGCAGTAGATTTTGGTCCCAAGTACTTAATTTCAATTTTGGTTTAAAATAGAAAATTATTTTCTAAAAATTTTTGGTTTTTTCCTTCCTCTTTATGAAAACTGAGACCTTGAAATAATATGGGGGAGGGGTTGAGACCGTATCATTGTTCCTTAAACAAACAAATAAATAAGCAAAACACAACCAGCCCCCAAAAAAAAAAATCTTTCAGTAAAGGTAAATTGCTGTATTACAGTGTTTGGTTTACTTGAAACAACTGGAATATCAGTCGAAAAAAACCAGATAAGGACCTGAACCTAAAAATAGTCTGAAATAGCTAAGCACTCTGTATGGATAGTTCTGCTGTTTTGCATCATATTGAAATTCTCAAAATTATAAAGTATTGTAGTAAAAAGCATTCTGGCAAATTTCCATTCCTACTGATCCTCTCAAGTAAACTGTTTTTACGTCAGTTCCTCTTATCGTATATCAAAAGGTCAAGTTCTGCTGGAAACCTTACTGAAATAATCACTTTTATGCATCCTTTGCACTCAACTTATTCATTTGTCTCTCTTGTTTGTTTTGCACTGTTCAATTCTGTTTAAATATTGAGAATTTTTCCTTAGCCTCGATTTCTACTTCTTGCCATTATTTTCCCTGTCATTACCTTGATTTTTGTTTCTCCTTGTTCTTCCCTGTCCTTTCTTTGGTAGACTGCTTAGTATAGATCCACTAGAAAACATTCCCTGTCCTTTCTTATACTACGACGTAATATCTGAATGTTCTTGGTTCTTCACCTGGCCAAGTATTTATAAGTACCTCTATAACATGTAACTCAATGTAACTGTGATCCTTGATGGGAACATTAATACAGAAGATTAAGTAATCACTTATGCAGTCAGTATGAAAACTCATATATTACAATATCCCTGTGTAATCTTAGCACAAATGAAATGAACATGTCACATCGTTAAGAAATGGCTGATGATTATGCAATAGAATGCAGTCCTGCTATCAATGTTATATTTCCTGAAAGAAATCGACACGTTACCAAGCATGCATCCTGCATCTAGCATCTCAACCATCAATGTAGGTTTGTTTTGAGTAACTAGGAAAGAACTGGGGAATTTGGAAAAAGGGAACCTCTGCGTGACCCTGTGCTAAACTCCCAGCCAAAGCAGTTACAAAATTGCTCATTGGTGATTGAGTCCACTGCATTCTGTTTTTATAGATAATATTTTTTGTACGCAGAGTTGAGGTTTCCAGACTTCATGAATTGAGGATAAATTACTTCACTAAAAATTCTATTAAAGCTAAAGAAAGTTATCTCTAAGATTCTGACACTTTTGGGTGTATGAGTGAATGCATGTAATCTGGTAATCCCTGCTCTAATTTGCAACAATAGAGTTTTAGCCCGGATGAGTTCAATACTGAGAATTACTTTTAACAGAGAAATGGCAATCTTCACGGCTGTAAATAGTTGTTATTTTACATTAATTTATATCACTCTGTAAGTCTTTTCCTCAGAGATAGTAAAGTGTTTCTCTTAGTGGTTTACCTTTATCACTGAAGCACAGGTTTTTCTCTGTCTTAAATAGAATCATGTTGATTAAATATTTTTAATATCTACTATCACAGAATGATCACTCCCTTATGATCACTTCCACATGTTCTTTCTCTCGTTATACCTAACAAATTCAAGAGTGCTGCCCCACAAAGCAAGATTACATTGTATGCATCACTGCCTCTACCTCCCTTCTCTTCCTTTTCTGAGAAATGGAACAGCAGTACCTAGCCCTGTGATCAACTGATAAATAACACAGCAAACTGCAAGTTCCCCCCGTGACCTGAAATTCTGACACCTAAATATGACGAAGTCCATAAACCAAAGTAGATGCACCAGAATGGTAACATTTGGTGACTGTTGATATTTACTTTCTGATGAGTGTCATACTTCACCTTTCCATTCATTATGGTAAAATACTTTAAATGGAAGAAAAAAACAGTAAAAAAATCAACAAGTAATGCAAGATTTATATGCTGAAACAAGTACCTGAATACTGTTGGTGCATTTTGCTGCGGCACAAAGTATATCGAAATAGTCAGTTCGGATTTTTGTTGTCCGTGGTGCTATTTTACCAGCTCTGAGTTCATGTTAAGGAAGTTAAGAGACTGAGTAATGGAAACAAGTATGTAATTTATATGAAAGTTGAAGGGGAAAAAAGATAGACTCATCACAGGATCATGAAGGGAAAAATTCGATTTAAGGGCAAAAATTGATTGAAGGTTGAAGAGAAAACAAAGATGGGGAAATACAATTCAAAATTATTTCTAAGAACATGGAATAATTATATAATGTCAGGTGCAAAGTACTGTTATATTTTAGAACACAATAGAATGTTTTAATAAATGAATGAAATATTTTTTAAGAAATAGAAATGAATAATTTCATAGATACATTTTCACTGAAATATAATAGTTTGACACATTTACTGTACAAGCCTAATCATTAAGGATTTCCAATTGTGTAATTTCTTAGTAAGTATACCTGTGCCTGTGTACTTTAATTCCTGAAGCAAAACACATAATCTACATGCTGTGTGTTGTCTTTTATAGATGTCTGTGGAAAAAAAATAACATATTTTATTGATTTCAGTCAGTGAAAATATCACCATCTGATCCATGCTAGGAAGAAGCATTAAAGATGAACAAGATTAAAAATAAAGCAGGTGCTGATAAGTGTGGCAGCAGTTAAAATAGCCAGCCTCTGTGTCTTGTTTTCCTTTCTAAGTTATTTTCTGCATCCTGCTTAGATGTTGATATGCACTGAAATTGATACTAATGTTGACGTTGACGTATACAAAATTAATATGTTTAACATGAGTACTTAATTGTAATTCAAGGTTCAGGATTACCTGCTAAATGAAGTCCTGTGGACTATATTCATTAAACAAATAGGGATTTCTTCTCCTGCAGATTTGCCTTGTTTTTTTTTTTTTAAAAAAAACCCAAGTAGTTAAATTAAGCTTTTATTTTTCTTTGTTTTTGTTAGCTGGATATTGGCAGTTGGCAGTGACTGTGCCAAAAAGCCTTTAGGAATATGGATACAGAGAAATAATAGAGGCCTGTTGGAAGATTTCAAGGGTTTAAAGAACCTCTGAGATTTTGTAATACTTCTGAAGGCTGTGTTTAGGGGCAGGTCTGTCAAAATGTTTACTAGTGTCTTTACCAACATTGATGAAAATGCAGTATTTAACAGCAGAACCTGATATTACCTGGAATTTCACCACCAGGTGGTATACATTTACATACTTAAAGATATCACTGGTAGGTGGAGTTCAGTACTTTGTTGTGTTGATGAGTAAATACATCATTTCTGTACCCCTTTATTAAGATGTAATGCAACTTTGCAGCCAAAATTTGGCATGTATGTTTGCTTGTGCCAAAATGATTTTTAAGAGGAAAAAGTGTGTTGTGCTATATATTATTTTACTATCTCAGGCAGGTTGTACAGAAGGGCAATTAGATGTGTAAGAATGTTGAAGGAAGAAAAACAGCAATACTCCTGTTTACTAAAGGGAGCAGTCTTGGCAACATTACTGAATAAGTATGTTCTAGTTTTAGTCTGTCTTGCTGAAACTCTGAACTGCAGTTTGTTTCATTTTATCTGTGACAGACCATTCATTTAATACCAAGAACAGCTGCAAGTGTGGCTTGAGCTGCTGTTTATCATTGGTAAATAGCTGAGAGGAGACATGTGAAGTATATTTTTTGTACAAATTTTTCATACACCTGACATGCAAGAAATGCACTACATGCAGAGATCAAATGTCTATGTGGCTGAAGAAAGAAAATAAAGCAAACTATTCAGTTTTCCAGTAATACACACCACTATTTATGTTGCTTATGTATGTGACACTAAGTGTTTAAGGTAATTTTGAGACATCTTACACTAGGAAAGATGCAGGGACATTATACAGATATTGAAGCAATAATGAGATAGTAGTGCTTGAGATGTTATCTTATCCAAAAAATGCAGCATGCAATGAGGGCTATCTTATATTTTCTTCTTCACTCATCCATGACTCACTTCTCAAATGATCCTACTGTGGCAGTAATGTACATATATTTTTTTTCTCACTGTCTTGGCACAAAGAGGATGTGGGAGTTAGGCATGAATATTTACTTCCTAATAGGTTTGACTGTGTCAGTGAAATGTGTGGTATAATGCTCAAAGTTTTTTGTTTTTTTTTTTTTTTCATTTCAGGTTGTCTGAAATATTTAAAAGTATTGTAGGTTAACTTAAATATTACAATAATAGATTACATATTTCACAGAAAAGTTGAACCTCAGATATGTCTGGGTTATTGATGGCTCAGAACTGACAACTGTTTACTGGCATGTATAAAATGAGTAGGGCCCACTTCCCAGCAAACAGGCATTCTAAAACCAGCCTCTAAGGAGAGCCAGGAGTCTCCTATCAAATGCACTGATGCATGCATTGCTCCCAGACACGGCTGATATAAATGTGCTGAGAGTTTGGTCAGGAAGGTTGTTTTGCCGACATCTTAGAACAACTTGAAATGAAAATAAAAATGTAAAGAAACTATTCAAATTACAGAGGGATCATATCTGGAAATATGTATCTCAAATTGTGCACAGTTACTTGAAACTATAGCTAACTCAGGATGTGTCATGACTGGCTTGATCAGCTCATGGAAACAGATGTTTCTAAGTGGTCATACTGATCTCCCATAATTTTTGGTTTAAGCAAGTCATTTCAGCTCCCACTTGGAAATCTGGAGAGAGAAAATTCTATCCAGTGGTGGAGATTTCCCTACTCTTGGATGAAGCGAATCATTCCTTAGTGCCTATCTCTTTTGTTATCATGCTTGCAGGCCAAGTTTAGTTCTGATGAATACTTGAAAAATACAGACTTGGCTGGGAAAAAAGGAGTGCTAACAAAATCAGAAAGACACAGGTCCTGTTAACACATTCTTGTATCATTCCTTCTAGGACTTGCATGCATGTTATTATGCCCATACAGCGAACTGTAAGGAAGATTCACCCTGAGGCTTATCACTGTTTGGATGCCAGGTTGAAGAATATAACTGGTGGAGATAGTGGTTCCTGCATACTGTTTTTCTGCTCATGTTGTTCATTTCATGACCTTCTAGTCCAGACCAGTGTTTGCTAATATATATATCAATTGAAACATTGATCTCTAAGAAGGCCTTAGGTTTGCAAAGGTTTGATCAAGAGCTTATCTATGTTGTCTTTTGCAGGACTCCACATTGCTGCACCATAGGCAGTTTTTAATGTAAATCACTTGTGTGCAGTTGTTTTATAACTTTTTTGTGAGAGATTTGAACCGAATTTGAAGAAATCTTTTTCATACATGGTTCTATTACTGTTCTTGCAGAGAAGGGCAGTGTGGTAAATTTCCCAGTACAAAGGGACTTGTTATTCCTCAGTGCTGGATGACAGATAATGTCTGGCCTTCTCATGACTGCTGTGGACAAACAGATCTCATTCATAAAAATGTATCTACCTCATGAGTTTGTTTTCTTTCCCTACTTTCTCTGTACTGTTTTTGATATGATAGGACTCCTGTGAAAAGAACGATTTTTGGCTTTAGATTAGAATGAAGACAACATTCCATAGTTACATATGGGAAAAGTCTTTTATTCAGCAGCGTCATGTTGTTTGTTTCCATTTTGAGATAGAGTAGGACTTCTTTCTAAAAAGTTAGAGTTGTTTAATATAAAAGGCTTTTGTAAGCATCTAAGGATGAAGCCGATCACAAAGCAGAGGAGATACCAACTGTAGTATTCGCACATGTTATTGCTTTCCCAGACTCTTCCCTCAAACAATTTTCTGCTTTTCTTCTGTGCATTCCCAGCTTTCACAGTTATTATCCATTGACTTTGCATCTTCTGATGTCACATTTTCCTTGTTATCCGCAGCTTGGCATCAAGTCTCATTGCAACTCCTTCATTGCAAAGTAGTGATGATCTTCTGTCATGGTTAAAATTTAAAGGCATAAACTGGTATTATTTTTCTTAGTAAAAAAAATAGGCCTTTGTTTAGCTAAAAATAAAAATTAAGGATGATCTATGGAAAATTTCCAATTTCAGAAGAATAAATTCTTCCACTTAGTTTATCATGGTCCTTTCTTGGAAAGGATTCTTATACCCATGTGTACAGCTGTTAATGAGCTGGAAGATTTGGTAACAGTTAAGGAAGTTCTTAGCCTACTAATACTGATGTGTGATGGGATCGTGAGTCATCAAACATGAAAGGAGTAGAGCCCCATCCTTTCCTTTAAGTATAGAGGCCAGTAGCACTGTGAAATGGGTTAATCACCCGAAGTACATCTTTGTTGGAATTCATCTGTAAAAGGTCATTTTGTCAAGAGACAATCTTAGTTCTTCTGATCTGGTAGTTTAATGCAAGACGTTTGAAACTAAACCTTGCGAACTGTGCCCTTTCATGAGAGGTCTTTCGCACTCTAGTAGTTTTCAATGGCTTATTGGTTTGCAAAAACGTAGTAGTCTCCTCTGGATCCCAAGGAAAATGTTATGATCTCTGTTACTTCTGAGACCTCTGGGACTGTTGGCCTTCACAAGACACTTCTGTGTTGGTTCTAATGAACCCATGTTTATGGTCTTTGGTGTTCTGTGCTGTGCATGTACACTCTCAAATTATTTCCAGATAGGGCTAAACTACGACACTTAGTTACTTTCAAGAAGAGAACTGTGCCCTTTTCCCCTGAGAAGTGTCCCATGTGAGTCACAGGGCAGCAGTCAGGATAATGCAGTGTGCCTTTCTGATGTCTAGCCTCACCCTTAAATAGAAAACCAATATCAGTACTCACACAGTGAATGTTGAACAAGAAGGTAAAGCAGGTCTATATTCCAACTGAGTTAGATATCAGAGAGATACACTTCCACTCAAGTGGTGTTTCACCAGTACCAACTGTGTAGGCAGTTCATCCATGGAGGTTTTGCATTTTGTGTTTTAGAGTTTGATCTGTGTAGCTTTGACTTTTTCAAAAACCAAAATCATCAAGCCCTGTTGTCGGTTTGGCTTTATTAAATTTGATGAACTGAAGAAATCTTACTGTGACTTCTCTATCCTCCATTCTTTTCCTTTGCTGTTGATCAAAGAGGCAAGGTGGCTTTTATACATTTTTCATTCCCACTGTTTTATGCAAAAATGCTGTGAAGATTTCTTAGTCACTGCAGTTCTGAAACAAGAAGTGCCTCCTAGCATCTCAGCCTAAATACTACCTGGGAAAGAAAGGGTGATTTCTTGAGTATTGTGTTTTTCTTAATTAATATGTGCAAATGGCTTATAAAATACATTGCATTGTAAAATCAGAGAGCAAAATTAGGCCTTTGACTCATTTTATATTCAGATTTAGACCTTAAAAGTCTTAACTTTTGTATGAATTTTACATCTTTTGATCTACCACTTTTATTTGTAGTTATGTAGATTTTTTTCCCTAAAAAAATCATCAGTATTAACAGTAAGAAAGAAAAAAGAATGACAGGCCTCTAATGGGTTAGTCAGTGAAAAATGTTTGGGTGAAAAAAAGACTATGGCCACCACATTTTTTGTAATGTATCAGTGTCTACTTCATGTGTTCTCTAAAATGCCACGAGGTGAAGGTAGTTCTGCATGCAATATGAATACATATGCATATCCATGCAAATGGACAAACCCCATTTTATGTTTAAGGGAAAGGGAAGATATAATTTTCTCTAAAAGCATTTTGCTTTCTGTGTAGTTTTGTAAATAACTGAATGAAACAGATTCTAAAAAAAATACAAAGACAATTTTGTCGTATCATCAGTGATAAAGACCTAGAAGTATGAGAAAACCAATAAATGGGCCTACCATCTTGAGTCATCTATGCTTGTAGCGTGGAAGTGCATCATACGTAGTAAGGGAAACAAGTAACAGTCCCTATGTCTGTTCTTTGGGAAAGTTAGTAAATCAACAAAGCATAAGGAATTTGAAGAATTTCGTTTGAACTAGTAGAGATAAGAGTACGTAAGAATGATACTAGAAAAAGAGATGGGGAGAAAAACAATACTTTCAATTTCATTTGGTTCTGGACAAGCAGAGGTATGTAAGCCAAGGCTTTTCTAATGCTAAGAAAATTCACAGTCTTAATCATAGTCTTTCAAAATGTGTAGTGAATTAATCTTGGTGATAATACTTATTAGCTGAGGTCCAGTGCAGCGTGAGCTGAAATAGCAGAATGGGTAATTCCTTGTAAATATAGGTAGTTTCATGTCTATTTTCCATTGCTTATTGACTCATGTTTAATATTCTAAACTAACTGGCTGTCTCCCTGTCTTCAGGCCGTGGGGCTTGAGGAATTTTTTTCTTGTGTGGGATGGGGTTGTGTGTGATGTATATGATGTGTGCACTTTGAGCTTTGTGGGAAACTCCCCTTTGTCTTAGCAAAAAATGCACAGAAGATCTGATATGAAAATATATAATTTAAGTTTCAAATTGAGAATATTAGATATAGAACTTTTCAATACTTTCTCAGAGATGACAGTGTGTATGGTGAAAGAGGGAGGCAATAGAATGTTTGTTTAATGTGGAAAGTGTCTCATGACACCAGATGAAATGTTTGAACACGTAACAGAAAAATGCAGAAGATTAATGGTATAATACAGTGTTGGGTTAACCTTAGCTGGATGCCAGGTGCCCACCAAGCTGCTCTGTCACTCCGTTCCTCAACTGGATAGGGGTAGAAAATATGGCAAAAAGCTTATGGGTTGAGATAAGTGCAGGGAGATCACTCAGCAATTAGAGTTGTGGGCAAAACAGACTTGACTTGGGAAAATCAGTTTAATTTATTACTTCTCAAATCAGAGTAGGGTAATGAGAAATAAAAAAATCTTAAAACACCTTCCTACCACCCTTTCATGCTTCCCAGGCTCAACTTCACACCTGTCTTCTCTATCTCCTCTCCCACAAACAGTGCAGGAGGATGTGGAATGGGGGTTGTGGTCAGTTCGTATCATGTTGTCTCTACTGGTCCTTCCTCCTCATACTCTTCCCTTGCTCTAGCATGGGGTCACACCCACAGGAGACAGTCCTTCATGAACTGCCCCGACATGGATCCTTCCCATGGGCTGCAGTTCTTCAGGGACTGCTCCAGTCTGGGTCCCCCATTGGGTCACAGGTCCTGCCAGATAACCTGCTCCTGTGTGGGCTCCTCTCCACAGGGCCATAGATACTAGTGGGAGCCTGCTCTGGCATCAGCTCTCTGTGGGGTCACAGCTTCCTTCTGGGCACATTCACCTGTTCCAGAACGGGGTCCTTCAGGCGCTGCAGGGTGGATCTCTGCTCCACTGTGGATCTTCATGAGCTGCAGAGGGACAGTCTGTGTGAACATGGTCTTCACCATAGGCTTCAGGGGAATCTCTGCTCCAAAGCAAGGAGCATGTCCTCCCCATCCTTCTCCACTGATCCTGGGGTCTGCAGGGTTGTTGCTCCCACATATTCCATTCCTTTCCCAGTTGCTGTTGTGCAGCATTTTTACCCCTTCTTAGATGTGTTACCACACAACATTTTGTTTACCATCGGTGCTACCAGTGCTGCTGATGGGCTTGGCCTTGGCCAGCGGTGGGTCCGTCTTGGAGCCAGCTGGCATTGGCTCTGTTGGACACAGGGGAAGCTTCTAGCAGCTTCTCACAGAAGCCACCCCTGGTAAACCCCCTGCTACTAAGACCTTGCCAGGTACACCCAATATGTATACACTGAAAGAATAACCTTCAGAGGCAACTGTCACCCAGCCTAGGATACATGTTGCCCCCTTTCCTGCCTTTTGTGTGAATAAATCTGGGACAAAAATGAGCTGTCTATACAGTGAAACAAAGTATTTCTAGAGGTCAAATTTTCTGTTTATTTCCTGCATTTTTTCTCTCTGAAGAATGGGGAAAGTTCATAGAAGGAGAAAGAGTTTCTAAGGTCAAACTCCTGGGTCAAGCATGAACCTGATCAGGATGACTGGGTTTTAGGGCTTCTCTATGGTAAGGATCAAAGAAAACGGTATGAAATTAATAATACTTACAAATTACTGCTGTTATGTCATTGCAACCTAGTCTAAAAACCTTACTCTTAATGCAGCAAAATCTTTTCCATCATTTAACTAAGGTCTTAATCTATCTAATTTTCATATGCATTGTATTTTCTCCTTTGTAAAGAAACTTATCAGAGTATGTGCTTTACAGGAACTTACTCAAGAAGTACCATTTCCTAGGTGGTAATAGAAGATGTCTTTATGTGGTGAATGCATTGAAGTGGATTCTTTTTCTTCACTTTGCAGAATGGGAAAAGAATAGGCTTGCAGAGCACGCCTAAGATACTAGCGCACTTACAAAGTATTTTTGAAGTAAGGAGAGTGTAGGAAACAAAGGACACTGGTGAAAAATATATTCCTTTGAATATGGCTATATAAAAGAAAATTTTTAATACTAAGTTAAATTCCTAAAATGGTACCCTTTTACTACGTATGGTTCTTCTGAAAATGTGTATAAATATCCATCACAATTTTAATTTTTTCCTGTTAATTTACACTGATCTTTTGTCACAGAGGAATCTCATATATTTTAAATGCATTACAACAAAGTTTAGATACACATTCTGCTAATTTCTTTATAGATTACATTATAAGTCAACCTCTGAAAAAGGTAGAATGCATCTTCAGTTGGTATAAATCCACTGTCCTTATTGGCTGCAATAAATGTTGACAATTTCTGTTATGAAGGGTTGGGACAGCAAGCTTTGCTTCAGCTGTAAATATAAGCAATAGACCATAATAATATGATATAGACTGTAAATCCAATCAGCACTTCTCTTTACTTGTTCAGAAAGAAAATATAATCGTGTTTAAGAGTACATGGTGTAACTTACACTTGAAGAACCTAATGTCCAATGTGTTGTCTTGAAAGGCTCAATGATTACAGTTTATTCACTGAAGTAAGGGTGAACATATAATTATTTCTTCCATTACTAATAATTACCAACCCATTTTACTTAGTCATAAAAACCACGACAAAAAAATTAAATTAAGGCAGCCTGAGAAGGAGGAGAAATTTATGTTCTTTGGTTGTGAACTCTACAATAAAGTATACAGAGCCAATGGGCCAAAAAATTGCTTTTGCTAAACAGTGACATAACCCTTGTTTCTTATTTCTACTTTTTGTGGAACTCCAGTCAAATGGAAATCTGCGTCTTTAGCCTTTTTTTTTTTTTTTTTTCCTGGCATTCACTGTCTTGCGTGGTATCTCATTATGCTTTGCAAAATGATGTATCTGTATAGAGTGCTGGTTTCGTATCAATGATTTTCTCCTATGAATATTGATAACATTACCTGTGCATAGAACTGCTGCTGTGAAGATGGCAATTCTAAAGGTATCTGTATTGCTTGCAACTACTGCAATTACACGGAAATGTAAAATAGTGCTATAAAAATCAGTGCTTAGAGGGTAGATTGTTTGGGACAGGGAGTCTTCTTTTTGGACTAGAAAATTGTGAAGAAAGTTAGGATTCACAGTCTGTAGTTTAACTAGGTCAGAATATTATTAACTTCTCTCACCTAGGACCCATTTGACAATAATTTGCATACTACTAGGGATACAACATCACTTTTTTCCTGCCTGCGTAGTGTTTGCTTTCAGACTTGATGTTACAGAGTCAGTGCCTAGGTGCTCTCAGAAATAAGAAGTAAAGTAATTGAACACCCCAAAAGGAAATATAGGAGACTTGGTCCCTGCATATTCATCCACACCTTCCCTTTTCCTTGTTTTAACAGTTTGAAAAGAGAGAATTGTCTTTACTAGATTAAAATTTTTATTTTCTGATTGTCTCTGCTTTCTGACAAAGCTGACTTCCAAATCCTTGTTGTAAGGGAACTGGCAAATCCTCTGGGTGTATTTACTGGATCGTGCCACAGGGTTGGTTACTTCAATATAAACAGCAGCAGAACAGAGGTCCCCTCTGACCCACCACCCCCTCCACCTAGTCCCATGACAGAGGGCCGTTGAACATTGCTATTTATTTTTCATGCAGGCATGCAAAATAAAAATTAAAAAAAAAAAAAAAGCAGCATCTTTCCTGAAGCTCTCTGCAGTAACACTTGAACTGAAGACAAAGTTACACACGTTAGTCAGACTTTTGGATAACCTAGATCCAATCTGTAAATGTTAGGAGTTTGTGTATACAATGACAGTTTACAGTGAAGTATTTGTCCTGAAAAATAGGAGATATCATAGAAAAGCTTTCTTTTCTCTGAAATGTATTAAAACCTATTAGGTACCAAACTGATTCTGTAGGTGTGACAGCAGCATAGCTCTTTGGAGTAAATTAAAAACAATTATGGGAACATTTTCATAAGGCCCATGGCAACTTCTTGGTGTCATTGCTACCTTGATAATCCATGAGTATTTATCAGTGTAACCCATGGTAAACACCATGAGACAAGTCAATTGTGTGTAAGTAGGAGGACTAGTTATGGAGATGTTATCGAATTTCTCATAATCACATATTTTGCCCTCTGGATTTGTTCTGCACTTCACATTCTGGAAGTCCATTCACATTTTAACTTAAATAAGCCTTCTCTGTATCTATCTGGTAGGTCATATTTGATTATAAGAACTATACAGATTTGAAAATAGAATAATCCAGCACAGTCTGATAAACATAGAACATATTCAGATCTGTTTCTGACATTGATTCTTCTCATTCTTCCAAGTAAATTTCCTTAAGGGAACCTGGGTTTTATTCCCATGCCCCAAATTTTTTTTTGAAAATCCCAAAATTCAAAATCCCAAAGCTTCCCTGTTTTTTGGCCTAGTGCCACCCAGCTCAGTGGTTTAAGTCATCCCCCTCTCTTTTTATAGATCTCTTTAGGATTTCACTCTTAACTTTGAGAAATAGGAGCACAGCTTTATCCCTCTAACACACTGACAGGTCTTTTCCCATCCCTGAGGTTCTAAAGAGTCATTTTACAAAAGACACCCGATAACAAATAAAAGCACCTTCAGCAGCACCAAAAATACAAGGGAAAAATAGTAAAAAAATATTTCCAGGCATCTCACCTTGCAACAGATACCTTTATAATAAGACATTTCTTCATCAGAGGCTACTCAGTCAGCATTTCTTTTGTGGTTTGTTGTTTCACTAAGGGGAGATAGTTATTTATCAAATGTTAACTTCCACTGGAAGAAAAGCAGAACGCAGAAAGAAAATGTAGTCAGGTTCCAATTTTTTTTATCTTTAATGTTTTCCAGATCACTACAAAGTCTGTCGATTATGCAGCCAAATCATGCACTGTCTCTGAACAAATGAATCAAGGCTTGACACCTCATTTGGTCAGGTTTCATTTGTCTGTGCTGAAATTTCTTCATTTATCCAGACAAACTGAAAGCATAACTATTGATTAGTGATTTTTAAGCGGAAGGCTTTCATATTGCAACGTTGTATTTGTGAATTTAAAGGAGATTTGTGTCACATGTAAAAACAATCCTTGAAAGACACTCTGGCTTATGTAAATTAAATGTGTCATGGAAACTATTTTTTATCAGATGGGAAACAAAATACAAGGAGAAAGAAATATATAATACACATAGGTTTATTGTTAATGATCCTACATTCAAATAATAATTTGTCATATCTGTGATTAGTTCCCCCTTTGAACGTTTTCTCATGTTTCTGTTTCTTCAAACAGTACTTCATTCCTAAAGAAAGCTAGGCAAAGATCTTTTTATCCAACAGCTACATTTTACTTTAACATTAGAAGTGTCTTCAAACAAAGAGAGTGAAATCTAAATTTGGGGTTTTTTTGGCTTATTTTTCCTTGATAAAATATATTCTGACTTCTTTGTTCTATCTGTCAAGATGCAATAGATTCAACAAATTATGCTATTCAGAGATTCACTGGAAATCTGAAATGTATGTGTATGTCAAATAGATCCCCTTCTCATAAAACTACATTGTAACACAAAGAACTCATCTTCATTAAATATAATATTGTTGATATTCTGTATTTACCTGTCTGACAACATATAGGGTCCTAATGCATGTAAAATAGGAATACCTTCCATTTATTTAAATTTTTTTGGTAAGTCTTGCCTATTAATACGTTTAATGTGGTCTTGTGTCAACGTTTTGCCCAAACCTGCTAGAATTTTAATTTGCTAATATTTTTCATATGCAGTAATTAACTAGGGGTTTTTTTGTCATCTGTCCTGTCTAAATCTATTAAGCTGCCTCATTTTAGCAGCTTGCCTTTAGGTCTGTGTACCATGAAGGAGAATCTTTCTCTATGTACTGCTATGTGCTTGCAAAAAGATAAAACCCACAAACACACCTCCCCTCACCCCATACCTCAAAACTACTAACTTCTAATCTGATTCCCCTCTAAAGAAAGGTAATCAACCGTTACGCAAAATCCTGAGCTCTTGCAGTAAGCATATAGTAATTTTGAAACAGGTGCTCTGTTGGATTGACAATACTGTGCAGTGATTTGGGACATGGGGTATGTTAGTATCGAAAACATTTTATAATTTGTCATACTTTGGCAGAGAATAGAGTGCCAGTTGTGGGAAGCTTGATGCTTTTTCTATTAACATAAACACTAAACCATCAATATTTCTAAGGCAAGTAGAATTATTTAATCTGACCATTCTATTCTATATTTTATCCTTTCAGCAGCTAATGGATTGTTTATGAATCTTCTGGATGGTAATGTGCAATAGCTAAGATACTAAAACAGTGGAAGTTTAACATTAAAGTTATGCAACTCAGATTTTAGACATTTATTAAGTTCATTGGTTATTAACAACTTCAGGCGCACAGGCTGCATTAAATCTAAATTCTGTAATTATACATGATGTTCCTAAGTACTGGAAGAACCAAAAAGATCCTCCTGAGACACCGTCAAGTTGCTTGCTTAGAAAAATCTTCAATTAACACCACATGCTTCCATGAATACCTGTAATTTAAAAAAATAAAACCCAGTCCATTAGAAGATGTAGATATTCAGTCAATCAAAACTGTCCACAGCAGATTGTAGTAAAAGAAGGGTTCCTGGAGGCTTTTGGATAAGACTTTGCTTCAAGCCTGCTGTAGTAGCTTTCCTGCTCAGTGGAGCTGCCCTTATCTTTAGAAATCTCCCATGAAAGCAGATCCACAACCTCACCATTGTAAAAATTCGCTTCTTCACTGTTTTGAATGTGAGAAATTTTTTGTTGCTGTTCTGTTCCGCCTTCTATCCCTAATATCAAATCTCAATAATCATTCGGGTCACTGAAGTACCTGACAGTTTGTTCTGCTGTACTGCTTGTTCCATGGACCCGCAGAACTGATCGATCCTTTTGTGACATTTTTGACACTTCATGTCAGTCTTAATCATGCATAAGGCTTGTATAGTTTTGTGTCCTAATGATTACTGTGGGAAGGAGATGACTCATCCTTCTAAATGTTGTCAGGTTATACTTGGACTCTTCAGAGATACTAGTTAACCTGAGCAATCTGGCATGAAATTCTGGTTTGTTCCTTTAAAAAAAAAAAAACACCCTATAATCAGTGAATCACTGAAACAGCTGTTAGAGGGCAGTTTTTTTCCTCATTTATTTTGCAACCTGATTTCTACTTCACTTACTGTGTGATGAGGAAAGATTTAGTTAAAACAAGCATGACATTGACATTTAAATCATTCGGAAGAGGTGGTAATTATTTAAAAAAAAAAAAAACCAGAACAAAACCAAAACAACAAAAAACCAACCAAAACCTTCTATTCTGCTAGCATTTAATCATTCTTAATTTTTTTTTTCTTTTTAAAGTGACATTGTTTGAAAAAATATGTTGAAGCACTGGGAGAAATTTCAGGACTGAAAAGTCTCCAAAAATGCATCTCTGAGATCTGTCATCACTTTTCTATGATATTTAAAACAGGAGCTTTAATGACTTTATTCCTTCTTTTTCATTAACTTTTTTCTTAAACAAATTGCCTTTTTGCTTGTCTGCTTGTTCTGTTAAAAAAAAAAAAAGTGTTTGTGTGGCAAAACAGTACTATCTTCATTAAAGTGGATGTGATCATTGTGAGAAGGGATCTTTGGAGTTCATTACAGCTTAGAGGAAAGGGCAGATGTTGTATTTCATTTTAGTAATTCAAATCTGACAGGCTGATAATTCTGTATGTACGTTTTGCAGGCTTACAGATTTCTTAGGCAGAAGCTGAACAATCAGGATTGGATTTTTGAGTGCTGCAGGTTATTTCTTAACAGGAAATTATTCCAGAATTTAACCATTAAACCTTCCTGATGGTAAATTTTGAGATCACCTACACAGCCTCTGTGGTATCATTTTTAACTAATAATGTCAGCAATTATTTGCTGGATCATAAATCTTTATTGAAGTTGTCCAGTGCCACCTCATTTGAATTGTATAATAATGCTAGATTGGAACAAAGTTTTTTTGAAAATAGATGTGACATCTGCATTATTACCAAACGAATTTCTTCCGACTACTGTTACTGCAGTGAATATCAAATGAATTAATGAAAATGAATGCTTAAAACCATCATTCTTTCTAATACACCCTGATGTTTCTTAATACAAGTATTCATGATGTAGGAGTATAAATCATGAATACTGAAAGCTCCAACATGGCTGAAGGTTGAAGCTGGAAAACCAGATTAGATATGAGGCAGACATTTTATGTTATGAGTGTTTAACCTTTGGGAGAATGATTGTGGTGGATTCTCTTTTTAATAAAGATGGCTCCGTGGGTGTCCTGTGGGCCTGATCAACCCACCACAAGGAATTATTTTGTCCTAATAATATTTTCTGATTCAATTAGCAATTATTTCAAAACTGTCCTGTAACTAGTTTTTTGTATATGCTGCTATATTATATGGCCTTCTTCTGTTTCAGGATTTATGAATTGTTGATAAACACAGTACAACAGCACACTTTGACAGTTTTAGGTTGTTCTCAAAAGCTGAAGATGGTACTCAGTAGTATTAGAAAACTACATTTACACATTTCTTCCAGTATAGTTTAATTCTTGTTACATTTTTTAATAATATGTTGGTTTTTAAAAAGGTAGCATGAATATTTTCCATTTTTGCTTTGCTGTAGTGTTGCAAAGAGCAGTGGAAAGATGTTTCAGTGCTAAATATAGGACATGTGGTCAATTTGTGCAAAACAAATAGATATTTGAGGGGAAGGGTATGAGTAACTGTGACTGAAATCTAGCCCCAAATTGAGTAACACCTGCAGTCCTGAAGTACAGCCTTCCTGCTGTCCCACTTTTATTTATGTTTATTTGCTTGGTAATTGTGCCAATGGATATACAAAGCATATACCTTTTCTTTGAGTAAGAGGATTTAAGTGTCTGAGGAATAGGAACCTGAGATGCATTATATATAAACAGGCATTTGTGTATTAAGCCAAAAGAATTTTGCACATGCTAATCGCAAAAGTGTGTTTCATGCCTGCAAGCAACTGTTAGTGGATTTTATTTGGTGGTTGTAAATGGATGTCTATCTGTCCAATGCTTCTGATTATTTCATTTTCTTTGGGCAAGGACAAAAAAAAAGTTTGCACTCCCATTCTTCCTGGATGATGAGAAAAATGAATGAATAAAATCCAAAGTTTCTATTGAAACTTTTTCTTAGGTTATAATTGACATGCTTTTAAATACACATTTAAAATATTTATATAGGTGTGAAAACTGTTTCCGTTGAACATATTTTGCATATGAAATCCTAATGTCATTTTGAATGGTAAAATAGTTCCTCTATTACAAGACTTCAGTGGTGTACCAGCAATGTATGTTAATTGGAGTCTTCCTATCTCAGTCAAGTTCTTGCTCATGAACTGGATGGACACTTTTTTTGTGGTATGAGCTCAAACTGCATTATTTATACATGCTAGGCGTTCACAGTTTTCTTCTAGCCCTCTGAAATTTGTAGTTTACTAATCGGGTTAACGTTTCTAAAGATGCAGTGACACTTCCTAAGCAAATATAGGCCCATATCACTCCTTGTTCCCATTTAAAACATTTACCGTTCAAAAAGAGAACAACAATAAGTAATGTCTTTGCTTGCACAGCAGTCTGTGTAATGTCAATTTATTTTTCATTGTGAAATGGCAATATGGCTTGCTAAGCACAGCTTGAGCATGTGAGAAGTGTGACCATCTTTGTCTGCTGTGCCAACAAACTGCTGCATCTCGCAGGGAAAACCACCAGACTGGTGGTATCTGTTACTATTTGAAGGATTAACACTTCATGTAAATTCCAGCTGTTGCTCATGTGATTGGTCTTCCTGGTAGCCAAATGAGTGCTTCCTGTGCCTAGCTAGGGCAACTGTGTGTCAATTTGCTGTTTAAAAGTCCAGTTTGAATTATTCATAGAGATATTCCCTATACGTATGCATTGGAAATGTCTTTCCTGTGTATTTATGAGAGTAGAATATTGTGAATAGCTTATGTGTTGTGGTTTATAGGTAGATCATGTGTTGCTTATTGTGGTTTAATTCATCATGTTAAAAGTGGTGGTTTTTTCGCTTTTCATTTTCTCATCCAGGCCTGTTTCTGGCTTTCCCTGCCTAGGTGCATAGTGTGTACAGTGGGGCGTTAGGAGGTTGCTAGTGAAAACACATTTTTTTCTTTCCATTTTGCATCAGTCTGAAGGATTGATCTCATCTGGATGGCAAAGAGTCATGGTATCGTCAGCACTGCTGAGCCTTTCTGAGTGCCAGAGGCAGTCTCAGTGACTCATAGCTGAGACAGTAGGGCTTTTGAGAGCTGCTTCTGGGGCAAAGCCACATGGAATCTCACAATCCTTTTGCTATCAAAAGCAACAATGAAGCTTCACAATGCCTGTGTGTGAGAACACCAAACCCTGAGCGGGTTGCATTCTCAGACCAGTAAGAGCTGTGAATGGTGCAAAAGTTCAAACCCACGTCCTTGGATTTGTTTCGTTCATCACTGAAATCATAATCACAGATTGCGAATCTCTGATTTTATTCCCAAACCTGGCTGTTTTGATGATTCCTTCTTCTGTCTTTATCGCAGTTGCCTCCAGCGATAGAGGTACACCTGCCAACATGAGTCAGAAAAAGTTAGCGGTCCAGTACTAATAAGAAACACTCTATTAATCACCATCTTGGTGACAAGCTTGTGTTTGGTGTATGTGTGGGCTGGTAGCAGATTAGTACCTTGTATAAGTATATGCATAACACGCAAGCCTGGGATTTCATTAATATCTATACGATTTCTGTTACGGTAAGGAGGCACTTCAGTACAGCTTCTTATGCTAGGCACAGATGTCCTAAACAAAAAACAAGCTAACGAATACAAAAAGCTCCATTCATCCTTATATTCTTTCAGTGTCGGGATATTCTGTGTTTTGTACAAACTCTTTTTTTGTTTATATTTGAAAGCCTTTTTGCAGAACTATTGTTAGTCCTCTAAATAGATAATTCAAAATTTCATGTGATGTTAAGGCTTGTTTATAAATTGAAATATTTCATTCTAGATATTCTGTAAAAACTTGGGGGTAGGGAATGCCTTTTCCTTGTCCTTATCCACCACATTATCATGGAGGTCTATATTCACTTGAATAATGCAAAAAGTAAATGTAAACATTTAGAAACCTCTTCCTCATGTTTTGTTTTTCTGAGTGACCTGATACATCCTTAGGTCCTGCAGTTCTGTTTCTGCTTTTCTTTTCTTCCTCACCAATAGACCTTTTGATTTTATTCCTTCTTCAATGACAGTCACTTTTTATTTTTCTGCCTAGCATTCTTTCCTGAAAGTAAACTCTTATTCATTTTGTAGATAGGGAAAATACCAAAAGTCACATTCCAGAGACATAGGCCTGGGCTCAATAAGTGCTGAAAGTGATTGAATGTGAAACTCTAACCCTGGTAGTTCTCCACCAGGACAAACAAATGGCCTCAGTTTGGAAAACAAAAGATGAAAATTCCAAACCTGTAATAGTACAGTGTGGTATTCTCTGTATGAAGAAATACCCCAGGTTGAATAGAAAGGTCATGATTGTTCATGCAAGCTTCTGACAAGATTGTGTTTTTATGATAGTCTTGAATATTATTTTAATTTTCTACTTATGATTCAGTATATTTCACTTTCTTTTACTTCCTGTCTTTAATGTGATGTTTTTGTTCTTTGGTAAATTAAATGACAGGGTTCTCCTTATGATGTGTTTGAGGAAGACAGTGAAGCAGATTCATTTGCAAGGGTGAGGGATGTACAAGAGGTTTTGAAAAGAACAGTCTTGCTTTTGCTTGTCATAGCATTGAAATCTTGAAAATTGGAAATGCAACAGATGAATAATTCTGATGGTCTTTGTTTCTTAGATGTACTTGGTATAAGCCTAATTTATCACTGTCCCAGTATAGCTTTATCATGGGCAAACAAAAGCATATTTTAAACTTTTTTGTATGCATATTTTATAATTATTTTTTGCAATTTTATCATCTTGAATATGAAAAAGAAGATTCACTTGATTTTAAGATACACTGGTTTGTCTAATTTTGAACTACAAAACTACACAATGGAACCATTCTTATACCTGTATACCATCATCTACAGTTGCTGATAAACACCCTAGAATAATAACAGAGGAAAATATGAATGGTATTTTTCTGCATTTATTAAATAATACTGTAAATATGTTCTGACTTAAAAGAAGTAATGTAGGAGAGAATAATGTGATATTCAAGCAACTATGAAAGGTTTTTTTTTTTGATTATTAAAAACTTTAAATTATTAATGTTTTGTACAATGTTGCTTTCATTTTGCTCCTCTTGCATGGGATAAGAAATTAGAAAAATACTTCCTTATTGTTGATGTACTGCTGTCATAGTCAAGTGTAACGACTTCATTGTGCTAGGTTCTACATATATGAAAGGCTAAAATTTTATCTTGTTTATCCTGATGTGAAACTCTGCTAAAAGAAATTATCTGCAGGGAAACAAATTATATTTCAGGTTGATATTGGGGGGGGGGGGGGGGGGGAAATAAGTATGTACAGGGCTACATTATGAAGAGAATGGAAACATACAGTAGTGCCTTGGTGTAGGAATCAGTTCTCTGAAGTCAGCTAAGCCTATACACAACAACTGATGATTTGACTCTATATAAAAGAATCTGGTCTCTAGGGGTCTATCAGTGCTGTTGATATTTCACCCAAAATGATTTATTTTCAGGCAGTTATGGACTCAGATACACTGACAAAGGAATATCTAATGTAAACTATTCTAGGCAGCATGCCTATCAAATGCTGATTATCTCTCACACTGTGCTAGTTTCCAGTAATAGAATATGTTTCATTATGGCCATCTTGGTTGTTTTGCATCAGGTTAGATGATATGTCTGACACTGTGATTTATTCACTAATAATTTTAGGAAGAAACAAATAACTTAAGACCATGCTGAAAATGAATTATATATTCCTCCAAGTTATTTATGTATAATTTTCTTCCTTTTTAAGTCATGTCTTGCTACCATCTGGTAAAATAGTCAGAGAAAATGCATCTCTCCACAGGAAGAATAAACTTAAGTTGCCTCTTGTAGATCTGCTATTCATTTTGCTTCATGTGCACTCAACAGAAGCCTTTTCAGAAATGTTAGTGATGATGATCTGTGGCAGTCTCCTGCAAAGACAGCCATACCTCAGAAATAGGGTTGGTGAGATGGTGAAATAGGGTTGGTGCTTCATAACAACTTTGTTACTTATGATTAGAATGTTATTCCAAACAGCTTAGGGCAATAAAAAAATACCTGCTTGAATATTTCTAGAGCTAATACTGACTTTCAGATCTTTGCTAACACCAATTTTTTTTATATATGTTAACCATTCCAATTAGTGCTTGAGATGGAAAGGAGCAACTCAGAGCTTTGATGCTTTCATATGTCAAACTCATGACATAATATATTCTTCCATAATATTTTAAAACAAAATCTAAACAACAAAATGGATTATTGGCAGATGGGTAGCTTTCCTTCACTGTAAAAATAAATCAAAATGAATCAAAATAAATCAAAATGAAACAAAATTTTAATAAGTAAATTTGATGCATTTTCCTTAATTTGGCCCCACGTCTTCCATTTCAGTCTTATATAACACAGGTACATATGCTTTTTGAATTTGGGAAGAACAGACTATTGATATTTTTCTTTTTGTTCTTTCTATATGGAATACTAACATTCCATATTTTAACTAAATCTAGTATTTCTGCAATGTCATTTCTCTAATATGTTACCAGCCTTTTTCAAAGAAACACCTAAAAGTGAAGAAATTCTCCTTTATAGGATTTCTGATTACTCAGTAGTCTGTTTTGAACATATGAAATGTCCAGTGTCTGATACAAAAATTACTACTGAATTTTATTATTTGTCCAAAGAACAATTAACCTAAAATGAAGTGTTTGGTTTTAACTTTACCCTATAAATATCAGGAATGTGTGTGTTATAGCAATAAAGTTTCTTAAATATTAATTTTTAATTTAATTATAAATCCTTCTTAGGATAAGCTGGTCTCCTAAAGAATGAAAAAAAAAAAAAAAAGAAAGAAACCAGGAATATATATAATGAAAGGCATAGTATTTTGAAGAATGAATTGATACTAACTTTGCTAAAGCAATCTTACACGGAGAATGAGTAGATATGTATTACACTGTATATGAATGTGTCTACATAGATTTGTATCTCTGTGTAACAAGATTCTTTATGTAAATGTGTATATATTGTATTTGCATCTCTTGTATACACATATGTGTTTATATATATATATCTATGTATGTATGTATCTCATGCAGTTCCCTATGAAAGAGGGATCCTGTCATGGAGACAGTGGTTGGTGTTGGGAGGGCTACGAAGATGCTCAGAGGGCTGGAGCACCTCTCCTATGAAGACAGGTTGAGACAGTTGGGCTTGTTCAGCCTGGAGAAGAGAAGGCTCCAGGGAGACATTATAGCACCTTCCAGTACCTGAAGGGGCCTACAAGGAAGTCGGGGGGAACTTTTTACAAGGGCCTGTAGGGACAGGACAAGGGGTAATGGGTTTAAATTGTGAGCAGGGAGATTTAGATTAGATATCAGGAAGTTCTTCATGGAGAGGGTGGTGAGGCACTGGAACAGGTTGCCCAGAGAAGCTGTGGATGCCCCACCCCTGGAAGTGTTCAAGGCCAGGCTGGATGAGGCTTTGAGCAACCTGGTCTAGTGGAGGGTGTCCCTGCCCATGGCAGGGGGGTTGGAACTGGATGGTCTTTAAGGTCCCTTCCAACCCAAACCTTTCTATGATTCTATGAGACTGAAAAGAAAAAGTTTTCTAAAGAAAACACTAGGTTTTTTTCACCACATCATTTTTCTTTCGTCTTAGACTTCTGTGTAAGCAACTGAAGGCTTACTTTTTACACTGTTCTTGATAACTGTTAGCTTCTGCAAGGACATTCACTGTTTTAGTACTGATATATAGCTTAGTGTGTACATCTGCTGTCATAAAAGGATGCATTTGCTTGTATTCACAATTCCCTTGACTGTGTTTTCCTTAAAGTGGGGAGTAGTCCTGCTTAATGCTCACTGTGCTGCTCCTTAGTCAAAAATTCTTCTCAAAGCTACTGTTCTACAACATAGATAAAATAATGTAATGTCTTTGTTATTTACTAGAGTTAATATTCTCCCACGTCTAGATATTTGTGGTGGAATGATGGTTATATGGAGGTAAAGTATTGTTTTCTTTATTAAGTTGTGGTCCTACTCTTCTTTAATGCTTTTAGTCACTTCAAATTAAGAATGGGTATAAAACTCTATGAACTACATCTTTGATTATCCATTTCTTATTATATTAAGAAAGATTTTTTTTTTTCAGCACCTTTTACAGAACTGTTAGTATTATATTTTGCAAGGGTGGAGTTGTGGGTTTAGTTGGTTTGTTTTTTTTTTTGTTTTTGTCTTTTCCAGAAATGCTTTTTAAGTAACAGCAAGCAAAAGAGGCAGAACTTTGCTACCAGCCAGAACTATATTACCAAAGTTTACAATTGAGAGCTGGTAACTGGAGGCACTAAGTTGTGAGGGGACAGATAAAATATGTGTGTGGATCAAAAATAAAAATTAAGTAGGAAATAAATGTTAACAAGACTTAATGTAATTGTTAAATACACTGTTCATAAATACAAAATTTGATTTTCTGTTGGATATAAACTGTTCCACTAGCTCATGACTTCAGTGTCAAAAATGAGAATATTAACAACAATTAACTTGAAAAAATCTGGACAAGAGTTTTGGAAAAATTGTGTTTTGGAGTTTTTCATGTCAAACAGAAGTGTTTGGATTAAATGTTAGTTTGCATACTTCTTTCCTAACACTATTGTTTAAAATATCAAAAAAGAGTAAAGTAGTATCTTTGTGTAAACTGCTACATATTAATGAACTAACACCAATACTTTGTGTTGTATAACACAGAATTTTAAAGTTTTCTTTCTTTATTATAATCACTTTAAAAATGGTTTTAGTGGTACTGATAGTTTATGCTAAAATGGAAATTCAGTATCCATTTTTCCTATCACTCTTTCCTTTAGTTCTTAAATGGATTTCTTGTCTATATCAAGAATAATTACTTTTGTACCATATCAATGTAATAATTTAATATTTCTCAATATTTATTATCCAATCTTCTAATTATGGTAAATATGATAGGGCTAGTAGTATTCCTCTTCTGCCTTAAAATATTCATAAGCTTATCTGTTACAGTAAAAATAAAACCAGTGTTTTATAACGTAGTTTGTAACATGTTAACAATAGTTGTAGGTGGTAGTTACATAGAGTTGTTGCAATTCGTGTTGTGTTTTTGAGAGAATGCAATCCCCTAAGGGTTCTGAAACCAAAATGGGATCTTACTTTCTCCCTGCCTTTGGCTCTCTCTTCCGCATCTTCTCCACCTCCTTCCACTATCGTTATTCCAAGGAAAAAGAGCAAATGTGATTGGAGACTTGAATCATTGCATCCTGAAAGACAGACTGCAAGATAAAGAATTTTAATTCTAAACCTTCATTTTTTACTCTACTATTTGCTGCTTATGTTAACACAGTGACTAGTAAAGAGCATAGGAAATCTATTTGAGGCATATGATATTAATTGGTTATATATATATGAAGTGTGGTAAAATCAATTTTTTCCCTCCATCTTTTACCACAGAATCCAGAATCACTTTTTAATGGGCTGTAGTAATCTCTACATATTGTATAAAGAGACACAGGTGTAGTGGCTTGCTCTGACTTCAGAGGATATCAAAACAACTGTAAAAGTTAAATGATGTTTTATGGAGTAGTGTAAGTGTACCTATTGGTATTATTTTTTTTCATTAACTGATTGGTAATGTCTTCTTACTGACCAACTCCTGTAGGCAAGTTCTGCTTTTCCTGAAACTTCATCTAGAAGTGCATACATTTTGCACAAATATTTGGCAGTGTTTGGAAGCTGATGGCTAGAAAAAGAAAAACATCACATAAAGGAAGAAAAGAGAAAAGACACAGCCTATTAAAAATATAAGTGATTAGAATATTCACCTGTGATGACAAGGTTTCATGTGTAAATCCACCTTTGCCTTGCTTTACACACCCCTGAACCCCAACCTCTGGCATTCTGTAGTGGGGTTTTTTCTCCCTCACAGCCTGAGTGTTTTTTGCTGACCTGAGCATTTGTGTTATCAATACGTAGTTGATTGCACGCATACTGACATGTAAAGGACTTGTAACTTAAGTCCAGTGTTATGTCAGTGGTAGTCTACCACTGGAGGCTGGTACGAGTCTAGGCAACCTTGAAGCTCACCAGGTACATCTGGGACCGGGCTGCACAGAGCAATGCAGGACCTCCTCTGGAAAATACGGTTCCTTCCTTCTTCCTTGGCTACCTTTTCTATTGGAATGGTTTTCCTTTTTACCTTGTAGTCTCCCTTTCAAAAAGATGCATCCCACAGTTTCTTCTTAGCTTTTGTAGAAAGAATTCAGTGAAAACTGCAAAAATGGAAAATGAAGAGGAAAATGCCTTAAAGAAAGCAGAATTTAATGCAGTCTCACATGCTTAAGGCTGTTAAGTAAATCTGTTACATAACGGAAGTGCAAAGTCACATAGTTCTTTTACGGATGCCTTTGAAAACTACTCTGGCCTTCCTTTCTGTCATATAACTGTATCTTTCCTTGAAGAGAGGAAATCCTTGAACAACCTCCACAGTGCTAAAGATCTCTCTACCTGTTATGTGAAGAGGGCTAACTAGTGTATCAAAGATGTTGTTTTAACTGGAACGATGTGTCAGAGCCTACTTATTAAAGGGAAAAAACCAAACCTAAAATGCTATTCTTTCTGATTTTTAATGTTAAGTAAATCCAGTTTATTATTTTAAATGGTCCCTGAAAGAAGACAGACAAAACAGTTTATGATTCAGGGCTCTACTTTATGTTCAGTTAAGTAAAAGATACTTTTAATTAAACAGTTACTTAGGAATGCCCTTCCCACTTCCCCGTCCCCAAATGAAGGTGATTATAAGTCAAGGAAATCTGTTTTTCTAAACAATTAAAGTTGCTGTAATTATTTTTTTTTTTAAAGAAGCTTTTAACTCAGTTTGCATGCAACATTTTCTCCAAGTGCTGTTATTCTGTCAAGAGAACAGCATTTCTCCTTCCTCCTGTTATCTCAAGAAAACCTAATGACTTCCAACGAAATAAAAAATGGCCTGTAGACTGATGGTCTGAAATAAAAGAAATTGTCTTGCTTATGTGTGAATACTATAAGTGGTATCCTTTCCTAGTTGTGCGTTGATCTGATGGGATTGTGCTGAGCAGGATCTAATGAAGCTGCTTTAAATCCAACCACTGGCAAAATGTGTATATATACAGTCTTACTACATGTTATTTTAGTTAATCTCATAATAATTACGCATTGTTTCATGTAATGTTAGCAGAGCTTGAATCTGTAGACGGTTCCCATTGGTTCTTTCAAGATGCAAAGCAAAGGTGTGCTTGAATGCAATCACAGGGTCATGGAAAAGTTTGGGTTGGAAGGAACCTTAAAGACCATCCAGTTCCAACCCCCCTGCCATGGGCAGGGACACCCTCCACTAGACCAGGTTGCTCAAAGCCTCATCCAGCCTGGCCTTGAACACTGCCAGAGATGGGGCATCCACAGCTTCTCTGGGCAACCTGTTCCAGTGCCTCACTACCCTCTTCATGAAGAACTTCTTCCTGATATCTAATCTAAATCTCCCCACTTTCAGTTTAAACCCATTACCCCTTGTCCTGTCGCTACAGGCCCTTGTAAAAAGTTCCCCCCCAGCTTTCTTGTAGGCCCCTTCAGACACTGGAAGGCTGCAATAAGGTCTCCCTGGAGCTTTTTCTTTAAACCTTTATCCTCTATTTTCTGGGTTTTTTTGACATTTTGCTGACTTGGATGCTCTTCATTGGTACAAAGTGCCATGCTACCAGTCTTTCACTTTGTGTTCACACTACTTACTGTCATCAAATTTTTGAATACATGATCTATCAATTTCCTTTTTGTTCATAGATCTTGAAAAGAATAATGAAGTAATTAAGACAACATATGGAGAGAGATGATTTTTCTATAACATACTATATTTCTGACGCATTTACTTCAGGTTGAATAGTCTGCTAGGATAAAATAAATCTCAGTAAGATTTAACATCAAATGGGGAGTACTGTATCTACAGATCTGCATTTCTATAATACCAACCTCACTGAAATATCACATTGCTTAAACAAAAGCTATTTTCTTTCTAGCTGTGGGAGAAATATGAGCTAAAAGAACGAGTCATTATTAGTGCTAGTCAGGTCTTGACACAGGTTAAATTCAAACTTCAGTGAGTATTTAGGTATATTTTAGAGGATACCTGTGCGAGAAGTAAATGACATGACTGCTTTTTTGCTATTTCAGCACATAATGTCATAAAACCCACCAAGTAAGTGCAGTTCAGACTCAAGTTTGTGCTAGTGGACTTGAAGAGATTTAGGTGTTGCTGTGAGAGTATGAGGAAGGTTGGTGACTGAGATGCTAGTGTGGGCTGGAATAATTCCATGAATTAAAGTATTGAAAACTATATGTATTTTTTAAAAAATGCTATTTGCCCATCTTTCTGTTAATCAAATATGTAAGTGTGGATGGTAAACATTTATATTGCATCTTCATATGTGTCATTAAGATTGCTTTTGATACTTGAAACTGTCTTGTTCTGGTGGAAAGGAATTTGGAACTGAATCACACATTAGTGTTTGTGATAAAAGATGTTTTGACAATGTTTTGGTTTTGCTAAAGAACTGTGGCATAGCAATTTGACTCATCTCTACATGAAATTACTGGGACTCAAGTGCTTTTAAATTACAAACTCTGTTCTTTTTTAAGTGTCAAGTTACATTAGAACATATTGGTTGCCATGTTTCTCTTGAAAGTTTTTGCATATCAGAGAAAGTGCAGTAAATAATTTCTGTCATTATACAGTTAAAAACTTTAGATAACACAGGGACTTTCTTCTTCTAAATCGATGAGTGGCCATTTAACCTTTTAACTGGAAAAGGAGAGTTTCACTGCAGTTATCTATTATCCATACAATTTAATTGGTATAGAAAGTAATTAGTCTTGAAGATTTGTTTCCATTACAAAAAGACATGAAATAGAAACTGCTGTAAATTTAAGAGTCAAGTATAGCTTTTAGAAACAAATTTACCAGCCTGGGTAGCAGCTTTTAGACTGAGGGGTTTTTTTGTTTGGATGTTGGGTTTTTTTTCTTTTTTTTAATTTCCCTCTTATGGAAGCTATGTAATGAATTGTAGTTCATAACTCAGAATGACTGAAAAGCTAATTTTAGCTCTGAAGGGATTTTACATCTAAATTGACCAATAAATTAGAGGGATTAATTAAGTTCTGCTTCCAGGGCCAAGGCCTGTCAGTGTATGTAGCCTTGCTGATGTATCATTTATTAGTATCTCAGAGAACAATAACTTCTTTAAAGTCTCTGTATATCCTTTTCATTTTTAAGGCCTTGAAAAGTCTGCCTATTTTAAAGGACAAAATTTCATCCTTTTAGGGAAATGCTAAAGTCTCCTCAGCAATACACACAAGTACATGCCTGCAAAATATGAACAGTTTCAGGAAGAATGTATTTTATTTCTGATAGCTGCATAAATTAGAAAGAAGTTTCTTGACTGGTGAACGTGATTTCATTTTGCCCATATAGCCAAAATTTCACCTTTTCAGAATGAAATAATGTAGGTGAAACAGTAGAAATACTGACATGTAGACAAATACACATGTATTCCCATTCACTGAATGAGAAGTCATCTGTCTTCAATGCAGCCTCTTACAGATATTTAATATAAAAAAGACTTCATTCTTTTGTTCAGAATTTCCCTAAAACACAGTTAATTCTGAAGAAGAAAATGCCAGTGCCTAAGGGAAGATGAGGGCTGTTTCCACACGGGACTAACCCTCCAATATGATAAACCACCCACCAGAACTCTTACGAATCATGTCCAGAATTGTGCTACAGGTTCTAGCACTGTATGATACAATACATCTCATCTCTCAGTAAGAATTGTAATCCAGATGATGAATCCAGAAGAGAAATGAATGAAGAATAAAAACTCCTTTCAACTACTGGCCACAAAGATGGTGTCCACATTGCAGTGGTATGCAGGTTGATATTAAGGAAGCTATGAAATGCACAATATGTATATTTTAATAAAAATAGAATTTTTATTTTCTTTAATGTTTTTCAGATCACAGCATGGTCCCAGTCTTAGTGTAGACCGGTATTGTAGATTCTACTTTACAGCAGCAGTTAGATTGGTATGGTGACTGCATTTTGTCATGTATTCATACAAACAACACACATCTGACACATTCTCTTACTGGGCTTTTACCAGTAATTAATATTAAAATAAAAGAAGAAAAGAGGAGTGAGAAAAGGCAATAGATTAGTTAAATGTAGATAAAATAACACTGATTTTTTTTAATTATTAAGACTTACTGTGATTCATCCCTATAAAGAATAGATACGGGGAGCAAAACTGAAACAATTTTACTTCAGAAACCAAGTGTATTCATATTTGTAATCCATGATGTTCAGAAACCAAGTGTATTCATATTTGTAATCCATGATGTTCAGTTATGCCCCTTTTTAATTGCCTTGCCTTTGAAACATCACCAGTCTAGAAAATCTAGGTAGGTATAGAAATGTATCCACCTTTTTTTTTTTCTCTGTAAAGCAGACTTCTTAGCTACAGTTATATTAAAATAAGTAAATAAAAAAATACATGACAAATCATATGAAAACTTACTTAACATATATACATTTCAGACTATAGTTTGAGTAATAAAATGAACACTGAGGCAGAAAGCCAGAACTTTTAGAACTGTAAAGGGTAATTAAAGTACTCCAATCCCATTGCTGATCACTGTTACTAGGAATTTAATAAAGTTTTACTTTTTAGACAGAATGTGTTTATACTGCAAAGAGTGCTCAGTAGCTCTTAGCCTATTACATACTCAAAGGAAATAGTAAACTAAAGAATAACTTCATAATTTCACTGGCTGACTCAGTTTATAATTTCTAGTTATTTTGAAGTTATTTGACAACGTTAGGAATTTAGTTGGCGACAAATTGCATTATCCAGGTTTTTTTTTTAATACAATACCAGAAAATACTCATGTAATTATAAAGTCTGAAGTATGTTTTATATATAATGTACCATTTTAGAGCTGTCCATTGTTTCACCTTTGTATCATTATATTTGTTGCTTCTTCATTTTTCCGCAAATGGTTCCATCAGTTACTTCTGAATCAACAACAGTACTTCTGCAAAATGAATTTGATTTGGGCTTCGTACTAAAAATAGTTCAACCCCTTCCTCTGTGTCTTCAGTATTTTTGTTAATGAAATCTGTTTAAATAGGGTTAGAAGCCTTGTTCTACTGATCTGCAAAACCCTGTAAAAAAATCTCAAAGTTGAGTTATGATTAGTGGTTGGTCCATGAAAAGCTCTAGTTCACGTGTTTGCTTGTCCCTGTTTTCACAACTGATAAGGGGCATGTAATTCCAAGAGGACAGTTTGGTATAATGAAAACTGACCGGTTCATACAACCCTAGTCTTCCTCTCCTCATAAATGTGGCATTAAAAATATGAGCAATCTTTGTTTCTTTCAATTTTCACTTACAAAAGCAAACCCAGGAAATTTTTACAGGATTTATGAGAATCTGATTATCTTATGATTTCTGTAAAGTGTAACTTGCTTCAGTAGTTATACGTGGATTTGTTTAGGGGTATGTTTTGAACAGATCATCAAATGCACACTCACAGAAACAAAACAAAACCAAAAAAAAGAGCTGGTCTTTAGCAAAATGTAATTCTTTCCAATTACCTCTTTACGTTGTTCCCACTTCCATCACACCACTCACTTCTTACGCCTTTTGATTGTTAGTGAAGTTTTGCTCAGGAATCTTTGGTTGAGAAAGCATTTGAAGAATAGCAGTATAAACTCAATACACTGGGGATTTGCAAAGTACTTAGGCACTTTAAAATTACCAGAGGCTCACTGAATCATAGATTTTTAGGAGGATGTAGACACCTGAAGATTAACATGAAAATGGTAAAAATTCCATAGTCTATTAGGAGACAATTTCCTGCAGGCATCTACATGTAGGAATCTGACTTTTCATACTTTCAAAAACATAGCAATGGCTTAACTGCATCATTAAGTGCCTGAAGGCCTTTGAGAATCTTGCCTTTGTTCCTCTAGAATCTGTCTAGTGAAAGAAACAGTTGCAGTGAAACAGCCCGAGAAGGAAGTGTATGGGTAACGTGTTCAAAATTATATAAAGGTATCTACGTTCATTATAGAGGTGTATGATTATTCTGTCAGTTTAAGGACAATAACATTATGGCATGTAAGCTTAAGTTTCCAAAGCCACCTAAATGCTCGTGATCTCATCCGTCAGATGACCTTCAGTCCTACATTTCATGAGCACATAAGTAACTTCAGAAAATATTACACTGTGACAAATCTAGTTTTCATGTTATGATAAATTAATGACCCTCTCTTTTAACTTACTAAATTTAAATAAACACTGCACAAAAGTTACAATATTAATTTAGTCTTAATTATTTAAAATGTGGTTTAGAATCTTTCGACTCAAAAGTGAGAATGGCTGTGGAACGTAAATATCATTGCAAGATGAACAAAACGTTTCAGAATAGTATTGTATGTCCTTATATTTCTGGACCCAAGTGTACTCTATAGACAAAGTCTTAAACTGTGCTCCAAGATCTCTACAAAAATCTGTTAGTGGCTTCTTTGTTTCTACACAGAAAAAGAGAATAAGGACACAGATATTTATCAATGAGATTTTTTTTTTTCCCCCTTCTTTTTCTTCTAGTAGTTGCACAGTAGACTGAATTTCCAGGAAAGAAAGATGACATCCAAATTCCTTCTGTAGTTAGCTTTGTTTTCCCAAGAAGTTATCGGCAGATTTCTGCAGTATTTAAAGTACTAATCATGTAGTTTAGCCCTATCAAGCCCCATGAATTATGAACCCCTTGTTTCCTATTTTGTCTTTGCAGTGCTTAGAATGAATATCTCTCCAGTATGGCACAATGGCATCTCACTGTATGTGGATGCAAATGGATAAGACAATGTACGGTTTGTGTCTTCTTTTACTTGCACGGCCATAGTAGGGAAGCAGGATCTTTCTGTAGCATAGCACTGTTGCTGTTAGATTTATGCTCATTCCAAGTGCATGAGGGTCTGGCCAAGCTATCTTTGATTCAGATTATACTGGGAAAGAAATAGGTAAAACTCAAGAAAATAGAAGTGGCCTCATTTTTTTTTTTTTCTGCTTTGCTTCCCACATTATTAATATGCTTTCTTTTTTTTTCTTCTCTGTTAAGAACTAGCTGCAAAACGTGCCCGTGAATCTGATTTGTAAAATGGATTTACCAAAATACAATCCATACTTTTGAAAATACTAGTAATGGTGATGTTGCTTCACTGGTTACTTAGGATTAATTTGTATTATATGCTATAATCTGAAATGTTCTATCTTTATTTAATACTCTGAACCACAGCTTTCTTGATGCCAAAGAAACTTTGAAGTTTCTAGATCATTAAAACTTGCTGTCTATCCAACAGGCACATTTCTGCTTAACCAGTGGGTTTTTTTCTATTTGGAAATATTTATTTTTCATAGTAGATGAGAGATTTTGATAGAGTTGCAGTTAACTAAGATGAACTGCAAGAAATTCGATTTGGTTCTACTTTATAAAACTATTCAACATAATACAGTTGCAACGGTATAAGGGTTATTGTCGAGTTTCAGCTGTCATGATGACCAGGTTCTTGACATGGAGGACCTTTCCACGTTTGATTTGTTGCTAAATTTGCAATACTTGTGTTCACCATTCTTTAGCTGACTTAAGTACACTTCATGGCTTCAAGCCATTAGGTGGAAAATAATTAGATGTTTGAGTACATTTGGAAAGAAAAACTCTAGCCCACAGGTCCTGAACTTTGAAAATATGAAAATATCTTCTCTTACTGACTCAGGAAAAAAAGTACTCTCTCTGACAGGCCATAACCTGACCATTTTGGTTTGGGATGAGAACTACACTAGCAGATAGTTTTCGATTAGTGGGAGATTTTGAACTGCAGCTGTCATGTGTTTGAATTTTTTTTTTTTCAATTTTCCATAAATGTATTAAGTTCTATTTTTTTCCTTGTATCATCTGAAAGATTGTCACAAAACTGAAACCTCTTAGATCAAGAGTATTTCTGAAAGCACTAAAACTTATTGAATGGGCAAACTGAAACTGTAAATAAGAAAAATCAGTGAAATGCATTTGCTAGAAGGGAAAAATCACCCATGGGTGCTTGATTATGAAACATGGTAAAAAGACTTTATTTTAATGAGATTATTGAATATTCACCCATGATTACTAAACAATAATTTTACTGTTGCATCTTGCTTATTGTTTACTTTCATAGTTTTATTAAGCATGCATATTTTACTTAATTTATGAACATAGTGAGATTTCATTACATGTGCCTCTTTCATTATGAAACTCTTCCTGTTACAGAGGTCACCTTCACAGATCTCATGAATTATGTATATTCAATATAAATCTGAAATGTCACTTTTTGTGTAGGAACTCTTTTTATTTTAGATTCCTCGTGTGAATTCCCAGTAATTAGATTTAACAAGTAGTGTTACATGTGAACATTGGTATAATTAGCCAAAGGGGGCAGTGATTTCTCCTTCATTTGATCATCTGGGGTGATATTTCAAACTCAATTTTTGCAAATAAGTGAGTTTGTGAATTGCAAATTGAAATGTTGAGATTTAGTGTTTGGAGTACGCATGCACACAGCCAGACTCAGTGATTCCAGAAGGTGTTGTACGGACCTAGAGAGACCTGCATATAATGTCATGACCTTATAAATAGCAAAACAGTAAATAAAGGGGAAAAATTCATTTGGTTCATTTCATTTAGATAAAGTTGATTTATACATTCAGATTAAGAGAGAGTTTTGATTTAGAAATTAGGAAGATAACTGGAGGAGCAATGCATTGCTCCTCAGAAAAGTACAGAATCAGATCTTAAATGAATATAAATTTTTAGGGCACGGCCACAAGTTTCCTGGAATCATCAATGGCTATGAAAACATAGAATGTCTTAAGTGCTATGTACATTGTATTATGTTTTCTGTATTTATTACATATTTGTTTTTCCAAATAACAGATTTTATAATTTTTGTTTGAGGGAGAGAGCAGTTGTGCTCCATACTATATGGAAATGCTTAAAGCAATACATTACAACAGAATATTTATCTCCAATGCTTTCAGTATTACTTGCTCTGTGATTTCTGGAATTATTCATTAATTAAAGTACAATGCAACTTACTAAATTAAAGACCAAAGTAAATAAATGCATCTCTAAAAGTGGTAAAGATGCTCTTATTAGAGCACTTCTGACTTCTTAGTTTAACTATTTGTATAGCTGTAATTAAACTATAGTGCACTTAATTCCTGCAATAAAATTAAGTAGAATAAAATTATCACTTTTTAAAATAATGTCAAATTAACTGTCATTAATGAGAATTTAATTACCATGTTTCATATTATATATAATTAGCTAATGAACTATAAACCTATCTGAAACACAACAATATAATACTTTACATAATAAAATAACTAGTCTAAGCCCAAGAAGTAATTAAGATGTCATATGTGCCGTATTTCTTTGTCTGTGAGGTAAGATGATAAAAGCTCTGGTGAAATATACAGAATTTGAGTTGGCCTGCCCAAAGCCTTCTTTACCATTCCATATTCTTCTATTTTATAGTTTCTGTTTAAATGATATAAATAGTCTTGTATTTCTTTGTGTTACGGTTGATGGCAGGTGAGGAAATAGTGTATATTGTGAGTTACTCCTTTAAACTGTTGAGAAGATTTTGCTGGAAATGTTGGATTAGTTTTCTTGTTTTGTTCTTTATATTAATAATTTTCACTAGAGAAATGATTTTATTAAAATCTCCTAGGAATTTAAAGGTTTCCATGATGAAGCTTCTCAGATTCCCTGAGTAGAATTTCTGCTTAAAACCAGTGAGAAAAGCAAGGTCTATTTAGTTCATTGCAGGATTGATAGCTTAGGGTTTTAACTTTGATGTCAGGATGTGCTAAACTATCCTGCAAGTCTGCTGGAGTCCTGTCATACTTACTCTTTGTCTTTACAATCATTTAAGAAAGCAAAGACATGTGAAGCCTAAGAAATAAAAATGCCACACCACTTTACAATTCCCGTTTAGAAAAATAAATTTTGCTGGAAAGAAATACTGTTCCTGGAATGTAGTTTTTAACTTGCCCCTTCATGTTCTGGACTTGGGATAATGGACTTTGTGATACTTAAAATTCAGGAGAAGTGGGAAACACACAATTATCTATTCTGTGTATTGTATTCAATATGTGAATTGATTACGTAAGTATGCAGTGGAGTTGAGCCATGTACACGAGTCTGAAATGTCTTACAAATTATGTGATTACACAAAATATTTTTAATAAATGCCATACCATTTATTTCTTCAAGCCACTCTTGAATCTTAGTGAGAATATAGATTTTTTTACTAATTTAAATATACTTCTATACATGTATGTATATAAATATAAATAATCTCTCTGTGTGTATATATGTCTTAATAATAGCTTCCTGTTCAGTGACTTTCAAATCCTTGAAATGGTTGTGGTCACATCATTGTTAACTTTCAAATGTGCAGTATTTAACACGTTTACTGTCTACTGTATATCCAGAAATTGTGCCAGCTACTAGTTCATTAGGTTGCCTTAGATTTTAAAATTCCAGTTTCCTGTAATGTATTTTCTAAAAAACAGTATTGGTTGTCTTCAGAAAGGATATGCAGATGCTGTTACTATTAAAAAAGTAGAAAGACAACTTTTCAGTTTGAATTATACCTGTCTGCATTGATTTGTATGGACTTCACTACAGTTATTTCTGATTAAGGAGTTCATGCATGCAGTAACAATGATGCAGTATAAATGTGTTGAAGAAAATACGTTCAAGACTAAGTGATTTTAAAATGAAGATCCAGGCACTTTAAACTGGAACTAGATGCTATTAGAGCAAAAAGAAGTGCTGGCTGTTGTGTTTTGTCATGTATTTTGGTGTTGCTTTCGGATTTAACAACTGGTACTTGTGGTCAGGGTACAAAACCAAGTCTCTTGTTTAATTTATGGGAACTAAAGACACATGCCTTGTATGCAAGGTTGAGAATTCAATGTTATTGTATTCAAACAATTAGTGTTAGGACACGTTGGTTCAAGCGGTGCTAAGGTGAATAGACTAGGTGCGTAAGGCATGAAGATGCACTTTACTTCAGGAACAAAGGATATGTTGTCATCTGCAATTCATGATTTTTCTGATGTTTGGATCTTGTTTGCCTGCACTCCAAAATCACTAGACCCTTCTGGGTTGTGTGATCTCTGCAAGTTGTATGGACATATCATTCCAGGCTTGATCCAGCTGAGGTTTCTTCCTCCTTTATTTGCTCCTTTGCTTTATTCATAAGTGGTCACCATCTTCGTATTGCTTCTCGATACATAATCTAATTTCTTGTGTTGTTCTGCTGGTGGTTAACACCAAATGGGTAACAGATTTATACTGTTACACACAGGAAATGTGCTTGCTGTGTGCAGTTCTGCTTTAGGGCAGTGTGCCCGTGCCACAGGCCTTAGGAGAAGGCAGGTGGAGGTCAAACTGTTCTAGAGCAAGAAATTACAATGAAACTAACAAATTCCAGATTGTCTTAACTAATAGTTAATTTTCAATAGTGGTACAGTGAAAACTGATAAACTTTCTCATATTCACCCTTTCTCTCTTGTTATGCTTACACTTCTTCTGATCCTCTGGGTCCCAAATTCAATGGCAACAGCTTTCTTCATGGAGAAGCAGAATTCCAAAAGGGCAGAGTTTTAGGAAGTGATCTATGTCCCCAGTCCTCCATCAGTAGATGCATGATGTGGCTGTGAGGCATTGCAGATTTGACTGTGGTTATGTTTGTATTTTTGATAACACAGCCTGGTTGCTTGGCCTTTCTTTAGCAGTTATCCCTAAAACCACCTTTACCAAGTCTCTCAAGGTCCTGTATTAACCAGTAATTGACCATGTATGATTTGTGTTTATAGCCCTGGGGCCACTGACGTCACCTCTTGTTTGCACATTCAAAGCCTTTTCCTATATCTTATGCTCATACTTTTGGGGACAGCAAAAATAATGATCCATTAGAAGACATGTAGAAACGTATAGGTACAATAAGTTCAGCAAGGAGAAGTGCAAAGTCCTGCACCTGGAAAGGAACAACCCCAGGCGCCAAGATATGCTGGGGGGATAGTGACCTGGACAGCGTCTTGTCAGCAAAGGACCTGAAGGTCCTGGTGAACACCAGGTTGAACACGAGCCAGCAGGGTGCCCCTGCAGCAAAGAAGGCCAGTGGTATCCTGGGCTGCATTAGGCAAAGTAATGCCAGTAGGTCAAGAGAAATCATCGTTTCCCTCTACTTAGCACTGGTAAGGCCGTACCTGGATTTCTGTGTCCAGTTCTTGGCTCCCAAGTACAGGAGAGACATAGACATATGGGGGAGAATCTAACAAAGGGCCACTGCAATAGTTAAGGGACTGCAGCACCTCACATATAAGGAGAGGTTGAGAGAGCTGGGACTGCTCAGCCTGGAGAAGAGAAGGCTCAGGAGTTATTATTTACGTATATAAATTCGTGAAGGGAGGGTGCAAAGACGATGGAGCCACACTCTTTGCATTGGTGCCCAGTGACAGAACAAGAGGCAACAGGCAGAAATTGAAACACACGAAGTGATATCTGAACATCACGGTAACCAAGCCCTTGCGCAGATTGCCCTGGATGGTTTTGCAGTCTCCCTCCTTGGTGGTATGTGTCATCTGGACACAGTCCTTGGCAATTGGCTCTAGGTGGGGCCCTGCTTGAGCAGGGAGTTGTATCAGATGACCTCCAGAGATCCCTTCCAACCTCAGTCATTCTGTGTTTCTGTAAATGCTTTGCTACCATCTTGTTACCAATATCTAGTAGTTACAGCAGTACCACTGGGGCACTGTCAAAATTACCATATGGGATAAGCATGTTCTGTCAGTTATCTCAGATGAAGTGCTGTGAAGTAGCATGTTAAAACAGAGAATCTTGTTTGCTTTTAATAAGACCTGTCCTTGAAGCAATCCCATCAAAATACAGAAGAATAATTTAGTAAGCATATTGAAATTCAGAGCAGAGTTTGCACTGATATTTCATTTTTCTCCTCACCTCTACCTTCATTTATATGTTGATTTTTCTGTCTTTGGAGGCAGAGATTGGAATTGAATCTTTCCTTTTCACATCCTTTACTATGTTTTAAAGTTATATGCATCATTATATACTTAATAAAGATTTAAAGAAATAAAATTAATTCATAGTTCCAGACATGTTAGACATTTCTTAAAATGTGTGGTGGTACATCATAATCACTCATGTCAAGCCTTGCTTAGTGTCGTGGCTTAACTCAGGCTAGCAAAATACTACGAAGCTGCTCTCACAAATCCCCCTCCCCTCCTCTAGTGGAGGGGAAGAATCAGAGGAAAAAGAAATAAGGAAGCTCGTAAAATTGAGATAAGAACTATTTACTAATTAAATCTAAATCAATATGTACAGGTACTACTACTAACAAATAACTAAAATAGTAGAAAATGAAACATATAGTACAATATGATACAATTTCCCACCATCCACTGACCAATACACACCCAGATGTTGAGTGATGAAAATCAGACCCCGAGAGCCCGAGAACCACAGCCCGAGAACCACAGCCTGAGAGCCGCGGCCTGAAGGCCGGAGCCCAGGAGCTGATGCAGCAGATTCCAAGCAAACCTGATCAGCGATAGCACGACCAGAAACTCTAAAGAACCCACCAGCTCCCACACGAACGAGCCAGCACAGGAGTTGGCAAAGCAGCTAACGCAGGAGGGTTAGCAAGTTGCCTGGAGAGATGAGCAAGGGAGTAAAGGAGAGAGAGAGAGAGAGGGGAAGAGTAATGGCTACCGGACCCCCTTCCCTACCCCAGAGACCGGAACATGACGTACTATGGAATGAAATACTTCCTTGGTCAGTCTGGGTCAGCTACAGTATCCGAAGCGGACAAAAGACCTTGAGTTCAGTACAGGCCATCCCCAGCACCAGCTGAGGCCTTATCAGTATTTTCTCTTAGCATCCAACAACACAGTTCCCTGGCAACCAGAGTAAAGGGAGTTAACCCTTTCCTGACTGAACCCTCCACACTTAGGAAGACTTAGTAGTCAGAATCATCAAGTCAATCTTAAAGAAGGAGTGCAATGATTTGCTGTTAATATGAATGTCAGCTGAAAAACACTGCCACATTTTAAATAATTCAGAATTATTTTACAATTTAAAAATTCGTATGATTGCTTCTAAATACTGACTGGTACTGCATGAAATTACATTTAAGCAGAAAATAGTCAAATTACTTTTTTTTTTCTCTCAGTATAATGCCTGGTGTTTCTTCATTGCTGCATTGAAAGTAAAATATCTTTACATTTATATAGTACCTTCCCAAATCATCAGTATTTTCTATGTAACTGCCACATCATAGAATGTGTAGCTATCTAAAACTGAAATAGTAGTACTGAAATTTCACCACTTCAGAATAATTGTGTTGGATGTCAAAATCTTCTTGTGTTTCCTTTAATTTCAAACTCCTTTTCTACACTAACAAATTAAGTTTTTTTGCTTTTATAAAGGTTGTACTTAGATCCTTAATTACAAAATATGACATTCTTTGATTTCTGTAAGACCCTCAACATCATCCTCAGAGATAATTTATCACAGAGCAAAGGTACAGGAAGCTTTTCATTACAGCGCATTGTTAAAGTTTCTGTGGGTGCAGAAAGATTAGCACATGAAAGAGTATTCCATTAATAAATATCAAACCCAAATGATACAATGACTGGCTTGGGAAGTCCTTGAGCCACCAGTGGCTGGAAGCTGACAGGCCAAGGGTTTTACTTCTTTACCACAAAATTTTGAATGAATGCTAAAAGTAAATGATGGCCAAATGTTTTAAAATAGATACTTTAGACTAATTGTAACAGATATTTTAGTTGCACATATTATAAAGTCCCAGCTGCTTATCAGATGAGGTGCATCTCTTGACATGGTGGTAAGGAGGCCATCGTTTCTATCTTTAGCATCTGGTAGCTGCTAGGAAGCACCCTTCATTTGAAATTGGGATGGATCAAGTTATGCTAGCTTGATTCTTGTGATTTCAGCAAAATAATCTTCAATTCTGGATAAGACAAGACTAACAAAATACATCTTTTCCTTCTTCTCACTTCCTTGTTCTGGAAGTTTCAACAGAGATTAGTCAGAACTATAAATCACATGCAGGCCATCCCAAGAAAATAATTGTACTGTCTAGCCAAAACAGTCTCTCAAATAGGCAGTGTACTGGGGTCAGGTGGAGGAGAAAACTTGCCTTTTCAGTATTCACGGCAGTGAATATTTAGTCTGGGTTTTCTTTATCATGCTTCTGAGAGTCACAGCCCCACAAGTACACATATAGCCAGGTGTCTCCATCATTCTGGGTATTAAATTAAATATTTACCAGAGTTTATCAGAAATTAGTTTAAGACTGTATAAGTTATCGGTTAACATGGCATTCCTAATGAAAAAAAGGGTTTCCACTCTTAAATATGTCAATCACAGAGGCGCTAGTTGGCTTGGCCATGGCCAGAGGCGGATCTAATTTGGGGCCAGGGGAGCTCCTAGCAGCTTCTCACAGGAGCCTCCCCCTCTGCAACCCCAGCACAGAAAGCATTTCTGGGGGAAATTAAGTACTGTTGTGGCACGCATTTTAAGTAATCAGATGTTTCTGAATCATAAAATGCAAATGTCTGACTTTCATTGAAGATTTTAGCTTAACTACTACTTGTCTTTTTCAAAGCTTCACGTTATATTTAACAATATTTTAAAAACAGGAAACACAGTTTGGAGAGTCTGAAGCTTTACTAATCCTTGAGAATCATATGTACAACGTAGTGTTCAGATTGTGTATTACCTGGGGGACACCTTTATAATAAAAGATTATGACTAGAACTGTGAAGTAAGAATGTTGTGAAACCTCAACTGCTGTGTGCCAGGAGCATGCATTCCTTTGCTTAACGTGCACTGAATTGTGCTTACACAAACCAGTCATCAGTATTTTTCTTTAAAAGCCAGACTTTTTCTGAGGCCAGTATTAAATGTTATCTCCTGTGGTTCTCAGCATTCAAATTAATTTAATAAATTTTTAATTTTTATTTTCTGTAGCACTTTAGGAATCAATAACATGGTGTGTTTAAGTAAAATTCTATCTTACACTTTGCTCTCTCTTAAATTGATGGGTTCCATCCTACCTGGTACTACAGGCAATAACAGTCAGATCAAAGAGATTTTATTTTTCCATTTGTGTTGAAAGTGTCCAAAACCCAGCTCTGATGCCTGCTCCCTCTTCGGTGAGATCACTTATTCTTGCTATATCTCTTCAGAAATCAACTGTGTATCTGTAGTTCCAAAGAAATACTTGTCTATAGCCTTAAAGCAGGCTTGCTACTCTAGTTTCTAGTGATAATGCTTAGTGGTTCATAGTCACTGAAATATAACTCTTAATTAGCATAAGAGTGCTGAAATTTCCTGATTTACCAAGTCATAGCTGGAAGTCCCTCCACCTATTTAATGCATTTTATAAACACATTTCAAAGAGAAACCATCCCTTCAGCAAAAGAAAGAATTGTATATAACTTTGTCAGTAATATTTTCTTATTATGTATGTTTTCCATTTGCAAATTCCAATGTATTTTCCCTAATATTGTCATGCTCTTTACCAGTGACATACAGAATTTGCTGAAGCTTGCAAAGCAGTTTAGTCCCATGCAGTCCTAGCATGCTTTTCCAAATGCAGTATTATTTGTTCATGCCACTTGCCACATCACAGGTATATCCATGAGTTGTGCTTCTGTGAAACGTAGCTGAAAACTTTACATACTGTAGTTACAAGGTGCTCTTGCTGAATCCTAACAAAGTTACAAAGATGTCAGAGCACAAAACGCTGGACATGAACTTTGATCGAGAAGCGGTGACTTATTTTTCTCAGAAAATTTATATATAAAACTTTATTTGATTACTTACAGTTTGTCCATTAATTTTTAGGATATTTTTTCCAGATTCAGCTATGATGCTGACTCTTCTTCAAAAAGTGTTGAAACTGAAAAATTTTGTCTCTAACTTGTATCTCTTGCTGGCAATTCTGTGTACTACTTTTTGTAAATTATCTGTTTCAGAATCTCTTGTTTAATTTTTATGTACAGTATAAATTCAGTATCAAGATATTCAGATGGTTATTGACAGAAACACATGTATTTTATGAATAACTTTGTCCTGTGCTTTCTGGATTGGTCTTTCTAGTTTCTCTTTAAAGTGAACTTTTTTTACATGAGTGGGCAGATGGGAACAATACCTCTTCCCATAAATTTTGCTGCTCTGTGTGCACAGATTATCTATGCTACATGAATGTATTATTATTATTTTAAGGCAGTTTTTTTTTTTTTTTGCAGACTTATCCTTGCTGTAATTTACATTTCAATTAATTTAGGATAAACTAGAAATAAAAGCAGAAGAAAGCCCTTGAAGGAAGGCAAATTAACAACTTAGGCAGGAGGTCAAACACAAAGTAAATGAACAGCCCATAGGCACTTCAGAACCATCCTAGAGAAACAAATACAAGCATGCATGGGTACTCCCATATATCACATAGCAACAAAAGTAATTTTAAAAAAAATCAACCTTGATCCAGCAAGGTTGTAAAGAGAGGGTACTAAGGAGGAAAACATACTAGAATATGTTGTGCTTTTCTTAAGTTGTTGATGTATTTATTGATTGCTAGGCAAGAAGTATAAAAAACCCCACCAGCTTTTAGTAAACAAATGTACCTTTCAAGTTTTTGTTTCAGTTTCAAAGGCTCTAAAAAAATCTTTTTTTCCTCTTCCTTTATAAGTATGTTGAATGTCCATTATATATGCAGTAGATGTTAAAATGTCAGTAAAAGGAACTGAGTTTTCTTACCTCTAGTCATTACATAATGGGTTTAAATAACCAACGGTCTTGAATTTAGATATGCGAGGGTTTTTCAGTGTTGTAAAGTTTGTCATGAAGAATAAACTTCTAGAAACTTCATTTGAAGAAGTAAACCCGATGGCTTTTTATGGTTCATTAAAAAAAACCAGCCACAAAACCCCAACAAAACCAACCAACCTACCAACCAAAAGATCAACAAAAAAACTCTACAGCCCCCAAACAACAACAACAACAACTAAAGCTTTAAATAAGAAATTAAGGAGTATTTATGTATAAGAGCATTCTGGTATTACATACACAGTAAACTAAGAAACTAATGCAAATTTAGAAACTGACAACATCCGAGTTACTTCATAAGTAACTTCTGTGCTTCAGCTTATATCCCAATACTTGAACTATCATACATTTGGAAACAAAATGCAGATTGGAAAATATTCTTATATAAGGATACTGATTTCTTACGGAACTGTGAAGCATGTATATTCCTCTTTCCTTTAGGGATTTGCCTGTACTTTATCTACTGGTTTTATACAGACCTTCACTGAAACAAAGAAGAAACAGCAATGTCCAAGACCTTATCTGTCAAGTACACTGGTATAACTTGGTTAGGCAACCCCTGCTCATGTACTGCTGAGCCATGTTTTATGAGTGATTTTTATAGTAGTGTGCAGATGTCTTGGTGTTAGTAAGTAATAATCAAATTCACAAATATAATGTTCCCCCCCCCCCCCCCCCCCCCCCGCCATGAACATCAGTAGTAGAACATATAGTGACTGCAGCTTTTTGTAATCCAAGTTTGAAAATAGAATATGAATTTAAAATCATGTTGATGTTTCTTTATTCAGTCAAAATCACACTTTTTTTTTCCATGGATAAAATTTAGAAGGCAAAGCCAAATACAGAAAGTCAAGTAATGGGATTTCCCCCTTTCACCAATTCTACCCTGCTTCTGTTGTTTTTTATTGAATTTTTGACTGTGATTACAGTGTAGCTGCCTGCATATATTTTCTTTCTGGAATGGCTAGAGGCCTGTTCCTGTAACACTTATGTGAATGACAGTGATTCATTTTTTTCCACGTTGATTTCGCTTGAGAAATTAAAGTACCAGTAAACAAAACTTTGAATCTCCTTTTGTTGCCGAAATCACATACTGTAGTGTTTAAGTTTGTATTATGTCCGGCTGAGTCAAAAAGAAGACGAAATAAACCCAACATGTTTTTGAAAGATCTAGATCTAGAAGACATAACTTTTCTAAAATTACAATTAGAGCTTACTATGTATTAGAGCAACATGCACATTGTGAAATAAATTAGCTATAGAAATTAGTTACAGAAATGGACCTCTCATGATTATAATAGCAGAATATTCTAAAGAAAAATCCTAACTATGTTCCCATGGTTGCTTGTAATCCAGTTTATGTATAGGGAATTACAAGGCAGACAGGTTTTACTTGCCAAGGGCCAAAGAGTGGATCAGTGGCACATCTGAGAGTAGCTATTAAAAGTTCCCTGAAAATTTATTATTTTAGACTATGTCTCCTCTGGGACATCAAGTAATGTATTTTTTACAACAATACACAGCTTGAAAAGACTTTTAACATATGTCTGGGAATTGAATCAGATTAAGTCAAAGCCTGGTTTAAAAAAAAAATCAGATGTAAATAGAAAATTATATATTTTTGCTTCCCAGAAGTTGAGTTTCCATTATGAAATTATGATCCAATATACACTTTAAAATTATTTTTTTCTTGCTTAACTATGCATCATTTTTGTTAAAGACATTGGTTTAATGAAAGTCTTCAAATACTATGGTGATAAGTATTTCATAAGATACTGCATAGAAAAATAATTTCCCTTTAGGAACAAAATTCAGAAAACTAGAATAGTGGAAATAATGAAATTATGGTACACAGAGTAGACAAATTCCTGTACTTATGAAATTATTCTTAAGAGTAAGATCAAGGGCAAGATTTACAGGGAATACAAACTTGTATTTTTTGTATTGTATGGAAATCCATAACAATGATTTGTTACCTAGTGTTTCATTGTGAAATGAGTTCCTTTTTCTTCTTGCTGTTGATGGCTGGCTACTGGGCAAATTACGTAGAGGGAGCTTTATATGGACAGGAAGTGTTTGTGGCAGCTAAAGGAGTTGCATTGTAAGCATTCCAGAATTAGTTTATCTGTACTTCATGCAATATGTACATACAAAAAAACCCTAACAGATTAAAATACTGATATTTAATAAATGCATCAAAACGTCAGCAAAGAATATACAAAACCATCATTTATAATTTATGTTAATTTAAAATTTAAGTTAAAAAAAGGTCAGTTGGCATACTTTTTGTGCCATATTTATTACTAACACACTGTGCTGCTTATAAAATAAATAGGATGTTCCTATCTTTGAGCACAACCTTGCTTGCAAATCCTTTAAAGAATATTTTATTCTAATGGACTATACAGATCTCAAGATACAAATTTTAGGTATTTCAGCTGCTCACATTGGGGCCAGCTCTAGACTTCTTTTATGGTCCATACTCCAAAAGAAAATTCAAAATGGATTTTTGTGCTATTTCTCTTTGTTTATCATAATGAAATGCATAAAAATTATAGATTATATATAAATCACTTAACTGTAAACTGTTTGAGAGATGAACTATGCATTTATATAGCATTTATTTAAACCCTACTAAATGGTTATGATATGTTACTTGAGGTTGGAAGCAGGATTATGAAGTTAAGCATTAAGCAAAGAATTCCAAACTTTCATCTTATCAACAATTTATTTTATATAAGCACATTTCTTTATATGCTAAGATAATTTCTTGGGTCCAAGATGGAATTTTGTAACTTAAATGTAAAAAGATGTGGAGCGAGACTAAGGAATTGACTGAGAGCTACAATACTCTATAATCTTTCAGTGTGGTGATTAGCAAGATGTACTCAGGAGGTGGATCACTGGTTCCTCTTTTCCTCTATTATTGTTGGAATACGAACGTATTTCAAAACTTCATAGCAGTCACAAAATTGAGTGGTTTTCCTCTGATCAGTCAGTCACTAGGAGTAAATAAAATATCAGGGCTTTTTTGATATGTTACTGACTTTGGGGACAATCTTTTTATTTTCAATATAATATGTGTTGGGAACATCTACACTGAAGTTCTGTTTATGCCATCACCTGAAACAGCTAGCAAACATTGTATATATTTTCAGAGGAATTCTTAAGCCAGAACAGAATTATCTCTCCCATTGCTAGTCTGTCAAATACCTCATTTTATCAAAATAGTTGACACAGGAGAATTTTCTTTTGCTTTGTGTTACTTTCAGAATATATTGTGAATATAAAATAATAGAAAATTTTATTAGTTTAATTTCAAGCAAATAGATTTTCTTTTTTTCTCAGTTTAGTTGACACACATAGTAATTGGAGATTGAACAAGTCGTAATAAACAATTTATTCCAAAAACAAGGAAGGAAATTTCTTTCCTGAATAACAAGATTTTTGAGGCATAGTATTTTCCCCTCAGATAAAGTGTATGCATGCTTGGTTGGTTTTTCAAATTATGCTCTTTTTTTTTTTTTTTTTTCTGTAAGTATGTTTCTGTTGACACTTGTTTAAACTATGTGTCATGATAGACTTTAGATCCAGTCTTTCAAGTTAGCTGATCTTACCACCTATGAGGCTAATTATGGGATTAACTATTTAATGTTAACAGACCTTACTGCTTGGTCTTACTATGACCACAATTCAGAGAAATCAGATGAATCACTGTCATATGTAATGTCAATAAGCCTAATTAAAATTATTTTAAACACATGAGATGTGAACATGCATAATTTTAAGCATATTTAAACATATGCGGACTATCTTATTCAGAATTAAAGTGACTTTAGAAGGCTGTAGTTCATTATTCATCAGAGTGAACAGCAGCTGGGCAGTTACTTGACATAATAAATATCTCATATTTATGTGCAGAGGTAGTGGTGGTAGTGTGGATGCACAGGGAGCTGAAGGAAGCACAGCAGTGCTCCAAAGCTACTTCATGTTTCGTTCCCCAGCATCCTGCCTGCACAGTTTAGCAGTAAGCTCCCTACCTAGTCTTTTATGCTTCCTGACAGATAACTATCAACCAGCTATAAATTAACGTCAGGGCTTGGTTTTTTTTTAACGTTCATGAGAGTCTACTTTAATACTGATTTTTTGTGCCTTTAGTCATAATACCCATTTGAGATGTTCTGAAAGATTGTCCAGGTGAGATACCTTGATAGAATATGATTGCAAATATATTGTGAGAGTTACGACTTAGTTAAAACTTTATGCCGTGTAAGGAGAGGTGTTACGATTCTTTGCTGTTTCTCGTATTATTTAAAGGTCTGAAAAGCTTGATATGTTTCCATAGGAAAACAAGAACATTAAATAAAAAGATTAGAGAATATATTAGCAGATAATTCTGCACTGTCAGGGTTTTTTAGGATCATGGTTTTTTTTAGAACTGGATTGCCTTTGAGGCATCACTTTGGGAAAGTTTAGCTCCAGAAAAGATAGGCAGGCGAAAATTGTGATGCTTTTTTGTTTTTGATTCCCTATAACCCTATTAATATACATACTGACATAATGATGATTGGGCATGCAGTCCGTAATAGCAAATCCTGTGTTTCAGTTTTTTTGAAATATTAGTATTAAGACATCTAATGCTGAAATTAGAGAGGGATTTGGTGGTATATTTAAAAGTCCTTAGAAAACTTATTCTTCTAAAATTTTTAACTAAAAGATTGAAATCAGTTTTGCTGTAGTCTCCAAAAGATTCCACAGTTTAATTAATAACATCAAAGTGCTTTCATATAATATTCTGAAAAGGGTCATGAACTGTCATTACATTTCGGGTAATGCCTTTTGCCTTTTTTTGCCTTTTTTTTTTTTTTTTTTTAATTCAAGTAACAAACAAGTGTTTCTGACTCAGACAGATGTAGTGCCCCATTCCCTAGATATGCTGTTGTTCCCAGTGGAGCTGTCATGGTTTGAAGGTTATCATGCCCATGGAGTATTAAACTATTGACTGTAGAACATCAGAGAGAAGGTCGCTTGTGTGTGGTCCTGGTCACTGCAGGACAATTGAAAATGTCAGATGGGTGACTACATCCATACTGTGTGTAAATATTTTTGTGTGGTGCTTCTCATCCACTTTCATTTATGATGTTCTTTTTTTCAAACTTACCCCTGTCCACACTTTCTCTTCTGTAGGTGGTTGTTCTTTATTTCAATGTGTCAGAAATGGAGTAATTTATTTCCTGTGTTTGTATTGTTACCTTGAAGTTATGATCCATCCCCTGGAGTTTTCAGGTTTTGTAGGCTACACTCTGTTCCTTTATCTCTCAGTTTTCCTCACATATTTTATCATTTTTATTCTCTTTGGTTGCTATTCTTTCTGTTTTATTTAACTCTCCTGTACTTACTCTAAACTATGCAACCAGACATCACAAAGTAGGACAAACTTTATAAAATTCAGGAAAAAAGCTCCAGACCCCAAGCTTAGACTCCCCAGCTTAGACTCCCAAGCTTAAGGATACTCAGTCTTACTGGGAATACCAGTCCTCAATACAGATTAATGTGTAACTGTGGCATTCTTAACCTCTGGCTTTTAAGCAAACCTAATCAAAATGCAACAAAAGTCTTCTGAAACAATGTGCAATGCTTTTTCAAGTGCCTATGCTACCGTGAAGACAAAATTTTAACGAAAAAATGTCTGGGACAAGAGTAGAGCAGCACCTTCCCAAGAAGCTACCATAGAGAGGTACCTTCCCAAGAAGTTAAGATCATCACCTCTGAATCTGCATGTAAACTAGTGCGGTAAGATAAGGGCAACACATTTTTGTAATTTTTTAACATTTTTTTTCCTAATTCAAATGTAGAGGTGTTAAATCACATGCACATAATGACATATTTTAAAACCCTCAATGCGTTTATTCAGGCTTGATTATTTATTCTTACATAGGAATAAAATTCAGTCTGTTTAAATCTGTTTTTTTGTCCACAGTGTGAAATACAGAATAAACAAACATGGCTGCTATTAGACCATAAACCATCATAAATATAAAAAAAATACTTTCTAAGAAGAAAATTAATGTTTAAACTTAACACTCTAACTCTCTTAGTAATCAAAGTATTAAGTTTTTATCAGGTCTTGTTTTTAACAATTATTTTGTTCTAAATACCAACATAGCCTACTACTTTGATGTCGTCTTCATAATACAGTGTAATAATTTTGTTTTCTTCTATTTGTTGAAAAAGCAATGAAAGTTTCTATGAAAACTCATCAGCATTTCAAAATGAATGCCTCCGTATTAAGTGCCATCACTTCTTCTAGCAGGTATTTATTTCAGTAGGAGGCTAGGAGCAGTTAGTGCATATTCAGGAAAGTTTATAGGTATTTTGAGTTCTGTTAGTTGGCTTTTGCCTACATACTTACTTTAGGGTTTTGTTATGTTTCTATGCCACCTCAGGATTTAATGGAAATACAAGAACTTTATGAAAACATTTTCTGAACCAGCATAATGTATCACTGGGTATGAAAGAAGTACAAACAAATTCCATGAAATACGGATTCTCTTCCTGAACTTAAGGTGTTATTGTCTACAAAGTACGTACTTCTTGTAATAATCATTAAAGTAATTGTAGGACTCTATTACAATGTTTGTTTTAGATATGCTGGAAGACAAAATTATTACTTTTCATAAGCAGAGTGCTGACTAAAATAAATTGGAAATACTCTGCTGACGTCACTGGAGATCTTTATGTTTGTGTGAGATTAAAAAGTGACTCTGGAATTTTTAAACTTCTACCAATTTTTATCTTTATTGACAACTTTTCTTTCTTAGTATTTATAGCTGAAAATATATTAAAATATCTATGTTTTGCTTGTAAGTAATTTGATCATAATGCCAAATTATATGGAGGTCCCCAAGTGCCCTTACTATTCTGAATGATGGGGAAGATAAGCAAAAATTTAGGAAGTGTGAAATTTGAATTTTGATCATTTACATTCTAACCAGAGGGTTATAATAATTTAAATATATATCCACCCTTTTATTCCTCAAAACACAATGAGAATAAGGAGTACAGTCTTTCCTTCCACTTCATAATCTGAGATGTAGTCAAATGAGAATACAGTGCTATATAATTGGAATTGTCAGTGGAATTTGCAGAATATTAATTATGGCTTTTTGAATTGTTAACCATTAGTGAGTCATAGGACACATCTACTTTAAATTATTCAGCTTTCAAATACTAAATTAAAAAATATGGACTATTATCTTAAAATAATAGTGGGACTAGAGGGAAGCCTGATTCTTTTTCTAAGACAATATAGAACATACAATAATGGAAATATCTGGAAATTTCTAAGTTAGTTTTTCATGAACACGTATGCAAAGCAAAAGGCCTGTAGCAGGGTGATTATGAGAGGTTAGGTTAGGTTTTGTGACTGAGGAACATGTACCCAAGCTGTTGATGTAAATCAGTGCAATGATTAACAGAAAATATCCTTCAGAAAATATAATGCACTCATTAGCAGAAAAAAGGGAATGCTGTTGGATGAATTAAAAATACTAATGCCGTGAGGACCAACACCAGTATGCTAGACTTGAGGAGATTGTGCTTTGTGTTTTCATTATTTTTATTTTAGGAAAAGGAAGTAAAATCTGTAGCATTTCTCTTGCTCTGCTGAGTAATACAATAAAGAAGAAAAACCCCTTAATTTCAGGCCCATGTACCCCCTAATCTTGAAAATGAACGATTTAAGTGAAGACAAAGAAACAATACTTAATTAACATTATGTCTCTGTGCAAAACTGATGTGAAGCAAACCTGTTTAGATACCAGTTACTGACATAGTGTGCAGCCACTACTGTTGAAGTGGGTGCATAGGGTATATTGGTGTGCAAGTGTTATGTATGGAGTAAATACCTAAGGAAAGTGAAGTTGGATCTGCAGTAAAATGGAGGAAGTTCTCTCCTCAACCATCTTCCTTTCCAGACTTTGTGGAACGGGGATTAGTGCTCTACTGCTAATGAATCTCAAGGCAGTTTTGACTCACTTTGGTCCAAACCAGTGAGTGGATTTCAAGACAAAAAGCAGAGAAAAAGATATAGCTTTATCCGCTTAAAGTAATAGTTCTGGCAGCTGTTTGCTGGAAAGGTCTAGCACAGGTTACAGAGGAGGGACTTGAGCCACTTGAACCTTGTCAGGGTGGCACTCTTGGCCTTCTCCAGGACTTTACAGCCCAGCTGGTGAGGGTGTGAACTTTGCACAGGGCACAGCTGGTGCTGATGCAGCAAGAGCCCTGGACTGCCTGGACCATGGCCCGCAGGAGTGGAGTGGGAGGCTTTCTTGGATCATGCTGAATCTAGATTGAGGCACATGAAATAAAAGCAAATAAAAGGAGGAGACACACTCTTCTGTACTGTCAGTAAGAGCCTCCTATCCTAAGTAATGGGCAGCATTATACAGATAATACGTTCATATCCTCACTTTCAGTGTATATAATACTGATTACGATCTGGTGTATTACATATTGACACTATTAATTATGAAATTTTATTCATTGCAGTTGTCTTGCTCTCTTTGCTGTAGCTTCCCATGGCTGATCTCAGCAATTCTGTATTTTTGCTGCATGACCTCCCTGTTTTCCAAAGCAACCCATCCCATTTCTGTAGGGTTACTGTGGAACCTTTTCTACAGCGGGGAAAAGCTGTAGGAGGGTTCCGTCTGCTCCTCTCTCTCCTGCGGCCACTGATAATTCTTTCTGAAGTGTGACTGGGAGGAGACGTCTGTGGGTCCCAGGGGAGAGGCTGTGGGGAACAGCCCACCCTGAGGCAGCCTGAAGTGGCACGAGGAAATGGGCAATGTTTAAAGGGACTGAAAAATGAAGGGAGCAAGCTTGGCCCATTTCAAGGGAGATGAGTTGGAGCAGGGAGAGATGGGACACGTCCTTGAAATCCCACTGGGGCTGAGAGGGAAACTTGAACAAGAGGAGGAAGAGAAGGGTAGAAGACATTGAAGTGCACAGTTATGATGGTGAGACCCAGGCAGACAAAGGGACCAAAGGCACTGGGGCTGATGTTAGTGGATGGGCATGGGTAGTGCCTGGGAGATGTGAGCAGGAGCACAACTGTTGGAGCCAGTTTTGGGAAAGCAGACAGGAATGAGGCATCTGGGCAACTTAACAAGGATAGAGGAGTTTGGGACAAAAATGAAGGAATGACTTTAAGAAAAGGGGGAAACTAGGAAACAGAGTATGATACCTAGAGGAGTGGTGTTTGGATGAAGCACGTAAGGTAAAATGCCTGAGTCTAGGGCAAGGACGTGAGTGAAAGGTAAGAGAGAATGGGGTAGAAGAGGCTGTTTGTTTGAAGACCCTTCTAAGTCCATGTTTCACCATTCCTCTGATACTAGAAGATACAGTTTTCAAGCACAGTGTCTCACTATGTAGTTTGTAGACACTATGTTCCTACTGTTGTCAGTTACTCTGTTTCAGAAATGTGAATGATTCATATTTTTAGCTATGATTAATTTGGTGCATTTTTTCCAACTCACTGTTGTTAAAATCATAGAAATTAAGTGTATAAAATGTACTAAATCAATAGATTTAATGATGTTTTATTTAACATTGTAGAAATACCAGAAGACATTAGGAAGCTCACGGCTTCAGTTCTGTCACATTATTATGAATCTTTCATTAAAAAAATACTAAATCTGTACAGATCTGGGTAGTCAGTGTGGTGTAATTTGGGCTGAGCCTGCATGCAAGAGCAAGAAAAATACTTGGAGGATGCATTTTAAGCACATGACCTTAATGATTGTTGAAGTAGGAGCATATCATTAAGCAATTTCTAGAATAAAAAGCTGAACTTCATCTAAAAAAAAAAAGTTGGAGATAGTTACTAGTTTATGGGTTTGCATTGGTGATTATTACTAAATAACTAGTACAAGAAATAGAAGTAGAGGGGATGGTTAAAGAAATCAAACATTGCCCTGGAGACCTAGGTTTTGTCCATCTCTGATAGAAAGTACCTGTATGAGCAGTTTCTTAGAACTGCTTTTTTGCTGTGTATTAGTTTGGTGAATGATTCCTTATTTTCGAGATTTGAACTTCAGATCTTGAAGTCTGATTAGTAACCAGTGGGAACATATCACTGAAAATATCAAGTCCTTGTAAATTTAGACACCCAGAATTACAAGACACTTCTAATTTTCTTTCTGTGCTTCCATTTCTCTTCTGTAGAACAGGATAGTAATGCATTCTTGCCTTATTAGTGATGCAGCAATTAATGTATTGATAGTTATGAAGAGTCAAAAAAGCTGGTGAAATGTTGCAATTTGTTTTCAGAAACTGATTTGAAGAGTGTAACAATGAAAGAAGGTGTTGAGTGATTTGCCATTGAAGAAGGACTGCCTGTTGTATGATTGGATGCAGTATGTACTCTATGGAAAAAAATACTGTATTACCATGTCAATAAAATCTGCATATGCAGAAGAGTTTGAATATTCAGGCCTGAGTGAGTTTTGCATTACTGTAAGTGTTCTTTCAGAATAATTGGTTTATATCTAATAAATATATCTTTATTCATTATTTGTGTTCAGGGGAGGAAAATCTGATTTCTTCTTTACACAGGCACAACTAAAGTTGCAACTCAGCAGAGATAAGTATAACAGAGGGAACTGCTGATACCTTGCTTATAAATCCTCATTCCATTGACATCCCTGTGTAACTTGAAAAGAAGTTACTAGTAACAGGATTTCACTCCAAGCGATTCTTTTTCTTACTGCTTTTAGAATGTGAAAACATAGACAGGGATTTCACGTTTTGTATTCTAAGTAAATGAGTCTGCATCTTGGGTATTGTTCAGGTAAAAAGACCTGAACTTTGATGTTATTAGTATTTCTGTTGTTGTTAATTACTAATTCCAGTAAGAAACTTAGCTATCTTTGTATATATTTCTATATCTTCAGAATATATATTGGGAGAGTTATTTTTTTCCCTGGATAATGTACATTGTGAAAAAAGCAGGAAGCGTAAATCACTAGGACATACTGTGAATATTCAGCAATTTGACCTGTATCTGTGTTTAAAAAAATCATTGCATAATACACATTTTAGGCCTGAATTTGGTATGTTCTTTTTTCTTCCCCTTTTAATTGACTTCAAATAAACCTGCATTAGCTGCATGCTCCCTATCTCCCTCATTTTCATCAGCCTCATCTGACATGACTTTTGGTAGTTTATTGCTGAGATGTCAGCCTGGTCAACAGCTGGCTCACACCCTCGCAATTCATGTTTCATCTCACTTCATTGTTCCTCACTCAATACCACTGAAAGCTTAAAGATACAAAGCAAATGCAAAGACTAGGTAAAATTGAAACTGTTTGAATTAGTACCTTGACCTTTTTGTGATTTTTAGTATGACGTTATTGATGACTCATTATCTTCTTTGTGCCTTCTCCCGTCTTCCATGGACATAGTAGCTGGTTCCTTTTGAACTTCATGTTGGTCTGTCTTGTACCTTTCTTTTCCCTCACTTGCTTTTCTTTTCAATATTTCAATTTCTCTTGGTACTTTTCATTTGCAAAGTAAACAAATCCTAGTTTCAGTAGCTGAAAAGGAAACACACTTGACCTGACTTAGCTCTCCAGTGATCTCACCATCACTTTTATTGCTTTAATTTCTTAAATTCATGGAACATTGTTTGTAATGGAAGTCTGGAGCTCCTCTCCTTTCATCCCCACCCAGTCCCTCTCCAATCTACCTTTTGACTCTGGCATTCCAGGTAGCAGAACCATTATTTCAGTCTCATCATTCCTGTGCCTTCAGCGCAACTGAACACACTTCTTTTCTTGAATCTTGTTCTTCTATAGCTTCTGTGCTTTTGTTCTCCTCATGGTTTTCCCTTTCTCTAATCACTCCTCCAGTATGCCATCATATTTTTGACATGGTTGTGCTTTAGCCAAGTTTTAGTAAATATTTAAAATACATTTTAAATATGCTGGTGTATATATATCTCCCAAATATAAAGATACCAAAAAAACCCCTCTACATTTTGGGTGTTGGAGAGATTTGCCTCAAAAGGGAATGCCTCCTTAAAGTACCTTGAAATTCCTACACTGAGTTAAAATTTAGTATTTTCATCCTAGTATATTGGCAGTAAATTAATAAAAGTTGACAGATTTGTTATTAAAAATATCTTTATCTACCTTAGAAGACTTTTTTTTCCTTGATTTTCACAGAGTAAAATATTCCAGCAAATGCATTCTCTTTCTTAATTCTCTATTTTACATATCTGAAAGCTTATTTTTTTTTTTTAAACAGAATCAATCCAACGCCCTGTCCCCAGAGACCTGGGTGCCTAATGAAATCTATTTCCACCATGTCTCCAAAGGTTAAAGATTTTTTCCAGTTCTAGTAAGACTTGTGATCCTGAGAAAAAAGTGTGCAGGATGGAGATATAAAGGCTTAGAAAACAGTCAAGAAAGAGAAGCCTATCTTATTTTTTCTACTTTGATGTTTTTATTTAATGAATGATTCTTATTTAATGAAAGAAAATATACTATTAGGTTCACTTATTTTAGTACTTACGTAGCAGCTGAAAACCACAGGAATTCATAAGAAGAAACAAAATCAATCAACCAGTCCTAGCACACAAGCAAAATACAAGTTTTGTTGCTCTTTTGTTAATCAGAGCACTTAAACACATGGTCCAAGTCCTTCAGCAGAGAAGTCATGAACTAAATTAACTGTAGGAATCCTTTTCCAAATTTGAGACTAGCTATCTGCCACCCAAGAAATTTCTTACTACACTCTGACGTACTTTCAGAGGAGGCCATTGATTATCTACATTACTCAAGCTGTATTTACCTTCTTGCTACAGGAAAATCAACTTTTTTCTTTAGTGTTGGTAATGCCTGGCAAAACTAGAATTTTGTTATTAACTGATTTAACTGTTAACCGAGTAAGAAAAACTTATCTAAATATTTAAGGTATGTATTTTACTGAAAAACTGCTCTGTTTCAAAAATCTTTGACAGTGACGTTTCACTTTCTTCTTAAAAAAAAAAAAAGTAAAGACAGTACTATTCCCCCCCACCCCCCCATTGAAATGCTTTGAATTTATTGAACTGGGAGAAAACAGCCACTTATATAATTACATTAACATATAGGGAGACATTTTTCTTCCAGTGCTTAGTACTGATTTTTGGAATTATGTATATTAAACATTTCAATGTCCTGGTTAACTACTGGAGAGGAGAGGGGAGCAGATGGGAGGATGCCAATTTCTTTGCCCCTTTGAATTCAAAATACTAGCCACTAATGTAACAATGCAAAATTCTTTTTGCAAAGTATGTAATTGGTCTGAATCTTCTTTTTATTTTCCTCACATCATTTCATTCTTTTCCATTGTCTGACACCCTTCAACAATGAGATGACAGGCTTGGTGGATAAGGGGAGAGTAGTGGTTATTATTTACCTCAACTTTAGTAAGACTTTTGAAACTGTCTCTCATAATACCGACATAGGGTGATGAAGTATATGGCTTGAATGAGAGGACAGTTAGGTAGATTGAAAACTAGCTGAACATCTGTGCCCAGAATGTTGTGAAGAGTGATACGAAGTTTAAAAAAAGGGAGGTGCCACGTCTTGCCCTGGAGGAACATTAGCCCAGCCACCAGTACAGGCCAGGGGTGTCTAGAAAGCAGCTCTGCAGGGGAAGGACCATGGGTTCCTGGGAGACACCAATTTGACATGAGATTGCAATGTGCCCTTGCAGCAGTGAAGGCCAACAACCTCCTGGGTTGCATGAGCCTGAGTGCTGCCAGCAGGTCCAGGGAAGTGATCCTTCCTGCCCTGGCCCTGGTGAGGCCACATCTGAAGTGCTGGGTCCAGTGCTGGACTCCCCAGTATGAGGGAGACACAGACATACTGGAGTGAGTCCAGTGAAGGGCCACAAAGGTGATCAAGGAAGTGGAGCATCTAGCATACAAAGAGAGCTGGAACAGACTGGAGAAGACTCTGGAGTATCTTACTGGTGTGTGTAAATACTTTATGGGAGGGAATAGAGAGGAGGCCAGACTCTTCATGGTGGTCCCCACTGACAGGGCAGGCGCCAGTGGGCACAAACCAAAACTCATCACATTCCTTGTGAACACAAAAGAACACAATTTTATATTCTGAGGACAAACACTGGCACAGGTTTCCCAGAGAGGCTGTGGAGTCTCCATCCCTGGAGATGCTCAAAATCTGACTGAACACAGTCCTGAGTAACCTACTTTCGCTGACCCTGCTCTGAGCAGGGGGTTGACTAGGCAATCTCTGGAGGTGCCTTCCAGCCTCAGCCTGTCTGTGAGTCTGTGGCGTGGACTTCAGGTAAAGGCTCATAGTACATCTTTGTGAAAGATTGATGAGAACGGAGATAGATTCTTCTCGCTCTTTCAAATTGTTTTCTTTTCTGATCCATACTGCTTCCTCTTCCATACATTGGTGCCATATTGACTATATGGAAGATTACACCTGTGTGCTTTTTGGTCGCTTGTTTTTCTTGTAGTGTTCTTGTTGCTACCTGCAGTCAGAGAAAAAATGGTCACAGTTTTTCAAATGACTGTGAAAGAGCTAGTCAAATGGTCATGTTTGGAGACCACGTGTTACTTCATTACCGGTTAGTCCATCACTAAACTGTTCCTTGCCTGGTAAAGACAAGGGATTTAGTTTTTATTTGCCTTTGAATTGATATATGTAACATGTAAGTAAAGCTTTCCAAGAAAGGAGACTAAGGTATGCTATTAATTTTCATTATTTTTATGATCATGTCAGAAGCTTCAGGCACAGATAAAATACTGGAGAGAGAGAGAAAGAAAAAACAAATCTGAGTCTGTGCATTCACAGCCATGCACTGCATATACGTTTGTGCAAGCATTAGAACAGGAACTGAGTGTGCTACGGGTAAGTATGACACTGGGTATTACTTCTTCATTATTAAGCAGTTTTCCTAAAAGGTTTCCTAAGGGTGTTTTGTGTTTAAACATGGAATGGTCAAGATGTGTTCAGACCAGCTACTGAACAGTTAATGGAATGCATTCATTAAGTATTATTTGTAGAAAAAAACATTCAAGGAAAGTTTTGTCCCTTTATAAGTCAAGAACATGTTATCAAGCAATTATTAATTTACCCTGAAATAAAAATAAATGTTTAATATTAACTTGTATCTTTAGTAAAAAGATATGACAATATTCTAGCTTTAGATTTTTGAAAGTATTGTGTGATTTTTTTTTTCTGTTTTCGTTACTTACAGAGCACAGTAAAAAGGAAAGGCACTAAATTTACTCATAAATCACAGGAATGCCATTTATATCTATGGTTCAGGAGTAATAACTCATCCACTCTGGCTTTAATCTTACCTGGTTTTGTAGCTGCTATTAAAATGTCAGCATTTACTATCAATTACCCCAGCGTCATATTTGCAGTGTTTTTTCAATAGCTAAAATAAGAAATAGCAGTAGCATTTCAGATATTGTAGTGCTGAAACTGTTAGAAAAAGTCTACCACAGCTGATACCTACGGGATTCTTTGAAATTATAGTAGGTTAGGGAGCAGTAATCATAAAAGAAAGATGAGATGAAATAAAGATATAGTTAGAATTCAGGTTAGTGACATACTGTTGACTTTCTTGTTTAAATCAATAACAAGTTTAGATTAGAAAAATGATGAGATGTTAGGACATTGAGTCTTTCATTTCTGCTTCGTTTCCTAAGATTTTTAATTATAGGGCGCTACCAGCTTCGCAAGGTTCTTTCCTAATGTTCAGTGTAAACATCAATGTTTTCCTGAAAGTCAGTAAAAATAAATCTCTAGCAACATTTTCATGAGACTTAACATTTATCCCTAGGAGGTAAAGGAGAGACAAGAGGGATAAAAAAACCTCAAACCATGTCTATTTGAAGTCAGTCAGCATGATTCCTACAATTTAGTCATGACCATGATTCTTTGTGATTTGTTCAGTTTATGTTTAATTTAAACTGTTGCATAAAATAGAAGCAAATATGGGGAATGATTTAGGTATACAAAGGAGTAAGGCTATTGTGACACATTAATATCCCTAGACACCCCAAGATCCTTTTTTTTTTTGAAGAACTGTTGCTGTTCATATTAATTTTAGATGAAATATTGAAATATGGTTTCAGTGGAAACAGAATGAAGCCCTCATCTTGAAAGACCTCAAACACCTGTTTTTTTTTCTACTCTGTATAACCAGGCAGTAATTATGACAGCACAGAGTAAAAATGAAAAAATAGGTGTGTTTCTATGTTTGCACTTAATCTTACAGTAGGTTTTGTTTGCTTGTTTTTCAAGCTAGTAACAAACATCAGAGCGTTCACTACAGGCTTTCAAATATGATAAAATTGTTTCCTACCCTTCCCTGTAGGGATGTTTAGCTTTGTGAAGATAACTTGAACAAACCTTTGCTATATATGGTTTAAGCCCTATCCAGAGGCTGACATAGGTTTCTGTCATTCAGTATAGAAATGCTTTCTCTTGTCTGAGTTGTTTTATGTTCTTCAGGTGATGAGTTTGTGTTGTCCATGGCACTTTTCTAAGAAAACTGGATGTGCTGTAGTTGTTCTGCATGACAAATTGAGGGATGCATGTTTTAAATAATGCTTACTCCTTTGAGCATCACTTTATTTACGTTTGTTTGTCAGAGTCCGATACTCTCTGACCAGTTTCTTTTAGACATCACACATATGGAGAGATATCAAATTTACTTATACAGTAAGTTACGCTTAGTAAATTGTAAGGTATGCTGTTCAGTCACAATAGCAAAGTGGTTCCCGTTACAAGTCTCTATAATGTGCTCACCATCACAATGCTGGGCATGCTCCCACACCAGGAAGGCATATGTGTCGGTTGAAGCTCTCTCAAGCATGTTGCTCTCTTTGAAATGATTTTGTTAATTCTTCAGATTTTGTACTCTACATTGGGCTGATTCAGGTATCCACTCCCCACCATACTGGTCTGGCTAACTCTAGGAGATTTACGGATTTCAAGGAGTGTTAGGGGTTGGAAGGGACCTCTAGAGATCATCTATTCCAACCCCCCTGCCAGAGCAGGGTCACCTAGAGCAGATCACACAGGAACAAGGCCAGGCGGCTTCTGAAAGTCTCCAGGGAAGGAGACTCCCCCACCTCTCTGGGCAGCCTGTTCCAGTGCTCTGGCACCCTCACAGGTAAGAAGGGTTTCCTCATGTTCAGGTGGAACTTTCTGTTTCCCAGTTTATGGCCATTGCCCCGAGTCCTGTCACTGGGCACCACTGAGAAGAGCCTGGCCCCATCCTTCTGACACCCACCCTTTAGATATCTATACGCATTGATGAGATCCCCCCTCAGCCTCCTCCAAGCTAAACAGACCCTGCTCTCTCAGCCTTTCCTCCTATGGAAGGTACTTCAGGCCCTTCATCATCTTAGTGGCCTTGCGCTGAACCCTCTCCAATAGCTCCTTGTCCTTCTTGAACTGAGGAGCCCAGAAATGAACACAGTAGTACTCCAGGTGAGGCCTCAGCAGTGCAGAGTAGAGGGGGAGGATAACTTCTGTCAACCTGCTGGCCATGCTCTTCTTCATGCATCCCAGGAGTCATCTAATGAACCCAGACAGAAACATACACACCGCCAGCTGATCCACTCAGCTGTTGATAGCTGTTTACCTAAAACAAAGGCCAACCCCTGGTCTCCAGGTGTTGTGATAAGTCAGCTTCTTTACAACAGCTGTGGTCAGTCAAACCCTGCATCATTCCCTGAGCCTCATGGGCACATCTCCTTGCCCATGTCCTGTGAGCCACCTTCTGTGGTAGGCCTGTATTGGTCAGTCACAGTGTTTTTAGAAAAGGGTTTTGTTATGAAGTCCTGATGAGAATGTAACTGCATAACATTTTGCAGTTGACTTGAATGAGGACAGGATTTAATTTTAGAACACATACTTCTGTTTATAAAATCCTAAATGAACCAGCCACATTAAACAAAATTGAATTCCTCAGCTTTCTCCAATAGTACTGATGCATTTGACAGATCAACAAGACATTTGGATATAAGAGCTAAGGTAAAAGGAATTTAATGTGTTACAATAAGGAAATTCTTTCCAATAAAGCTCCTGTATGTGTTTGAAAATAAAGCTATAAGTTTTATTGGTTTGTCATACAAGTTTGTGAAATATCACTGTTCTTCCTTGGCATTTCCAAAAATAGACTTATTATTCTCAGAAAAGTAGACCAGTTTATGTCAGACTTGGGCACTTCATTTGTAGATCCAGCTGCAATTTTCATGTGGCTGTGGCAAAGTAAAATGATGATTTTTCACATCTTTCCTCATAACAAGGTTCTGTTGCAGCATATTCTTTCAATTCCCCTTTTTCTTTGTGCACAGACATGCACACCCATGAAAGTACATGTATAAAGGTAGATAACCCCAAATATTTCTACAGTAATTTCTACTTCAGCTTGTCTTGTGTTTGTTATATGTATGTCAGCTTGAGTCATGCATGTTATTTCATAAGTTAAAAAAAAAAAAGAGGAGTCAAAACCACTTAGAAATGTTTCTTAAAGTTATTGAAACTTTCCATGTGATGTTATATGAAGGGTGACATTAAGAAAAAGTTGGTTTCATAGCTTTAAGGCTTCCCTTTGTGGAACAATTGCCAGTAGATAATGTACTCTGATATGAAGATGTGCATTAAATACTTGTGAAACAAATATTCTGTTAATACAATTTCTGGCTGCAGATAATCAGTATGTGCATCTGTGTGTGCGTGCATGCGTGTGCTTTACCCTCCTTGAGGTTTCTTGCTATCCTGAAATAATGCAAATTCTCTTTGCTTGTTTGCCAAGAAGTCTGATGATATCAAGCTATATCAGGATGTCAGGGACTGCTTCTCTTCTCATTAATATAATTGGAACTAGCCCACACAAGATTGTCTCAAGAAACAAAGTATACATGCTAAAAAATACACATTCTATTTTCAGAACTTGTCCCTAATGGCGGGAATGTAGGTTATTTTCTGAATTATAAGATGAAACAGCTCATTTTGGTTTCTCTCTCATCTTTTCTTTCTCTTCCCTTTCCTTTCTATTCACTTCCTCATATAATGTTTTTGCTCAGGTCTTCAGAGTAGAGCAAAGATAAGAATGAAATAATCAACCTTCATTCCTACTGTTCTCTTCCTAGTATTTTGCTTTAAGGTAACTGGAAGTTTTAAGAATCATTAGATAGCCAGACAACTCAGGATGCGATCTTTGAAAAATGATGCTACAATCAAGCAATTAGCCTTTGCCAACAAGTCAGAAATCTAACGCAGGAATATCCCAAGTCAGAGTGTCAGCTTGTAGAGTTTCTTAATTGAACCTGTGACATGATCATTCCTCTGAAAATAAGAAAAGTTCTGCAATATGTATTCATCAACATTCTGTTTCTTATAAATGCAAAAGAAATTATGATCAGAAAATGTCATACATGCAGAAGCCTTATACATTTTATTATCAGAAAATACTAGCACATTTTCTGTGACCTCGTCTTAGATCTTTTGTTATGTATTAGTTGCAATTTGCACTTTTGAATAAAAGTTAATTTTGAAGATGCTCTTCAGTATTGTGAAGCAGAACATCCCATCGCACTTGTGGTTATTCATGCTTGCGATAAAAGAATTTTTTATGTTAGTGTCCTTAACTTTTGTAATTCTTAAGCAGTCCCAACAAATCCAAGGGTTGTTAAACTGTATTTATTCCCCTTGTCAAAGGCAGTCTCTAAGCCTCTGACCGTAAAGGAGGTATACCAGAAGACCTAAGCCTCCAGCTGAATGTGTCCCCTGCAGCACTTCCATGTTCTCTCATTACAGATCATAGCCCTGGATCATGAGAGCCCCACACTTTACAGTACTTGAATTAACTTTTTTTAGGGTTCAGGGGAAATTTTGACACCTTCTTTTGTTGGGGCTTTCTGGTACTTTTGCCACAAGGGAGAGTCTGAAAGTCTTAGCTTGATAGAGAAGTCCTGAAAACCCTAGGATAAAGTGTAGAACCTGAGTTGTTTCCATGCAGCAATGTCAACTAAATTTCCTGAGAAAAAATTGCTATTAAATTGCTGGAGAGCCTGAGGGTCATAGGTGAAATGAACCTTAATGTACCATTTCTATGAAACAGTAACAGATGGAGGGTATCTGTCTTGGAAGCCTGCCAAAATTATAATGATGGTGATGGACAGGCACCTACTGTGAACAAATAGCGTGATAGCTGCCTAGATCTCATAAAATTGGCCATAAACAATGCTGCTTTAGGAAAGAAGAGGATTCAGTATTTTGATGTTCAAAGAGAACCTGCTAAATTAATTCAGATCTCTTGAAAAAGATGTTTATTTGTACTTGTGGAAAAACAAAAAGTAAATCATTACTGTTGGCAAATGCATTTATAACTATATCAAACTAATTTTTACATGAATGATTCCCAAAAGTATTAGAAAATGCCATCATTCTTCTAGACCTAGACCAAAAATGCTAGCAATGGTCAGATATTTTTTTAAAAAACCCAGAATGTTAAACAATTATTACCTGTTTGAAGCCTTTTGAGAACGTAAATGTTACTTTTACTTTCCTCACTTATTGTGTGACCTTGATCTGTCTACTGAACAATAAAATGTAATATTTATCTTAATCATGTAGATTTTTTTATAAAAAAACCTACATAATATCTCTGTGGCAAGGAGATATAAGATGAAAAATTGAAATAATGAGCTGCATTAAGCTCAATAAAGCTTATATATCTTAATAAAAATACAGTAATTGTACATTTCACTTTATAAATTTGGATTTATATCAGTGAAGCTAGGCAGTGACACAGGAATGAATTTGCATATTATTGATATAGTTCTCAAATGGCAGTTCCTGTAAACAACACTGTAAAGTTGGAGTTTGGAATATGCTAATTATTTTCCACACTTCATGGGTCCTTTCAACAATAAACACTTCACCCCAATTAAGACACTACCCTGGGGACATGGCTGACCCTTGTAAGTGTGACAGAGTGATTATGCCATGGAGAGCAGCAGTGACTACTGTGATGGCAGTACATGTAAGTGTTCTTTTCCTCTTTCATGTGGCAGAAAATAAGTTTAAATACTTCTACCTCAAGCAAAGTTTTCTGTCATCCAACGGTTCTAGAAATTTTCTGTGTAATTCACACTATCCTTTTCCATATAGCTTGCCTCTGTAGACTGAGTAGTCAGTGAAAGGGCTTTGTGTTGTCTGGTTTGTTTTCTGATGTTGTTCTTGTAAATTTTGATAGGCTTATTAGAAGCAAACATTTTGTTTAGACATAGAAACGTTCCAATTAATAAGATACTAGTAAAGAAAACATAGGTTTGTATCTTCTTAACTTGATTAATAACAATGCAGATTAATTACAAGAGACCGGGGAAAGGCGTGTAAGGAACAATATTGTTGAAAAACATATTGCTTGTTTTCTGGGCATTTGTCTGTAGACTGAGACAGTCTTGCAGTGGAATCTGTTTTCCAAGTACTTCTGTATTTTTGCTACTTCAGCCTAGAATTTGCACACCAAACCTCCTGAAAATTGCTAACGAGCAGTGAAATCAAACATTAGCACTATCTATTCCACCCTTTACTTCTGTGTGCATAGGCAAACTGTTAGTTGTACTGAAGGACATTAAAACATGAATTTACCATTTTGCTTTTAACTGTAAATATACCCCCTTTCAACTCTAAATCTCCTCTGTTTCTGTTTTTCTCACCTTTTCAGTTAGCAGGAAGAGAGCTCTTAGGTCTCTGTAATTCAGGCTTTAAGTGTAGTGGTTTGTGGTAAATTATTTACTTTTCTTGATTCTTCTGCAAGTCACTGTTGCTCTTTCTGGGATTTTTTGACCACAAAAGTTTTGATCACTGAATCTTTAGTTTTCTAGTTAAAAATTTGTTTACTTAGAGCCTGATACCAATGCCCTCAAAGTGAATGCAAATTGCATTAATTTTTCTGTACTTTTGATAACCTTTCATGACAACAATACTGAAGTTAAATTCAGTGAGTATCAATGGTCTGGCTCGCTGTACAAAAGATTGGCGTACTTTGGTGCCCTGCTCATGTTTCACGTCTGAGTTAGGATCTAGAACATCATACTGTGAATGCTGTCACATATCATTCTTCTACATATTCTTTGCCTTTTTTATCTAGTATTATTCCTTTTTACAATGTTTTAGGGATAACTGGTAGTTGGCTGGACAGGTATTACACATTTTTTTTAATACATCACAAGTTTGTTTTGTTTTGGTTTGGTTTTTTTTCCCCCCTAAATTTTCTGTGGGAATAGGTAGGAGAAAACAGCAAAACCTACATTCCTAAGCAGTGTCCTAAGGACATTGTTACTATGTCAAAACCCACCTGGCTCTTGAACTTCTAAAGAAGTGAAATTGTCACTGTCACAGAGAAAAGAGATAAAGAAAAATAGTTGGTTTTGCAAGTGGTAGTCATGCTTCACAGGAAAGATTGGAGATACAGATATATATAGTGGATGCTGTAACTGCATAATGTAGAGAAAGGTCCTAGTATCACTTCCATGAAAAAGTAAACAGAAATCTCTAAGAAGCCATCAACTTGCATGTTTAACATTACTCGTCAGAGACCATGGAAACTCCTCTTCACTGGACTATGTTATTATGGGGAATACTTCAGCAAAACAAAATGCATATCTTTTAGTTTTCACAAATACGAACACTGAATTACTGTTCAGTACTTAATAATTCATAATTCCAAGAAATCTTTTGTAGCCATGTTAAATACAAAAAAAGCTAAGATTCTCAGTGAAAAGAGGTGGTGACAGCTGGTATCACATTAAACTATTTTTAAAAATCTATTAATTGCCTCTGTTGGTTATTAAAACAAGCAGTCAAGATGCCCTCTCCTCGTCTATCAGGATGACTGGCCTAATCAGGCTCAGCAAATTCAGTGACTACTTTGCTAAGCTTAATTAAAATTCAGCCCTGCATTTGAGCAAGCCGCAGTGGTTTGGCAGACCTTCAAAGGGCTATACTGCAGCAAAACAATAAAAGTGATAAAGGCACACAATAGCAATAAATATAATGCAAATGTTCCCATTATTCACAAATCAGGTAGGAAGTTGCTCCTTTAAGTATTTTCTGCTTTCTGTGGTGATAAAATTCAGATTTGTAGATTTTTCATTTTCAGTCTCCTTATGTTATTCTTATCAACATACCATTTTATGGTTTTCAGGAATTGAAATAAAATAATTCTAACACTTAAGAACAATACTGTATGTATTTTATTCTCAACACTGAGACAATTTAACATGGTTTTGTTTGTTACTCGTGGATTAAAACTTACAAAATAGGACTTCTGCTTTGCAGTGGTAATGCTGTCAGACCCTTAGTGGGTAATGCATCAGCTTGACCAGTTCCTCCTTCAGGTGGCCTCTTTATCTGTTGTTCTTGACTGTATGACCCCAGCTCTAGGCTTCTCCTAACATTATGTAAATTACAGTTCTTCAACAGTAGATGTGAAATGGAGCCTTTCCTACAGGTACTGCAGTTTTGATTTATAAGCTAGAATTCTGTGTCTTCATAAACACTTGTTTTCTTTTGTTACAAAATCCCTACTGTTCCCCGCATATCTTAAATCTTTGCAATACTTATTCATCCCCTCTCATGAAAAATGTTCTTCAGGCGATATTATTTCTTCAGAATTACAATTTCTTTTCATTAATATTGCGTTGTGGTCACTTTGAGTGGCCAGGGTTCTATATCAGAAATCATTTACAGTATACTGCTATGTCTTTTGCTTTATGATAGTCCCATTATCCTTGTCCCATTAGCTTTGTAGCATGCTGTGTGCTACTGATATTTTAATATTTTCTTGTCTTTCTTCGCAAACTGACAATCACTCTTGGCTAAAGACTTGTTTTCCTTCCAAAAGGGAACTCTTGGAACAGTTCTGCCATTCCTTATCTTCTGCAACAAAATAAACAGAGAGAACTATAGTAACAGATTTTTATCATACTATGGAAGGAGCAAACTTTGGCACACAAAAGCATTTATGAATAGCTACATAAAGAGGGGAAAAGAGCATCAACTGAAGCAACTAGCTATCACTATTGATCACTATTTTTAGACTCAGATTTTTGTTACAGGAAATAAATCTTGGGATGATTTAGGAATAAAAATGGTGATTTCGAGGTAAAGAGTGATAGAAATATCATACAGAGGGAAAAACATATTCCTAGCTTATGACATATTGTTTGCTTTGATGTGTAGTGTTTGATCAAATTCGTTATCTCTATAGTGTATAGTCATAAATATTTTACAAGATAAATCAGAATCCACATAAACAGAATATTTAGGAAAGTGTATCTAACAATAATAAAAGTGTAAAGATAATTTTTCATAGGAAGAATAAAAATTCTCTTAAATTCTCTGAATGAGATGAAAAGGGTTGTTCAGTTGAATACTCTAACATGCTGCTAATGATACCACTTTCACAAATAAACAGAGAATAAAGTAGATTCCTAATTTACATGAACTCCATAAACCTTGATACAGTAGTACAAGTGAGCATGTGAGCTTCTTCACTTTTCAGAGGAACAGATGACCGATCTGCCGTTTTTTCTTTTCTATTTTCTGCAAATCTAGTCTGGACGCTGTTAAATTACCACCTTTGCTTTACTTAGATTTGCAAAGCACGTCTCTTTCACTAGGTAACTGTTCAACCGTCTGTCACTGGTCATTTCTCCCTTCCCAGTTAAGTCTTACCATTGTATAATCTCCGGAACGCTTCCGAAAACGGTTTGCAGTGGGCAGTTAGGGTATTTCCAGGTAACAGTGGGAGAAATAAAAGGGGATTTCAGAGTTTATGTTGTTGTGGGTTTTGGGGTTTTTTTTCCCTAAACCATTTTGTTTTGAAGTGTAGGAAAGGATCTTGTTAAATGAGAAAAATGACTAAGCATTTAAGCGGTTAAAAGTTTGTGAGTACTGTCTACAAATTGTGACTAAATTAAAAGCTGTCCTTTAGCATTCAGTACTTTTTTCTACAAGTCGTGACTGAGGGTGCAAAGTCTTGTAAATCTTTATAAACAAAGATTCTTTCTAACTATTTTTCCTAAATTGCCTTCTGACAGCATGTACAGTTAATCACTATCAGTAAAAGGATTACTTTATTGGAAGATTTTTCTTCATAAAAGTGAAGACTCAAAAAGAGTCACATTATTAAAAAGGCGGCTTACCTCAGTTCTTTTTATGCCTGGAGAAAGACACAAAATAAACTGTGCCTAGCACATTAAATATGAAATATTTGCCATAGTAACTTAGAATATTTTCACAGATTCTAATATTTTCACATTTGTACGCATTTATTTCAGAAAAGTTTATTATGGAATTAACATACCTAAAATAACCTGTAATTTCCTGCTTCTCTGAGCATTGAAATAATATTACATTTGATGTTTCTGCTTGCTCAATAACAAAAACACGTTTTATAAACACATTATGATAAAATTTTAAAATAATGCAGTTCAAAGAAAGAATCTTGAAAAAGATTGTTCAGAGAGCTTAGTGGAGAGTTGACTTTAGCATGCTTTAGTATTATGGAATGTAGTATTCCAGGCTAAAAATTTCTAACTCATAGAAGTGGCTGTGTTCCGAAGCATGAAATTCTGGAGTCTATCTTGAAAGAGGATTTTTCTTAAGTAATTACAACATCAGGACCCAGCCATTTGCAAGCCAACAAGGAGACATTGGTGGAGCTGGGGAGTGGAGTTAGATGTAGCTTTTAATACAGATGTAGTGAAACCGTCAGGCTTTACTACGGTCTGTTGTTTCAAAGAAACACACAGTTGCTTTTAATCAGAATTTCCTTATACAAGAATGGAGCACCATACAAAGAGCAATGCCGCTGATGGTGTTTCTTGAAGAACTTTCTATAGCAAGCTTTTCCCTTTTAGTTGAGCTACAATTTACTTTATAGTGAACATAGTTACTGTGTATTTGTATTTAACTTTAAACAACAGAGGGTTGCCTTGCAGTACCAAACTAAGTGCATCTGATGGTTGAACTTGATCAGTTCCTCATCTGCTGGCATTTAAGTGGGAAGTTTCCAGGAACAAAGTACAGGAAAGAAAATAAATAAATAAATAAGTTTTTATTTTTTTCCCTCCTTCTTCCTTCCCGACTCTTCTCTTTCCATATCTCTACTGAAAAAAAAAAAAAAAAACCAAAAAAAACCCACAACAAAAAAACAACAACCAAACCCCCAAAACCACAAACTTCTACTTTTTACCAATATGCAAAATGCTCTTTTAAAAAAAGACTTGCAGTCATTCTTGAATCTTGTATTTTAACCATCTTACTGATACTGTTGTTACAGACTGAGGTGAGATACTAATGTCAAGTTGTAACTGTGACGAGTATTGAGATCTTGTCTTCCAGCCACATAGTCCTGTAGAAGTGTTACTTATAAGTGTGAAAGTAAAGAAGTGACTGAGGTGGAAAATGCTACAATGAGCAAAATCTAAAATAAGAAATTACACTTCGTTTGGTTGTGCCTCTGCTAAGGGGCTGAATGCTGTGGGGTCTCACTGCTGAGTTGTTTGGCTGCCTCCCTTATGTAATTAGCCTTTCAGCTTGATCCATTCTAATCTGGTGTTCTGAATAACTGCAGTGTGATAGGTACTGAACCAGTGATTAAGAAGTCACATCTGAAGGATCTGTTTCAATTTAGAGCTGCTTATAAAAGAATGTACATAGGAATAAAACATTCTGAAGAAAAAAAATCAATTAACAGTAGAACTGATAAATGACTATACCATATGTAATTTTTCTTTTCTATGATTTTCTTTTCTAATATTAGGTAAATTGCATATGCTGAAAAAAAAATAAAGGCGAAAAATGCGTTTGATGTGCTGGTAGTATTTATGAAAAATGTTGCACTAACCACGGAAATGACTATTTTGTTTTCCATTTCAGTGCTCACAGTTGCTTTGTTCTTTTTCTTTCTATGATTGTAGCAGCTGTCATGTTTTAAAAGGTCAGTTTTTACCAGTCAGATGTCCAGGGTTCCCACAGTAATTACAGAAAACAGTATATCTGACAGTATTTTACCAGTTTGTGATGATTTTTTTATTTTCTTTGGCTGCTTTCATAAAAAACATTAGAAAAATGTCATAAGTAGTGATGCTTTCTAACTCTTAAGGGTACATTTTTGTCTGGCATTAGCACATATATCTTGCAAATTATCAAGAAAAACCAGCATAGGCCTTATGGCTGAGTTTTGTTTTATTCTTAGATATAGTCTTTAATTTGTCCAAAGAGACCTTATTAGAAAAACTACATTGGAAACTAAAGAAGAAATGGAAAAGAAATTAAGATTATCTGGTACCATGTCAAGTCTTTAATTGGACTCAGTGGGCTGATGTGCGAGTGCCTATGCCAGCACAATGGACGTCAGATTTTACCTTTTGGTCAGCGTTGTAGGTGTAGATCGCCTTAAAACAATAGGGCATTCACCATGAAAAAGTTCTCAAAGCTGGCTGGCTGCAAGCATATCGTCAATCACAGCTGGAATTAGTACATATCACCAGTATAACATAGCCAAAACATGAGATTCTGAATGGCAGCTATTATAATTCTTTACACCTTGGATTTCCAATATAATTCACAACAGGTAATAGCTATATTCCAATCTCCATCCCAGTGCTGGAAGATGATTAAGAGAAAACTGTTAGTACTTTAGGCTGTTAATAGTTTAAGGTTTAAAGAAAAAGTGACAGTTGATGCATAGAAGTTGAAAGTTTATCTTAGGTTTTTCAACAGCATTCAGTGTTAGAACTACAATTCATATTTTGCATTTTTTGTTATTTCTGAAATTAAAAGAACAACAATGAACTAAACTTAGAACTGGACAAAAAATAGGAAGTTTTTCCCACAGCATTCACACACGATATAGGAAAGTCAGAAAGAGAGGTGTGTCATGAGAAGCTCTGGCAGTTAGGGAAATGGATTACTATCATTTATAAGGGTATTATTGTTATTTTATTATTAATAACAATATTACTAATATAATAATAATAAAATATGTGGTTGTTAGTGGGTTCTTTGGGTTTGGGGTTTTTTCATATAAAAATATACATTTAGGTATGGTTAAAACAAAAAAGAATGTGTGGCATCTGAAAGTACAGCAATGGATATAAAAAATCAGGTAAAGATCATATGTGAAGCTGCAAATAAGTACTTCATGCACTTTAAGTATTTCAAGATCTACAGTTTAAAAATGCCCACACCAGTGCTTGAGAATATTTTTATGGACTTTAGTAAAAACTACATCCTGTCCTAAAAGTCTGCTGTGTATACAGTAGTCCGTAATTGCAACAAATCCCAAGGTAAAACAAAAAAACCCTGCAAGCCTTTGCATTAATTTTCATACAGCTCCAACGCTATGCCATATTCACATCTGTGAATCAGTTTAGCAGTACTTAGGGGCAATTTACAACTGTACAGGCTGAGTGGAATAAACTTGCATTTATGTTTATCACACATACATCATGCACATAACTCATATATGTGCATAAGTACCGTACATATGCATATCTGTAATACATGTGCATATGTATCATGCATGTTTAATATCTGTGTGCATCATATTGCATGCCTTTTTAGCTGTTCCCACGAGGCTTTAATCTACCTTCAGATGCATGACATTTTCTCATTTCTTGATGCGTGATAATTTCTTACTTGTTAGTTATTTTATTCAGTTGCAAGGTGGAATATGACTAAAGTATATTTCAATATATATTTAAATGTTCAATAGCTGTAAGCCTGAAAATCAGTGTGTCATTTTAGGGAACATGTTAGTTTATTGTACCTTAATATGTATAAGTTAAATCACTTAATAATACCATAATTAATATTGATACTTTTAATTCCAGTTCAAATTGTTTTAATATACAATAGTTGAGGGGTTTGGGCAGGGGAAAGTTGTTGTATTGCTTGCTTATTTTCACCTGGTACTGTGGTAAGAAGCATAACAACACTGTGGGTGGAATAGATTTGACTGGCAAAAATACACATTTTTTTCTTATAAAACTTAGTGTTTGTCAGTCACCTATGTATACCTCATTTCACTTTGTGTTATTTTTTTATGTAATTTTGGGAATGATATTTTTCAGAGAGCAAGAGGGAAAATCATTGTTTCACAGTTAGTTCAGTATGGCTTTAAACGTAGCTGAAACATGTGGACGTCTGCACAAATTAAAGTTATTTTATAACCTTTGAAACTAAGAATATGTCAAACTGACTACACTCTTGTTCTTATGCCTTCTATTTAGTGCTAGCATCTCATATTTGTACACTTAAAGAAAAATAATCAAACTGTTAGGCTCTAATCCTATAATTTCTCTTGGTCCATGTATTTAGGTGCAATGTGTTGCTGCAAGTTTCTGTGGGGCGTTAGGTCTGTGGCCCTCTATGATAAGCAGCTAGAGAGCCATAAAAAAAGGAATTTGTCTTCTTAGTTTGTTGATTATGTAACTTATGATAAATTATTGGTTTTAGAAATCGTCTGACTGAAGTGGGTTTTGTTATGTGAGATTAAAATTCTATTGACAGTGCTTCCTGAATAGAAAAGTATCTGAAAATGGTATTTGAGCATTTATTTCCCAGTAGTTTCACAAGCTGATAAGCTGTCATGTCTCCTTATGACACTTTGTTTCTGAAGTTGTTAATTTATTTTCTAGAATCTCTTTTAGCTTTTAGTTAAAATAAGTAAGTTAAAAAAATCTTTCAGCGGCGTAGTCATGAGCAAAATATGCAAGAAGGAGGCAAGTAACATGGTTGTTTTCATGCCACACCCAATTAAAAAATTACAGTGTTGTAAGATTATATAATGAGATCCATGAATGGATTATTTTTAGGAGAATTACTGTACAGTAGAAATTCTGCATACCTCTTCTGGTATTACAGCATCACAAGTCGTCATCTGGGACCAGTCATGTATGAATGTGCCTTGTATGCATAAATGTGCAGAAAGAGGTGATGTGTAACTTTGTGGATCTGTCTTAGGCCACCAACTAACCCTTGCATGAGTGTGATGAGCTGATCCTCACAGTGAGTGTTGAGCTGATCCTAAGTATGTTTCTTAGTTGGGGGATGCTAAAGTACATCTTGTCCGTGTGGCAAGCCTAGAGAAACTGACTGTTAGTGATTTGCACAAGGCTACATGGTAAACGGGACAAAGCTGGAGCTCCTGAATCTGTCTCTTGCTAGACTTAAAATTATAAATGTTTATGAAATCATAATGTGTTCTATTCAGTTATTAACATTGTTAAGTATAATTCTGTTTATGTGTTTACAAAGCAGCTTCTTAAATTTTAAGTTATTCCAGTCCTTCAGTTACAGCCTCCTGATGTAACTAGCTTGTGTGCAATAAAAAAAGTACCAGGCATATAAATGTTGGATGCTTAACTATATCAAATTAACAGCCTTCAGAAAGTGATTACCAGGAAATCATTTAACATTATGTCTGCTGTGGTTTCAAAAATCACATAAGCAAACATTAGTTGATTTATATGTTGAACTTCAGTTTTTGCTGAGGGAAGTTTTAGGAAAAGCTCTTTTGTCCCCTTTTGCCTTCACATCTTCACTTAGTATTCTGTTCATACTCAATTTTAATTGCCACTTTAGGGTTTTCAAAAATGTTATGCAGTTGTAAAATATTACAGTTTATTGCAGCAAGAGGAATATTTATCTGAACAGATACATTACTGTTACTGTAAAGAATGGGCCTATTTTACTTTATCAGCAACTAAGGGGAAGGTTAATGGCTATGATGTATCTTTTATGTTGTGTGTGAAACATGGAGTGCTCTGCACTGTTAAGATTTACAGTGTGGAAGACAAAGCATGTGCTGTTTCAAGCACTCTCTTAACAGCAGCCTGCAAACTTGGAAATTAACTTCAAAACACTTAAATGTGTTGAAACAACATTAAGACTAGCAAAGAAAATAATTTCTTCTCGTTAATTCATAATTATAAGCTTATGTGCATGGGAAGGCCTTATAAATTTTCTGTATGTCCTAAACAAGTAGAGAATGAAAGTAACTGTGATATTTTCAGTATTTATTGTATTTCCATCAATGATTTGGAAAGAATCAGGAACAGAGTCATATAATACTCATTTTGAGAAATAATCAGTACCTTCAGAAAAGACATCATCCTTTAACCTACTATTGGGAAGTTCAGTCCGTTCACCAAGAGGAGCCAGTGCCCAGCTTAGGGCTACCACAATACAGTGATAAATATGCAGCATAAGGGGAATACTTAGCTCTTGGGTTTCCCATCCTTTCTGTCTTGTACCTAAAAGGTAATAGAATGGGTGACATCCTATCCCACTGGGCTGACATATCCTGAAGACTGTTAATTGGACTGCTGTAGAACCACTGCAGTACTGGTAGGACAGAAGGTGGTGCCTCAGTATAGTAATAGTTAAGATTCCGTCCATTAAAAGTTCTGTATTCCTGAAGGCTAGTGAGAGTACATAGGGAGTCTAATCACTGGAACAAAATTCAGAGCTCTGTTTTAGAGAACTGTGCCATACGTTGCACAGGAATGGTTGAGCATGTTATACTGGGTTCATAAAACACGAGAAAACTAAGTGAGAACTGTGCATTTATTAGAACTATACAGAAAGACACAAATGCAATATGTGTTTCTGTAATTCCTTCTTTTCTAGATAATAGATAGGTTCTTTATATGGCTTTAGCATTCATCCAGGATGGTCAGATTAAATTATGACAAATTTAGGAGGGATTTCATCCCACACCTGTGTAAAAAGGGGTGCTCTGCACTTCCCCTATACAGCTTTCCTGTGCTGAAGAAGAAGGAAAGATTTATTAGGCTAGGAAGAGAATATGAAAGTCAGACATTTCATATAATCATAGAATCTTTTAGGTTGGAGAAGACCTTTAAGATCAAGTCCAACCGTTAACCTAATACTGCTAATACCATCAATAAACCATGGCCTTCAGCATTTCATCCATAGTCTCTTAAATACCTTTAGGGATGGTGACTCAGCCCGCCTCCCTGAGCAGCCCATTCCAATGCCTGATAACCCTTTCAGTGAAGAAATGTTTCCTAATATCCAATATAAACCTCCCCTGATGCAACTTGAGGCCATTTCCTTTTGTCCTATCACCTGTCACTTTGGAGAAGAGACCAACCCCCACTTCTCTGCAACCTCCTTTCAGGTAGCTGTAGAGAACGATAAGGTCTCCCCTGAGCCTTTTCTTCTCCAGGCTAAACACCCCCAGTTCCTTCAGCTACTCCTCCCAGGACTTGTGCTCCAGACCCTTCCCCAGCTTTGTTGCCCTTTTCTGGACATGCTGCAGCATCTCAGTGTCTTTCTTGTAATGAGGGGCCCAAAACTGAGCACAGGATTCGAGGTGTGACCTCACCAGTGCCGAGTACAGGGGCACAATCACTTCCCTAGTCCTGCTGATCACACTGCTCCTGATGCAGGGCAGGATGCCATTGGTCTTCTTGCCCACCTGGGCACACTGCTGGCTCCTGTTCAGCTGGCTGTCCACCAGCACCCCCAAGTCCTTTTCTTCCAGGCAGCTTTCCAGCCACTCATCCCCAAGCCTGTAGCGTTGCTTGGAGTTGTTGTGACCCAAGTGCGGGACTTGGTACTTGGCCTTGCTGAACCTTATACAGTTGGCCGTGGCCCATCAATCCAGCCTGTCCAGATCCCTCTGCAGAGCCTTCCTACCCACAGGCAGATCAACACTCCCACTCAACTTGGTGTCATCTTCAGACTTACTGAGGGTGCACTCCATCCCTTCATCTAGTTCATTGATAAAGATGTTGAAGAGAACTGGATCCAGTACTGAGCCCTGGGGAACACCACTTGTAACCAGCCGCCAACTGGGTTTAACTCCATTCACCACAATTCATCGGGCCGGGCCTGGCCATCCAGACAGTTTTTTACCAAGTGAAGAGTGCACCTGTCCAAGCCATGAGCAGTAGTGTGGTTGGATCATTCAGATGATTAGGAGAGTTATCAGTTCTGCTTGCTTCCAGGGACATGGTAAATTTATACAAATTTAGTAATTTAATTTGAAACTAGTCCAAGAGTCTAGGAGTCAGATCCTAGGTCTCCGTCCTCACAGATAAAGAGATTTAACACTAAGCAACAAAGTCACATTCACGTTTCTGTGCTATTTATAACCCTGATACTTGAGTTCCTGTCAGCAAGGTGACCCACCTTTAATTTCAGACAGAGACTGATACGTATTTCCTCTATAGGACAATCCTAGTTATAAACATTTCTTACAGCTTTTCTTTAAAATATAACTGTATCTGTCACTACAATTTACATAATACCATACCACATTCCCTTAGGATTAAAAATACAGGTTCCTGGATCTTGTTCTAAGTTATTTCCTGATCTGGGACCAGGCTGTGTCTGAACAAGTTCAAATACAGAAGGAGCATCAGAACAAGAAGCTCCTATGAAGCTTCTCAGGTAATAGTAGTGATACTAATAGCTAAATACAGTATTTCAGGGTTAGACAGAAGAGGTTTAATTTCTCGGCATCATACCTTTTGCTTTAAGATGTGTCTTAAAAAAGGCATTCCAGGTTAGTCTCATGATATGGTTATCAGTGCATGGCTTTCATTTTGCCAGATAATTAGTTGCCATAAACTGGACTACCTTTGTTACCTGCAGGGGAGAATCTGCCCATGAACTTTCAGCTGTGTTCATGTTCATTGTGGGCACAGGAGAGCGTTGGAAACACCATAGTAGCTTAGTAAATAATTTCATAGATTTTCATGTTTTGAAATGTAGAGTTTGTTCTGAAAAGTGAAAGGAATGCTGCCACTAGCTTGCTCTTCATATTTATTACTTATAAGAGTTTGTACATTGAACTCTGTGACTTTAAGTTTCACAGCTAAGAGAATAATGATCAAAAGATTCACAGCATTTAGTCTGTTTTATTTATCTATCTGTAATTCACACTAAAAGGCTGGAGTACAAAGCTAGGCGGTTCTCGATTAAATCTTCCAATGATGATTAACTATATTTTCTGAAAGATCCCAGGTTTTTATTTTCTTTTAAGCTTACCCATTTCGGTTAGGTTACCAAGATTCTTTTCATATATTGTACATTTAAAAATGCAAGCAATCATTATAGCTTAAGAGCTTCAGACTGAGCATTTTTGTGATAGAGCATAGTTCCAGGGAAGAAATAGGTGTTGTCTAGTAAGTTTTTTATTATTTCCTTTTTTTTAATACTACATCTATATGCTAAATTTGTATTATATTTCTATATATTAAAATAATCTTTCTAGTGAATGATGAAGCTAATAATAACTTTCTACTTTGTAATTAAGCTTACTCAATCCTTAGGGAAGATATCATTAGTTATCTGTTTTTCTTCTCATTCTATTATTTTAGATAACCTTCACATTACAAACATTTCAGATGAGAACATCCATCTTTTCTTTACAATAAAGTGTTTAATACGTTCACAAGGTTGCATCTGCAATGTTTTGTAGTCTGTCAGACTTAATATGGCCTTAAAAAGAGAAATGTTTGGGGATGATTCTTTTAATAATTTCTGTTTTATGTGAAATGTCTTTTCATAGAAGAGCTATAAAAGCTAATGTTACTATACATATATATGCAGTATCATAAATGTATTAAATACAGGGCTGCTTCTTCTTTGATCAAGAAACCACACATTTCATTATTTGTTTATTAATTTTTTTCCTCATATGCAGTGCTAAATGAGGAGGTCAGTGTGAGAGGCAGCTGGCAGCTGTTTCTAGGTGCACGGCTGAGATCCTAATTTATGTGATCTTCAGTTTTAGGAAAACTTCACATTTCATGTATCTCACCTTCACTTTTGTAGGCCAGAGTTTTTTAAAAAGAAATCTAACTATGTGCTATGCAATTAATACTGTGTTCATAGAATCATAGAATAGTTTGGGTTGGAAGTGACCTTTAAAGGTCATCTAGTCCAACCCAACTGCAGTGAGCAGGGACATTTTCAAATGATCTTGTTCCTCAGAGCCCCATCCAACCTGACCTTGAATGTTTCCAGGGGTGGGGCATCTACAAGCTCTCTGGGTAACCTGGACAAGTGCTTCACCACCCTCATAATTTAAAAAAAAAAAAAAGTAAAATTCCTCCTTATGTCCAATCTAAATTTCCCCTGTTTTAGTTTAAAACCATTACCCCTTGTCATGTCACAGCAGGCCCTACTAATGTTCTACAGTTCCACTGAGAAGCCGAATTAACAATATCTGTTTTACTCTTCTTTTCTTCTCAGAAGACAGATTTAAATGTCATATGAAGAAGTATTTGTGCAGTACCTTTTAAGAAATTTTTAAGTTCCAGAGCTCATATTCATTTTCCTGTTTGTATTAGAACTGAATATCATTTAACTTCTTTTATTAAATTGGAAAAGAGTGGTAAACTTTGTAAATATTTAAGAAGTGAAGGTTCCCATCATTCAATCCATACTTAATTTTTAAATTAAGAAAAAAAAAAAAAAGACTTCATGGCAAAATGGCTCTTACAATCCTACCTTCATATAAAAACTGATGACTGGTCTTAAGATCTGAGACAGTAGTAATGCCAGCTGCCATACACAGACCCTTCTCTCATCCATCTCCAGCTGTTACACTATACATTTATTTCCCAGTGTTCATTTGGCTATGTGGCTCTTCCCATGTTATTTTTTATTTTGTGATAGCTAAAAAATGTCCTTTCCTTTTATCTAGGAGACAATTCAATATTTAAAGATTCAGTTGTCTTTCTTTGTTGCTTCTAATGACCTAAAGGTGTCATTTACCTGCCCATATTCTAACATACATTCTGCCTCCTTTTTTGGGGATTGTGGCATGATACTTCCTTGAGAACAAAGTCACTTCCTAGAAAATGCTTGGGGGTTTGTTTCTTTGTTATCAGTAAAACAAGCAAATAGTAAGTTCATTGTTGGTTAAAATGATGTCTGATTTTGCTAGGTGTAGTATGCATATAGCTCAAACTGATGGCAGAATTCCCCCAAAAGTACAACATTTAGACACTTACTTGTGGAAACTGTGTTTTTCCAACATATTCCAAGGTGTTCAGTGTCTATACATTTCTTCACCTCCTGAAGCCTAACTGAAGACATGTCCTTCCAAGATAAGTGATGATACAAGCAAATCATTTGTGACCCCTGTAGCAATGCCAGTGCTGCAAAAAATCTTGTTAAGGCTATTAACAGCCATAGCATCCTGCATTCATAGATCACCTAGTTCTGTTTTTAGCTGTTTCTTTTATGCCAGCCCCTAAGGAGAGATGCTGCCACAAAACAAAACTGTGGAAGCTTTAGGTGTGAATGCCCTAAATTCATCTGACTGCTCCATGTTTGTGTGTCTGCTCCACCTGGTAAGGCTATCTGAAAACCTGTAGGTGAGAATACACAATGATGTAAGTGAAAAGACACATTTGTGTACTGCCAGCATAATGAAAAGACCTTACTTTTATAAAATTTTAGAAGTAAAATTTTAAATGTAATGGTATGTATTGTATTGACTTCAGATATTTCAGCTTAAATAATTACTTCAAAAAGAAATCAAAGAACAGGGTTTAAGTAATGGAAACTTCCACTAGAATAGCTATGGATTAAGGTAGCTGAGAGTTGGGCTTGCTCAGCCTGGAGAAGACTCCGGGAAGACCTTATAGCACCTTCTGGTACCTGAAGGGGCTTACGAGGAAGCTGCGAGGGGACTTTTTACAAGGACATGTAGAGACAGGACAAGGGGTGACAGGTTTAAATTGAAAGATTGGATATCAGGAAGAAGTTCTTCACGGAGAGGGTGGTGAGGCACTGGAACAGGTTGCCCAGAGAAGCTGTGGGTGCCCCACCCCTGGAAGTGTTCAAGGCCAGGCTGGATGAGGCTTTGAGCAACCTGGTCTAGTGGAGGGTGTCCCTGCCCATGGCAGGGGGGTTGGAACTGGATGGTCTTTAAGGTCCCTTCCAACCCTAACCATTCTGGGATTCTGTGATGATTCTATGGTACACCCAGTTTCTGGATGCTACGTGGTTTTCTTTAAAGGTATCATGAGTAGGTAGAAATGGAGTAAAATAATAATGAAACTGGTTTTGGTAACCCAGCAAAACTCACTCTTCAGAAATTTGGATTGTAAGAACAAGGTTTGCAGTTAAATTAAAAGAATCCAAGCTCCACCTCACACTTAAGTGATATTGAAATTTGGAAGCAGAAATGTATGTCTAACATTATTTTTATTTCATGTCTTCCTTTCATTTTTAAGGCATCATTGTATTTAGATTTTATTTTCATTTTTGTTTTTTACAAAACCTCTCACAGTTTAATGCTGTCAGTGGGAAGAAATTCATACCATAAATATGGGATAAATAGTAGAAGTTGGGATGCTCAGGTCGTATTCTTTTTTATTTTCTTGTGAACACACATTCTGCAGAAGTCATATCCGTTAACTTCTGTCTGCTGTGCCTAATTGGGATATACCAGTTGTGATTACTGATTAAAGCTATAGGTACCACTTAGGTGTCTGTTTGTTTGTTTGTTTAGGGTTTGAGTTTTTTTAGCAGTGTGTACACACGTCAGCTGGGCTTGAGAAAATGAATTTTGAGCCATGATGTTATTTTCTGTATTTCACTCTCAAGTACACATTAATCATTACCATAATGAGCAGCAGAGGTGCTGACAGCCATGCAAACTGTCTAAGAAGAAGACACAAAATTCACAGTAGGTAAAATTTCCTAGGTGAGTTTACCTTTCATGTTTTGTTTGCTAAAACAAATGAGAAGTGCTAAGTGAAACTTTTGGAAGTAATATAATAAATATTAGTGTAAAAGAAGGAGATAATGAGTTCTGCTTTTAGACAGTGCCTAGTGTTGTAGATGCCCTAGGTTATCCCATCAGGATTCTTGTTTCTTTTCCAGGGCAGTGCAGGTCTTTCATAGATTTGTATCTGCCAGACCCACAGAGATGTGTTATAAACCCTAGTACACTAAAAACAGCACTCAACACCACCTTCTATCAAATTAATCCTGTAAAAGGCCTTAGAATCCATCAGTACTGCAGGCTTCCCACAGAATTCATACCAGATGCTCATTAACAGAATACCTTTTTCACAATGTACTTCAAACCTAACGTGATTTCTGGATTCAGGTGATGTCTATCCCCACTGTGATGGTTTGGGAATACAACCTGAACAATTCAGCTCTCTCAGAATGCTATATTCTCTCACCTCAGCAGTTTTTTATTATTGCACTTACTGTAAACATGATGTAAAGCGATGAAGTTACTTGCGCAAGGCTGTAGTCAAAACTAACAACAAAAGCTAGTGGTCTTGATTCTTAGTATCTTGAACAAACACAGTGTTGCTGATGGGAATGCCACATCATCCCTCTTGCACCTACCCTTGAACATTTAAATAAATTATTTCCAGAAATTCAGGTGTGAAACTAAATAGGTGTTTCCATATGTCAGTGTTTGAACTGAGGTCAAAACCTATTTGTCTTTCAGGAGAAACAAAGAATAAGGTCATACATGAGGCTGTACGTATGATTTGTGCCTTCAAAGGGAAGAGGCTTTGATCAGTACCTTAATAGAGCTACATACTGTCTTTTGGTAAATATACTACTGTGTGCTTTAGAATAATAAGCTTTCATATAAAAGAAATTTTATTTAATTAACTCTGCCACAGGAATAATAAACATTTTATTAGCCTATATTTTTTCCTATCACTAGCTTCTGAAAGATCATGAGTATTTACTACCATCAGTAAACCATGAATGCAGACTAATTAATAGTGAAGTTGCAGAACTCTCTTTTGTATAAGTGCAAACTTTATTTCAGTCATCACAGATCAATTGTTGGTCATCATCAGCTGTACCCAGGTGGTTGGGAGACAAGTTGTTATGGAATAGAAAGCTTTCTCCCAAACCATTTAGCGTTTTAACATAATTAAGAAAGAATAAGGGTAATCTATTTGTAAAATATAATGTAGTTGCTTCAGTATTTCTTCTAGGTTTATGAGTCAAGAAATTTATTTCAAAGAACAAGTATGATAGACCAAATAGATCCCCAGATCATGATGTTCTGGCTGTGATGTTGGAATAAATATTCCTAAATTTATTACATTCCAAAGTGTACTGACCAAAAACATAAGATTGTCTTTTCTCTGCTGTTAAACTTTTTTTTTAATGTCACCAACCTCACTACATTTGTAACTCGGTTTTCAGATTCAAAGGGCTTATTTCAACTAATTCAGGTAACTAAGATGAGAGTAACATCTGTCCTGAATAACAGTATTTGCTTTTTGTTCTTTGTATATGTAGTATCTTTTTTTTGTTTTAGCTATGAATTTAAATAATGTAATATTAAAAAGAAGTAATGGACATCCAGCATGGAAACAATTAGCAGTGAACAATACAGCTGGATATATCAGCATCCATGAGAAAAGCAAAGATACAGTGTATTGGTAGGCAGACTCTATTAAAATTGAATAGGGGTCAAGTTATTTTGTGGGACAGATTACTGAGAAAAGGAGATGTTTTCCATCAGTTAAGCTTTAATTCTTCCATACTTTTTTCCTTCTTCTCTTCCTAATTCCTGATTGGAAGATAACAAAACCCAAATAAGATAGCTATATATTGCTATCCCTGTCATTATCACTGTTACTGTCACTTCAGTCTAAGGACCTAGAATGTAGCGTAAAAGCACCATACATGGAGACCTATTTTATTTTTAAAGTAATTTGTAATATTATTCAGTTCTGTCTTGGTACAGTCCCACTATAGTATCCATCCACTCTTGTCAAATGATTTTCTGAACTTGTTCTTTGAGGCATTTTAGTTCTAGAAGTTACTCATTGTGTAATCTAAAAGCATTGCCAAAATTCAGCCTTCCTAACTAGGGAAGGGTGACATACTCTTCATGCATGACAATTTTAAATTTTATCTGCTTAAAAGCAGAAGACCTTACCTCACCCTAAAAACCCACATCAACAGTGCTTCGCTTAAAAAATTTGCTGGGAGACCATTTAAAACTCAGTCTCTATACTTAAGCCTAAATAAAGTAAAACAGAATTCAGATAGATCAGTTTTGTGTACTGGAGGCATGGAATAGCTGTTTCAGAGATAAGTTAATAGAAATATGGACAGTATGTTCCCTGCAATAGGCAAGCACATTAAGAAATTAGAAAGTTGACTCAACATTCATCTTTCTTCATTTTTGGTTTGTTTGTGGGCTGGGGGGGAGGAGGGGGGGAATGGTGGTGTGTGCATTTGTGTGGAGACTTGATCTTTCTTTCTTTAACCTTTAGGTACTGCCTTTTCTTTCCCTGCAGTTGCGTGGCTGTTGTACAGAATAGTAAACCATACAACATTTTTCATGCATTTTTCTTGAGCATAAGTAATTGCAGTTATGTAAGAGCAAAGATCTAGTGACAATACATCTATTAAATAGTGTATTTTTAATCAAGTATTGTCTGATTGTTGCAGGTTTCAAAAATATAAAGCTAAGAGGAGAAAAAAGTAAATGGTTTCAGTGTTCATAGATTGGTTAGTGTGGATAGTCTCCAAAATTAGAGAATTATTTTAATGTTTTTGTTAACAGAGACAACAACTGAACTTTGTTATTGCATAAACAAGGTTTTTTGAAAGGAATGGAAGAGTGATACCAAATCTTCCTGTTCCCAGTCAAACATCCCTTCCGTAGGTTTACAAAAACGGATCATGTTTTTAGCACATAGGTTAGCTATAGAAATGTGGAAAATAATGTGAAATAATAGCTGAGAACATTTTACTTTATGAGGTCAAAATTATATAGTGCAGAAAGATGGTGGGTTTTTTTGTTGTAGGTTTTTTTAAAGAAAGAAAAATTCCCCTTAGATGAATTGCTTGACGAGTAAGAGGGCTTGCTTAACTTACTCATATACCCAGAATGCCATGGTTACCTTCCAGACCTGCAATCATACATAACATGAAGGTAAATGTAAGGACCTCTTCTTCCCGGAGAGGGTGGTGAGGCACTGGCACAGGTTGCCCAGAGAACCTGTGGGTGCCCCATCCCTGGCTGTCTTCAGGGATGGGCTGGATGAGGCTTGGAGCAACCTGGTCTAGTGGAGGGTGTCCCTGCCCATGGCAGGGGGTTAGAACTAGATGAACTTTAAGGTCCCTTCCAACACAAACCATTCTGTGATTCTGTGATTTTATAGTCTGTGTTCTCTATAGAAAAAATTCAGCATTTTCTCTTCTGGATGAAGTAGTTAATTTTTTTCTTCTTTCTTTTGGTATTGTTTTTAGAGCTATGATCTATTCGGAAGAAGCGTAAAGTACATGGAGAATTTACACTGTATTTTCAGGTACATGTAAGCAGATCATCAGAATTGTACATAAATCATTAATGTTCAAATGGATAAACACAGTCTGTTCTCATACTGAGGGCCAAATTTTCCTCTGATCTACACTTTCGTTAGTGATAAGAAAATGCATCTTTTCAGATCTGCTGTCCCATTAGATCTTGGAAGTTGGGGTTTTTTTAATGAATGAGGAAGATTTTAATACTGTTTAGCGTGCTTGGGGCATAAAGAAGGAAATGTAATGTTATCTGGAGCTTGAGTCCAGCTTGCTCCTAGCAATTTATTATATGAAAAGGGGATTTACAGGAATGTGAGTTCTTAATTGTACAGTTTGAAACATACAAGCTGGAGTCAGAAAACTTTGAAGTTCAAGCCAATTCTGTACTTAACATTTGCTGAGCTTTTTATCTGCATGCAACAGTGATCTAAGAACATTGGCACTAATATCTTCTTTTGATCCAACCAGTGACATTATTTTGAAATGTCATTGCTGCCTGATGAGTTTATTTAGACATTCATTCTGGCAAGGTGAACATTCCACTGTGCAAAAAATATCTAAAATACAAAAGTTCTTGAGATGTTTTCAGTACTCACGGATTAAAATCATTAAGACGGTAAACATTCTTCATGTTCTGAGGATGGAAAAAACCCTTTCTTTTGCACATTAACCAGTGGCACCCATCTAGATAACTTAATTCATGAAGATAATTTTTCAGAGTTGCAATGCAGAAAGGAGTTTCCAAGGATCACAGCTGTTTTAAGGTTGCAGTTTACTGTATCTGAGAACAAGAAACAATTGACCGTATACTATCTGGGTCTATAATGATATTGTCAAAATGAATTACGTCCCTGTTAATATAAAAAGCTAAACTTTGTCACCAATCTACTATGAACTAAACAATTTTGTGTCCAGGTACTCAGCTTCTAAATGATACAATGTATTATAAATGTATTTATTTTATATCTTATGATACTTTTAATATGCAAATATTACACCATTATATTTCTGTAAAGGCTACCAACATTTAAAGGCGCAATTTTCCTTTTCTTCCCTAGCAGTTACAAAATTTGTTAGCGTTAAGTTAATAGTAGGCACTGTGTAAAGGCAGCATGTTACGCTGTGCCAGCAGAGATTAGACTAAATGAGAACATACTAGCTATAAATTCAACGGGTTCATTTTCTAAAGTGATTGCTTTATGCATCTGCAAATGAAAAGAAATAGAGCACCAAGCTCTTAATTTTTTCTACACAAATAAAACTTGAAGTACTGAATGTCTTCATTTAATATCTTCAGAGCAATATTATTTTTATTAGGTACTAGAACAGAGCACAGTGCAAAAAAAAGGGGAGATGATGTAGTTTTATGTATTATTCACCTTCAGTAAAAAATAACTGTTTGGTCTTTCAACTCTCCATGACATTTTTCTAAATTTTGTGGCACAAATCACTGGATAGTAATGTTCTGTAAACTTCTGTGTGGGTAGAACATTATATAAGTTTAAACGGTGCAAGTAAAATCTTTTTCTGCAGCATGTTCATTAGGGATTCAATCCATTTCCAGTCCAAGTCACTAATAATTCTACCAACTGTATGGAACAGGATCACTAAATGGCGTATCAACTGCTGTTAGCTTATGAGTTTAAAGGCAGGAATAGGCTTTCTAGCAATTGCCTGTTTCAAAACTATCACAAATAGGTACGTTAAAGACAAGAACCATTTCACAAATAAAAATAACAACTTCTCTTCCCATACAATTCCTGCTTATGAGTTAGCTTTTGGAGGTATTTAGCAGAGTAATTTAAAATGTAAGCTGTGGTTATTAATACTTACTGTAGACTTAAATCTTCAGAATTCACTGTTTTGAAAAAAGTATCGTTTGCCTTAAGTTCGGTGCTTTTAAGTCATATACAAATTCAAAGAAACTACTGTTATGGTATAATAACATATAAAAGAAAATATAATAAAAGTCAGACTGGTGGGTGAAAAGCTGGTCATGAGCCAGCAGTGTGCGCTGACAGCCCAGAAAGCCAGCTGTACGCTGGGCTGTATCAGGAGAAGTGTGGCCAGCAGGTCGAGGGAGGGGATTCTCCCCCTCTACTCTGCTCTCGTGAGACCCCACCTGGAGTGCTGCGTCCAGCTTTGGAGCCCTCAGCATAAGAAGGATATCGACTGGTTGGAGCGAGTCCAGAGGAGGCCACGACGATGCTCAGAGGGCTGGAGCCCCTCTGCTATGGCGACAGGCTGAGTGAACTGGGCTTGTTCAGCCTGGAGAAGCACCAGTACCTGTATACTGGAAGTATAGCACCTTCCAATACCTGAAGGAGCCAACAAGAAAGCTGGGGGGGACTTTTTACAAGGGCCTGTAGTGACAGGACAAGGGGTAATGGGTTTAAATTGAAAGCGGGGAGATGTAGTTTGAATATCAGGAAAAAATTTTTCATGGAAAGGGTGGTGAGGCACCGGAACAGGTTGCCCAGAGAAGCTGTGGGTGCCCCATCCCTGGAAATGTTCAAGGCCAGGCTGGATGAGGCTTTGAGCAACCTGGTCTAGTGGAGGGTGTCCCTGCCCATGGCAGGGGGGTTGGAACTAGATGGTCTTTAAGGTCCCTTCCAACCCAAACCATTCTGTGATTCTGTGTTTCTATGACTATATATGTCTCAGGTGAAAATGAAAAGAAGGAAACAGTTGCAGATTGAAGAGACTGTTTAATGCATCCAATGGATACACAACATAGCTACCTTGCATGAGGAAGGTATGCGTTCAAATGAAAAAGACATATCTGAGAGTAATGACAGTTAAATAGCAATAAAAGAATGTCTAATTATCAGAACCGCAATTAAGGCGTTGTCAGACCAGATTTAAAAAACCAAATCCTATCAATGTAATACTTGGAAAGCTAACTTGACATGGCACTAGATATTTTGTATTTACTTCTCAGAAATTTTCTGAATGGTATATTTTAAAGATAAATTTTAAACAGAAAATCAGAAAATATTGTCATAAAGATATCTTCATAAAATATTTCAAGTCTATGCCTGGCTTTTTTCTCTCTTTAAATCACAGTCTAATACAAGAGTAGAATATCTTGAATGTAGATAATAGCCAGAAAAAATAGTAATTCGTTTTTATAGGAAAATAAAATTTCAGTTTGGTAGTTTGTTACATTTTATTGTGACATTAATATATGATAATTTCCCCCTAGTTATAATCTGACTATCAAATAGATTTATATTTAGTACTTTTTTACCCATTAACAATGACTCAAATACATAAGTCTTTTGCCAGGAATATTGATTGAATAAATAGAAACCAATATTATTGAAAGATATATGTGTGAATGAATGGCATATTTATATTCTGGAAGAATTTTTGTTGCGGATTTTTATTTCTAGGAAATGGAACAAGTAACTTTCAGGAAAAATATAGCTACTAGTTCTTTATGGATGTTTTACTGTCTGCACTACCTTTATACTGTTTATGTCTGTGTATTGCAGTTTATTTGTGTTGAATAATAATATTAGTTCTCCACTTGGAAAACAGAAAAGGAATAACTGATGCTTCATATCATGGTCTTTATATATTGTAGTCCAAAGTTGCAGACAAGAAATTTTCCATAATTTAAGAAATTAAAACATAGGGTTATTTAGTTAATTGTGCAGAAGTAGTTTTTCTACTTTGCTTGGATATTTTGACTGAACATCCTCATTTTGGAAGGAGGAAATTAGTTAGGAAAATATCTGATTGTACTTTTTTGTCACAAGCAAAGTGAAGAGGGAAAGTAGAAAGTGAGGAATGAGCGGTACTATAAGTCTGAAATGCCCATGCATAGCAAGGTTTCTCATGTTCTGGGGGCACTAGAAGTGCTTTCAAGGCTTTCAGTATTTTGGCTTCAGTGTCTTAGATTCTCTGGCCAGGGTTAATGTCTTCCTAGCTCATAGCACAGAGTTTGGAAGTCCACTATGGCTGCACATCAGGGGGTGTTGAAATAAGATGTCAAATATTAAAATTGCAGAGGCTTGGCTGAGCACATAACTCTGTTGCAGAGATCATAAAAATCCTGTATCAAGGCTCCTAACTCACTGGGGCCTCCGTAGTAGCCAACCTCTATGTTTAGGGAAATCTGTTTTCCTTTGTAAGTCTCCAACCTCTTTAAGATGCAGAGTTTCATGGCATCATGAAAATGACTATAGTCAATAACTTCTTTCTTCATTTTATCAGTTACTCCAAATTATATGCTGAGCTGTAAACAATTGAAATGTTTAATAGTCAAAAATAACAGATCTAAGTTCTCCATCCCTTCAACTGACTTTTAATTACATGCCATTCAAAGTTTCCTTGACAAGGAGAAGAATCTGGACCCTACTACTTGTGAAAAGTCTTGTTTCTCTCAGTGCTGCCAACAGGTACTGTCTGTTCAGCAGAGTGTTATCAAATGGGAAGGACGTTCTGTTTTTCTCCCCTTACTCAAGCAAACTCACACACTTGATTATATGAGATGGTGTTAAAATAACCATATCCTAATATCTGTAAAAAATAGACAGCAAAATGAATGTGTAAGCAATTTCGTCACTCTTTGATATGACTTGGGATGCAGAAGGTGATGACTCATCTCACTAAGTGTTTGGACACTAGTTTGCTTTTGTACTACTGAAGAGGACATTTATATGATTTTATTCATCCTAAGGAAACCTTTTGCTTAGTACAAGAATATTCGGGGGGCTTGGATCATTTTTGGAAATGGAATAAAAAATGGAACATCAAAACACACTTTCAAATTATAGGGGCATACGCACACCATTTGAGGCCCTCACAACTTAACAGACAGGAAGGGTGCAGCTGGGTGGGAATGGCACATCATGGGAATATGCTTTATGCCTTGGGGCATATGCTTGACTTAAAATAGACCATTCCAGAAAATTTGGTGATATTTTCAGGAGAAGATTATAAATTCGATTTTTTATACATAGATTTGAAAAGAGAAAATTGCTTTCAGCAATTGTTCTAATAAATTTTAAACTTGCTTTTCTTAACCTGTGAATGGAATAATAGTCTTTTCATGTACTCTCTTCATTTAGTCTCATGTTTAGCTGATAGGAGCTTAAAGGCAGAATTCTGAATTACAAATAAATAGAACTTTTTTTTCCAAGTGGTTACATTTTTTTCTGTCTAAATTTGCAAGTCTTCAGACACTTCAGATTTATAGGGTATGGATCTTGTTTATTCTTGAAGTAGATGATGTTTACTCAGGAATTGTGGCTTTTCTTTCAGCCTTTGCTCTTTGCTCTTTGACATTTAAGTGTCACGTTCAAAGAGGCATAAATACCCAAGACTTGTTTAATCCAATGCTATAAACAGTAATTGGTTACAATAATTTCTCTTTCATTAAATACTTACCAAAACTAAATGTAATAACTTATGACGTCATTTCATTTTACCGTAGTACTAAAGCAGCAATAAATATAGAAGTTGTTACTTTGATCAGCCTGCATCTACCTTAGTGTTTTAGTCCAAGTTAGGAGGGACCTTTTTAATGAGTGTCCTTATTTTCCCTACTCGCTGTACTTTGACATTTATCTTTGGAAAGACTTGGAATGAACTGTCGGGCGTCTTTTTGCATGAAACTAAACCAAAATCTCCAGTTGTGATATGTGTCCCACCTGTGGAACTGGACTAGGACCAGTCTAAACTAAAACCTGCAAAACAGCTTGCATCATAGAAGTCAGGTTCACAACACAAACTGCTTTACTGTCAGCATTATTTTCTAGTGGACATGTAGATGTATACTAAATATTTATTGTAGCATTAAGAAACCAGAGTTTTCTAATTTCAAGGAGTTCTGACCTACATTTAAATTAATTTTGCTATAATGAATGAAACTAGCAATTTGATAAATGCTGTATCTTTTGTGCTTTTACAATTAAATCTGTTCCTGCCCACACAAACTGTAAAGGAGTAAATGAAATTATTGCATTGGATATATATTATTAAGAAAACTCTGATGTATTAGTTACAGTCTACAAGGTCTTTGTAACTTAGAAATTCTTGAATTAGTTTTATTTATCAGACAAAGTGATGAAGCAAGCATTCCATAATATAATTGTAGTGTTCAGAGAGCAGATTCCACATGAGAGCTTAGATTGGAAACACTGAAATAACTGGTTCATTGGAAAAGTTTTTGGGGTATGCCTCAACGTAAGTTTCACATACACTTTTATATTTCTTATATATAAATATACTTTTTTTTTTATATATAATCATACATATATAAAAAAGGTAAATTTACAGTTCAGAGACATACCTTCCATTTTAGAATACTGCAGACACTAAGTCTCTTCTTCCTGTTTCGATGGCTGTCATCTTCTGTAAACTTTTATATGTACAGTTGAGCAAGATTATTGCGTACTCAGGAACATTAATGGGATATAAGACTCAAAGAACTTTACAGGGTCTATTTGCCATCATTGTGGTTATTTAAGCAGGTTTCAGTGTGTTACGTATTCACACTGCCCGAGTCTTGGTAGCTGAATTACGAGTCTCATGTCATTTCAGTCTTTTTATAGATGATGGAAAGAGTATCATTTCTGTGATGGAAGTGATCAAAGTGGATGATTCAGTTCAGCTTCTTAATTCATGCACCTAGTTTAGGCTGATGGTAGGCTGTCTTCTTCGTTCCCACGAAATGCTACAAATATGAAACATTTATGTAGCACGTAGAAGAAAGTATCAAGCTTACAGAAGATACATGGAGAGAGGGAGTGGTTAGAGAGTTTATAAAGTGGATATTTTCATTACCAATTCCACTTACTGCTGCTGTTCACAAAACATTGCCATTTTAAATTTTTTAAACAACTGTTACTGAGAAAATAGGGGTGCATATCAAGGTGAACTCTTTCCATTAATGATTTTCACTCTGAACAAAGAGACAAGGATATGTGAAAGCAGCAGCTGATTTTTTCTGTGCAAAATACAGGTCCCAATGTCCCTAAAGGCTTGATCTCATTTTCATAAAAGCAGCAAATTTAACAAAAAAGAAACAAACAAAAGGTAGTACTGTGAGGAGAATCAATAATGCAGGATGTTATGATCTGACAAAACTTTGAATATAGTGTAACTGCAAACATTTTTGTGAAATTGTAATAATTTCAGAACATGACTTTACTCTCTGAATGAAAATAGTCCAGTACTTGAAAATAACAGCTTCATAGCTGAAAATACAACACAGGATTAGATTTGCATCCCAGTATTCATGAAAGTACCAGGAGGGGAATCAATGGCCTCACCATACGACGGAGTTCTCAGTGATTTGCTTTAAGTCCATTCTTAACTATACGAGCAGCAGTACTGTGTTATATTGAAAGTTCATCTGAATGAGCACGCAGTGCCTGGAAAGCCACGGCCCCCAGGACCAGCCTTCTCCTCCCTTCCCTGATGCAGCTCCTCTCCCAGGATTTGCAGGTAAATGAAAACCTGCAGACTGCTCCAACGTACAAAGTTAAGAAACAGCTTTTATCGTGTTTTTCTTCCCCTTTAGAGTAGACAACATTGTTCTTAACACCTCTTGGTGTTCAGTTACAGCCTGTGTTAAAGGAAGCCAACAATTGCTTTGTGGCAGCAAATATTTGAGTGGCTTCATGTGCTCAGCCAAGACACTTATTCTTTTCTTATGAAAACTGAATCAAAAGTTTCTTTGCAGAAGAACAGATCTGGAGGCTGTAGGAGTGCTGGCACATACCATGCTCTGCTACCTTTTTTCTTATTTAGGCATCTGTTATTGGCTACTGTGGGAAAGCAACTGGGCTTGATGGGCTTTTGATCAGCACAGACATTGCTCTGTTCTATACCTTCAGAAAATGTGTTCAGCACACTACAGATCTTTCATGAGACGAAAGAGAATCTAGAAATACCTAATAAAGCTCTGCAGGAAAAATATCAGTAATTTCTCCGCAGTCTCTGCTTCTTCATGGACCGTGTGCCTATTCAAAATGCAAAATATTTCAGCATTCTGGAGCTCAGCAATGCGCACAACACACTGCTGTTAGTGAAAATATTTGTAAATTTTATTTCTACTATAGATTAATGTTTAAAGCCTCTAAACAGATTTGGAGTTTTCTGCTCTGTTTTTCAAGGGTTCATTTGATTACTGTTACTGAAAAGAGAAAAAGGTTAAACCTCTATCAACTGTATTATAATGTTAATTGTAAATTTGATTAGAACAATGTATAGTTTACTTGTTCTGTCTTCATTGTTTGAGTGACTGCTAAATCTTCATGTATTTTGACTAAAGACATATTAAAATATGTACAACTTATTATTTCAACTCAAAGATGTATTTTTAAGCATAGATTTTAAGCGCTCTAAGTCCATAGATTTGTGCCCCATCTAAATGCTAGGAAAATTTTAATCATTAAAGTGACATACATTTCATAATACTTATCTCCTAGGAGAAAATCCTGTAGTTGCTGCAAGGCAAGGATTTTTCTTGATTTGTTGGGCTTTACAAATCCTGCACAGAGTCCAAGAGGAGCCTAGTGATGCCAAGTTGGCAGTGGCTGCAGTATTAAGTACAAGAAGGCTTAAGAAAGAGACTGTCAACATTTCCTCCTACAGACCCTAAATAGCTAGGGGACATGAACAGACCTTTGTATAAAATGTGCTCTTGTCCAGCAAGTAAAGAAAATCAATTCTGAATTCATGCTATGGTGGATCATGACAGTGCCTCTACTTCTCTTTACTACATTTTTCCTCTGCACAGCAGAGTTTAGTCTCAATCTTCCTTCTTCTAATGTTCATAATTTCAGTCATCTAAAGTGGTTTTGAGTACAAAGATTAACTTTTTAGAGAATAATCTCTCCTCTCCCAAAAATAGACAGAAATACTAGAGCAATTCATGAGAAAATGCAGATATTTTGGGACAGTGAAGTACTTCAGGCTTAGAGAGTACTGAATCATAATTCCAATTCATTTCATTTTAGGAATAAGTCAAATTCAAAATCTGGGACTGGAGGAAAAACACTGCTGCTTCTGGCCCAGTGGACATAAATCCATGTATCAGTGCTCCTTTTCCTTTTTCAGTTTAAGCAATCAGATCTCTATGATGAATGCCTTTGTTTTCCTCCACCTGTCCAGTAAACTGGCTGTTATATATTGCCATGGAACATCATCTCATTTTAAACAGAATTTAAGATATTCATCTTTGAAAATAAGCCAGGATAATGTCACTGTGCAAGATCATACATTCAATCTCTTTCTGTGACAACTCCCAGTCAAATATTAAAAATCATACACACTGACGAATCTTACGCAGAAAGTTGGCTACTCCACAGCCCATAGGCAATACTTCTTATAACAAGCATGTTTGCACTAAGTGACACTTAAAAAATCATAAGAAAAATAGAGATTATGCACAGTGTGGTAAAACAGAGATTGGTAAGGCATTAATTTCTTATATTCTATAAATTACAACAGCTACCTGAGGGAAAACAGACATTTCATGAGATGAAACCTCAAATATTAGTCTGGTAGTTACTGAAGTATTCTTATACAAATCATAGAAGTCAAGTAAATTGGGGCAGATATTTTTCTGCCTGTGCATAGGTACACAGTTTTGAACAATACAAGGCTCTTTCTGCTGGGGTATTTAAATGACTGTGTAAGGACAAATATTTAATTTCTAGCAGAAAACATTTCATAACCTTTTAGTTAGCAGTACAGAGGGAGGACTCTTCTAAGTTCTATCTCAACGTGGATATGCTTGGTTTAGGTGCTGATATGTTCTCATCAAATTATTTAAGTTTTGTGTGAAAAACCTGAAGCAGTTTAGCTGGGAATCCACCTTTTGGATGTGTATCAAATTAACTTTATGTATAATTTATGTGCTTCTACTCATTAGAAGAAAGAGTTTTTCCTTCTTTTGAAGACAGTTATTTTCAGAAATGTTAGTGATATACTGCAGCAAGACGACTTTTCTCAAATTGACCTTCCCTAATGAACTTCTGATGTGATATTTCAAAATTAAGTTGTTCTTTAGACTTAAAATGGTAAATACAACTTCTATCTGCTTCATAAGGAAGAAGGTGGCACCGGGGAGTCTACTTTTGACCTTTCAAACTCTAAACGCTTACCTTTTGTAGAACTTCTGAAGATAAATAGAAGACAATAACACTTCTTTTTCTACGTCTCAAAAGACTAATTTTTCCTAGCTCCTTCATGATTCAACTATTGCATTAATAATTTTCAGGAATTTTTTCTTCCATAATCTGGAAATCATTCATTTCTTGGAGCTTTTTATTTGTTGTTCCTTTCACTTGGGCTTTCATACTCAGTATGAATAGAGATTCCAATTTAAATAATTTCACTATTCTTTTTAACCCTTCTTTGTAAATGCTTCTTGAATCTTTATTGCATTTAAGATTCATCAGATGGTACTGGTATTTATTCTGGGGGCTCTAGGTAGGCTACTGAGACACTGGTTGTCTGAGACAGGGATACCATTCAAGACTAAGGTGTCTTTAGGTGTCTACGTGAGTAACTACAGCTCTGCCATGTGTTCAGAAATTCATTATCATAAATGGAGACCTGCTAAATAAAATCAGTGTATTTATAGAGCAATTCCTTTCCTTCTGAAGTGTCACATGGAGCAGTACAGTAGTAAAGAATCTTTTCCTCAGTCCACTGCCTGTATTGACTAGGGCTATGATGTTCATGTAGCCATCTGTTGCCATTTGAGGTGTGCTGTGATATCAGAGACAGCCTGAATGTGTCGTGTGTGACATACCGCCTGCAGGGATTTCCACCTCTCTGGCAGCAACGGGTGATGTCAAGGAGGGATACCTCTCATCTGGCAATATGCTTAGGCAGTTGAATCACTGTTGATTACTGTTTACGGTTTCCTGACTACCAATGCAATGTTTGATCCGCTGGTTAATATTGCTATATAGTACTATCTTTTTAAAGTTATGTGACTGTTTTGTGGTAGAAGCTTCTGTCATTCTAATTAAACAAGATTATTCCTCTCCAAGTGAAAGGCATATATGACTTCAGAGTGGGTTGTGAGTTCTTTCGAGAAGCATGTAGCATTTACAGAAGCATCTGTAAATGTTCTTTTCCTATGTGTGCATGGTTTTACATTCCCAACTTCATATTTAACCTGAAAGACTGGCTTTACAAGCTATCTGGGTTTTCTTTCACTACAGCTGCTGAGTTACTTAGTTTAGAGTATTTTGTACTTTGATTTTTCTTTCTATTTCAAACGGTAAGATGAATTACTAATGAAGCCAGGTAAATAAAACATGAAAACTTTTCTAATGGATACGGAAAGAAACGTCTATTTTATTATAGCCAGCATTCTGTCAGGCTGTGTTACTGGGGTTTATGTACAGGTAATATGAACTCCTGTAAACGTTACTTCACAAGAAATCTAGGAGTCACTATGTTATCAGCTAAAGTCACTTGTTTCTAGGATGTGCATCATCTTGAATTGCTGGATTAGATATTCCTCTGTTGTGGTCAGAAATTGCTAAAACATTATTTTATGAGTAGAGATTGTTTCAGATGCATTTGCTTTCAATTAATAAGGCCATATTATGTGTGGGTTTGTGTCTGTGTGGGTTTGTCCCTGAATGAGATTGCAAATGAAGAATGACAGAGGAAAAAAGACCTTTCGTTATATCATTTTAAACCAAAATAAAGCTGTTTGATGAATGACAATAAGATATGACACAATTGCCAGTGTTACTAATTAATAGACTTTAAAGGTTTTTATATATTCAGCAGTATGACTTGTGTTTGTGGCTAAAAATGAATGCTAATGATCTGTGTAGTGTTACAATACAGATAGCACATTGTCAAAAACTGTTATAAATGTAGCGTCTCATTTGTGCGAAGTATGTAAGGACAAATAAATACAGCTGTAATTCTCAAATAAGTGATTATCCTCTCACTTATGTGTGCAGAAACCAAGTTCCAAATCCAAGTGTGGCTATTTTCATATATTAATTTTGATATTAGTTTCTTGACTAGATTTAGAACAATTTGTACTTTGATTTTGCTTCTGTTTCAAAAGAGGATGGATTACTAATGAAGCCAAGTAAATAAACCATATGGAAACAATTGGACATTCAACTTCAGTGTTCGAGAACCCTCTGTATGATCTTCCCTTCTATTTACTAGTTTATCAGCTTAGGTACAACTCTACTCCTACTGAAATTAAGATCAATTTCCTTATTTATTTTGCTGATTTTCACATTCCTTTCTTTTCCTATTGATAACTTCTTTGAAGATCAACTAATAACTTGTATTTTGTGTAAGAGTTTAGACGTAATTTTTTTTTTTTTAAACAGTGAACTCAAACATCTTTTAACTAGATATAATAATCATACATAAAGTATGCACATGAAACTATGTGTGATAATAGTACATTCTTTGCCTAGCTAGAGATAATGCAGTTCAGTTCTTGGTATAGTTCATCAGCTTTCTAATTTTCTGGAACCTGAGTGAGTCATGGGAGACAAGCATATGTTAACTTGAAGGTGCAGTCATATATCTGATATTTAACCATTCACAAATAAAAATTCAACAGGAAAATATAAGGATTTAGGAGAAAGAGATTGAATAGAAAGCTGTTAAAATAGAATTAGATAGGTAAAAGAAACTCTAACTGAAGTTTAGATTTTCCTGGGAATTTATATCTCGTATAAACAATAAAGGAGAAACAAAGATTCAGAGATGTCAGCCATATTCCACTGTCCTCCAGTCAACATCCTAGTACAGTTTAAATATATCCAGTGGGATTTTTCGCACCAAAATATTCTCTAGCTTTGAGATATTGATACATGTCTGAGAATGATATTTATCACATATCAGTACTTAAAAAGATAGTATGTAGTTGAAAGCAGTTATTCTAAACTTCTGTAAGTCCAGGTTTGTCTATTTTCAAACTTCATAAAACATTGGACGAGAATGATTCAAAGACTAGTCATGATGGAACGAGGAAGAGTTGACAAGATCTTACATTTTGGGCATGTTGATTTGGGAGAGTAAATGGCATATGGGAAATAGGGATGGATAAAGTCTGAAGGAATGGAAAGTGTGACTGAATACAAATCTTGCTAAGGAACTTAATAACATTTAGAGGGGAGTGGAGACAGGTCAGGGTGGAAAAACTACAGGAATTTTGGGGAAAAAAAAAACGGTGTATTGCAAAACTGGGAAACCTTGGAGGTTGAAAGTCACTTCAATGCCAGCTATAGGAGGTTGTATAAGAAGCTGAAAGATAAGAGGGAGCAGGAACTGCCTTAGGAAGGGATTAGGCATTAGATGAGATCACAAATGTAATTTCTACCTGTTGATGAATTTGATTCAGCTACCTAAAACCTCATTTGTCTATGACAATCTATTACAGACATATTACTCTAAAAGCAAGAAGGACTTTTAAATATAAAGTTATATATCTGTGGATTGGACTGTCTGTCCTTACTCTTGCAGAATTCCCTTGGTTGATTCATACAGACCTTTGACTTAATCTGTAATACAGTAGTTTTCTTGTATTTGCTAGAATGAAATAAAACATATCAAGAAACCCCAAATCTTAAAAGAACAAGAAAACCACTGTATGTTAAATCTTAAACATAATTAGACAGCAACAAATGTACCTTGAGTTGGGGGACTCGTAAGAAATAATAAGGTGTTCAGATAGTGAAGACAGCACTGAGAAATGGGGATTAGTAGCAACTGTGGCCTGTATGAAAAAAGACAAAAAATAATTTCCTTTGGAAAGAAAGATTAAACAAGACTTGATTAGCTTCTAAGTCTTATGAAAATGGATCTTTTATTGAAATAATATGTCATCTTGCTGCTAATACCAGTGCTCCTACCAATACTTAGTTGGTAGTTCTTGCACATGCGCTCTCTAAAATCTGAACTGTATAAAGGAAAAGCTGCCTTTTCAAGTAGCATTTCGATGAAACACTGTCTTTTGAGTTTTTTGATTGTTAAGCAAGGGTAAATTTTTCATTTCAAAGTCATCTCCACCACTTGCCTAGTCATCAGTTTACAAATTCACATGTTGCTAGTCATGTCTGTAAGCAGACAGTCAGAATACAGTCAAGTATTTTGCAACTTATGTCTTTTGAAAAGTACATGTCTTACTTTAAAAGGTATGTCTGTACGCTTAGGTTTTTACTGTAAAGTTAATTAATGTTCTTAAGGACAATCAAGATAAAAACCAAGCTGTGAATATCATACTGAATTGAATTAGTACTGATTGGCTGTCCTTTTTTTCTATTTTAAGATTGATTGTGACTTGGGGCACACAGGTTGTGGGTTTTTTTAACACTTGGGGTTTTTTTAACATTGAGGGAGACATTTATGTACTGTTTGTTGGTGAAGGAAGTGGCCATTTTTAAGTGAAATGAAACCAAATATTTTAATTCCTCACATTCTGTCTCCGGCAACCCATTTCACTTTTATTCTATTTATTCTAAAGCTATTGCATTTGTAACTGAGTTTGTAAAAGTCTTTGATGATCTACAGTGGACATCTTTATACACTCTTATTGATCCTAGTAGGTATTGTATTGATTCAGAGAATCCAGTATTTTGTTCCTGAGGTTATTGTGATTTCTACTGTATTCTTTGTCCTCAGTGGTTCAGGAACTGAAAACATGAAGATTATTTTTGCTCATGCACAAATAAAGTTTTTAATTATGCTTTTCCTTCATATTACAAAATTACTTGGGAGCTAGTGATCCAAGAGGTAACTCCCCTCCCATGGCATAGGGCCGTAACACAGCCAGTACTTCAAAGCCACTAATATTTCTAAAGTGTAAAGCATATGTAGAATAAGTGCATGGAAGACAGCTTTATAAGCTGACATTCATCAGTAGGACTCTCTTCACAGTTTTTGAAAATGAGAAACTACGTGTAGAAGAGAAAAAATCTTCAAAGAACTACTCGAGTACAATTAGGCTTTTTTAATATATATATTACTTCAGAAATAAGATACAATTTACTAGTTGATGTTTACATTCCTGTTAGTGAAAGGAAACCACAAGGGTCCCACGGTCATGAGTTAGTTCCAGCAGTTATGATATTGGGTTCCTTTTGGCTATTAGGATGTGAAGGGAGGAGTCGGGTATAAGCTGTTCCATCTGGTCGCTTGTCAGGTGAGGATAGAGTGTGTGTGTGTAGTAAGGGCACAACTAGCAATTGCATATCCCTAACTAAATAAATCATTCTCTTTAGAGGAATGGGGTGGAAGAAAATTATAATATAAACCTTTTTGTGGTCTCATCCCTAAATATGTGGTTGGTCAAATGCCAGATTATTGCCACTGTCATAGATATTTTAAAGTTTCAGAAGGAAGGCAAACTAGTGACTTTCATTTCAGAATGTAGTATGTGTTGAATTTTATATAATTGCTTGGAACATTCAGTAGAAGTATTGCAAAAAAAGCAAAACCCTGAAGCCTTTGCTGATTGCTGAAAAAGTATTTGCTGCTTTTGATTGCATAAAAATCTTGGTATCAGTCAGATTGCTATGTGATTAAAATATTTATGAAGGAAAACTTATATTGGATATGGTAAAGCCTGCTTATACAAGAAAGGACTTAACTGAAATAATTTCATGGAGTCCCATAGTTACTGATCCTTACTGTACGGATCCTGGGAATTGTTGCCTTTCGATTACTTCGGTGGGAGGTATATGCACTCGGGACTCTAAGAGCAGTGCATTTGCCAAATATCATAAATACATTAAAAAGATCTACTGTACCTGTAAGCATAAGTTTTTATTGCCAGTCGCTTTACCAGCTGTACTGTTTTAACAGAAAACATGTTCATGCACTGTCGTAGTTTACGCCCAGCTGGCAACTAAGCGTCACATGGCTGCTCGCTCACTCCTCCGCCTGGTGGCGTGACAAGGAGAAAATATAAAATAAGGCTCGTGAGTTGAGACAAGGACAGGGAGGGATCACTCACCAGTTACGGTAATAGGCAAAACAGACTTTTTTTACTGCTACCAAAATCCTGTCACACTGATCTGATACATCCATATAGGAAACTCACTGAGAACAGCTGAAAACCCTGATACATAAACTGTGAAATATCTACCTTGAGCTATTTAGAAGTTAGTTGTGAAGACATCTTTAACTATCAAAGAGAGACACTAGGTCTTTCAAAAGGTAAATTTATTTCACTAACGTTAGATACCTCAAATCTGTTTTCCTTGTCTTTTTGGTCCTCATTAAATAACCAGAATACTTAGAAAATCAATTTGAACTGAACGCTTAACAAAATAGTTAAAGTAAGACGATGTGAACCAAGGTAAGTTAGCAGCCTCCACACTGGCTAATTCTGAATGTGTCTGTCCAACTTTATCTTCCCAAGCTACACATGCATAATTATTTTTTTGTTAGCTTCTACCACAGCAATACAAGCTAATACCAAATACATAAACAGGGTATTTCCCTTCACTGGCGATCCAAATAAAATCATAAAATAATAGAATAACAGTTTGGAAGGGACCTCAAGGGTCATCTACTCCAACCTTTCATGGCAAAAACAGTCTGGACATGATGGACAAATAGGACTGTAATTTAAGAAAATTAATCCAACTGAAAAAATATCAGCATTAAAGGAACCATTAATGTTTACTCTAAGTCTGTTCTTATCTCTGGTAGCTGAAGTAATTGACTATTTTTATTTCAAACGTACAGTGCACTAGAATGATCTAAAAGGAAGGAGACATTTAACTGGGAGATTTCTTACAAGTTTGCTGAAACCTGCACATACGTTTTTCTGTCTATTATAGATTACAGCTACCGTTGAGAATTCACTTTAATTATTTACACTGAAACATCTATTACTCTGCATTTGCGTTGAGAAGACATTCTTTGAAAATTCCGTGATTAGCAGTATGTATTTGTAGTTATGTGTTTGTATTTTATGTCTCTGTGCATATACGTGACCTAATACATATGAATAAAGTTTGGGGAAGGTTTTTTGGCTTTTTTGGATCAGAAGTTAGATAAAGGCAACAGAGAAATAAAACATTTTTGGTGTTCCACTGTAGGGAGTCTTGTAATGAAATTCTAATAATGCTTGATTAAAGTTTACTGGTAGCCATGTTATTTTCTTTCCTGCCTGGAATATAACAGTTTTCACCTTAATTAGACGTAATACTTTGAAATTTCAGATCCTAGCATTCATACAGACACATTCCTTGCAATGCTTATCCAGTTTCATAGTAGTTTATGAATGTCTCTTCTTCACCTATAGCCTACTGTTGCTAGCAGAGCAACAGGTATATCATCAAGGTGGCACTTTCTGGGGGTCTGAGGATGCACAGAGCATTGTCTGCTTGGATCCAGACCCACCCGTTAGCCTCGGAGCTGAAGTCACTATAGAATACTTCTATTGCACTCAAGGCTGTATTTAGTAATTTTCTTGAACTAATATTTTTCTTTATAGTTAAAGTCTAGAAGTTTATAAGTATGTTAAATAATATTTGAAACTAAAACCACTGCTGCCTGAATACGCCTTTCCCAAATATTGTTTTAAATAGCATCCTATCCAGTCAAATGAACATCTAATAAGAATGAATTACCATTGTCCTAAACATATGATAATAAATAAATGATAGGAAAAAAAGCATCATGAAGGGCATCAGAAGTGTTTTAGAACAGAAGCACATGTCATTTTCACCCCAAAACAATATTTTCAGTTTACGTATGTGTGGAACAGAGGAACCTTGAGTTTACCAACTTTTCATTAAGATATCTCAGTAATACCTTTCTCAGCTTTTTTCTTAGTCTGTAATCGTGCTGATTTTAGCTGGGATAGAGTTAATTTTCCGCATGGTAGCTAGTATGAGACTGTGTTTTGGATTTGTGCTGAGAGAAATACTGATAACATACTAACGGGTTTAGTTGTTGCTAAAGAATGTTTATATCAACTCAAGGACTTTTTCAGTTTCCCATAGTGCACCTGTGTTCCCAGCTGCTTCCCTACAAGAAGCTGGGAGGGGACACAGCCAGGATAGCTGACCCTGACTGACGAAAGGGATATTTCATTCCATAAAGCAACATGCTCAGTATAGAATTTTGGGAGAGTAGGCCAGGGGTCTCTCTCTCTCTCTCATTAGGGCTCTCTTACTTTGGGTCTGACGCTCTGGTTCTCACTACTCGGGGACTGGCTGGGCGTAAGTCAGTGTGTGATGAATAACTATCATTTGTTTTATTTTCCATTATTTTCATTACATACTATTAGTAGTAGTGGCAGTAGTATTTTCAATATGTAATATCACTAGTAATATTAGTATTATTAGTACTGGTAGCATAACTGGTATCATTATTTTATCTTTTTTTTGTTTTGTTTTGTTTATTAAATTATTCTTATCTCAACCCACGAGTTTCCTTGTCTTTTCCTCCAATTCTCCTCCCCATCTCATTAGGGGAGGGGGAAGGTGAGTGAGCAGCTGTATGGTGCTTACTTACTGGCTTGCTGGCTGGGGTTAAACCATGACACTAATGAACTTCTGAAACTGCAACCGCTATTGTTTATCCTACCCTATTTAACAAACACAGGAAGTATGACTGATCATACCTGTGTGTACTTCATTTATTAAGAGGACATCTTGCCTTCTCTCTTCAGAATCCTGCTCTAATTACTCAAAAAGGATGGTTCCCTTATCAGCAATGGCAAAGCTCCAGTGACTTTAATATAGTTACTCATTGATGGTATTATTCAGTGCAAGCAAATTTAACAGAATCTGGCCTTTAACATGAGATTCACTGACTACACCCTGCTTTTGTATCCCATTAAAAATAAATTACCATATCACACCTTTTTCCAGTATGTAAGTAACCTCACAATTCCAACTATTACAAAAGGATAAAATAACAGTGTAAAAAATCATATACACACAGCAGGAAGATAGAATGACTGTAATCCAGGTGTACTGGTTGGTATTGGACCAGTGATTTATTTTTATTTTATGTCTTCTATATTTTGTGTTAGAGGAAAATGATTCATTACTAATACAACTCTAAGTGATTTTAACATCTATCCTAGAGGTATTACAGGTGTTTCACCCTGTCCCATTTATTAGAGCATTTTGTATTTATCTCCTGAGTATCTTCCTTCAAAGTGGTATCTGCTGCATTTCTGCATCATATCCAGCATCAATCACTTTGATTAGGGTCTCACTCCACAAACCGAACAGCTTTTCTTCCATGGCAGCTCCATATGTTTGCTGCAGCTGCTGCAGTTTCCAGGCAGAATGTGCCTGTACTCGGCTCAGAGTTTGTGTCCCTGTCAGAGAGGCAGGAAAATATTCCTCTCTGCTTTGATTTGCCTTGAAATCAAGTGTCTTGAAATCTGTCCTACAGTTAGACTATAGTTGCTTACAAGATCATACATGAAATTGCATCTGCATTATGTTTTCATTACTACGATTCTGGAAAGCGCACACTACCAAGGTTTGTTCCCACAGCACTGTTTCAATACCAGGTCAAAGGAGTTTTATTGTTGAAAAGGTTAGTCCAGGGAGATTTTTAACGTGGACCCAATGATAGAAGACTACTGTCAGTTGCAGACTAGTTCCATAATAGCTGTGAGAATGAAATATACAGAGTTTTATTTATGATTTTATGGTTTCTGGCTTGGGAAAATACTTCTTTTGCTGATTAATACTTGATTATCTTGCATAAAGGCAGTAGGTAGAACTACATACTATGGCACGTTGTACTACAGAATGGTTGTAGTACTACTACAGTACACTGAACACAGTTCAAAGAATGTACCAGCTAGGAGATTCACCTCTATTTGCAGAAATAATATTTCCATGAATGACACCTTGAAGATCACTAACTCACTACAGTTCTGTTACATCTAAGAAATACAGAGCACACAAATGTATGCAAACAAAACTACACACCAGTAAGGAGAGCTAAATTTCTTTATTTCCTTCACTGGCTAATCTGACAGTAGTCAGTACTGCATGATCTTTATTCATCCTAAAAACACATGCACTTCACTAACTAGGCATTGCTGTGTCACTTTTCATTGCATTTGATTAGCTGGCTACCCAGGTAAATGTGCAATGGTCCATTAAATTTTGGTGATCAAGAACCCAATTTGGCATGTCTTAAATACGCTTTTAATGAAAGTTCTAATAGTGCACATGTTCAGGTGACAAGTATTTTTAAAAGCTCTGTGAGCCCATAAACACAGGTTGACAATTAAGGTCTGCCACAGATGAATGAATATCATGTATACACTATACTAGAGGTGTGAAAAGTGACATCAGCATCAGAATATCTTGTTATTCACTGATGCTCTACCTCTGTGATTCCATGCTACTACTCCAGTTTTAGCAACCCAATTGCTATAGTGGCAGGTTGTTCTGACACTGCCATGTACACTGTTTCTCTGTGTGTGTCTTCAGGATCCTTGAAGTAGCTGAGCTGTCACAGCACAGAAGCTTCCTGTGCTACCAAGGAAGAAAATCAGAAAACACATGCACGTGCACCAGGTAGCAATCAATGACTCTTACAGGAGCCAAGACTGTGGTCATAATAAACCTAGCTCAATCTAAGACAGCTTGCTTTCTCAAAGTACAAAAGCACTATTGACAATGTCTAATTGATTGAAGTGGGTCTTTGTCAGAGAGTTTTGTTTCCCCCTTCCCATGAAATGTAAATTAAATGTAAATGAATGTAAAAAGAAAAAAAACAAACAGAAAACCCAAAAAACCTTTTAAGTATTTTTCTTTGTTTTATTGTACAAAAAGCAGGCACCTAAAAGCAGAAGACAACAGTATTTGGTTTTTGGGTTTCAATTTGCTGATGAAATGCTTGGCCTTTTCACTTAAGTTAAAGTAATTTTTTGTTTTTGTTGTAAAAAAGCTTTCCAAACAAAATATGTTAGCTATTCTGAAAGGGAAGTTCCTGAGCTGCTGGGTGGGAATAGGAAAAGTAAATTTATTATCTGTTTGAAGACACTTGTCCAATAAAGCACTTAGCTTTAAAGTGTGAATAACACCACAGATTTCAGAGAGACATCTTGAGTGTTTAAGTACTTTTCTGAACAAGGTTATAGAGGGAATATTTTTTTAATAACTAAATTAGCAGATGGACATATTTAGCTTTATTAGAGCTTTAAAAACTATTAGTTGTGCTCTTTACTTCCCTGCCCCTTTCCCTAGTCATTAAGTGCTAAAGTGAGAGCTGTTGTTGTTTAGGTGTGAATAGGAAATGGGAGGAGTGAAAACATGTTGGAAGCACTGAGGAGTGGGCAGAAGCCTGGCTGGGGAATGGCAAAGCACTGGTGCCCAGTATCGCCCTTGGGTTTCAAGTAGCTTAGGTCCTGAGCTGAGTCTTTAGTAGTAACTGCAGTCTGGCAGCGTTGGACACAATGTGGAAAGCTAATAGAATTTCTGGTCCCTCAGGAAGATTAAATGCTTACAGATTTGTGCCAACTATAAGCCAGTTTGTGTTCCAGATTGAAGCATTTGAATTCCAGTTAAAATTATATTCCCTAAGTAACTGTGACATAAATGATATTAGGAAATCATATTTTGTAAGTCGGTTGTGGTTATTAGCTTGGACCTCAAATGCTAACACCTCATGGAGCAGACCCCTTCCCTGACTCAGACTGAAGAGCATTTTTGAAGCAGTAGACGCTGTGTATCACTAGTTAGTGGAGAAGTAGCAGTATGATAATGTTCTCAGAGTGTAATTCATGCTTATTTTGGCTAGAAACCATCGATGATGAGAAATATATTGCAGTGTGTATAAATAACTCTAGACATCACCATAGAATCTAAATGTTGTCCAGTCATTTTTGCCAATTAAATATCACATTACCTCTGTTTTACTTTAGGTGCTGTTGGTTAGGTATGTATGGTAGGTATGTAATGGCAGTGAGTCAAAATCTAGTCATAAAAAAATGCGAAAAGAGAAAGGAATTTCTGCCTGAATTTCTAAAATATGGATAGTCTATGTACCCGTATTGAATTCTTACATTTGTCTTAAATACAAAAGTAAATTTAATTTAAAAGTAAATATATGCTCATCTTATCTGTGCACAAAGACAGTCATGCTTCATCTGAGAAAGGGCTTTAGTTGTACGCATTTTCAGAGGTTGGGATGTCATTTTATATTAGTTAAGGGTCTTTTAAAGCTTTCCAGGCTAGAAATGGAGCATGGTACTCCCCTACACGCAACAGCTAGCTAAGGTGGTTGTTCAGTAGAATCTAATATATAATATATTGGTCTCTTGGATTTATTGTATACATGAATCTTGGCTGTACTATATAACATAATATCTGAATAAAACAGACAAAAATCTAAATCAGGACAGACAGAAGCAGTGATACAGACTTCTTCCAGATTACACATGATATGTCCTAGATTTAGGGGTGGTGGTTTCCATGAGAACTCCGTAGTTCTTGAGCACTTGGATCCTGTATCGCTTTATACAGTTATTTGGCAATTTTTTATTTCATATGTTTAAATAAATTCTCAATAGCTGTAATGAATCCTTTTCTTTCTGGCAGGGAATAATATGATTCCCTAATATTGATTCAGTTCCCTTGAATATTCAATGCAAAATCATTGGAGATTTGTTAATAGAAGAATTAACATGTACCAAAAAGGAAATGCATCAGGGAGATTATATTTGCTAATAGATTTTTTTTTCCTGCTATGCTAAATGATGTTCTTTCTCTATAAATCTTTGTTAACACTGCCAATTCAGCATCTTTAACCTGATTGTTTCATTTGCATGCTTTGCTTTTGTGATTGGATTACAGTTTGTTTTACTTTACTCTTTATTATTAGCTCTCTGGATATGTAATTATGCTTTATTACTTAACATTCAATTTACTTTGATCAGTATGTGAGTATAAGGTCTTACACAAAGGCAACAATATACAAAAATATTTTTCTCATTCTGCAAGCACTTCTGCAACCCTTCAGCTCAGCCTCTGTAACTCTGGAAAAATTTAAGTTGCAAATGACATATTACTGCTGGAGTAATTACGGTCAGCTGAAGAACTTGAAAAAATGGACCTTTTGTATACCCTATTTTGTGCTTTCCCTCCCCCTCCAAAATAATGAAATTGTTTTCAAAACTATCATTATTAATCTGATTTTATATAATTTAAAAAAAAATTTTTACAGGTAGTATTACTGAAACAAGTATACTTTTAACAAAAAGTTTATTTTTAAAAATGCTATCAATTTTGAAAATTATGAAAAACTGAAACATACTAATTGGATGGTTTTAAGCCTCATTGCTACTAAAAAGAAACCTGGAAAAAATGAAAAAATAATAACATTAGAATTTTTAAAATGTTTCCAATTTTTCAAACTGAAGTCATTAGAAACATACTAGTTCTTTTCCTGCTGTTTCATTAAGTTCAATTAGTATTTGACATAACATGGGAACAAAACTTTTTTTTATACTCACAGATGACTACTGTTTAGAAAAGAGTTGGAAAGAACTTGGCAAATATAACAGAATATTAAAAGAGTAAAGATAGAAAAACAACAGATTAAAGTTTTTTGCGGTTTCTACCAGCCAGTCTGTTACAGAACAGTGACTAGAAACAAGTCAAAATATTTGCAAATATATTTTATTCAATGGATTATAATGTTTATTATTAATTTTTTTAAAAATAAGACTTCATTAACCGAAATAACTGTGATATTCAAATTTGGGCAATCTTCATTTGAAAATTCAGAATTGTCTTAATTTTATTTGAAATGTATGGTTATCATATGAAGACATTGGTCATTTACTTAGGAATCTGAAAAAACTTACAACCATTCAAGTGCCCAATTTTCAAACATCTTTTAACAGATTCTAAAGGAGAGCAAATGAGCACAGGGAAACAAATAGAAACTGTGATAAAATATGCAATATTATATCAAAGGTAAATGACATCTAATTATTGAAATAGGCTTTTGTAGTAACAAAAATAACATCTGAGACAACTGTGATGTTGGGTTTCTAATTTACCTAGATTTAAATAGATAATTTACTTAATTGCTACAGTACAGTGACTTAAGTATAGCTGATGGAAATAAAGAAAAGAGCTATAAAGGAGATAAAGAAGTGGATAAGCAAGAGACTGTACAGGGTTTATGTTAAAAGAAGAGTTCTCCAGATAAGGCTTAGTAATGAAATTTTTCAAGCATAATTTTTCAGATTTATCCTCATTAGTATGTTGATTAATGACATTACAGAGAGAACGAGAAATAAGCCGATGGGGACTTTGTTAATTTTGAAGAGAACTGGACAGTTCATACCTAATAAAAACAATACAAACCAAGAGCACATCAATTAGAGATGGCAGTTCAGGAAATAGATGTGATCAAATCAGTCTCTTATGGATGACCAAACTGCAGATATAGCACACTTCTTGAAAAGTCTGTCATGAATTTAGGCAATGATAAGGCCTCATTTATAGAACTGTGTATATTCCAGTTTGAAGCTAAAAAAAAAAAGAGATGAGCTTTAACTGACTGACGTGTAGATACGGTTCAAAAAAAGAAGTATTCTAATTTTGAAAATGAAAAAGAAATATTAAAATACTAAGATATTCAAAGTCTTTGTTGTTTCTTGTAGATGCACTTGGTACAAAATGAAAATAAATTAAATGTAGTGTGTTGGAACATGGCACTGAGGAGCAAAAGCAAAATACTTAAAGAGTGACTACAGAGAGGACAGAGGCTGCCTCTTCACAAGCACCCACATGGACAAGACAAGGGGCAATGGGTACAGGTTGCACCAGGACAGATTTTAGCTAGACCTAAGAAAGAAATTTTTACAGTAGGAACAATCATTCATCTGAACAACCGCCCAAGGGACATGGTAGAGTACCCATCACTGAAGGTTTTCATGATGGGATTGGACTCATCTAGGCTCTCTTTCCCCTGCAAGGTTGGAGCAGATGATCTGTTGAGGTCCCTTCCAACTTGGGCAGATCTATGGTTCAGGTAACAGTGATTGATATTTTTCTTCCTATTTGTAAAGAACAGGATTTTTCATATGATTATGTTAATTAATATAATGAAGTATATTACTGATTTTCCATAATGATTTGAGGAACCTGTCTACATTCCATTTTCAAATTCTATTTTATACTTGGAACTATATATGCATATCCATTATATCATGTGCTACCTTCCACGTACTGGACTGTTACTTGTCTTCTGTTAAATCATGCCCTTTCAAGGCAAGATGAAAGCCAGATGAATTGACAGGAGAAATTGCTTTACTGCTATACCCTTTTCCTAAATCTTTGGCTTCCTGTATCACCTGAAAACCTTCTTGGTTAAAGAACTGGACACTGACCAATGTTTGGACAGACTGGAAGAATAGATCTGGTTATCTAGTTTAATCTCAAATAAATTTCTGAGCCTAATCAGTGAGTCATGTGGCATTAAGATAGATGATGGCTTGTTGTTTGTTTGATTGGCTTCTTCTGTAGCTGTTTTAGAGTAGTTTACTTGTGGTTGTGGATGAAAAAATATTCGTTACAGGGCAGGAGAAGAGGAAGTACCTGGAACTCCTTTGCAGACTTGATCTCAAAATTATGCCTGAAAATCGGCTTCAGATTTAAGTAATGAAACTGTAAAGTCTGCTATCTTAAGACCCAGCTACAGCAAGCTGGTAAACATTCAACTGTTGGCAATAAAACCTGTGAGATTAAGCAGCATCATTATGTCCAGCCTTCTGTATCGACTGCTAATGAGTGATTGCCTACAAGAAATAAGCAAATACAAAACTGAATACTGATGCTGACTAAGGAAGGCCATTTTGCAAAACAGTAACCAAAACAATTTAATCTGAGGGTTAAACTTTGAGAACGCTTCTGTTCTGAAATTCTAAAATTTTGTGAATAATGTTATTTTATACTCTCAAAGTGTTAAGGAAGTGTTCATCTTGAACTTTTTCTAGTACAGAGCAATAAACAGCCTGACAAAGGAAATTAGATAAACCACCTCAGTTTTTGCAGCCAGTCACTAACAAACATGGATGTGTACCATCACTGATTGGAAAAGCCATCTGTGCTGTCTATAACTTTGTTACATTCACTATTGATAAAACTCCTTGTGACAGAAAATTGTCTTCCCTGAGGTTGTTGTGAATGAGAAAACCTTTTTCCTCGTATTTAAGTTCAGTGCATATTCTGCTACTTTTCTTTCTTCTTAAAGCTACTGTGCTTCCTGTTGTAGAGTGTGTCATTGCTGTATGTGATCAACCTAAATTCATTTGGTTAGTCTTGCTTCACTGATGATGTGGGGGTCTTCATCACAGCAGGAATAACAAAAAAACCCAGCCCTAACATCTCACATATACCTATGTCAAAACCAGTGAATATTGTTTGGGTATAGTTTCTATCTCTTATTTTCATAGAATCATAGAATGGTTTGGGTTGGAAGGGACCTTAAAGACCATCCAGTTCCAACCCCCCTGCCATGGGCCGGGACACCCTCCACTAGACCAGGTTGCTCAAAGCCCCATCCAGCCTGGCCTTGAACACTACCAGGGATGGGGCATCCACAGCTTCTCTGGGCAACCTGTTCCGGTGCCTCACCACCCTCTCCAGGAAGAATTTCTTTCTGATAACTAATCTAAATCTCCCCACTTTCAGTTTAAACCTGTTCCCACTTCTCCTGTCTTTTCGTTATACTGGCAGTACACAAATGTGTCTTTTCACTTACATCAACTTGTTTCTGCCAGGCTGAACAAGCCCAACTCTCTCAGCCTGTCCCCATAGCAGAGGTGCTCCAACCCTGTGACCATCTTTGTGGCCTCCTCTGGACTCGCTCCAATCAGTCGATAGCCTTCTTATGTTGTGGACCCCAGAGCTGGATGCAGCACTCCAGGTAGGGCCTCATGAGAGCAGAGTAGAGGGCAGAATCCCCTCCCCCGCTCTGCTGGCCACGCTTCTCTGGATATAGTCCATTTTGAGCTTATGAGCATTGAAGTGAATGCAGCTTGCTATAATAAAACTTCCCAGTTTTTTGGAAAGAAAAAAAAAAATCAGTAAAATCCATGCCCTCATGTTTGTATTGGAGAGAAAAAAATCCTTCTTTGTTATTATTGAACATAAATCTTTAATTAGGAAAATTAACGTACATCTTATCCTAGGATTCTTTATTTTCCTTTTTTTTTTTTTTTTTTTTTTTCCTGTGAAGGATATGTCTTGTAAAGTAAGCATGAATATCCTACACATTTCAACAGGGGAGATGTATAAATATATCTGTAGGTGCATCCACAGAAATGCAGACATATCCCAAGGTCCATTTAAAGGACCAAACATCTTTCCTTCCATGTTACTATTGCTAAGCAACCACTTCCTTCTGTATTATTACAAGAAGTGTACTTATTAGAACCGCATGAAACCGTATTTCTCCTGAGAAGTCGTTGTGGTCAGTCTAGGAGGGCTTCAGTCATAGGATTTTCAAGAATAATCAATAGCACGGTGTTAGAATTAACACTGTAACAATATTGAGGTATCCCAAACATTAGTTCTACAAGCTCCCTTCACCTGGCTCTTGGTAATTTCAATGAACGGAAAAATAATCTTGAATGGCATTAAATTGTATCATCATAGTGAACTATGCTGTTTTGACACTGTAATTTGGCTTATTGACTTTAGTGTATATATATGAGTGTGCGATATAATCTTAATGTATTATCTAGAGACTCACTAAAAAGATATGGTTGTTACAGAAACATATTTCTCTTTCACTTTAAGGCTTTTTCACCTTATAAACAGTTCCAGCTGTTCATGGTCCTTCTCCAAAAAGTACCGAGCTAACCAGAAATAAGCATACAGGTTATTATCAGAGAGCAACCAGTTATTTTCGCTTCCTAGAAGTCAGAATGTAGATTTTTCCATTTTTGTCTATTTAAAAATTATTTTGTATATGAGTGTTTTGAAGATCTGTTCTATATTCAATGACAGATGATAAAATAGTTGAACAAAACCACAAATATAAGCTTCCCTGACAATGTATCGCACCAAAAAACTTTTTTTATTCCTCTCCTTTGCTTTCTGTGTGTGTTTTAAATAGATTTGGTTATCTTATCACCAGTAACTCAGTAGGAAAGAATTATTTCTGTTTATGAAAATTAAGACAATAGATTATAGTGAGTGACATGTTTGTTAAAGTTTTTTTCAAACTTTTTAAAAAAAAAGTTTTTTTCAAAGTCTGTTACTTCCTTGCCTCCCACATATACATATACATCCCAGAAATACAATACTTTTAAAAGAAAAGTGTTGATACCTCATTCTTGGTTTTTATTACACTTAGAGGAAAAAAAAACCCACCTGTTCCTTGGGTCTTTGTTGTGGGTTGACCCTGGCTGGAGGCCAGGTGCCCACCACAGCTGCTCTATCAATCCCCTCCTCAGCTGGGCAGGGGAGAGAAAAATGTAATGGAAGGCTTGTGGGTTGAGGGAAAGATAGGGAGTTCACTCAGCAAGTAGCATCACAGGTAAAACAGACTCAACTTGAAAAAAATAAGTTTATTACCAATCAAATCAGAGTATGATAATGAGAAATAATAAACAAACTTAACACACGTTCTCCCCACGCCTCCTTTCTTCCCAGGCTTAACTTTAAGTTTCTCCTTGAGTGGTGCAGGGGGACAGGGAATGGAGGTTGTGGTCAGTCCATCACAAGGTGTCTCTGCCTCTCCTTCTTCCCCAGGGGGAGGGATCCTCACACTCTGCCCTTGCTCCGGCGTGGGGTCCCTCCCACAGGAGACAGTCCTCCACCAACTTCTCCAATGTGAGTCCTTCCCACAGGCTGCAGTCATTCACAAAGTGTTCTGGCGTGGGTCCCCCCATGGGGTGCAGGTCTCCAGGAGCAGCTTGCTGCAGCCTGGGTCCCCTGTGGGGTCACAGGTCCTGCCAGCAAAACTGCTCCAGCTTGAGCTCCTCTGTCCTTGGGGCCACAGGTCCTGCCAGGACTCTGCTCCAGCACGGGCTTCCTGCGTGGTCACAGCCTGCTTCGGGCATCCTTCTGCTCCAGCATGGGGTCCTCCATGGGCTGCAGATGGATCTCTGCTCCACTGTTGACCTCCATGGGCTGCAGAGGGACAATCTGTGTGACCATCGTCTTCACCACGGGCTGCATGGGAATCTCTGCTCCAGAGCCTGGAGCACCTCCTCCCCCTCCCCCTGGTCCTTCTCACTGACCTTGGTATCTGCAGAGTTGTCGCTCTTACATATTCTCACTCCTCTGTCCAGCTGCAACAGGTCTTGCACTGTTGGTATTTTTTCCCCCTTCTTAAATATGTTATCTTAGAGGTGCTACCAACGTCACTGATGGGCTCAGATTGACCAGTGATAGATCCTTCTTGGAGCTGCCTGTAATACGCTCTGTTGGACATGGGGTAACTTTTTACAGAAGCCACACCTGTAGACCCACCACTACCAAAACCTTGCCACACAGACCCAATACAGAACAAAAACCACATTGGCACTACTTGTTATGATCAACGTCCAATGCAGTTGCAATCAAAATAAGTGGCATTTTATATAAATCAAAATCTATCTATAAATTATATCCTATGGGGATTATATGCTCAGGATTTATATCAGAAAAATCGTACCTACTACTACTAAGAATTCCTGTTCAGTGCCTAGTAGTTACAGCTTTACTTAATGGTAGCTTGTCTTCCTCTGAACATTTGGATCAGATGACTAACCAAGCACCATACAATCCCTAGAGATACAGCAGAGCTCAGAAGCTTCAGACTATTTGTTTGTGGTTTATTTGGTTGGTTGGTTTTGTTTGTGGTTTTTGTTGTTGTTGTTTTGTTTGTTTGGGGTTTTTTTAAAAGTGTTTGAAATAACTCGTGTAAAACCTTCAAATGCTACAGGAAATGATAAGTGGTAGAGTGACAAGAGTAGGCAAAACACATCCCTGATATTTTTAGAAATACAAGACCAATATAATTTATCTGGGGAATTTTGACTCAAAATATTAGGTCTTAAACACAGTTATGTCTCCCTGGCCTCTTCAGTGAGACCTGCATATAGATGCTAGATCTGAGGCAACACTTCCGTAAAATTCATACTTCACATTGGTCCAATTACAAATCCTCAGTTATCTCTGCACTATGTTCATGGATCCCTTCTGAGCTCCCACAAGGGGTCTCTTCAGTTGTTCTGCACAAGATTTGTCATGTCCCTAGCAGAGCTGATCTGCTCAAGTGCTACTGTTAATAATCTTTCTAAGCTTTTGCTGATAAAGCAGTTTCCAGACAACAAGTTTTTAACTCAAAGATAATTGCATGTTAAATTTTTTAAACTGATACGGTTTTCCCAGAGGCATCTCTACGTGACAGGTAGATGATAACTTACATAGGAAAATGAACATTCTCGGTATACGAAATACTGTGTCCTGTTCTACAACCTCCACTGCGCCATTCTGTGATGGAGAATAAGCAATTTAGTGTGAGTGTGGATGAGATGTTTAATCTCTCCATGCAGCAATTACTCTATATTTAAAAAGTGAATACAGATTACTTATCCATTGTTGTGTACTGTATTCAGATGTCTGGACTAAAATGTGCTGTACAAGTAGAAGCATTACACTCACCATTACTGCATGCATAATGAAAAGCCATTCACAGTAGCAATTTCAAAGATAGGTAGTGCCTTTATTTGGCTTTTAAGAGATCAAGGTTTCCATTTGATGACTGCCTAACCAATTTTCTAAATGTTAGCATACTGTGATGTCCATGTCATCATATAATACTTGAAAAAAACCTACCCCAAAATGCTGTACTATACATTATTAAGAACGTTAGCTGCAATTAGAAAAATACCTGACTGTTTCTTGGATGAAAATCAGAAAAGCTGCTCCAGTGGCAGTAAGTAGGAGGAGAGAAAAGAGAAAAATCACCAAAGAGGTGATTTTTTGTTTTTAAGGACTTTGACTTCAGCCTTTTTGCCACTTTTAGCTGTTTCCAGAAGAAAGCAATAATGTATTTTTATAGGCAACATGCAAGAGATTTTAGAAGTATAAACTACAGTATGCCTTTCTTGTAAATTAAAAAAAAAAAAAGTTTTTGCTTGCTTCTTGATTAAAACAGAAATATATCTGAAATTTGTTGTGTAATATGTTTTCTGTGTTGCTAGAGAGTGTTACAGACTTTACAACACAGTACAGTATATTGTAGCTACACTTTATTTAAAAGGAGAAAGCAGATATTCTACTGTTTTGAATGGTTTTTAGAAAACAATGCCAAACTCTATGTATGTGTATGAGGGTGTGGGTGCCATCCTGGGGCTCACAGGATGTAAACAGTAATTCACTTTTTAACTAACTTCATCTACAAATGAAGTTAATTTTTAGTATTTTTGTCTATTCATAGAATCATAGAAAGGTTTGGGTTGGAAGGGACCTTAAAGACCATCTAGTTCCAACCCCCCTGCCATGGACAGGGACACCCTCCACTAGACCAGGTTGCTCACAGCCTCATCCAGCCTGGCCTTGAACACTCCCAGGGATGGGGCATCCACAGTTTCTCTGGGCAACCTGTTCCAGTGCTTCACCACCCTCTCTGGGAAGAAGTCATTTAACCATTATGCTTAGCTATATAACATTGTGTTTCTTTTATCATTTGAAGTGATTAGATACATGAAAATAAAATAACTTTGACTTTGAAACAATTACACCTGCTGCTTAGATGTAATGTGTAATGTTAGCTAAGGCTGTGGCCTACTGAAACATCAATCTGGTGTTAAAGTGACAGACAGAAAGAAAAATGTTTATTTTCAGTAGTTGGAGAACGACTTGGTTATTTTGAGGCTGGTAGAATCTAAAAATTACGTTTAAGCTTTTGAAGTTCTTAAAATTTGTATTTAACAAATATAAACATTGATACTTATGTAATTTAAATGTTAAGTAAATGTTAATTAAATTTCCAGTGAATTCATTTTAATAGTGACTTTCTTAATGCCTATTTAGGCTTCACATCTAGGTAAATATATACTGTAAAGCACAGAATCCCTGTCAAATTTCCCTGTTACTGACATTTGGTGCTCTTCAGTTCATGAAATAAACACACACACACAATAATTGTATAAAGAATTATATGCTTTTGGTTCTCTGAAGATTCTGAGGTTGGTAATGATATTTCAGCTGGTTATACAGGTCATTCCATCCACCACTGAAATGCAAAGTGGCAGCTGCTCAGGAGTGCGTAGCAGTATTTGCTTTCCTATACTGCCAAGCAGAGAATACTGCATCCAATTGAGATCGCAAGGGGAGTTTGGCAGACAGAAGGTAATTACCCAGGGTATCTTGGGGATAACACTTTTAATCCTGTGAAAAGTGTTCTGGGATACTTAGTGACCCACATGGTTAAAGTGTCCATGGCACCTATCTTCCAGCTGGAAGCATTTACCTCAGTGCAGTTTGAACAGGTGGTTGTTTTTTTTTTTTGGGGGTGGGGGGGGGGGGATGGGACCAACTCAAGAGTAATGCTGTGCCTTCTGTGAATTTAGATTGCATCTTGGCCTTTTTAGCTGCACAAACCCATGAAATCCGTCCAGGAACCCATGAAATTTATCTTGGCTTTGGATGTACAGTGAGAATATGTAAATTGGTTGTAAAATAATCCTGCTTTAGGTTTGAAATTGCATTAGGACTTGTCTACATAAAGGCAATTGGGAAAGTTAACCCAAATTGACTAAAGTTGTGAATTCAGAGCACTATAATTAAAGTAGATTAGTGGATTCACATCCTGAATAAATTAAATTAAACCAAATGCAAGCCTTTTTAATTCTGAATGAGAGTGTCCAGGCAGGAGTTTAATATAGTTTAACTAATCCATTTTGAAAGTTAGTTCTGATTGATCTTGATGGGTGTCCATGAAAACGAGACATGCAAAGGTATATGCCTGTACGTGAGTGAACTCATACAGAAGCTCAAAGAAATATAATAAAATTAATAAAATACAACTTTGTTCGTTTACATTTTCCATTTCAGGGAGTATGCTGATTAAACATTCAAAATCATAGAAGTGGTCAAAATAAGAGTTCCATGTTTCCACAGGAACTAGGTCTCTAAGAATAATGAACTTTTAAGTTCCCAAACTGTGCGTAGGAAAACGTTATTCACTTGTGTGTGGATCAATCTCATTAAGCTTCCTGCTCCCTTTAATAGGTATGTTAGTCTACAGAGGCAAAATGAGTAATCACCCATGCAGAAGACCTTAAACAAGGTAGCACTGTATGCAATTAAACCAAAAAAACCCCATAACTAGAATAGAACTTGAACAAGATGTCATATACATATTGTTCCTTGCATGACATAATCGATTCTCAGTGCTGCAGGTACATCTTCAAATGAGCTGGGGAAACTCTGAGGGGATAAGGAGTTGAGATGTAAGAACAAAATAGATTTCAAGGCCTCCTGTGCGTTTGTTTTTTTTTTTAAATTTCCTGTTTCATTTGCAATATATATTCCACCTTTTACTGCTGTAAACTTTCCTTCATCGTACAAATTGTAAGCCATGTTTCTAGCCCAATTTGAGGTGTGTACTATCCTTGTATTTCCTTGCTATAAATCATCCCTTATACTTACGTGGTGACACACAGAGAAATTGTTATTGCAGTTTCTCCTTTCTGAATAATATTAATTATTATTCATAATAATAATTACCTATTCGTGCAGAACATTTTTTCAGCTAAAAAAAAATCTGAGGAAGCAAAATTTATATGCTGCATAGCTAAACTAGTCATAATATGGGGAATTTAGATTGTAATGAATTAATTATATTTTAAATAATATTTTCTACTAAGCTCAAATTCATTATTCTTCTCTGATGCAAAGAAATGCACAATGAAATGATATATACAAGAAATTTATTCTGATTTATTGCAAATTTGAGGCAAAAATTGGGGACATTTCATGTAAAAAGGGAATATTGTCATATGCAAGTTGTTAAACGAGCAAAAGTAGAGTGGGTGAAAGAAAGAACATGTTGATTTCTGGGCATGTTGATATGCTGTACATCTGGATGGCCTAATAATTAAAAATAACTGTAATGTGTAATGAGGGAAGTTTAACACTCAATAGTGTGAACAGTGGGAGAGCTCAGATATCTAATGACTGAGCTTGTCATTGCCTAGAAGGATTTGTAGGAAAGGTATTGGTAAAATCTGTTTTCACATTGATTTTATCACTGGTCCCAGTTTTTCTTTCTGTATTTGCTAAGTTTCTCATTGGATATTAGACCATACTTAGATTTCTTAAGAACTCAGTAATCTCACAATTTAGGGCTAAAATGTCAGATAAAAGTGAGAAATGTTGTTAATACTTTCTTTTCAACTGAAGCTAATAGCAGACAAATCAGTTTCTAACTTTTAGTCTGTGCAGTATATTTGCTTTTGAACTATATTTTATAAACAGGATAAGAGGAATATTAAGCTAAAATGAAATTCTGAAGTTTCACCTGGTAATTTTCATTACTGAAATATTAGCTGTATTAGCCTAATAAAGCCTTATTTCTGTAATATTTTTTAAAAACCTGATGCTCTAAGATTATGTTTCAACTGCACATATTGGAACAGTTTCCAGCTTCTGTCTCCTGAAACAATGTCTGAGTTGCATCCAGTCCCCATGCAGGCAAGACTGGATGGCATGCAATCTTTCATCTTTGCCCTGGTTTCTATGGAAAGGGCATAGAGATGTGTGGGCCCAAAGTGGCCCACAGCTCATGGGAGAGTTCAAAATTGTGGGACAACAGACCTGGACTTGCTGTACAGATTCAGCAAACCCTTCCTGCCTTCAGAAGGTGACTTTTGGGAGTGTTCAGTCAGATTGTTTCAAGAGCACGGAGAGACTGGGATCTGTATCGATAAACTGGTTAGGTTAATTAGGCTCTTTCCTGTACAAGGTCTGGAGAGTGTTATTTCAGGGAGAAAGTCATAACAGCTTGTATGCTGCTTTTTTGGTAAATAGGGAAGTACTAATACAGAGTTATGTCTTAATGCTTTTTGGTCTTCGCGGGACTTCAGTACAGAACTTGTGAGTGTAGAACTGCCCTGTGCTGTTGGACAATTGTCTCTACTTAGGCATCCAAGTTACTTGTTTTAAAAATGCAACAGAGATTATGTGTGCTTTCCAAACCACAGTGGGAATCTACTACTGTTTTTCTTTAGTCCTCTGTCCCTCTGCTGTCAACTGAAAGGTTCCTGGTGCATGACACTACCTTATGCTGCTGGAAGATGCGGGTTCCGTCCTCTGCATTATAAGAGGTGGAAGCCCATACCCGCCCGCTCTCTGCTCTGAGGTGGGAGTGCTCATTCACCCATGATGGGTGACTTTTTTTTTTAAAGGCAAGAGTGCAAAGTATTGTGTGCCAAAGAGAAGAGGCACAAAGAAATATGTGACATCCTAGGCCAAGTTTTAGAGTTACCACATTAGAAGTGAGTTTAGGAGACTGCAAATGGATTTTATCCAACAGGTTTAATACACACATTCCAGGCTTAAAATAGATGTGTACACGGAATACTTTTGCTATTTATGTGTTGAACTTTCTGGCAAACGTTTCTTTTTAATTAAAAATAAGTATTTTTTAAATATCTGCAATAGACAAGTCATTTAATCTGATGTAGTCAAAATCTGGGTTTGTGTGTAGTGTGCTATGTAATTAAAGAACGGTTAAAAGAACGACAACAGCTATTTATTTTTTCATTCTTTAAGCATATTAGGAAAGGTTAAGCACTTAAAATTACATTGTTCAATATGACACAGAAGAATTAGTTTTCTCTGTTGCCTTATTTTCATTTTCACAAGCAAAAATGAAATAGAAGTTTTAAAGAGAGATTATGTCAGGCCAAAATTGTATGAAACCATGATGGTGCATCGAGCCAGAAATTTTCCTAAATAGGAAAACTAAGAATTACTTAGAGGTCACAGAGTACTAGGCTAAAATGAAGACATTACAGCTAATGTCCTGTGTGCTTTGGTAGGTGAGGGTAATGTAACAGCCCCTGTGAGATGATTACTAGGCAAAACGATTTGGAGCAGTTTTGTGGTTGCTTTGCCTTACAAAAAAAAAAAAAAAAAAAAAAAAAAAAAAAAAATTAGACTGCAGCTACCCAAGGGATCTAGACAATACAAAGGTAGTCACATTTTTCCTTATTTTCTCTTTCAGTTCTGACCAAAAAGTCTGCAGATGTACTCAGAGATCTGTCCAGTAGTAATTAGATTAGCATAGTAATTGGACTGTGACTCCATTTATTCATGCAAATTAAGACTAACCCATTTTTCAACCATTTTTTGTTATTTTAGCAAACAGAACAGCTTATTTGATACCATATTTAGTTGACCTTTTTTTTTCCAGATGTCATATTTTTCAAGAGCTGAGAAAGTTTCTTGGGGCTTAAAGGTTATATAACTGTATATGAACTTGGAAATGTTTTTTAAAAGTTTACTCATCTTATAAATCACTATTTTCTAATTTTTACTAAAAGATATACTATGTCTCACTATAAAGGTAGCAGTATATACTTAAATAAATAAAATTATCACTTTGGGATACCATATGAGGCAATATTCTTTTCACTGATTACCTGCTCATTGTGCAGATGTACCTCACAGCCCACAGCTAACATTACCATAATTCATTGATTTTCCAATTCCATTTTGGTTGTCTTTTGGTAATCTAAATCAGACGTATTGCTTGCCCCATTTCCTTAGTTAATACAATGTACTCAGCGTGACTTGCTAAGTCCTGTACACTTTGGCTGAAAGTGACTTGCTAAGTTTTAAAATAGAAGCAAATCACTTCTAGGAAACTTGATTTGCTGAGCTGAACTGACAATACTTCAGTTCCTTCAAAATATATATTTGTTAGTATCTAGCTTTTATTTATTTTCCTTTATATAATTTACAAATATACTATATTGTGTTGGGTTCAGTTAGGAAAGAGTTAACTCCCTTTACTGTGGTTGCCAGGAAGCTGTGTTCCTGAATGCTGAGAGAAGTACTGAGAAGTTCTTAGCTGGCATGGGCCTGTACTGAATTCAACGTCTTTCTCCACTTCTGATACTGCAGCTAACGCAAACTGACCAAGGAAGTATTTCATTCCATAGTACATCATGTTCTGGGTCTTGGGCAAGGAGGGGGTCCGGTAGCCATTAACTCTCTTACTCTCTTGCTCGCTTACTCCCAGGCACTTGCTAACCCTCCTGCGTTAGCTGCTTTGCTAACTTCTGTGCTGGCTTGTTGGTGGGTTCTTTAGAGTTTATGGCCGTGCTGTCACTGGTAGGGTTCGCTCGGAATCTGCTGCATTAGCTCCCGGGCTCCGGCCCTCAGGCCGTGGCTCTCAGGCTGCGATCGCTCTCAGGCTGTGGTTCTCAGGCTCTCTTCGTCTGATTTTCATCCCTCAACATCTGGGTGCGCATTGGTCAGTGGATGGTGGGCAATTGTATCATATGTTTTATTTTCTATTAATTATTACTTATTAATAGTATTTGTATATATTGATTTAAATGTAATTAGTAAATAGTTCTTATCTCAATTTTACAAGCTTACTTATTTCTTTTTCCTCTGATTCTTCCCCTCCACTGGAGGAGGGGAGGGGGATTTGTGAGAGCGGCTTCGTGGTTTTTTGCTAGCCGGAGTTAAACCACGACATATATATATATGAGATGTAGGACTGGGTAGTATTTAACCTACAGAATGAGCTGTTAATGTAATCATAAACATGCACACATTGCTTTCTGCATATTTGAAAATTATTCCTTCTCCTTCTGTGAAGTAAGGTTTTCAATAAGAGGCCTGATGCTGTACTGCATCAATACTAGTGGTCCTTATGGTTCCCAGCAAAAAAGGTACGCCATAAGGTATTGGAATAAACTACTCTTTATTGAAGCTATGATGAGAAAGAGTCGAGTAAGTAATGTCCCTTCAGATGCTGGAAATGCTGAGCTGTGCAGCTTTGGGGCTGTGCAGTCAGAACATAACACAACACACTGCGCAAAGCCTGTCCAGGAAGGGATTCAGAATGTTGTGATCTGTGGACTTTTTGTATTGTTTTCTCAGAGATAGACAATTCTGAGATAAAGACACAGGTATGATGTTGGCGTCATTGTCAGGTGCCATGTGGGAACATGTGCAGACATGTCCTTCACAATTAGTCAAATAAGTTTATCCTCTGTCCAACGCTTGCTCAGTGATCAACTGTGTGGATCGCTAACTCCACAATGTACAATGGTCCTTCAGGTAGGATCACTATGTATGCCTCTCTTTTTAGTGTATTTTAACATTTTTACCACTCCTGAAGAGACTCAACCCTAATAACTCTCGTTAAATTTGTTGAAAGGCTTTTTGTCCCCTACGGTGTCATAACAATTTTAATTCTGGCAACAAGAAATATATAATAAATTAGATAAGCAAGCCCACATATGAAGGTTAATTTCCTTAAATATAATTTCAAATGACCTTAGGGGGTATTTTTCCTTTTTGCATTTATGATCATGTCTCAAAGGAGAAAATGTAAAAAAATAGAGAGGTTGATCACCTATTTAATTCTTAATCAGCAAGATTAGATGTGCCTTTTACTCTATATATTTGGCCTGAACCTGCAGTTCATGGGTTTATGATATGACTTCTCCCTCAACATCTAATTAGCTGAAATCTTCTGTAAAGATAAATATTGGGGTTTATTTTCTCATTTGACATGCATATCTATACACATGCACGTAAGCACACGCACGCGCTCACACACACACACACATATTTCAACTCCAGTTGAATGAGAAAGACTTTTAAATTATGCTTTGCCATCTTCAACACATGAATGACAGAAAAGAAACCACACTTGAGAAGAAACTCTGGGATCTGTGAACATTTTAGGAGAAGGAGGACTGAACGGAAGGTGCCTGTTGTTTTTTTAATAAAGTTCATATTTTGATATAAGAATAGGCCATTCATATGCCTTCAAACTGCAAATACAGAATTCTTGCAGATGCAATGCAAAAAAAATACTTAAAAGTAGTAAAAATAGCTGAAACAACAGGAAGAATGGCAGGGTAGAATGTGGTTGACAATGTTGAAGAGGTTCTTGTGTTGTGGAAGAACGTCATTTGCGCAAAGCATGTACTGTGTGCGGAGGAAAAGGAGACTTTGCCACAACATCTTAACAGTTTGATTGCTAGCTGGGAGAACAGTATTGATAAAGTTTGTAAGACTTTTATTTCAAGCTCTGTTGAAACAGAGGTGGACATGTTGCCTGAGACCTGTGATATCTGTGGTATAAACAAAGCTATAGCCTTGTCCTCTTGAAAAGGTCAGGTGCAAGATTTCCTAAGATGCTGGGGAAACCTGGAGAGCAAGAAAGGGTGAAGGAGGTATTCAGGTGGAGTGTGGGATACACAACCAGAAACACTGTATCATCATAGCTCTGTGACCAGGTTAAAGTAGGGCAAAGAGGCATAAACACAGTAGTCTGATGCTGAGTACTTTTGACACTCCAGGTCTCAGGCAGTGGAAGATGGATAAGCCCTATTGTCCAAATGGAAGAACAGAATTCTTTTCAGAATTAAAATGTTATAACCCCTCTATCTCAATGGTAGAGGTCACCTGGCAGGGATAGGGGGATAACCACCACCCCACCCCACCCCCCAAGTTTCCTCGTTATAGGAAGTTATTGAAACACAAATAGATGTTTCGCTCTGCTGTTTGTCAGGGATTTTTGTAATTTTTTCTAAGTGCCGCAAGCTAGACTCAAACCAGGTTAAGGTTTTCCCACACTCACTCCCATGTAAATCACTGCTGACCACTCCCATTTCATGCATCTTGGACATGCATCTTTAAGTGGTACTAAATGAGTGGGAAATGTGAGATGTAGCAGTCATTTAATTGCTATTCCTGTGAGCAGCACATGAGCCAGCAACCCTGGAAATGGCTCTTCTACATGCCTTAAACAGTTAAACACACTTCTATGTGCTTTACCAGGCAGGGAGAAATTTAAGTCCCTGATTATGGCTGAGGTGAATACATATGTGTATGTATATGTTTTATCACCAGTGATAACTTTTCATCTCTCTTGAAGTCTAATCATATTTCTTTCAGTTCTGCTAAGAACTACTGAAAATAATGCAGATGACCAATTACAGCACAGTTTTTTCCTCAGCGTAAAGAACCGATTACAAAGTGTGTATTTCTACTGTACTTTTTGCTTTTTGCCTAATTGAATTCCTGGTGAATCCGGTTCTTTGTTTAATTTGATCAAATTCGAGGGACCAAATTATTTGTATTAATAATAATGTAACCTCCACATTTTAACACTGATCAGTCTTTGCTAACTGGGGTAGGTAGTAGGATAATTTAATCACTGATTATAGAAAGGCACTGTGGATGCTGGCGTGCTGAGTAAGAGAGGAAAGCTCAAGTAGAGTCAAAAGGTGACCAGGTGACTGACTGGTTTCTCAGATGTTGCTGATGCTACACCACTGTGACTGTGTCATGCTGTATGAGCCGTGGCACCATGTGCACTCCACTAACCACAGGGTGGGAATGATCAAAAAATCATTTTAATCAAAATGACTGAAAAATAAAAGAAGGTCAGGATCTGAGCATTAAGAGGATCTGGTTTACTCCATCTCACTGTTTGCTGAGGACACTGATTGCCTGAAGCCTTGCTCTGATAGGTCAGCTGGGTGTTTTCCGTGGTGTCACACTCCTGAAACAACAGTCAGCAGTGTCTAGCTACAAGATTTCTGTAGCCATTATATTAAAACGTACAGTTTTATCTTTCCCTGCCACCACCGCTGGGAAGAAAAGAGAATGAGGGTGCTGGGACGGCTTCACTCTGCTGTGACCTCTAGAACAACAAGCCTTTATAACAAAAATGTCGTTCTGAAAGCTTGTACCTGTTGCTGCAATAGAAAAACCCAGGGAAAACATACAATTCAGGGTTTTTTAAAAAGGTTTTTAAGTGTATCAGAGATATGAGAAATTAACAAGTTTAACTATATGCATTACAAAATGACAAATTGAAAATGGTTTGGACAAATGAACATTTTTCATTGTATCTTGATTCATCATTGAACTGTTGCATTTTTCTGTTAACAGCATTTTTCTGTTAACAGTAATTTTTTATCTTTTCCTTTTACCTACTATCTTGCAAATTATTTTTTTTTTTCTGTTTTGGAAATGCCTTGATAAGATTTTAAACAAGTTTTTATTTCTTAGTAATTTTCAGAAAGGGTAGGTGTCTACAGTAGTCTTTCCTTATAAATTGTTCTGAAAAGCTTTCAGAAAGACACTCATTACAAAAGGTTAAACTGCTCTATTTCTTAAGCATTAGGTCCAGGCCCACATAAAACCCTGGGACTTACTTTGTGACCATGCCTCATCTGACTGTTCATTATCACAAAGCCAGCGACTACTGCCCATCAGAATAGAAAAAATAATGCACCTAAAGATACATTGGAGCAAAGAAGGTAAACCACAACAAAATAAAAAATCCTTTCCATAAACTTGACTCATAGAGGAAGAAGGCAAAAGGTCAAATGGATCAGAAATTAAGATATTAAAACTCACGTGCTATAATTTCCTACAATGCAAACTGTGTTATTCACTGGGTAAGTTCATAATTATTTCAATACTGCATGCAAATTGAAATACAAGTAACATGACAGTAATTTGATTTTCAGGATGGCTTGGTTTTTTCTGTCAGGTGTCCGAGGCTTAGGAATTCACTGTTCTGCTGTGACAGACTCAGATCTGATGACTTTGAAGTAATAATATAACATTAATCATTTTTCCCCATGGTGGGTTGGGATGAGGTCTTAAGGAAAATATAAAAGAACAAATCCAGTTAGTCTCTGTAAGAAATAGCTTTCTATCCAACATAGTGGGGGAGCATGCAGTTAAAGGTGGTTGGTAAGTTTTTATGTTATGATTTTGTTATTCTGTATTACATAAAAGCATCTACAGCTTGAAGACTTTAAAAGTAAATACAAGTGAGTGCAGGCCTTTCATGTCTGCTAAATCCCTGCTATTTTTAAAGTACATTATTTCCTCCTGAGCTGTATTTTATGCCAAAATCTTCTCAAACAGTGGTTGTCTAAGGAACAAACTGAGAGTAAAAATTGGTGCAACCTATACCAAGAAAAAAAAAGCTGATAAGAAACTAGGTGTTTTGGAGTTCAAAAGTGGTCTCTAGGGCTTTGGTTGGATTTTGAAAAATAGCTTAGCTGCACAAAGGAGATTTTGGAAGACTAACAGTGAAGATATTAGGCTTTCAGTATGAAGTTTATAAAAAAAAATATTGCATTAGTGGGAATTCATGTGCTGAAAATAAGCTAGAAACCTCTGTTTAGAGCAGAATCCTCATGAATAGTGAAACCATTAACAACTTTTGATCTTTGCAATTGAAAACATATTGGATTTTATTTTAAAATAGATTTTTCTTTTGTAAGATCTACAGTACTTTTGAAATTCTGCTCAGAAAGTACCTCTTGCTGAGACTGATCTTATGTCATATGCAAAAAACATTTGCAATGAAAAGAGACAGAGAAAAAAACCCGAATCAAAACCAAACCAAAACCTAATGGTGAGAACTTTCTCCTAAAGCGTGGTTGGGTTTGGTTTTTGTGTTTGGTTGTTTTGGTTTGGTTTGGTTTGGTTTTTTTTGTTTTTTCCCTTTCAAATGCCGATTAATATAAATCTGCTGGAAATTTCCAAACAGGTGGTAGTCCAAGAGGCTTGTATCTCCTCTCTTTTCCCAAAACAGGTTCTCCATAACAGTCAAGGAGTCGGCGCTTACCTTGCTGATGCTCCTCACATGGTACAAAAACAGCTCCTTCATAGGGTAATTAAGAATAATCCTTTTCTCATTCTGTTCTCAGTCTTACTGCAAAACCTACAAACATGCACCTGCCACCCAACTGATAGCCTCTCTAGCCCAGTGTCCTCACCATCCACTATTGGCCTTAGCAGAGTGAGAATCACATCCCCCAGAATAGCCTTTTTCATAGCCCATCATGAGATAACCTCGTTTAGGGAAATTCTCCTTCTTGCAGTTACTGTTTTTTCAATAAAATGACAACTGTTCTTAAAAAAAAAAAAAAATTAAAATCCTCTTTGGCTTTATTACTGTAATTCTAGATGGTTTTGTTATTTCTGTGGTACGTGCCAGTGCTAGTGTTGAACTATTGCTAATCATCCTGCTGCTAATCTTGCTATTTCTGTCTGCTAACGTAACATTGCAGAGCAGAAACTCCTCTTGCTAAAACCTCTTGCTACACATATGTAAACAACTGATGCAAACTCTACCATTCATTTTTACAGTTGTTCTCATGTTCATGCCTTGAGTCTTCTCTTTATTTCCTATTGAAATCAGTGGCTTTATATTTCTTTTATATTGCTTTAAATTTCTGGTTTCCATTTATGTAAAATTCAAACATGATATTTAAGTGTAACATACAGAGCCTCAAAGTAGACCATTTTGTAATGTCAGAGCTGGAGTCAAGTCTAGGAATTTGTTGTGAAAAGTTGCATGTTTCCTCTTTGAACCATGTGTTCATCTTTCAATATTCTGAGTCTTGTTCTGCCATTTTTCTTCCTCATTAGTTTTGAAGTCTTTCTCATATGATAGAATTTCATTCTAGTGTGAAAAACCTTGTTACAAATTAATAGGGTAAAGAAAAGAATAGAACATTAGGTGAGAGGAATTTTTTCAAGAATATTTTTCATTAGAAAAGAGATATCCTTCATTCAAACACCCATTTTTTATTTAACTTGCAATTCAAACCATCATTTTAAGTCTTAAGTCATGAAAATGAGAATTTTTCTTTTTCAAAATGAAAGGTTTATTCCAGATCACATTTAACTTGGTAGTATAGTTACTGCATGCTTAAAAAAAGAAGTAAAAGGATAAATGTCTGTGTAAAACATTTCTGAATTTTAGTAAGAGTAAATTATAAATTGTACTGTTTGGGATAGCTGATCTCAAACTTTTTTAGATTAGGCAACTTTCCCAGCCTTTTTGGTTAGGGCATTATGAATGGCTGAAGGCCAAAAGAAAAGTTAAGAAGATCAAATAATAGATCAGGTTTTGATGAACAGTGTCTGTGGTCAGAACATTATAAAATAAGTAACATCATGAAATATTTGTTGTCTGTGTAAAAGGTCTATGAAACTTGCTTAAAGTCTGCAAGCAAATATTTGAAAAATTACATTTGTCAGAAAACTTTGAATTAAACTCTGTATGTTGAGATTTTTTCTGATGTTCGTATAAGAAAAATGTTGTGTTTAAGCAAGTTTGTCACAATGAATCATGTTAAATTAGGGTTCGTGTGTTCCGAGAATGTTCCTGGTATAATGTGCCCTGGCAGGCTAAAGAAAGATGCAAGGTTTACCTTATCGAACATCCTTTAACCTCTCATTGAATGCTCACAGTATGTTCGTTAGAAAACAAACAACAACAACAAAAAAAAAAAAAAAAAAAAAAAAAAATCCAGGGAAAACATAAGGCACATGGAGTCAATTCACGTTTGAGTAAAATACATTCCCTACCCTCTGTGTTTGCTTTTGGCATATTCTATTTCTGCTTTGCTTATCGAGTCTGAAATACCTGTGGACCCTCATGCTAGATTGCAGGGTGGTGGTATCAGAGAGATGACTCCACTGTTTCTTTGACGAGGTCATAAAGGGGTTCAAAAGTGCTTGAACGTATTTGGAAAATATTTTTTTTTAAAGAAGAAAAATACAGAACTTTCATCTATAACTATGTATCTACATCATCTGTGGCTATAGCTAAAATAAATATAAATCTCTAAAGTAAGCCTCCTTTAATTATTTGACAGTGATATTCTCTAAGTTTGAGCCATTAGGAGTTTACAAAAAGATTGCAAGTTAAAAAGCAGAATCACGCTCTCAGAAAACTTGAGCTGAGCTGTTTAAAATCATACAAAAATAAAAAAGGAAAATATTAATGTTCAAGAATCTTCTATAAACAGAAGTGCATAGTTATTATACCTGTTAAATTAATTCCCTTCTCTGCTCTCTCTTAATGCCCTTCTAGTTGCCATTTTGAAGGAGGGCTGCTTCTTCATCCAGCTCTGCAGGTGTTTGCCAGTATCTGGAATTATCCCTATCCCCATATATATGACAAGATGCTTTTTACCTCCAAGAAACAAACAATACCTCCTTCCTACCATCATGCGAGCAATATTGTGGGAGCCCTGTTTTTCTCTTTCCTAGGTGATGGGTATTTTGAGATACTGTTATTTCCTTTTCCCTCTTATTGTCATTGCTCAAATCACAATTTCAGAATTGCACATTTTCTCAGGTCCATCTAAGGACTCTGTTCAGTGGTTTACTTGATTGCAAGGGGGAGGTATTTAATGTTGATCATGTAATCAAATGGCCTGCAGTAACCTCTAAACCAGACCTCTTTTGCCATATGAAGACATAGTAATGCTTTGTGATGTTCCTCTTTAATCACTTCTACAGCACATTGTGGATTAAAATCCTAATAAAAGCCTGTCATTTTAATCATTATTTTAAAATGCTGTTGACATAATAAAATTTGCTCAGTCATTTCTTGAACATTTAGAGGGCAAGACGTTATTAAATTTAAACTTCTAAACCCAGGAAATGAAATATTAAGGCAATCACAGATTTATTCTGTAAGACTTCATATGTGGGCTGATGTCTTTCCCCACCATTAGTATTGCTCAATTACTCCTGCTCTTTTTTATGCACAGTGGGAATATCTTCATGGCCACACAGCTTTTATTTTCTTCTTCCCTGGGCATCATTTGTACCTCAGTTCAGGCAACACAAATGTAGGTCTCCAAGCATGTGAAGTTAGGGAAAACACTGCTCTTTCCCCTGTGTCATCTGGAACTGGTACTGGCAACAAGAAGAGGTTCAAAGGCCCACAAGTTGCTGATTGATGGCAGGTTCTTCATCTCTTGCAGCCTGCATATCAAGATGATAGGCTGTCAGAAAGTGGTAAGTTTAACACATACAAGCGGTAATAATTCAGCAGCCTCTTCTGAGGGATAGCATGAACTGATTGTGCTTTCCAGCTAGAAAAACTTCTGAAGCAATGTGGAAAATATACAAAGAAACATAAGGAAAAGGCAGCCTTCTTTAAACTGGTAGTAACATGTATTATGGATGTGTTACTCTTGGGTAAACCATACTGAATGATGGGCTCACTAGAGACAGAATAGAAGAGCTTTTGATCCAGTTGGTGCAAACATATATTAAGGAAGTATACGTGGTCTATTTTGGTGGTGGCTACTATAAATAAAAGTGTCATACCATGCCATTATCCTCGCTGGAGACTTTCAAAAGCTGCCTGAACTTGTTCCTGTGTGATCTGCTCTAGGTGACCCTGCTCTGGCAGGGGGATTGGACTAGATGATCTCCAGAGGTCCCTTCCAACCCCTACCACTCTGTGAATCTGTGAATCCAGAATTTAGTGAGCACTGAATAGAATATATATGTAAGTGTATATATACAAGACTAATACCCAACAGCAACTTTTAATATAGTAGTGGGAAAGTATTAACATTTAAGTTTGTGTGGTTTATGCAGGGGATTTGTAGGCCAAATGCAGTCAGGAATATGCCTCAGTTTTACTACTTTGCCTTAAAAATCTCATGCATTCTGTACTGTACTTACTCAGCAGTATATGTCAGATGAGTTCTCAGATTTACGAAAGTTGGGGCCTTGCCCATAGTATACTACTGAAGAGACATTAGGCAGATTAAAATGAGAAGTTTCATCTTGTCTAGCTAGAACTTTTCATTTCAGAAATAGACTGTACGTAAGGAAACTGAATAACCTTAACTTCACGACATTTTTTCTGCAATTGAGTTGGAATGTAATAAAAATATTGCTACTATATTGCTATTATTATTACATCATTGTACACTGTTTTAAAAGGAGGTAAAGTGTAATTTGATCATTATTGATATGTTTCAATCTATAATATTTTTTTTACTAACTCTTCAAAAATCATCACCAAATGTAAATGGTTTAGGAACATATACAATCTGGAAAGCAAAATATTTGAAAGGATCAGATCATTGCCAGTGCATGCTAAATTACTCAACATCTTTTTTGGACTGCAGGCCAAATATAGATACTGACATTTCTCCAGCAATAAATTATGTTTGCTTGTCATTAGCATATATGAGCTGCCACAGAACTTCGTTGCTTATCTGCCAATTTTGACAAAAGGGTTGCAGATTCATCTTTATCCAAGAGGATCTTCAGGTAAAAAATTTCTTCTTTATCAAAATGCCTCTTCTCTCAGTTCCACTCTAGCTGACAACTTGCAGCTGTAAACTCACAGTTGAGATCCTCTCTGCAGTTCTGTGGACTTACCCTCTTTTTCTGTCTTACGAATAATGTACAAAAACTAAAAGTTGGATTGAGGTTTTTTAGAACGATACTGATTTTTATAACTACAGTTTACAAAATTCTCCCTCATCTTTGTGACTAAAATCAGGGACACTGGCATTTCTTCAGCATGCATCTTAGAAAATCTGGAAAAAAAAATTTAAAAAAAATCACTGTTACACTGAACCCTATAATTTTAAACAAGAAAACCCAGCAGTACTCCAACCATAGGTGAACTAGGGTAGAAGAAGAGACCAAGGATCTTTTAGCTCAGGGATCTAAAATCAAAATTACCAGTTAGCGATAAACACTTCTACAGGGCCTTATAGATGTGTGTGTGAGTGTGTGTGTGTATAAAATTTTCTCTACAGTTTTCTGGAGAAAGGAAGAAGGGAAACAGAGTAGATACCATACTTCTAAAGAGGAGAATTTAGGTTAGTACCTGTTGCCTTAGTATTGTGTTCTCTTTTTCAAATTAACTGTTTGCATAACTGCTCTCCATCTTTCTAGGGTCATGGTCTTTGTTCCTGTGATAACTGATTTAAAAGTTTTTCTCTAATTAATTTACAGGGTTTCTCTTTCCTATTTTGTTTTGTTGAGCAGCACACTGGAATAGTCTTTTATCCCACCTAAGAAGTGACAAGCTCTTTTCCTGTCACAGCAGCATCTCTAGATCCAGTCAGAAAGAAGTAGCACAATAGAGAGTTGGTTTAGGATGGAGGGGAGGGCAAAAACCCCCACCAAAACCAAAAACAACAACCAAAACCACCCCCCAAAACCCCCAAAAACGGTTTCAAAGGGAAATCTTTAAAAGTACAGCATTTATTGAAAATCTTCTTTAATAGCTGTATTAAATGTAGTAATTAATTGCATAATCATGTACACTCCCCATCCATGAAACTGAAAAATACTACACCTTCATTATATCTCTGTGTATAAATATTGGCAACTAATTTCAAATAATAGTAATATTACGTAAGTAAGCATAGTAAAATAAAGAAAAACATTATTTTTCCCTTTATTGCTCAGTGTCTTTGTTCATTTAAGAAAGCCCTTTGAAACTTTCATCTATCTATAGACATTTATCTCATTTGAAATTAGGGATACGAAAATTGCATCTGAGTTTTCTTAGTGAATGACAAGATCTCACTTTTACACTCCCTGTGGTTAGTGCCCTTACTACTTGGGCTGACATGCAAATAGTTCTTACCATATTTGCTGCTGTGGGGAAGGACATTCTGTGCAATAGTTTTTTCTTTAATTTGACGTCACAAGAGTTTCTGGGAGTTTCTTTAAAAAGTGAAAAACACTGTCTTAGAAAAGATTTAATACATCATATGATAAACCGATCATCTGAAGAGAATATGACATAAAGAAAAGTGGATATGTACATTTCAGTAGAAAATTTTTAATTTAATGATTTTGCTATTAATGCAAGTGATGGAAATAAGTGACTTCTCTGTTATTTGAAAGAGTGACATTTCCTTTTGATAAGTTTAATTTCATTCAGTTAAATACCAAATTATCTGATTATTTGTTAGTGTTAAAACTGAAAAAAACCCCTGATCTAGATAATTTAGTCCTTTATAAAATGTTATTCCTACCATAACCCTCACAAACTTCATAAAATGTTTTATCATCTGATGTGTATTGCCTTTAAATTGAGACTTGTTAGGGCTATTCTTACTTGCATTCCCAAGAGGAGCTGTCTAGCGTGTAAGCTCTGTGCCTTATCAACACACATGATGGTGTAAACTGAAGGGTACTGTGGAGAACGTGCTCATCCCTTCATCGTCTAGAATATAAGGGAATGTCATGGCTAATCTTTGCCCTATTGGCATTCAGTGGTCATTTCCCTTCCTATGTTTTTTCTTCATGGTTATATTTATTTTCTTTGCTATCTTTTAAGCAGTTGAACTGACCTCTCTAACACCCGGTTATTTCCTTCCTTCCTTCCTTCCTTCCTTCCTTCCTTCCTTCCTTCCTTCCTTCCTTGTTTCCTTCCTTCCTTGTTTCCTTGTTTCCTTCCTTCCTTGTTTCCTTGTTTCCTTGTTTCCTTGTTTCCTTCCTTGTTTCCTTCCTTGTTTCCTTCCTTGTTTCCTTGTTTCCTTGTTTCCTTGTTTCCTTGTTTCCTTGTTTCCTTGTTTCCTTCCTTGTTTCCTTCCTTCCTTGTTTCCTTCCTTGTTTCCTTCCTTGTTTCCTTCCTTCCTTGTTTCCTTCCTTCCTTGTTTCCTTCCTTGTTTCCTTCCTTCCTTGTTTCCTTGTTTCCTTGTTTCCTTCCTTGTTTCCTTGTTTCCTTGTTTCCTTCCTTCCTTGTTTCCTTCCTTGTTTCCTTCCTTCCTTGTTTCCTTGTTTCCTTCCTTGTTTCCTCGTTTCCTTGTTTCCTTGTTTCCTTGTTTCCTTCCTTGTTTCCTTCCTTCCTTGTTTCCTTCCTTGTTTCCAAATGGTCTTTTGACCATCTCTTATTTCCCTCCGATGTATCTCTCTCTGTCCCACTGGCCTACATCACTTGATCTGTCTCTATCTGTCTCTTCTCACAACTTTTCCATCACTGTGACAGAAAATGTATACCCTTTAAGGAACTACTCTATTCGAACTTTTTCAGCAGGTCTTACTATTCCCAGGCTGGTGTGCTTCTTGATGTGATCTGCCTAGTTTGGGCCCACAGCCTGCATCACTCTCCAGAACACTTGTATCCTCCAAACAAGCATTCACAAAGAGTGTAAAAAACCTGTGCTAACCCCTGGTTTTTCATCTTCTGTTTGATTTTGCAGGGACTGTGTTGTCATTATTCTGTTGACTTTCCTTTTCTCTCTGAGTTAATTAAAGTTTATTGATTAATTGATACTCTGCTATAACAGCTACCTGGCTGGAAAAGTATCAACGTGCAGAATGATCATGTGTGTACAGCATGTCTAATTTGTTATCTTAAGAGGCATAACACCTTTAAAATTAGGTTTAGCAAGGCGTATTTTCCCGAAGAAGCAGTTAATACATAATACAATCTAATTAGTCACAGGTCCTGCCCAGCTTTCTGCAGCCTACTCACTTGAGCTTATGTGTATAGATGTAGCTCTGGCTCCATTGATACAACTTCAGGCATCCCTCTTCTTCTGTTAAAAAGGTTTCTTTGGATTCTTGCACTTGGTATTGTCACCAATACACCTTTCAGACTCTGTTGCATAAACAATTTTCACATTTAGGGAAAAAAAATCCTGTAATAGTATTTTGGCTGACATTTTCCATTGAGGCAACAGGAGCTGCGTACTTCCGGAAGTCAATGATGGCAATTGAAATTATGTGTTTAGAGCTTTACTTTAAGTCCTATTTGCATGCTACAACCAAACCAAATCCTCCTGGTTACTGATTTTGTAAATATTGTGGCCTTTTTTCAGTTATGGGGGTTTATACCAGTATATGTAAAATCAACTCCTCCAGTGACTCCTATTATAGAACATACACATTAGCAGTCATCCTCTTGTACTGTATAAAAAAATGTTGTCAATCCAAATAAATCTCTTAAAATGCTGAATTTATCAAAAGCATTGACTTGATTTGAAATATTTCCTTTTAATTCCATTTTGTGATTGGTTCAAAAATTGCTCATTTTTCTCCTGATTCAAAAATTTGAAATTACAGATTCCAAGTGATAGTTTGCCTGGGATAAAAGCTAATTTTCTTGTTAGTTCCTGTAATACACGTTTGAGCAGTCAAGGAAAAAAGAAAACCCCACACCAGAAACCAGCAAAATGTTTTCTGGATATTGAAGTTTCTGTAGCTAGGAGGATCTGCTGTTGTTCAGAATATGGTAGGAGGATATACCTATTGTCAGCTCTGTAAAGCTCTTCCAGAGGCAGCACCCAAGTTTGATGGTTTTCTCTGAATCTGCACACTAATGCTTTTGGGTTCTATGGAATAGTTAGTGTTTCTGCCCAGGGTGAGCTAGAAAATTAGTTTCTGAAGACATGTTTTCTTTGTTTTCCCAGAAAATGCAGTAAGTGATGGTGTGTCTCAGTAACTTATAGGAGCAAGCAGATAAATGAAAAACATATAATGAAAATAGGGGGAAATTGTCAATTTATGAATTATTTACTTTAACAATCTACAGATTCACTTACAGTTCCTTTCTAAAACCATAGATTTGCACCTAAGTATGTTTCATGTGTATTTAAATGTGTAACGTCATACGTAATCTGCTCCAATAACTATATTGTATCATCTATTGTATAGGATAGATCGAGTCATGAAAAAAGCCATTATTAATACTAAACACAGGAATTTCACTTCACCTTATGTTAATGTAATTATTTTGTGGTTAAAATTGTTTATTAACAGTTTTTTTGCTCATTGTATTTTAGGATTTTCTCTAAAACATAAATAAAATATTCAGATTCAAAGACATGAGTTGACATTTAAGCAAGTAATGATCCGTATGATTTTTCAGATAAGCAAATCACCAGAAGAATTTGACCTCAATTTTTGAGCAATGAACATAAATAGTTAGAGATTTGTATTTTTCAAGGCCAGTTTCTTCTTAGAAGTTCTTGGGAACTTCTAAAAATTTACAAGGAAATGCAATTTTTCTAGCACAAAGTGCTAAAGGCCAGACCTCAGTGTTAACATAAATATAGCTTCTGACATCAAAGCAAATGATAAGATAGATTTGCATATAGATTAAACGTAAAACAAATGCTGTTCATTTATTTAAAGGAAAGTGCAATCAATTAAAATACAATACAAAAGGGCATCACTAAAAAAATCAGTATTCCTCCTATTTACAGAATCTGATGTGAAAATCACCAAAAGATCACCATCACTTACGACCACCACCAAAAACAGGTAGATCATATCGTTAAAATAAATTGCATTTCTTAAACATTAATTAAGACATTTCTAAACCTGGATAGAAATGCTTAAACATTTGCTTAAGTAATATCTTCTTCAGGGTTTTTTTTTTGTTTTATTGTTTTATTTTTGGAAGGACATGGTTACATTTTTATTTATTAAGCCCATATAATTTCATTCAGCTGTATCTTCTCTGCAGACACGAGAAATCTACTTTCCCTAAGACAACTTTATTTATTATTTGGTGGTGGTTCATGGGACAATAAATGCAAAAGAGACTTTGAACATTTGCATTATTTTCATTAAGTGTTTTTCTGGCCTTTGTGGAGAACAGTGGCATGGGGAATAATAAAGTAAGTTATGATAGGTTTCTTGGAAATAAGAGTCTCAAGATTAATTGATTCGGGAAGATAACTCTTAGTTGAAATGCACAGATAATTTTACCAGACATTGTTGACTTCATTTTCTGAAATGAATTCATCATTGTCTACGTACTTAAATATTAGAGAAACATGCACACAGTTATCTCAGTGATGAGCATGTGAAGAGTGTGCACCCTGTGGGCAACTGGCTGAATTTCTTTTCTTTAATTTCTTCACCATCAGTGTTCCCCATTAATTAAAAGAATGGAAATTAATTAATCTGCAGTATAGTCCAGTGATGTCAACCACAGCAAGCAATTAAAGGTAGAGACAAAAAAAGGCCAAAACACCAAAACCCAACCCAACTAACCAACCAAAACCGTCTGGTTTTGCATATCACCACATTTTACTGCGTTTGATATTTTATTTCTGCCTCAAGATAACATTTCATGTAAGAAGAAATTGTGTGTGACATCTTCCTTGTTCTATGGAAGGTGAGGGTAGGATTCATTTGGCCAAATGTCATCCATCATCTAGAAATCTAGATCTGGCCATGTGATGTTCACTGCATAGTCCATGGAAAAGAAGGCACCTCTAGAAGAATGTGCAAGCCACCCACAGACAGAAAGGTCAGCAGAGCCACTGAGTGGTGTTCCTTACCTCTTTAATTCCAAAAGGAATTCAGACCTGGGGATGGCTTAATTGAAGTGGAAATGAACCTTTCTCAGTGCCTCTTTGTGCATTGGAAGTAGAATATATAACATTTCATTTTATGTGAGATTCTGTCCTGTGGGATGGACCCACATAAGTGTGTGTCAAATCAAACTCATACAGGATGCAAAGTAGTTACAATACTATGTTTTGTGGTAATACATGTTGAAAAAATGTGTAATATGCCTCTAAATGCTGCTACAGAACAAATCCTCCATTGCTATCCATATGCTACAAGCCCATGAAGCATGGAAGGAATTATTAATGAAAGACCCCTTTGCTGCATCTTCCACCTCAAAAGAGATGGAGCTTGATGTAGTGGATGAACCCACAGTGGTTACTTTTGATGGTTAAGTTATTATGGGTAAAATGTTGAGAAAAGAACGAAACCTGTGGTAAAACTGACACAATTAAATATAATAGTTCTTTGGAGCAACTGTGGACTGTTACATAATTCTGTGTAACTACAGGAATTTTGAAAGAAATGATGTTTTTAAGAGTCTGTCTCAAACCAATCACTTACAAAGCGATAGAAGTTATAAAAGATTCCTGTAAGGGAAATCGCTAATATCTAGTATAGATTGGATGGTCACTTTGTATCTTATTTCTAGAGCCTCATTCTATTTAATATGTTAATTTTTCAAGATGATGTAAAACACTAAGAAACATTTTATTATGGTATATTGCTTGTTTTTTAGTGAACATACCTAGATCGTATCAAAGGTCAGGTCATTTTTTCTGTAATTAAAATAGTTGTGAAGTCACAGACAAAGTCTGTCACCTAACATTCCACTATTTTCCACTATATTTAATGAGTTAATCTTGCATAACGGCTGTTAGGGAGCAATTCGTTTGCCTTACCATAAGCAGTTGGCATTACATTAGACACTCCATAGTGCCTTTTCTGGTCTCCACTTGCCTGCCCAGAAGGTGCGGTACTCACACTACAGTCTGGTCTACCAGACACCTCAGCAAATTTAAACAGCATCAGACATTCCTATATCTGAGTGTAAGCAGCTGAACCCACCCTTCAGATTCATCCTTGTGTCTTGTAATGACAAGATATACATAATTGTCTAACAAAATATGTTGCTTTAGAAAAATCTGTGGGCTACCTAGTGTAAGACAATAAAATGCTGCTAAATAATGGCCCTGGTCATTTGTGTTTCAAGAAGACCTAAAATTATATGGCCAAGATTTTTTTTTTCCCCCCACTCAAAGCAATAGTTTTGATCACTCGCATTATACAGTGAGTGCAAGACAGAAGAAAATTTTACTACTGAGTTTTACAGCAGTAGATTTTTAAAAAACATAGATCTTTTACAAAGGATTTTAGACTGAGTAATAAAAAGTGTAAGCCTTTAATTCAAATACTAGTTACACCTAATTTGAAATGCATATATGTTCATTAAAATGAAGGTAAGTGGATAGCTGTATTTTTCAGAAAAATTTAAATAGAGTGAGCAAATAATTACCATTAAATCTTAGTAATTAGGCACTTTGGAAAACAGCCCAGCATCTAACTGTGTTGTAGTCATCTAAATCTCTGTAAAAATATGATCTTCAGATCTCAGAAATCTTTCCAACTTATTTTAAATCATCACAACAAGGATCATGATAGATAAGTACTTAATGGATTTCTATTTTTCTGGGTGTTTTTAAGCTTTAAAAACATGGGTATAAATTTTATGAGTTAGAAATCATGTGCATGTAGACAAATAATCCTCTTGTCCAGAGCCTACACGTCTTTAAAGTCATACTGAATTTACTGGTGGAGGTGGTGCTGGAATCAAAGCAGTAGGAAAATAGAAGAATTTACAGATGCAGAATGATGGAAATGTCAAAATTTTGTTATTGGTAAAAGCTTGCTTTCTTGCAGTCCAGATTTTCAGCAGCTCATCCCTGTTGTCATGCTGAACTACTGACTGCTTACCATATAATGATATCAGCAATATCTGAACACCTTGCCTCTGTGGTAAATCACAGGATCACTCAGGAGAGAAAAGACCACAGAAGTCTCTAGCCCAGCCTTTGCTCAGCCAGGAGCAAGTGACAGTGACAGTACTGGATTCAGACCAGGTCACCCATGGCTTTGTCATATCAGGTCTTCAGACCTCCAGAGATGGATATTCCACAACATCTCTAGACAGCCTGATCCAGTGTTTCATTATCTTCACAGGGAAATATTTTAACTGAAATCCAGTTAAGGTTTTGGGGTTGTTTTTTGGTTTTGTTTTTGTTTTTTTGTGGGTTGGTTTTTTTTTTATTTTTACTCTCTCTGCATTATCCCTTCAGTACTCTGCATATGTTCTCCCATCTTAAAATGACAGTAAAGTGAGGGTTAAGAGGAATGGATGTAGTTTATTGTTCATTTTCAGCACTGGAATTTCTCAACACTTACTTCCTGGCTAAAAAAAACCCCAAGAAAGCAACACAAAACTGTGATAGAAACTGAGCTTTCCCAGAGATATCAGAGTATGTAAAAAACTGGTGTATTTTTGTGGTATATTATATTACGCCTTTTCCATCAGCAGGACATTTTAATCAATGTGTTGTTAAATCTACTGACTTTCCATCTACTCCTCAGAAAGGTAGGCTGGTATGATTTATTCTCCAGTGTACTTGGATGACATTTTGTCTACTAAAGCATAGGATTCACTAGCAAGGCCATTATAATTCAAGTAAAAATGTACCAAACCCTTATGATTACAACTGTGATACAAGAATGTCATCTAGAGCTGTATGTGTTTGAAAAATCTCTATATAGTGTATCAGTCAGAAAAATAGCGTTGATCCTATCTCACTTAGGAAAGTTGTTGGATTGTACTTCTGTGAAGGAAATGGTTTTCTTTCTTCTGCAAAAACAAGCCATGCAGAAGGACATTTGTCTAGAAATCATATGTAATATAACAGGGTGTGATATCAGAGGAAGATGTGGTTTGTATGAAGGCATGACTCAAGTTTAGAAGGAGACTTTCTGGGGGGCAGAGTGAGTGGAGAATAATGCCATTTCATTTGCCCATCTATTCCTTCCCATGCTCAGGTATTATTAAGGTTGATCCTGGTAATATGTATTGATGTGAAGTATACTGTAGATGAAACTCTATAGTTAAGCATTGCAAAATTACAATTCTTGACGTGCAAAGTAGAAAGGAGGAATGTGTTCACATTTTACTCTGCAGTGTTTCTGACAGCTACTAAAATAATAATTAAAAAAAAAAAAAGAGCCTAGGCTGCATACCTTATGTAACGATATAACTATGATTTCCCTGATATGTTGGGAAAGATGCAAAAACTGCAATCCTTGAAATCCTACAAAACTCCATAGTGCATTATATGGAGACTGACAGATAGACATGGAAATACATAACTTCACAAATACTTGGCCAAAGTGCTGTGAGGGTCTTGTTCAAAGAAACAGAAGCATCACCAAGATAATCCCTGATTTAGTCTCTGACATGTTGGCATCTCAGCATTCTCCACTGAGCTGTGATGTGCTGACTTCAGCATGTGGATGGTAAAATTGGGCCATGACTATACATTTCATTACAACCCCTGCTTACTCTTATGAGAGAAGCTGGGGGTTAATTTTTATATACACGTATACACATACAGATATGCATTTATACATACATATATATATATATAACCTGCTTCTAATAAAAAAGCTAATGTAGAAAAGTTATGTCTTAATCGTGTCATCATGCTAGAGTAAATAAAGAATGTAGAATATTTTACAGGGAAGGAGTCTTGAAATGCTTGACTCCCCTGTACTAACAGTATAATTTGATTCAAAACAGCAGTGCAATTATTTTCTCAACTATTTAAGCATTCTTCACACACTAGCACAGACCAGGTTGGGATTTTTTAAAGAAATTACATTTGTATATTTTGCTATTTGGGCAGAATTGTGATCTGTTTATGCATGGATTGAAAACAAATCACAATTAATGTTAAAAATTATATACTTATATATGATATACTATATACTGAATAAAGTCCTGAATGTATCTGAACCATGTACTAAGTGAAACAGCAATATGTAGCTCAAGAGTTCTGGAACGAAAATGTCAGTTCATTTCTTGTCTTTGCTAGAGTGATAAAAATATGAAGAGCTAATGAAAAAGTGGAAAGGTCTTTTTCAACTTTCAGGACATACAAACACTTTCTTGCCAAAAAAGCACACAGGAAAACTTAATAGAAAAAACAATGTCTGATTTTCTTTTATAATAATAAATTTGGGAAAAAAAAATGCCTGGCTATTTTACATCAAAATATCATGACCTTAAGTCTGTCATATTTATCTATAATTGCATGACTATCACAAGTCAAGTAATTTCTACATTAACTTAAAAAAAAGTGAATATATTTTATCATCATTAGAATTTTCACCTATCCCTCCTCCATGAAAGGTTGCATTATTGGTGTCCGCTTTAATATAGTTGAAGCTAATAAACATATCTAGATGTGACAATGCTTACATTTCTTAGTTAAGATGAAAACATCTGTATTGGAAGAAAGATATTTTAAGATACGGCTCTGTTATGTTGTAGGTAACTAATTTTCCGAATATTTGTAAAAAAATTGTTTATCTTCCTCTTAAGGTAGTCTGCAGGGTTCTAATGGTTTATGATGATTTTTGTTACAATAAACCAGCCAGTTAGTAGCCTAGAACATGCTTCTGCTTCCACCAGACCTTTGTAATAACATAATTCAAAATCCTGTAGATGCTTCCAGGGGGTCAAGTAAGCTACTTCTGTGATCAGTTAGCATCTGATTATTATTAGCTTGTAATTAACTGTCACTATGATATATATGATCTGTCCTGTGACTGGAGAAGAGAGTGGAGCCTACTCTGTCTCCCGTACCCCAAAAGTATCATGCCCATTCCCAACAGACTGACAGGGAGACTGGTGCATGAACTGAAGGTCAAACCATAGCTGTCAAGTCCCAATTATTTTTTATGGAGTGGGCATTATCTGTGGTAAGGAAATAGGAGTTTGTGGTTTTTATGTGAGTATTTCTGTTTGTGGAGGTGGATTTTTAAAGTAAGCAATATCTCACAGTCCAGAATGCAAAAATAGTGGCCACTTTCCAACCTGGAAATTCTATCCTGCTCTTTGAGTGTATGTGTTTGAAATGGAAAAAACTTGCGGATTGAATTATGAAAATAAGGAATATAAATCTTTGATGTGAGTTTCTCATACTCATTTCCCCGAAGTCATTTACTGTAAGTGCATAGTTAAGTGATTATCTCTTATTTGTTATATTTTTGAGAGTTTCTGAATAAGTAAGCTTCCCAGCTGTTTCAAAAATATGCCATCACCTGCAGTTTCTTCCTTGTTAGTGCCAAGCTACCAACCTCTGTGCACATATTCCTTCAGCTATCAGTAATAATAATAATAACAACAATAAAAAAAATAGTTTAGTGCCTATTGAGGTTTAAAATGCTGAATTACAACATGGCAGGTTACTGATTACTTTCAAATAGACAGTAGCTGAAATGCATTCACCATAGCTCTCATTCTGAGCCACAGGTTGAACTTTAGAAAGGAAAATTGTAATTTAAAGGCTGAAATTATGTTGGCAGTAAGGAACCAAAGAAATGGTGTTTAATCTTTTCCTTCATGACATGCTAATCAGTGACTTTTATTAGACACTTAGCAGCAGATAAAGTATGAAATATCAAAATTTCTTCTGGTGAAACTGCTGCACTGACAGAACTGCGAAGGACAAACCTAACCTTCAGATTCCTATTTCATCAGCACATTTTTCTGCTTAATAGTGGTCTTTCTCTTCTGTTAGCTTTTTGATGATGAAAAACATGTTTTGTTTTTGTGTGAGTACTAGAAATAGGACTTGCAATCATAAAATCTTTTGCCACTCTATCTCAGAGCCATGCAAGTGACAGAATAAAAAGTTCTGTCTGCCAAGCAATAGTCAACAGTTATCATGGCAGCTGATTTTGTTTTGACCAAGGCTTCTAGATAGAAAGCTTGTTTTGTCCTGGGCTGATGTCCTCAACTGCCCAGCAAAAGTTCAAGATGATTAAAGCTAATGTAAGGTAAAATTTGTTATATGGTGACATTTATTAAGACTGTAAATCATGAAGGGTAGAGAATATAACAATTCATATAAAAGTATATATATGGGTAAGAGATGAGGAAGGGATTACAATGTCTTAACCCTTTACCTTCTCACTTTACCATGAATAAATCCATAAGGTTGGAATTCTATATGTGATTTTTTGAACTTACTCACTCACTATGTCAGTGTCTTTTCAGTTGTTTCTTGGGGTTGTCTTGTGAGACAGCAATGCTATGGTATTAGAAATGCTGTTGGTATAATTTACTTCACAATAGAACAACTGCTTTAGTAACAGCCTTCAAATATAAGCTATTTACCTCTAAGTGGAAAGACCTTCTTTCAGCTGGGGAAAAAATGGCAAAATTATGTTAGGGAAGCTACGTTTTGGGTTTATCAAACCGACCACCAACATGCTTTCCATTTCTTCTGTATTGCACTGAAATGTAAACCCACTGAATTGGCAAAACAAGAAACAACAATTTAAAAATAAATATTTAGAGCAGGAAAATATGCATTGGCTATGTCTCATTGCTCTACTATGCTTCTTTAAGGACTTCCACCCAGCCAGGATAAACTTAATCAAAAACCTAGGTGGCTGACCGTAACATCTACTCTAGGATGGCCTTTGTGAGTCATGTCCACAAATCTATGAGTGATATTTCTCAAAGAGAAAGAGCTTGATGGGTTTCAAAGGTCTTTTTACAGACACATTTATGACATGCAGCTTAAGCCCAGCTCTGTGCTAAGTTGAAGCTGGTAAAAAGATTTGGAAAGCTACAGGCCACCTGGCAACAAAACGATGGTCATTTCTTCTGCTGCAGCAGGCACTTATATGTCATTCTGAGTTGTCAGGGTTGAGGAAAGAACATCAGTCAATCTTTACTGAGGATAAAATGAAATATGAATTTCCTTGGAAAATTATATTTAGCTGAATCAAAGCTAGGAAGAGACCATCCAGGTAGACTAGAAATGCACTTCTTAAATTTGCTTTTGAAAATAAGCAAAACAAAACAGCAATATAGGAGTCATTCTGTAAATATAAACATTTTGAAAAGCAAACTTCTTTGAGGAGGTTCTGGGGTGTCTTTTTTCTATGCTGCTAGTTTAGTGCTTTTGTTTGTTGTTTATTTTTGACAATGCTTCATGTATATATCTACAGGGAAAAACACTCCTGCTGTAGACTCTTCACACGTTCTTGCAGATTCTCAATAAGAACAGGGAAGTTACTCTTGATAATCTCATGCAATTTTATGCTTCCAATTTCCTTAAGATTAGAAAAAGACAAAAAAAAATCTACTGTGGCACTGAAAAGGGGGTGCAAGGAAGCAGTATATTCAAAGGCAAAAGTGAGGGAAGGAGTGGCAAGCAGAACGCATGGGAACTGCCACAGGTGTCCTCCTTTTGGGTGCGCTCACCCACACAGGGGTAGCAGCAACTCAAGGCCACAGAGCGGGTGGCTGGGACTGGGCTGGGTCTGGCACTGGTACGGGAGATCGGAGATAGTTCAGGCACCGTCTGTCGACTCCCGGAGTGGGCAGTGCTGCTGAATTATGTATACGAATTTCTAGCAGGCTTTTGATTGGAATTAATGGGTTTACTCCGAGGATGTAAGTGGAAGAACTGGAAAGGAGAGAATAAGGGAGGAATTCTCCCTTACACTTACAGTGAACTGTAGACCCAGCTTGGCTGGGTTTTTATCAGCTGGCTGGTTTTGTTCTTAGTAGATGATGGTCCTAGTGTTCTGATAAGGGTGGTAGGATGGAGCTGAGCTCAGGCTAGCTGCCTAAGCAGGTAATATACCTCTTACATGATTGCATTATTGGTCTGAAATTTTGCTTTGTTCCATGTAGAAATTACAAGTTTAGAATTGAAATACAAATTCTGAAAAGCTTTCTTACATTACTCATGTCTCATTCCAGCATGAACAAAATGGAATTCAAGTAATAGTCTCACTTTTTATTAATTTTGGTCATCATAGTTTTACACATTTGTGTTTGGATCATATTTGAAGTCTCAGACAAAAATGTTCTTATATGTATAGCTTGTCACTTATGAATGTGCATGTGTTTTGCTCACCTAATCTAGCTTGTACTTTAGTATATTTAAGTATGGTACCTTCTTGACAATGGCAGGTGGTTTGTTTCCTTAAGCCTTTAAGTGAATTCAGATAGTCAGGTTTCATTATCATTTAACAGTGACTGAGACACATACATTTATGTGTTTATGTAAATGAAACAAGCAACATTACCCTGTATATGTATAATAACCATCGGAATAGAGAAGACTATCAGAAAAAATTAAGTTCTCTAAATATCATATTTTCGCTGCCTCTAATGAAAAAAAAAAAAATCTGTGTTGATGGCTTTTTAAATAAGTATGTCTTGCTGCTTCTTCCACTTGTTAAAACAGGAACTGATGGTATGTCTTGGATTACCACAAATAGGATAAAGAGCACGTTCAAGTCATACCTTCAAACACATCTCCAGAGCAATACATCAGGCAGCTTTTAAAAGTATCTCATTCATTTTGAAACAGAAACCAGAGAAGCAACAAGGAAAATTAGATATTTGCATTATCTGATTAAAGCTGTATTTCTTTTCTAATTAAAAAATGGGCTCTTATTCCAGGAGAACAATAGATAAAGCTGGGAACTCCTAGCTGAAAGGGAAAAGGTAACAATAAACTTTTTTGGCTTGATTTGAAGTTTAGGGTCAACAGAATAAGTCTATTTTGTGTCATTCTACCTACAGACTAAATTAAAAAAAAAACAACCACTTTTGAGCCAGAAAAATGTCTGTGTATCTTTTAAAATATTGGCCTAGGGTATCAATCGTAGACATGACTATATCATAAAAAACCAGGAAAGTCATAAACCAGTTCTGTTGCATTTCTTGTCAGAATTTAGGACAAATTCTGTTACAGGAAGCTGGAAGAGTCTCTTTGACATCTATGGTTGTTATTTTGGAGCAATAATATATTGCCAGAAGGGAAAATGCTTTGCTTCAAATCAGTGTCAAGTTTCACAACTATATCCAGAACTACCTTATAAATGAAGATTTTGTTTTTCTCAGTTATTATCCTGATGCTTGGAATTTCAGTAATTGGTATAACAAGGATGTGAATTGCACATTAAAGTTCAGAACTGAATTATATAACCATACCACTTTTTATCGTTGAACTACTACCTAGGAGGAGATCGTAATGATAATAAAATGTCCCTTGAACCAAGCAGAAAATTATTAAGAATAATTATATTTGTATAGAATTCTATCACAGTGTAGTGTATATATATATATATACTATATGTGCATATATATTATGCACATATATGTGGTCTATATGTGTCCATATATGTATAAAACATATATATTAGTAAGTGTGTAGCAATATTTGAAAATGAGATAGGCCTAAAAATTGAATTAAATACAGTAGCTTAAGAACCTAAGAAGGAAATAAAGCAAGGGTGATGGTACATTAGAAGACAGGGTACAGGGATCAATCCTGGAATCAGAGACTGGGAGATGGCATTGTATCAGTTTAGGCATACTATAAAATTGAATGAGAATAGCCATACCAGGTGAGAAACAAATTACATTTATTTTAGTGCTTTAATTTTGACACCAGTCTGTTGCAGACAGTGAAGACGCAAAAGATAACTGTATTATTATATTTTTCAGGTGTACTCGTACTCTCCATTAGCCAGTTGTTTTTGTATTGAATAATTCTTTATTATTTTTTCCTCCCATAAATTGACATAGATATTTTGAGCCTGTGAAAACTGAGGCTGTCATTTACCTGCATGCACTGTGTTCAACCATGAGCAAAGTGATAGTGTTATCTCCTGTTTTGAACTCCCAGTCTGAGAATTTCAGTTTCTCAATTGCGTGTTTGGTTTATGACAAACAATATACATGCATTCCTTATGCACCTTCTGCTTGGCATCCATAATTTTATAGAATTCTGTTACATGCCTGAGGTTTAAAGGTCAGTTCCCCTACAGAAGTGTTCGCGTATCTTTGAGGTTCCTTGCTGTCCTTCTTTGCTTCTTTTCAAGTATTATTATCCTTTTGGGGATATGAGGACCAGAATTGTTTTATTCTCTCTATTCATTCTTAAACATTTTGGCTTTATTTTTCATTCTTTAGGTTTTTTTACTCTTTACACTTTAGCTTACATTTTCATAGAACTCTTCATAACAATTGCGAGATTTTTGTCTAAGTACTAAGTTTAACAACTGGTAATTTCTGACTACCAGTAGTAACTCCTTTTCAGTGTTTACATGAAAAACATCAGGACTGCTTTCTCCAGTGTACATAATTTTATTATTTCCAGGATGGGTTTATATATTATAGTATCGTGTACTATCACATTATTCTTCTGCACCTTTTGACACTTTTTTCAACATTCTGACAACTCATTTAATAAAAAATTATTCTTGTCATTTAGTGTTTGGATATGTGCTTCAGAATTTAAATATAAAACTAAACAGAGGCATTTCCGTTCAGTGTTTTAACTCTGCCATTGGCAAATTTTTAATGTGGTGAGTGAAGCAACATGGTATATGTTATCCTAGTTCCTAGAATATAATTGTCTGCAAAATATTAATCCTTACTACTGTTGACTACTTTTATAAGTAGAAAGTTGTATAATAAAATAAATAAAGGGTAGTAAGTAATTCTCCATATTTGTAAGGAAATATAAAGCAGATAAGACTAGGCTTGTAGTCCATCTAGTCTAGTATTTTGTCTTTGGTAATGCTGAAAATAATAGGTTTCAGATAATATTGTAGCAGGCATATTTGCAAGAAGGCACTAGGAGAGTGTATTTCTTTTTATATTTGTCACACCTTACAGGTTGAAACAAGAAGCTTCAATCCTTCAAGTCCTTGCCCTCACTTTTCAGGGCACAAATTAATCTTTATGACAAAAGCACAAAGATATGTTTTAAGGAGACAGATTACTCCCATCATTTTCTACCATGGGTCTGTTGCATCTTCCTCTGATGTATGTGGCCCTGGCCAGTCTTATAGCCAGTGTTGAACTAACACCGACCTGCTCCAGCATAGCAGTTGCTATATAGATAGCAAATGATCCAGTATACGTACAGCATTTCCTGACTATAGTACATACTTCCAGCTGAAAACACACAATAATGCATCTCAAAAAGCCAATTGACTGTACTTGTAAGTTATTTTATACCTTGTACTGGTATAAATCTATATAGAGTGGTATGAAATCCAGTATATATAGTGGATTTCATACCCTTGATCAAGCTTTGCAAGTATTCATGCTGGAAGTCAATTTATTGTATCTTCTATTTTGACACAACTTTGTTAAGGAGATCAAGCTTTCCGATTATTGTTATAAATATTTGCCTTGTCTGTGTGCAGTGGAGAAGACCACTGCAGACTGGAATTGCATATTGCTGTCATAGTTTTCTTTAAAAGTGCCAGTCTGAAAACTGAAAAATAACTGAAAATAATAATTGTCCTTGTCTAAAAAATATTTTCAACAAACAAATAAAAATTGGGACAATTCAATCTCCTGCTCTATCTGGAGCAAATCTCTGTTCTCTGTTCAGTAAACCGTTTAACACCTACGTGCCAACTAAAAATGGTGACAATTATATATTTCTAACTCACAGAAGTGGTGTGTTAGACTAAAGTCTCTAATCACACTAGTGATCATCTGATTAAAGATCTGAGAGCAGTGATCATCCTAATCCAGCATGGCTTTCTCAGTCAATATCCTCAACTGTCCTTTATTTAAACTCCTTCAGAAGAGAGACACTGAACCACCAGAAAAGTCAAAAATATATTGATAGCTTGCATGTATTTGGGCCTGTACTGTGTATCAGGTTCAAAGTGAAATTAACTTGACTCCTCTGTTGACTTTTTCAATTCTTTTATAGTTTCTATAGTCTTACACTATTAAGTCCAGAAAAGACCATTAGGTCATTTTATCTGTCTGTAAGCCATTTATCAAGATAGTCCTTCAGGAAATACTTTAAATTTTGTCTGACTACAGGGTGACTTATGGATTGGCTAGCACACATTTTCCAAAAATAATGTAGTTTGGAATTTAAGACATCAGGAGAGAATTTACTATTTTCCATGAAATGGATGTGAACTACAGGAGCTCGAGGGAGGACTTTTTTTATATGTTGGGTTTTTTTCTACAGTGCTGGTAGGTAAGAGCTTTTGCATTAGAGCCCACAGTCAGGACTGCGGGGGATGCTTTTTCATGACAATGTGCTGTTAAGGACAAAGACTGTACTTCATTGTTTTCTAAAATCTCTGACTTTCAAGCAGGTGTAATTATCGAGATTCATCCCCAGTGAGACATTTTCAGCATTAGTGGGTCAAATCCTCATTTGGTTTAATGGTAGTGCTCCTGTGACATGGATTTCTCTATCAGCATCATCTACAGTTCTAAAGAATTCAGCCTGTAGACCCATGTAAACAAATATTGAAATACATTCTCTCTTCCAATTGCATTAGTTTAAGGAATAACTAACTTTTACACTTTAGTTACCATCTATGCTCTGGAGTAATTTCTCTCAGTATCTTCCACAGAGTGATTTGTACATTTGTTAGTTTTGCATTTGCATGGTGTTTCTGGGGAGCTACGCAGAATGCACTCTTCCTCCCGATTCTTCTTTTCTTTACCAAGGCATACCTGATTTTCAAACACTGATGTTATTTTTCTCTTTTTGTGTTCATTAGTGGAACTTCTCATGCATTTAGAGACTTTGCAAATTTTCACATAATTGTATTCATCTAGTTTGAGGATTCTTACATTTTCACATATATTCTAGTTCTTTTTCAAGGATTTTCTGTTTACTATGAGCTCTTTTTCGTGGTTCTTCATAAGCATTCATTGTGCTTTCCAGCTTGCCCTCTTGGAGGAATATATACTGCGACTACAGGAGTTTGTGTTTGAATGTACCAATATGTGTATGTATATGCACACGTATGTAACTGGATGCATATGTATCGTTATGTATACACACTTGTGTATATGCATAACAGAATATGCGTTTATGGATATTCTTAATAGCATATTTAGGCATATTAGGAGGCACACAGGCCCTAGCTGCCAGAGTAGTTGGTTCTGTAGAACTATCATGGAGTATGATATTCTTTCTGTTCTTTTCAAGGACTCCAGCTCTTCATGACACTTTCAGAAGTCAAGTGTATAGTAGTATCTCTCCACCACTGTGACAACACATTTTTTGTCTTCTGCAAATTGAAGTTCATTACATTAGTGCTGATATTCTCTCAGCAGGTGGTCGATGTCAATTATTTTTTGCTTCTGTGTATTGAAAGCTGCTACATATTCATTTCAATTCTGTTACAGAGCTCTGAAGTTCTGACAAGCTGTGAGCAGTTCTTCAATCAGGTAAACTTATGAACAGCTTCATACTAGTTGGAATCATCATGTCCTGACTAACCTGGATTTCTCACAACTTGTCTCTATGTTTGCCTCATACACAGTGGCTAGGTTGTCCTTTTTCCTTTCTCAGTTGTTAGAGTTTGTTGCAGAAGATAGGCATCTGAACCTCACTTATTCACTTACAACAGTTGTTTCCAGATGTTAGAAAAGCTGACTTTATTTTAACATGTGCATAAACAAGATAATTCACATTGATATAAGACTATGTCCACATGAGCAACCTACTTTGTCCAAGTCAGCACGAAGTCTCTAGTCAGACCAAGCTGAGTTCTGTTCCTCTGGGACTAATAGCCCTGCTCTCAAGACTAGCATCCAGGCTGCTGATATCAGCCAGATGGACATACAACAAACTGGTCTTAAATCTTGAATAAAGTACTTCTTAATCACACGTTATTCAGATGAAAAAAACCACCATAATGTGATATTACATTAGAAATATCTTTCAACTTTTCTGCCTGTTACAGTGGTCAAATTCCCAATTTCCCATCCAGGAGTTTTCCATAACTTTGATATATTTTACACACATACATATATTTATGTATGTGTGTATATGTATACATCTAATCTCTAGCTCTGAATCTAATGAATGCTATTTTTACTTGTTTAGTATTCAAAAAACTTTTCAAATAATATATGTCTTCTTTCAAAACCTTTGTTTATCTTATGACTCATTAGAGAGACAATAACTCATTGTGTGTTCATATTACACTGGCAACTAAATCTGTTGAGAAAGACCAGGGTCACGCCCATGTAAGTCTCTTAGTGCCTACCAGAGCATTCCCTCTACTATGTGCACATACATTGCCAGTGACCAGTGTGGATGTAGCATCAAAATATTGCAACACAAGGCATAAAGAAAAGAGGGGTTGAAAAGATTAATTTAATGTCCCTCTAGATAATAAGTCATCGGAATTCATTTTTATGATGGAAAGCAGGAAAAGTATAGTGGCTGGGGAGCTGCCACTCTTTACCAGCATTGGTTGTCCAGACTCACACTACTTAGTGTGTGCATTAGGTAGGTAGAAATTTTTTATTAGCAATATAAAAACTTCTGTCATACTGACAAGTTTAATGAGAGGGATGCATGGAAGAAGAAATTGCAATCTAGAGATACAATTAGTCCTCTGAAAAAGATGTTTGAGTTGTATAACTTGTTCATTAAAACACACATGACAGACTCACAGAGCAGCTGAGACTGGAAAGCACCTCTGGAGATCATCTGGTCTGAGCCTCTACTCAGAGCAGGGTCAGTGAGAGCAGGTTAGTCGGGGCTGTGTCCAGTTGGATTGTTAACATCTCCAAGGGTGGAGACTCCACAGATTCTCTGGGCAACCTGTTTCTGTGTGTGATCATCCTCATAGTGAAGAAGTTTTTCTTATGTTGAAGTGGAATTTCCTGTGTTTCAGTTTGTGCCCACCGCCTCTTGTCCTGTCACTGAGTGCCACTGAGAAGAGTCTGGCCCTGTCCTCTTTACTCCCCCCATCAGGTATTTATGATCCCTCTGAGTCTTCTCTTCTCCATAGTGAGCAGTTCCATCTCTCTCAGCCTCATCTTGTATGTCAGATGCTCCATCCCCTGAATCCCTTAGCTTGACTCACTCCAATGTATTCCCATCTCTCTCGTACTGGGGAGGTCAGCGCTGGATGCGGCACTCCAGATGCATATTGCCAGTTCTGAGTAGAGAAGAAGGATCACCTTGACCCACTGTTGCCACTCTGCCTAATGCAACCCAGAATACCATTAGCCTTCTTTGCCACAAGGGCACACTGCTGGCTCGTGTCCAACTTGGTGTCCACTGGGACACCCAGGGCCTTCCCTGAAAAACTGCTTTTGCTGGAGTGTGTACTGGGAGCTGGGGTTATTCCTCCCCATGGTCAGGACTTGACATTTCCCTTTGTTGAGCTTCGTGAAATTCTTGGCCCATTTCTCCAGCCTTTTGAGGTCCCCCTGAATAGTACCACACCAACCTGGTGCATCAGCCACTCTTCCCAGTTTTGTGTCATCTGTAAACTCACTGAGGGTGTGTTCTGTGCCATCATCTGGATCATTAATGATGACGCTGAACAATATTGTCACCAGTATGCTTTCCTGAGGGAAGGTCTGTGTGATGTTGTAGAAACAACATTCATTGCTTATGAAAAAGTTTTATTCAAACCACTATATTTCAAAACAGTCTGCCTTCTCTCTTACTTGTCAGATCTAAATGCTTCAGTGAGCTTTTTGAATTGTCTTTTCCGTTTCTGCCATTTTGGGAAAGCTCTTCTTCCCCATTGTTGGAAAAATAGTCAAAAAATCGCAAACTAATTATCATGACATTGATCTTAAAGTATGAAAAAATTAAATACTATTGTTTGTGCTCTTTGTGTTGGACTTTGCTTAGAGCTTCTAGGTTTCATGTTTTCTGTAACTGACACTTTTATCCAAAGCTATAAAATTTAGAAATTTAGCTTTGAATATAGAAGCTCAGATACTCAGATTCTAATAGTTAACAAACAAAACAAAACATTTTGAGCCCTTATAAACAAATAAACCAATGAATTTTGCTCACTGTTGATTGTATGTGGGATTCCTTTTTATTTCCCTGACTGCGCTAATTGATTTTAAGATTTGTTACTTCTTTTCTTGCCTAACAATTTGACCTTTATTCCCTCTAACTCAGCAGCATGCAGTGGTCAATGAGTTTTCACTAGGTGGTCATCTAAAAGGCACATTGTTGTCAAATGATAAAGAGACAGGTTATTATAGTTTATGTTCATATTCCTTTTCAGAGGTCAATGGTCACCCTGTTTTTAGTTCAGAAGGCTTTTCTGTTTACTTTGCTGAGTTCTGCGGAGTGCTGTAGGCGTTCTGATGAAGTGATGGTTTCCCTGAGGACCTAGGAGGAGGGAGCATTTAGCATTTGTTGGATCAGCTGTATTTTTTCACCATTTATAAATGGGCAGTAGTACTATTCTCCTGTATCCTTCCAAGTGCAGTGACCCAGTTTGACCTTTCCTGTACTGTTGTGTTAGGTGATTATGTATTTCTGTGGCTTCTTTGCATGAAGACACTTTTTCTCACAACCCGTTTTCCTATTTTATCACCGGCTGTGCTGTCATGTAGGAAGTAAATATACATACCTGGAGGCAGAAGTTCAGTGATGTTTCAGCAGACTTCTGCTGCTGCCTGCTAGAGCTCTTGCACTAGACTAAAATTCGGCTGCTGTCTTCTCAAATGAATTTTCTTACTCCTGTTCGTTTTGTGCACTTGGAAATCAGACATTAGCAAAGATTTCTCCATCTGTCAAAGATGACAATATGCTAGACAATAAGGCAATAATGAGGAGAAGGATGACAGAAATAAAAGGAAGTGTTATGTGTATCTGTATATACTGCTAATACAGCATCAGAAAAGGTTTTAGTATCAAGCTTCAAGTAAGTCCTGCTCCTTGTGATGCCCACATGAGCCATTTTTTACAGAAACTTGTTTCATCTGCATGTATTATTCAAGTACACAATGTATTGCTGGTTTACTGTATATATGACTTATGGCCAGGCAGGATCAAACTGCTTAAGGTGGCAAATCGAATTAGTAAATTGCCACTGCAATGCTTCACATATACTTGGTAATTATAGATCTGCAAGCATTCTTAAAACACGATGTAGACAATCAATACTTAGCTTTCTATTGGCATCTAAAAGAAGAGACATGCTGATAATCTTGCTTCTTCAGGACAAGAGGACATTCTGGGTAATCATGTCTATAACTTCTGAACTCTGGAATATCACACGCTCAGAAATCAGTAGAGGTCCACCTTAGTTTTGTTTACCTGCCCGATCAGAAGACTGGTCAGAAATCATGTTCCTGTCTTCCTGGCTACTTGCACCTATTTATGTTTGTGCCAATCTGGTCCTTTAGTTTAAACAGCGGTTTTCACTTCCTGTTCTTTGTTCTTCCCTTTCTGTCACCCTCTCTCCTTCTCACTTTCTGCAAGAAGGAAAAGTTCTATCTTTCCCCATTGCTTTTGTAGCCTAAACTAGCCCTGCATTAGCCTTCCAGCCACATTATTAGCTTACTTTCCTTTAATAGTTGTTTATCTTTCTTTAGTCATCCAACAAGTCTTTCTCTGTACTGTGCCAGTGGCTCTGCACGTAAGTAACGTGCGGACAGAGAAGTACAGACACTGTAGTATCATTGCTAACATCTATTTTTGCCTACAGTTCTTAAAAGATATGTAGGCTAACAGTTAGGTTGCTGATCTAAGAAGATGAGCACCACAGAGAAGAGGGTAGAGAAAGAGACTCAGGTTTGTACAGTTCATGACTGGTTTTGCTCAGAATTTCTGTAATTCTTAAAAACTTGTAATCAAATGAAGTACAAGTTAAACTCAGCTCAGACCACAGTAGCCACTTATCTCGGTTTGCTTTCATAGACATAGTACCAGCATTTCCTTTTTTTCCTGGGAATGAAGTGGTGGTCACTCAGCATTTGTCTGTAAAGTTTGAAAGAACTTTTCAAAAGATGCTAAGAGAAATATATGCCCCCATTTCCATGTTAATCCCACTTTATCCCTGTTTGCATCTAATCCCTAGTTCAGCTTCCTTTCCTACCCTTCCACCTACAGATTGTCACATGAGACTGGTCTCTGTCATAGTCTGTGCAATGAACAAGGCCCGCAGGGCTTGCGTAATATTTGTGTTTCCGAGCATTTCAGTAGGATTATGTTTTGGATTACACCTCAGCAATACCGTTCAGCAGTGACAACTGAAAGATCTATTATGAAGAAAAAAATGAACTGGTTTTATAAAACTGTGTAGAGCAGTGTTTATCGGGTTGTGATGTCCAGATCAATGGTGGTCCATAAGCTTTCAGGAGTGCAGCAAAATGCCATTTATTTTGCAAGTACATAATATGCAGTTATGAAGACGGATAAACAAAGCCAACAGGGATATGGAAGAAATACGAGAATACTGAAAATATAACCTATATTCAATGCAGCAGTAATTAAAATTTTTGTGGCATTATTTCATATGCTGGATGGATGTTTGTGTGTGTGTGCTTGCATGTGTGCACATGTGCATGCATGTACTATATACATGTGTGTGTTTCTATATTTAAACTAAATACCCCTCAAATTTGTAGAGTGAAAATCAAACGATGTTTCTAATCATTCTTTCCATCTCTATCACAGCATGCAAGTGCCGTAATGGGGAAATGCAGGACCTGTGTGTGGCACTAGCAATATCAGTGCTTAGGAATTCATACAGCTTGTCTGAGTCCACATCACTTCTTTTCACCAGATCAAAAACTGGTTCAAGAGAACCGATTGTCTTGAATGACGGTAGACATGAGAGAATGTGTTTGCAGGCACTGTGCTCATTCTTGCTTTTTCCTTTTAGAAAGTTAGAACCAAAGATACTCCTGCATTCCCAAATGGCATCTTTTCAGGCCAGGTCTGAAACGCTGACAGCCATTGTGAGCAATGATTTCTCGTCATTTATAGGTCACAAATATTTGATAAACTTTACCCACAAAACTATTTCCAACTTTAAGAAAGGAGCCTGTGTGTCTTTCATATATAAGGAAACATATTTGGTTTATTTTTCTATTGGGATCATAAGTTTGGAGAAGGAGAAATTTCAGAAAAATACCTGTTTCTGAGACTCCAGTAAGTCCATAAAACGTATTGTAGATTTCTTCTTCCCCACACTCCACCCTCTAACTCAAATGACTCAAATACGTTCTCTTGGACTTTTTCTTCACTCTACTGTTTTATGACTTGAATATATTCCTCTAAGTATTAAGATTACATTCAGAAATTTTATGCAAATTCTTAGGGGAAAAGGCCACACAATAATGATAACATTCACTTTTATTTCTTAATATATCCTTTTTATATTTTCACGTATAATATTTATCCATCCTTTGTACATTGCAGTGTTGGTGCAATACTGTTATATGCAGAATTATATTGAGAGTTTTGTGGTTTTTTTTTTAAACTTAAATTCCTGAAATTGAAATTGGATTGAATAAATAGAGTTAAGAAAGGTTAGGAGACTTCACATATTAAATCATGTTCAGATGCATTGTAAATTATAATTGAAAGTTGCTACTCTCTGATTCCAATCCTATCATCATTTGAAATCCACTGTGTTCCTGTTCCATGCTATAAAAGTCATTGTCACAGATGTTTCTATTCAGTGGACCACATATATTTAGATGAACCATCTTTTTTACCTTATGTGTGGAAATTGGGGACAGAATTGAATATCTGGCATGTGGCTTGCAGAGTAAACATATAAGACTACAGATATGTTCCCACTGTGAAAAGTCCTCTGTTGATAAATATAAAAACTTGCTTCCAGAACACTTCATAAGAAGTAAATTAATTTGGAATGAAGTTATAGATTTTTACTAGACCCAGTGGTTTACATCATGACTATGGGACTAGCAATGTTCATATTGCTAGTACTGTGTAAAGTGACATAGAAATAAAAGGTGAAATAAAAATGTCATTTTTAATTTTTTTAAATACATCTCCTGATGAAAGCAGTCATTCTTCAGGAAGCCATCACTAAACCATTTCAGAAAATACAACAAAGCCATACTCTCTTACCATATGTGCTCCATGCATACTTGTGTCATCAACATTGTACTGGCATTATAGATGCAAGGAAGAAAATGCATTTCTCTAAAAAATAGAAGTCTGACCTGATTGTTTTCTGCCTGCAAATATACAGCTTATGTTGGTATGGGCCCTCTTCAGTTCAGATAAGTGCATATGAAATTGCTTATGTGAGTACCAAATTTATAAGAATGTGGTTGTTAATAAACCAGAACATATATTCATTTCTTCAGGGAACTAGGTGTTCCTTATATTTTAAAGCTTTTATAGACTGAATTCTCTTTATGCTTCAACATAGTGTAGGTGAAGACAAGCACCCACAAATCTCAGAAAGGGCAGGGCATGAACGACTTTTATGTATAAAGCAGATACTGTTGTTTCAGTGAGAAAACTCTGGAATGGAAAGACAGGAATAGGATTGGGGACCTGAGGAATATGAAGAAGAGTTTAAGTACAGTTCTTGAAACAGAACCCATAATTTTAAATCTTTGAAAGTTTAGTGATCATTGCCTGGGTTCAAACTGTCGTCTAAACACTGGTGAATCAGAAGCACTTCTACTAGCCATGGCATAAGACGATAATGTGGGGCATTGCTAACGTAGCAACATATTCCCTCAGTTGTCCCAGAAATGTTGTGAAATCTCCATTCTTGGAGTTACTCAAGTCTCAACTGGACCAAACCGAAAGCAGCCTGTGCTACCTTGAAATTAGCTTTGCCTTGAGGGAAAGTTGTACTAGATGATCTTCTGACATCCAGTTGATCTTCTCACATAAATTATTCTGTGTATCAAAGTGATCTCTAATACCTTCACTTCTAAAGAAATATAAGGAAAATAAAAGTTGAGTGAAAAACTGGAACAGGAGTCAGAGGTAATTTTTTTGAAGAAAGCAAAAACTGTCTAGTGGTTATTCTGAATAATGTTCCCATATGTGAAAATTCTTCTTAAACCTGTTAATCAGGGCAATATTTTCAATAATATGTAAATGTTTTATTAGACTATGTCCCATTATAAACAGGATTTTAGTATTTGGCTGCCATCCTGTAACTGGAATTTAGACTCTTAAGAATGAGATTAGTAAGATTATTTAAGTGCTTAATGACGAGCACACAAAATTCAAAAAATTCAGAACCTGTAAGTGATTAAGATAGTTTGAAAAATTCTTCATGTTTGTCAACAGAGAATGTTCTTGCTGTTAAATGAAATCTTAAATCCTCATTTCGTGAAAAGGCTTTTTTTCTAAATGGGTTTCAGTTTGATAATTGTAATCCTTCACAATAACTTTGAAGAGGTAAAAGGATAAGCACTGCTGATGTACTTCCTATGTTTCTTCTCTCTAAGATTAGTAGAATAAACATTTATCTTTGCTTTTAACACAGAATTTCGGTTTTTAAATATGCAAACTTGAATATGTGTGAAGTTTGCTATCAGATATTGAAGCTAACACAGATCATGACTAGCTTCATCTATTTTTCAAAAAGGGAAAAAGAGTGGGAAGAAGAAACCTTCATGCTTCGAGTTGTCTTTTAGAACAGTTCAGCCAAATCATAATATGTCTCATACACTGCAGTCAAGATCAATAGGACAATATACAGTGACTTGCTGAAGTTCCTTTGGATAAATTATTCACCAAGAACTTCAGTTTTTATGGCATTTAGCACAATGATTTAACAAATCCCAAAGGCATAGCAATTCAGACTATTGATTGGAAGCTTGGAGATTCAACTAATTATACCCAAATGTCACAGGTCAATGAAGTTTTCAAAAGTAACCTAAAAAGTTAGGAGCATTAATTCATGTGATCTATAGTGTTCCCTCCTTAGGGTCAAGTCTGAAACACTGTAGAAATGCTTTTTACAGCAACGGCAGCACTTTTGCCTCCTGCCAAAAGCAGAAAGTGTATAAAGCCTGAAGAGAAAAAATATGTATATTAGGAGAATTAAGCAAATTTCCTGGAACTTCAGTCCCCTCTCATGTGTTCTGAAATTTATTTTATTATCATATTGCCCTCCAGATATCATTTAAATTGAAATAATTCTGCTGTAGTTTCAGTCTTTTTACTTCTTTAACTCTTTCTACTTTGGGAGTATATCCTTTTATGAGTGTCAGATACCAAACATGTATGTCTGCATTCAGAAAAATCTACATAGACTGGCTGTATTTAATGAAAGCAACACATAACTTGGCCTTTAAATTTCAAATGCAAAATTAAAACCCAATTTTGGCATAGTTAGGGGCAGGACAACATAGCATAAAGCATTTAGAAAGAGCTGCAAATAAACCAAAAACTATTTTACAACCTTTTTTATATCTCTGGGCAAATAGCTTCATTTGGATTCATTAACATTTTCAGAAGTCCTGTATCTTTCAAAAATATATGCTTAGCTGTCAAAGACATAATCATTTGCTTTGTGCTATACAGCTGTACTGAAAATACCTTTGTTAAAGAGAGCTTTTAATAAATACTACTTTAAAACTGCGCCTGAAGAATGACAAATCTTACAGCTATTCTTTTTTTTCCTGAAGCAAGAACTGATCAGCTGTTCTGCCATTGTGTGCTCTTGCCTGACACCCATATTGCTGGTGTGTGAAAAATGAGTGAATAATGAAGTAATTTATAGATAAAATTTTATTTTTGGTTAAAGAAAAGAGAGAAGGAAAAAGGAGGGGAGTAAACATGTTTTATGTTGCTGTTTGGTTCCATATGCACCAATTACAGACAGATTTAGCTGCTGGTGGCCAGAAACCCTAAGGATCTTGTGATGTGTGTTCCTGTTTGTCTCTAATCCTATATTCAACATTGTATGAGGTCTGTTAAACATTGATAAGCTTTTTTTGCTTTGTAGGTCCTCCGAGACTATTGAGCCTGAATGCTGTAAAGACCTGGATTAGGTTTATGCATTGTGAACGGGGTTTAGATACATCTTTGCACTCAGTCTGTTCATTCCAAGGGAGAAAGTCAGCCTGGCTGTGTATTAATACTGGCACCATTGTAATTATTAGCTGGCTAGAATATTAAAAAGAAATAAGTAATTCAGTTTACTTTTCTGATGATCATTCTTCACTACGTCAAAGGAATTTTGACACCCTTAAAATATGGGAAATTTACAAAAAAGTCACAGAATTGCATATTCGTCACTTTTTGTGTACAAACCTTTGTAAGGTAATCTCTACTTTTTTTCCAATTCATTTAATATATTGGTTCTGAAACACTGATTATCTTTTTTCTTTGTTATTTACCAGAGCAAGAACTTTCTTCTTTTTTGGCTATGTATTTCCCCATTGGCATACTTCTGACATTTTAATATGGAAAATAACAATATATAGCCCTTTTTAGATAGTCTTTTTCTTATTGTTTTCTAAGGATACTTTTAAAGACAGAAAACCCAGCAAAATTAACACACAATTTTTTAGTGTCATTTTTTGAGGTCTTGTCTTTTGATTGAGATTGGTCCATACATCCTTTATATATACAGAAACAGTACTTGCTTATCTGCCTGTTGATACAAATCATCAAAGGATAGAGACACATATACTAATTTCTGTGTGTAAAAAGATCATGCGGGATTTGCTTAGTGAGGTTACAGAAAGTGAAAGCATAATAAACATTGAACGGTTAGCTTTCATTTTGCACCTTGAAAATAAATTCTACTTACCTCATTTGAAATGTTATTCCATACTAATTTAAAGGATAAAAACTTGTGTAAACTATCTAGAGAAAAAATAATCTTATCCAATAGAAATAATATTTTTTAAGTTTCTTGGACTTTGAATGGTAAACTATCTGTTACGGTTTGGAATAAGATAATGACTGTTTTCAGTAGCAACTGCCAATTTTTGGTTTGTCTTGGAAACCTGAGTCATGGAAAGACTATAAAGCATTGCATTTAGGACTGAATTTTCTTTTAATGAAAATACAATAAAGTACAATATAAGAAAATAAAATGAAAACATTTGTTGAGTTCTTAATTTGATTTGCAGGATTTTATAAAATAATTTCCTTTTACTATTTGTTGAAGAAACCCTGAAAATTTTGACATTCTAAAATCTAACACAACAAAAGCACCTGAAAAGTTATTCCAGTAGATTAGTTCATATATTTATTCTGAATTATCTCAGTAAAATGATGATGGTTGGTCTTATTTTTAGATTTTTTTGGGTGATTATTTAAGTTCTCAAATAGAATTATTTCAATGGCTCCTGTCCTTCTCCAGAGGATTGGGTTGTTTTTCACTGTGACTAGTAATTAGGCCAGGCCACTGGAACAGAACAAAACAGAACAGGATGCAGTTTATCATCTGGCAGTTGAAAAAACATATGGACTGAATACAGAGTATGAACAGAGAGAAATTCATGCCGTTACTAAAGCAAACCTGTAATAATGCTCTTTTTTACCCCTCTTTCTCTTTTTCTCTAGTTCTACCTTGTCATTGTTTTCCAACACATAACATAGATAAAGTTTCCTTTTTTTTCAACAGGACAATATATGCATTTAAAAAGCTACCTTAATTTATTATTTTTATTAGAATTCCTTAGGTAAACACTCTTAAAATTCTTTGCCAGTTGTGTTTACTGTTGCAATCATAGCCTGATTTGAGCTGTGCTGAAGTGTAGGTATTTTTATATTGCTCCTCCAGAAGAAGGAACTTCTCATGGATATGCAGGGTTTTGTTCCCAACTCAAATGCACAGACAGAATACCACAATGTATTTCTGTTTCTTCTGTTTTGAGCATTTTTGTATCCATCTCCAAAACCAGCAGCTGTTGTTTATAGTTTTCCTTCAGTATCTGTCTTTTAAAGCTATACTTCTAAATACTCGAAAAGTTTGTCCAATATGTCTTTACCCACTCTTCAGTTAGATGTGCTGGTGTGTGTAGATGACTCCTGGATCTCTAAAAGCAGCTTAGTCCAGAGAGATTGGATTGTTCTCTGTATCTCAGGATCACAGTTGTTCAAGGCAATTTCCCCAACAAGATAAATATATTTGTTGACATCTCTAAGTGGCTTACTACCAAGTGGGATGTTAGCCTGATTATCCTCTACTGTTCAACAGAATTACATCAGCTCTCTTCAGAGCATAGGTTTTCCTAAAAAAATTTCTGTTTGCATCCTTAACTCTTAATCAGCTGTAATCAGCTACTATAAGTACTTTCTAATGTCTATTTTTGCTTTTTTGGTTAGTGTTAACCACTCAGGATCAGGTAAATAACTTTTGCCGCAGAACACTCAACTTGATATATGTTTAATTTTCTAAACAAGAGAATATAATATAGTAATTTATGAGCTTTAGATTGTCTTAGAAATGCATATAGGAATCTTTCTGTTTGTTTGAGATTACTATAATAATAACTTATTTTATAACATCTAAATGTATTGTGAATTTATTAAGCTCACTGTTTCAAAGTATCAGAAGTAGGTAAAGGACTGCACTTTGGCTTTGAAGTTATTTGCTTGAAAAGATACAGGAAGGTGTGGCAGGCTAAAAAAAAAACAGATGAAAACAAATCAAAACAATAAAAAACCCAGACTGCAGAGCTTTGCTTTTCCTATTTCTTAACTATCTGCAACAGAGTGAAGGGACAAATTAATATTAAGGAGAATTTCAGAAGCAGCTCCTGATTTTCTTCTGGATGGTTAATTCCCCTTTTGTTTTTCAATATCCTGTTTCTGTGTTCCATTAAAATAATAAGTTTTCTCTATAATTATATATTTTTAAAGTCCTCTACAAATTTAAGCAAACATTTCCAGTAGCCTGATGAAGTAGACCATGCAAGAGTAATACCAGTTTTTCTTGGCACATCATAGTAAAGCCCAGAACAAATTAATTGCTTGCAAAGTGACATGCCAGTAGAGAGCTGTGGAGCGCCCAAATTTAGAAATTACATAAACGTTCACTTTAAACACTTGCGCTAGTTAACTAAGTGAGAAAGAGTACTAAGTGCCTAATGTCTGCTCTGGGTGGCTGAGTACAGCTGGCCACAGAATCACTTTCTTTTTTTCTTTCTTTACTTTTTTTTTTTTTTTCTTTTTCTTTTTCTCCAAAATAGGATATATCATACTGAAATCCAGGTGGCTAAAACAAAAAGTAGAAATTTAACAAATATCCAAACTTCAACTCTGTTACTTTATGGATGTAAATGCCTTGAAAGACTATACCAGCTTTGACTGATACAAACTTCAGCTGAGTGACTGGATAAAATAGGAATTTTTATTTTTGGGATTGTCAAATGACAAGTTGCAAAATATTTAGGTTGTGCCTGTGTGGAAGCATGTCTGAAAGCACAGAGGAAGCAGAGATAAACCGAACTGTTACTGGGTATATAATGAACTGCCCTGTCCTTGGCTGTGTAGTCTCTGAAGTCTAGTGCTGCTGATCAATTCAGCGAGGTATTACCATGGGAATTATATTTCCATTAGAACATGACAAGCTTGTTTTGCATGTTCTTTTTAACTTCCCCCTTCCACCCCTTTCACAGTGACATTTTTTTCTTTTGAAGAAATTGTCAGTCTGGATCCCTGTCTGTGTGTTATAACACTAGCATGCACACCAAGCCTACGTATTACTCCTCCATGATCTGCACATGCTGAAGATCAGGGGGCAGATTTTCACTGTAACTACAGAAAAATCAGGTATCTGAGCTAAGTCATATCTCACTCCCTTTGTTAAGTAATTCAAGAGTTAAGAATGCAGATAGAGGTGGGTGCTAATATGAGTGACTCTGCACGCCCATGACACTCTACAGTCTCAGCACCTTAACTACTGGAGGACCAATAGGACATAAAAACTGCAGCTCTGGGATGAGCTATGTCAGTCAGCTTGACAAGTACTTTTTGTTTTCATTGTTTCCATCAAATTTCATGTCAACCAGGGCATATTGCTGACTAAGACCATAGCTCCACCAACAGCTGAGCTCTGGCAACAGTCACTGTTGAAGTCTTATTTCTCCTCCTGTCTTCACTGCTCTCAGGCCCAAAGTGCTGGTTCATTTTTACCAGTTTGACACCGCCATTAAAATAAATTCCCACTAATAAAGTCAGGAGATAAAAATAACTTGAGATTGCAGTGAAGGCCCAGGAAAGATCAGAATACTGTTGTATGTTCACTTCAGTCATAGCCCTAGGAAACTGAAGGGAGAGGGCAGTAGCCTGCCCCTTTTCATGTGACAATGCTACTGTTGTCTGTGCTGTGAATACAGAAAGGTCTTTCTCATTCTCATGAGCAGCCTAAAAAGAAACAAAAAACATATTTCTGGTTTTTTTTACTAGAGTACAGCAAATTATTAAACACGTGTTTATTAAAGTACACATAGGAGTAGCATAAGGAGAATATGTAAAACTGCAAACTAGTAGGGCATCGCTCAACTTTACTCTTGACCTCTTGATATTTACCTTCTCAGTACTATAGAAAGACTTGTAGTAAATTCAGGGGCCCACAGTTCCATGGCATAATTACATGTAAGAGAAGAGTAGGTACATTTTAGAAAGGTAACAACGCACAAAGTATACCTGAGAACCTTTGAATTATAAAGTAAATATGTGAGAAACTTGCCTCTCAGTGACTGAAATAAATGATTGTTTTGCATGAAGGTGGTGTACTCAGCAACACAATGACTGTATTTTCCAAAATGCTAGGATTTAAATGATTTTGATAGCGATCCATGAAGTTTAAGATCTTGTCTATATTTGAGAAAAATGAGTATTTGATTTATAGAAACCTGCTTTTATTACAGTGCATTGCAAATAGGCATTCTTATATTGCTGACATTGTAAGCTGAGAAAATAGAGATATAGGCTACACGTTAGAATGTGGCTGGTTTTGTCATTGCATGACAATGAACTTTTCAGGTTAAATTTGACAAGTTCAGACTTTTGGCAAACATTAAGGAGGAACGTAGCAGATCTTAAAGGTAGAGAAGCTGTGATTTTCTCTTTGTAGTAGCTAGAAGAAAACGTCACAGGAGAGGCAAATGTTAATACTTTTTTTCTGTATATGTCAACATATGTTCACTAGGAGGAGTGTTAAAGTTATAATTTATTTTTTCACAACATGACTTGAAATTACTCTAATGAGAATTAGCTGTACTTTCCATAGTGGCTTCTTTTCTTTTACACAGAAAAGAAAGAATATGTTTGTATGAAACTGAATATTTCGTGTATTATTTATATCCCACAAATGCAAATAAGAGCAAGATTATGGGTTTTTAATTGAACGATCTTTTGAGTTATTTGTGCTATTGTATTTTCTGTCATCTGAGTTTTTAATGCCTAATTTGCTGCAACTCAGTTATGTACTGGTAATTTTATGCAATGTGAGTGGTAAAGTGGATTTGTTTCAAATTTGGAATGCTTTAAATTTGTAGGAGCTCTACCTGAATCTAAAATGATTGAGTCTGCATTTACATAATTCATAAAAAGAGTTTCAGAAATGAGTCCTTTTAAAGTGTATTGATTTTTCTGCATAATAATACATCTTAAACTTTGGGAAACATTTATAGCTCCTACGATCATTTGTTTTCTTTCTGTTACTCATGTTGAATACTTCTTATATAGGATATAATGATACTGAATCAGAAAGATTGCTTATCAGATAGGTAGGTAGGTACTACTCCATAAAGGTGATAGAATCTCTTCCAATTGATTTTTAGTACTACCAAGCAATTCCTTTTGTTACATATGAAATATCTGAGGTTCCAGAATGCTATTATTTTTCAAAAGCAAATAATAATACAGTTTCCATCCCTATTCAGAAACAGATCCTTCCCTCAGATACACACACATCCCTAACTACAATTGGCATCAATAGCAGTTGTGCTATGTAACTAAGGGCAATGCTTGGCTTTTTATCAGAATAATTTTCTGCTGCAAAAATATCCAATTATGATTATTCAGTTTATACTGTAGATGAGCCATTCAGTTATCTTTCTTTCATCAGTAACATATAATAAATTGTAAACCTTCAGTAATTATTTGTTGGGTATTATTCCATTGCATTGCCAAGTCACTTAATATGTATTTCAATATTAATATACAAAAATCATGCCTATGTTCTAGGCAAGTCTTGCTATTCTGAATATATATGAGACATCCCAAAAATGAAGCCCTGTAATCCAATAAATACAGTTATTGACCTTGCTAATAACAGGTTTGAGGCTTCATAGTATCGTTGCAAAGCCTCAGTACTTCTCAGGCTTTGTCAGTACTTTTGCTGGCCTGCTCAGAGCTATGTTTCACATTGTTTAGCTGTAAAAGCAATATTCTAATGACCAGATGGCCATTTCCTAATTTGTTTTACTTTTGCTGAGCTTTGTGTAACTATGTAGTATAACCATAATTTTTATATGGATGGTACTACCAAGTAATTATTCTGTGCAGAGTGAACTATTTATGACTCTTCCATAATGATGTATTGTAGTGGAATGAAAAAACGGGAGTGAAATAAAGCCCTTAAAAGTGGGGAACTAGCATGCAGTGTAGAGAGAGTACAGGGATGGGATGATAATAGAAGTGGCACATGGTGATACTGTAAGTCCTAGGGTTATAAACAACTCATCACTGGTCAGTTACCTATTTATAAAGTAATGCAGCCTTCAGAGCTGGGTAAAACTGGTTTTTAGAAGCAACAAGTATACAGAAAAAGAAAGATGTTTGATGAATAGTAAATTCAGATATAGTGGGGACCTTCCAGGCCCAAAAAAAGTACAAAAATACATGTTAAAAAAACATATACAGTTGACCTTGAAATGAAGATCGAGAAACTATTGACGTCAACAGGACATATGGGATACTGCTGACATCCTACAGTCCCCCACTCCCATACTGATACTGCAGACTGTAGGATCTATAGAAGCAGTGGAAGGGTGAGAATGATTCCACAGAAAGGGGTTCAAACTAAGAAATTTCTATGTAATAATTATAACTGTAGTATTATTGAGACTTTCCCCTGGCATAGTTTTCTTCCTTCCTCGTCTTTTTTTCTTCTTTTCTTTGTTTGTGTAATTTCAACCACACAACCAATAAATTCTTTACATGGCATAAAAGGTGATTTTTTTCTTCCTTTTGCTGATAGAAAGGTTTTGGGCATAACAAGTGCGCCTTAACTTTCTTCTGCAGAGAATGCAGCCCCTACGCTGAAGTGTAGGACATGCCATCTGCTCATGCATTTGAGGAATCTCTGTGTCTCAGAGAGACTTCCCATGTAAAACAATTCTACCTATTCAAGTGTGAATTCTCAACTAGTCAGTTTAACTAGCGAATTATGGCATGGCATTTTACAGTGTCTTGAGTAGGTACTTTTTTCTAAGAGATAGAGGGAGAACATGCTCTAAGTGCCTGCTCCCAAAGACCAGATGGTAGACAACCGCGGAGTTCAATGTCTTTCTCTACATTTCTTATGTCTTCCTATAAAAACCGGATACTTAACAGTGGCTGTTATGATATCAAAATCGTTCTTATTCTTACCTTGTTCTGGGCAGTCTAAGATTCAAACCTTCAAAAAGTAGTTAGCATCTACAAATGCTCAAAATACGCATTTTCTATTTCTAGGCAAACCCAAAATTTCCGTCAGCACTGGTACTGAAGAAAACTAAGTTCTTTGTGAAATAAGCTTATTCATATAGGTGCTTACAGAGGAGCAGAATTAGTCTAAGAAAGAAACCCCTTATTATCTTTGATGTTCTATTTTTATTTGTATGTTTTAAGATTAAGTACTAATAAAACACCCCATTTAATATTAAGTGTAACTTGTGAAAATGTCTTAGGTCACTGTAACAAGAAAAACAGTATCAACTTTTGAAATATTAAGCTATATACTCTTAAAATTTAGGAATTTGCAGGATCATGTGATTTTTTTCCCAGTCAACGTAGGAAATATTTTCTGATTTAAGAAGAATCTTCCTACAAGTGTTGCATTTTACATATGGAACAAAGCAAAGAGATGACTACTTAAAAATGTTTTTCTAGACTTGCTGAGAGCAGTAGTACTACAAGGAATGTCAGCCTTTATCTACCCTCACCAATTAATTTATCTTCACTATAATGTCTTTACATCCAGTTAATTCCTCATGTCTGTCGTAACTTGGAAGGATGATATGGGTTACTCCCCAGTCATACTGAAATCACCAAATGATGACTTTTGATAGGACACTTACCTATAACTTACGGCAACATATCAACCACATATTTGGAACTTAGTTCTCATTTTTAGGGAAGGATGCCAGCAGCATGCTTCAGTTCTATAAGGGTGGGTGGGGTAAAGTGTGGGAACAAGAGAAATAAAGATGCTGGAAGTGCCTTTGACAAGGAGGACTGCAAGCTCCTACCCTCAGTGGTGGTTGGAAGGGGGCACAAATGCAAGGTTGTGGGAAGCTCCCTTCCCACTTGAGGTGAGGGGTTTCAGAAGGAGGAGGCAGGTCTTCAGGGCATCCAAAGGACAAGGTAGGCCTACAGTCTCTTTTACCCAATGTCTTTACAAAGTAGCAGTGAGCAAAAGCATCTTAACAATGTTTGTCAATCACTTTCTGTGATATTTTTTTTTTTCCCCTGAGAGATGTATTTTTGGCATTTGCTAGTTATTTATTGAGTTATAAATGACAGCATAACATTTGTGCTAGAGGTAGCATTTTGCATCTCCAACAACCTGCATATGTGAAGATCATACATGTGTTTCTACCATTCCTAGACCATAAGCTAAGAAGCATAATTTTACCTTTATTTCCTGCTCTACTTTTCAAAAATATAGATACTGGAGTTTTACCTTTTACAAAACAAGAGTTTATGGAATATATTATGTAAGATATGTGCCACTTTTATGTTTCCACGGAATTATCTAGCTTGTGAAGAATTTGGTTCTTGCTGCCATACCTTGAAAGAAAACCCCTCGTGAAAATACATGCTCTGCATCTTCATGATATTTCAATCATTATGAATTAAGGAACTTTACTCAGTATCCTTAGAATCTCTTCTGATAAATAAAAATATTCATAGCAATTAGAGTATTTTTCTTATTTTTATATATATATTGATCAATCATACGATATGATCTAAAACTTTACTGCAATTGGTAGAAAATGTTGGACCAAGTCCAAGCCAGTGAAGATAACTCTGTAGAAATGGAAATAAAACTCATAAAAACCACTAAATATTATCATAATCTATTTCCTATTTGCATTTCTGTCCATCCTCCCTCAGTGTTTAAGATGTTTTCTAATGAAAGAAAACAACATGTTGAATGTCAGGAGCTGAACAAGAACTGAAATTCATTTTTAGGATGAGTAAAGTAACATGAAATTGAACAGAATTTTACCATCAACATTATTCATAAGGACCATTTGTTGATTAAACTATCTGTTGTACTCTCAGCATGTCACATCACATCAATCACATACGAATTTAAATTAAAAGCCATATTCCAAAAAATAATAATTGCCGACTTGCCACGTGTACCATCTGAGTGCTAAATTTAAACTTTTGCAGTACTCAAGCAGCTGCATGAACCTATGAATAATTCATTAACTATATGAAGTAGTAGATTAACCAACTAGTTGCATATTTTAGCTAATGTTTATAATGGAAGAAATATAACTAGCCAATTCACCAGGTAAGTCCTAGTCAAAAGTGTTTATTTAATGCATTTTTTTGAAAGATTTGCTTAATCATTAATGTACACTTTAGGGAAACAGAGAAGAATTGAGCTAAAATTCGGATGTACAAGACAAAAAAATATTAAAAATGAAGAAAAGGATAAAAAGGGCTTCTGCTAGATAATATACAAGTAGATAGCTCCAGGGTGCTCGTGCTCTTGGACAGACAAGAAGTGATTTTTATAAGCTTGCTTAGCTTCATAATTTTCATGTCCTATTTTCAGATTGAAGGAATAATTATATATTTTCTATATGCATCAAGAATGTTTCGTCTTTCTTCTATGTAACTAGCATGAAATTCCATATTCCCCATTTTTAAATTGCCAGAGAGAGATTGTTACTGGTCTTGCATGCTTTTTGTGGTTGGTAGGCAACAGCAAAAATCTGATACAAAGAAACTGAACATTTTATTTGCAGATATTACACATTCTTCTCAAAAAACTGCCAACACATAAGCAGCTAATTTTACATCTATAGGCCCAAAAGTAATGTATTTTTAAAGCTAGGAAAAGGGATGCCTAGTCCTAGCTGAAGTGTGACTGAAATCACAGAATTTTATAGAATAATAGAATCATAGAATATCTTGAGTTTGAAAGGACCCATGAGGTTCATCAAGTCCAACTCCCTGCTCCTCGCACGAGTACCTAAAACTAAACCATATGACTAAGAGCGTCCTCCAGATGCTCCTTGCACTCTTGCAGGCTTGGTGCCGTGACCAGTTCCCAGGGCAGTCTGCTCTAGTGACCGAACACTCTCCCAGTGAAGAACTTTTTCTTAAAGTCCAATCTGAGCTTCCCCTGACTCAGCAAAAATCTTCTTTCAGTAAACTGCTGGCTTAGGAAGCTGCCTGACGGCTCGTTACAGGGGCAATGTGACTCTTGAGTCTTTTCTTGCACATTATGCTGAGTTCAGGGCTCTGGGGTAGAGTCCTTTATACGAGGAGCCTAAAGATTTAGATTGTGGAGTTTATGGAACATATGTGATTGCAACTGGATTTTTTAAATAGTTTTCAGAATGGTATTCCCTTTAGTCTGTGAGAACAGGTGCCATAACACATTATGCAGATCTGTGATTGAGACTACAGCATGACTCCTAAAGGGGATATAGAAATTAATGACAACATATCCTATGGTGGAAAGAAGTCCCATCACTGAGCAAAGATACAAAACCTCATTCCTAGGGAGCCTTTTTCTTGCTTTCTTTGATAGTCATACTCTCACATGTAAAGCAGGATGGGAAGGTGTTTGTCATCTGTAACTTGTGTGGAACTTCATAGGTTTTAACTTTCTGTTTTTTTCTTTCACAAACACAGGTGTTATTCATTCTTAGGGAAATGTAATTTAAACCAATTACTCCTTTTGAATCATTTATGGAGACCATATTCCAGGCCTTCACTTCTGTATTTTTCTGCTATCTGCAACCTGTAGAGGGGCACTCATCCCACCTGTTACGAAGGGATATGCTCATGCCAAGTAGAATTTAGAAAATTGTGTAATTTAGAGTACAACATAAGAATGCATTTCCTTTCTTCAAAATGAGTGTCCATAATAATAGTGAAGTATTTGGGTTTAGGATGGGGAAGGAAAAGCCCAAGGAAGGTTCCTGTGTATTATCTAGCATTAGGATTCTTAAAAAATCCTTTAAGTTCCCCATTTGTGTGAAGGAAAACTGTTTCTCTATTTGCTTAACCATCAGAGGCGGTGCAGTAGCTAATTCCCTACTTTAATGATTGTTTTGGGATGCTTTGTGTCTGTAAGACTGTACCAAACCAAATCCTACTGTTTTTTCTGCTTTGTAACAAGACTGTGACTAAGGTTAGTCTACATAGCTCTCATTTCAAGGTCTTAATGTAGAATAAATTAATGAGGTGCTCATTCTTCTTTTCCTATTAATTGGCTTTCTGTACTCCCATAATTCCTAAACAAGCCATGGAAGAAGGGAGTGAGGGAGGAAAGTAAGATGGTGGAGGGGAAGGAGGGAGGAAGAGAGAGGGGTGAGGGAAAAGAGGGGGAGAGAGAGAGAGGCATGGGGAATGATACCAGTATATTAGAAGCAAGACAGCAATAAAACAAAATAGTATGACTTCCATGTAATGTATCAGACCTTTGGTGTTAAATAACTAAGCTGCTGCAATGCTCTGAGAAAGAGAACTATTGTGAAGAGATTAAGTACCCTGCTATTGCATTTATTTGCATTGCAACTGCTTATACATAATGTATCAGGGTTTTGCAACTGCCGGTGCTTGAAAGATACCTAAATGAGAAAGCTCCCAGTCCAGGCAAAACACTCAGGAGAAACAAGTAAAAGTGAAGGGGCAAATGAAGTAACAGTGCAGTGGGTTTTTTAATTAAGAGCAGTGGATGAAGGTGACGGTTGGTCTGATTAAATGGCGGAAGAATTGGTCTAGTGCAGAAGTTAATTAATTGAATTTAGCAGGAACAATTTTCTACATAGTCATAGATACCCTACTTTGTTGGCCTTTTATTGTACGTCCCCCACTCTGTTGAGATTATTGCAGAAAAATAGTTCAACCAGAGTTTTAAAAGTGTATTACTGTTTCTGAGTTCATTTTTTGGTGTGATTTGTTTTTGTGGTGTTATCAGGCATGTACATAGAGAAAAGTGTTTGTTTCATCACCTAAGACTGGTTTTATAGTAATTTAAAAAATCTCCCAGCATGATGTAATTCCAAGGTTCTCAAATACTTAGGACAGTTAGTCAAATGACACATTTCTGATTCTACCAGAGTATATAGGAATTAAGAATATTATGCTGTAGTAAGGTAATTTCATACTGACAAAAAGATAATATTACTACGTATAATTAGACTGTAATTATAATAATGCTTAGTAATTATAAGACGCCTTCTACCTCAGGATCTCAAGAAGTTCTTCAGAAGAATTTGATTTATATTCTACCTGTGCTATATCTGCTGCTATCTCTGTGTTACAGATAGGGAACATAAATTAGAGAAAGTTAAGATATGTGCAAAAGCCTAATCAGTAAGCCATTGGAAGAGTCTGATTGAAAGAATTAGAACCAACATTTTGTCTTCTACTTTTATTCACTGATTTCTGATGCATTCAAAAAGCTAGATTGGAACTTGGTGTGTATGTTTTAGGTATGTGTCCTTAGAGATCTCCTCTGGGGTATACATACAGGGTATGTTTGGCTTTAATCCACCTTATGGCTGCCTTGAACAGCTGAATCCAAATTTGCACATCATAGTTCTAAGCTGGGCAAAATTCATGACCTAGAGACTTGTCTAAGAGGGGCAGCAGCTCTCACAACTATTATTTGAGCAGCAGCAGCAGTTTCCTTAATACCTATTCTTCAGGTCTTATCTGAGTCACAGGTACGTCCACGCCCTTCAGAACATACCCATAATGCACAGATACATAGATGTGAGGACTCTTGAGTTATGAAATTGGCAATGCTAAGTACAAATCTTCATCCTCGATAGAAAATTAACAAAGAATTTGCACAACTTTTTAAAGATTTTAAATATGATGATTTATGTTTTCAAGTTTTATAAAGTAGCAACAATCAAACTGAAAAATATATTTCAAACCTTTCAGTTAAACCATTTCTTTCCACCTCCACTACTTACCTGAGTATCATCATCAACCTCTATGTAGCCCCAAATCCGTATGGTGTTTTCAGATACTGTATTTCAGTGCAAATCTACTCATTCCGTCCTGCAAGATCATTTCAGTTTCCTCTTAATAAACAGATACTGCAAACGTTTCCATTCCAGGTTAAAGAATAATTTTGGAAAATGAAGATTCTGTGAATCAAACACAGAAAATGCTCTCCATCTAGCTTCTGTTTGACTAGATGCTAGGAAAGGAACCTTCTTCGGTCTGAATTAATTTAATTAGTTACAGTCATTCACAAGATATACTACAAGTGACATATAGAACAATCTGGGGGGAGAAGGGGATGGGGAAATAAACAATAAACCAGTAGTACACATAGTGCACCCTTCAAATATTTTTTAGTTATTAGATATTTCATTTTAAAAAGGTATAGAAGAAATAGAGAAACAAAAATCAAAGAAAGAAAGGACAACATTTTAAAGAAGCTGGGAAGACATTGTTTTACATTAGAAAGAAGAAAGGTAAAATAAAGTACTTCTTTTTCCAGAATAATAGCATAAAATATAATAAATGAAAAAGAGATATTTTACAAGTATTTTTCCCACAAAATGTGCAATTCATGGCCACTGTGTCTTATCAGGCATTTAGAGATAGGATTAATCATTAATATAGAATGCAAACCTGTTTGGTATTAAAAGGTACTATTGATGTGGAAATGTGTAAAACAAGCTATAGGGCATAAGTCAGACTTCTCTGGTTTTGCAGATTTAAGAGGAAACTTTCCTCACAGCTACTGTATGATTGTCTAAAACAGAGAACCTTCATCCAAAGTCACTGGATCACTGATGGGAGGTTTACTGAGACAGGATAAAACTACTGCTCTTGATATTCTATGCATTTTCCATTGAAAATATTAAGGAATGACATTTCTACACAACAAATTCAAACTCATAAAGGAGACATCAATACTATGTGTGAGAATACTTAATGGTTTTCAGAAGTATATTGAAAAAATCAATCACCCCACTAATGTAAGGGTAATAAAACATTCTCTTTTGACTTAATGTGACTGTGACCTAACATTGCCTATAAATGAACCATATTAATTACAGAAATATTCTTTGATATCCTTTACAGATAATGTTGTAGGTGAGAAACCAAGTCAATCTTCAGCAATGACAAACAAAAGACACTGGTCAAGTGAAGAAATTGCTTCATCAGAGAACACATTCATGATTAATAGCACTAGTTTTCCCCCACAGGTCAGGGAAGGTGTTTTACATTCCAACATATTTTACCATATTATCCAACAGTGGTTGCAGGGCACATGAGAGTGTTGATCATCAGGATAATAAATAATACATCTTAAACACATGCAGTACTATTCTGACATTAGTCCTGCCGCTAGTGAATGAAGTTCATTAAACTTTACAAAAGTAAAGATTTTACTCATGCTTTAAAGCAAGTTCTGAAAACTGTGAATGCAGCAGACTTCTAAGTTATATCACTTTGGGTTGCTGTGCATCAGTCCGAGCTTTACTAGTGTTGGAAGTGCAATCAGAAATATGTTCATGTAAAAACATATGTGTAGGATGTGTCTTTTGTAGGTAACTGTTATCTCAGTGTCTTTACATATGTATTTCTAGAGAGAAAAGAGACTGGAAGGTCTCCTCTTTTTGGGAGAATGATGCTAAATTGCTTCTACTTGAATATTTTCAAGTGGATAATAAACCCTGAAAACTGAAGTAACCTTCTTTTACGCTGCTCTAAAAACCTGAATGAAAGTAAATTTTTAAGAAGAGAAAGGAGAGGGGAGGGAAAGGGAGGAGAAAAAGATTTATTATTCAGAGATTATTAGATTGGGGTGTATTAAAGTTTCACTTCTCTGTAAGAAACATTTCAAAAATGTAACATCTCAGAATTCTGCCAAACTGCTTGCTTGGAGGTGGGATGGGAAACAATGTGTTGTATTGAGCCACCGTCAGTCGTTGCATACTTTCTACCATATATCTGATGGTATCCTGATTTTGCTGTGCTTTTTTACCATATGGGGTCAAAGTAAATCATTTAGGTCGTTACCTCTCATGCAAGTATTCAGGATGTAGTTATTTGCTGCTCTGAACTAGCCCCTTGTCCCTAAAGCAGATATTTTTGTAAGGTACTTATAGCTAAGTATGGTACAGAAAAATACTGCTCAGACGACTTCTTTTACTGTCATGATTTCAAACCTGAGTCCCTTAGTTCAAGTCTCTAGTTTCTTACCATCTGACCTGGAAAAACATGCCAATTTTGTGTTGTGAACAAACAAGGACAAGGAAAACCTGTCTAACATAATTTTACTTGACACCTAAATTATAGTCATGTTTGGACTCAGGAAATGAAGAATGCAGCAGAAATTGAATACGCCATTTTTCCTTTAGTGCTAGCACGTTCTCTGTTGTCATTTTCTGTATGCCAAAAATAGAAAGGTTGTGTTCTTTACCCACTGCATTAATCAAAACTAACTAAAAGTTTAGGTCACAATCTCTTTCTCTGGACCTACGTTGAAGTAACCTTATTTGGTTGCAAAACAGGCAATTTTAGCCTGTTATCCTTAATGTTATTGTGCTATATTATCACCAAACTTACTGTCGCTTATTTTTGTAAGTTAGCTGGAGAGCTCACCCATTTTTTTTACTTGTATAAATAGCCTTCAACACAAAAATTAATCAGTAACTTAAAGTTATATATTCACTTTAAATAAATGAAATTTTTCATTAAATCCAATGAATACAGACATACATGTGAAGTGAAAAATACATAAGGAAGCTTTGCATGTTTTCAGAACTATTCTGTATGGCAAATGGATGCAATTTCTAGAGATACTATTTTTTTCTTCTGCTCCAAAGAGCATTCACCTTATCCATCTGACCATTTAGGCTAGGGTTGAACATTGTTGGCACACAAACATATAAGGGGTGTTAGCTGTTGCTGCTTATATGACTGAAGAGTAAGGCATTGCTTCAAGAACCTTAAAGGAGAGAAACATCGCATGTTATCTGTCTCTCTGTGTCTTTGGATAGCATCATCTCAATGTGCTTGTCTAACAAAGTCTGACTCTTCTGCTATTGCTTCAGTCTCTCACGGTTTCATCAGTTTTCCCTGCCTGAAAAGTGTGGATAAAACTCCCTCGTCCTGGATGATTGGGAGATAAACAAAATGGTGTCACTTTAGCTTTTCTTTCCAATATTAATATTAAAATTTGAGGGGTTTTGAAGAATATGAAATTTTGAGATGATTAGGTAAACCTGCAGCTTTTTTTAATCACAGCCTTGATCCATCATAATGCTTATGTATACATCAGGCTTTTAAGCATGTGGAAGTGAGTTAACATCAGTGGGTTTTCTGTGGAAAAACTATGTAAAGTTTAAGGTGAATTTTTAGGATTTCCTTGTACTTGTATAAACTTGTACAAAGCTAGAACTTTGATAAAATATAGAACAATGGTTACTTTATTCTAATTTTTAGTTGTTGGAAACGTTCAGCTATTATAAAGTTAGAATTTATTTTTTTTTTAATGAATCGTAATTACTCCATTTCAAAGAACTAGAAAAAGGAAAGGACACTGGGCAATACTGTTTTGATGATATTTCATTGCCTTACAGTTCACCCACAAAGGGGCCTTGATTTAGTGTCTGATACTTATTCTTCAGGCATATTATAGGCTTTTTATCAAGGCTAGGGTGATATCAGGTTGACCAGAGATATGATGAAATTCCTATTTACAAGAAAAATGGTTGTACCTTGTCTACTGAGAAAAAAAAATGCCTTGACTGATACATCATTGTCAACCTTTTCTGCCATTGTTTATTCTTCTGTGTTTTCTGTGGAAGTTCTTCAGACTTTCTCAGTCCATAAATCATTGCTTATTCTACTTCTTGAAGACATTGGGACTATGTAACACATTCAAAATCTTTTTATGCAATGCCTGTAGGCTATTTGCTTTGAAAACACAGAGGTGCACATATTAGTATTTCTTTGTTACTGGAAGAGTATGTGCAAAATATATTAACTACATTGATACCTATTTCAGAGGGTTTTTTAGTTACGTTGAGTCTAATAAAATAAAACCGTGTGTGTCTTTGGATGCTGAATTTTTGGTAACCTAATTTTTTAGTGTTTTTTTCATAATATTCAGACAAGAGATTGAAAAGCTTCACTATGTTTTGGAAAGCTGTAAAATTACCCAGTCAATCTAGAGAAGGAAGAGCAGTTTTCAGGAAAAGTTAAAGGGAGAAAAAGTCTGGCTAGTTGAAGCTGACCCAACAGGATGGACTAGATGACCTGTTTAGGTCCTTTTCAGCCATTTGGTTCTGTGAAAGAAGAAAAAGGCAGAAGACAAAGAAAAGAAACTTGTGTAGTAAATAAAAATCATGGAAAAGGGAAACGTGATACAGGGGGCATAATATGTAATAGTGAAATGATTGATCCTACAACTCAAAGAATAAAGGTACCTTGTTTTCAGACTGAGTCTCTTAATTCTTTGTAAGCAGCCTTTTTAAAGAAGGCTTTGTAGGCAGCTGGCAAAGCCCAGAAGGCCCATCCTCTGTGTTGCAGATACAAAGGTTTCCATCATCTTAGAGCAATTTTGTAGCTAGCAATGAAATAACATAAAAGTTACCTAGTTTAGCTTTTTTGCCTGGTAGGATGGAACAGATTTTACAAGATGTTTAGCCATCTGAAGGTTGAATAGAAGCTTGCTAGGTTATTAAAAAAATCCCGGTCCCTAACTCGCTTTGAAATCATACGCAATCGTGGATGTGCATTCTTATCCTCAGAGCCTTGAACTGTATAGTCCATCCCTGCATACTTTGACAGTGACAGTGGAGATCACTTTCCTTGCTCTTTTCTGAGTGCTCTCCAGTTACTCAGGACTCTTGACACCTATAACGATGTTCTAATACTTCTAAAATATGTAGGGTGGCAGACCCTATGATGTTTAGAAACATGTTTGAGTTTTCTTCTATGAGCATGCTGTGTGTCAGGGTGTTATTGCATTACTGAATAACTTTGTGGTAGTACATATTTCTTAAAAAGAGGTGCAGCTTCCTTCAGCACCCCATACAGCACGCTCTGTTCAAGCTTTTATGTCACGGCATGAGCGGTGCTCCATGCACACAGTTTTGGCTCTTTCTAGTTATAAAATTCCTTATGTACAAGTGCCCTCACATTATCAAGATTAAATAAATGTGCTGGATCCTACAGTGTGGTCTGTTTACTCCCCTTACCAGCAGATTGTCTTTTGCTTAAGTCACAACAAGATAGAGATCTGTCCTATGTTTTCTTGCCTTTCCCTTTTGTACCCCAAATATACCCACCCTTTATACCCACAGTGACTTTAATAGCAGTTTATTGGAAGAATTTTTTGTTTCGAAACTTGATTAACAAGGAGTCATTCAGAAGCACTAGGTGCTGAAACAGGCTTGGGCTTCATGGCCATATCTAGTTTGTGCAATGTTTACTGTGGTACTACAGGGAAATTGTTTATGTGCATAAAGCAGAGCAAAACTTGTTTACTTTCACATATGTAGTAATGCTAAAAGCCAAATTCCCATTGTGAGGTTCATAATAACAATCAAGCTGTTCAAATAAGGTTTCTTTAACAAGATTTGGATGTCATTTCCCTGGTGTGGATTAGCTTACAGAGAGCACAGAGTATTAGTGTTTTGTAGGAGTGAAACTCTCATCTGTGGGAATTTTTCACCTCTTTTTCTCTTTATGCATTAGGTAAACATGTCACTTTCACTGAATATGTCACCTTCTGGAAGACCCCTTGGTTGTCAGGGTGTCAGACTGTGCCTGTTTAGGGAAGGATCAAATTGAGGTCATGCTGATCTCTGTTTGCCTTGTGGACCCACCAGGAGTTACTGCTTTTGGAAGCACAGAACCTCTGTCTGAGCAGCTCGGGGTACAGAAGGACCATCATTTATCTTTTAGCGTGGTGCAGTGTGCCCTGCCAGCATGTCTGGCACCTCAGCTAGCCAAGGGGGAAGAGGGACAGCAGAGAGAAACGCTGATATTCCTTCTCCACCCTCCCCATTTTCTGCTTGAAAACAAGGAGCAGTGCAGAGACTAGGGAATGAAAAAACATAATTGCCTCTATACCCAGTGCCACTCCGCTTTCTCCTATGTTACCTGTTGTAATCCAAGCTTGGTTCTCTTTGCCTGGAGGACTGACATGCCCTGTGACTGCAGGGTATGCTGTCCCAGGGGAATTTAATTTTGAAACTCCAGCACTGGGAGAGAGGCCCTGATACTATGTCATTGAGTAGCCCCTTCATGTGAAGGGCTTGAGTTTTCTAGCCGAGTTTTGTGGTTTCACAACTCATTGAATATAATATAAGCTTACTGCTATTGCTACAGAATTATGTTTTCATAATGAAACACAGGTGCTTTCTGAGGTTTCTTTGGTTTGTGCCAAATGAATAAACTTGTTCTTGTTAATGGTTAGCTACTGGCCATGTAAAACCCAGAATAGATTTCCATACAGTAATTATAATACACAGGACAGACTTGAAAATTACTGAAGTGACTTGCTGAAATGTTTCAGGTAAGGTGTCGGAGCTATCTGAGAAAACTCTTAAGTATGTGTTTGCGTTTCTGCTTGTAGACTGTTATTTTTAAATGAGCTATTTATGGCTTTAAGTGCGTAATGTTTTATATACAGGAGAAATAGTTAATTTGCTTAGATGACTCATGCATTAAATCTAACTTCACTGAATTTTTCTCCTGCCTCCATTTCCTGGGAAAAGCAACTCTCCTGCTATAAAAAATTCTCATACTGAAATGACATCTCATTGATGTCTGCAACACAATTCACACTTTGTTACTTCTTTCAGCACTGTTACCAGAAGCACATGGAAAATATTAAGATACGGTATTGTAAACACCTTACATTGACCTCTTTGAAGGAACAAAATCAGTTCAATGCTGGAAAAAACACTGTACAGTACAAAAATGTATTTCTACTGAGTTATTTATGACTCCCCTAAGTAAGTGTTAGACCAGATTGTGATTCCATTTTTGCAGCCATATAGAAAAAATATTGTATACACTATTATTCAAGTAAAGAAGGCCAAATTCCTTGATCCTACTGTGTCCTATCTTTGGATTTCATATTGATTTTCCCATAGAACTACTTCACATGAGAAACTAAGGAAACTGAAATGAATTAAGCCTGAGGCTAGATTAGGAGTAATTGTGTGAGAACCCTTTTAAAGATTATTTCTGAGAGCAGCAGTCAGTGGGAGTGTGGCTGCGTGCGAGCGATGGTACTCACAGACTGCAGTAGGGGATCTCTGGAGATATGCCCAATAGAAACACATTTGCTGGGCAATATCTAAGTCATCTGCTTTTGATGATATATTATTTGAAGGTTCTGTCAGAATCTGGAGCATTTAGTGGGACACCATGGCATTTGGGAATGGCCCTGTTGGCCAAACTCACAGCTGAACCAGACCAACACAGGAAAAGCACTTCTGAAGACATACTTGGTCCATTCATGTCAAGTGGCTAATGTGGATAACGTTTGAGAAAGACTGTAAAGTTTGAAGTAATCTAAGGCTGTTAAGTACAAGTTGCTAATATTATACAGGAATTTATTGTCAGTAAGAATCATTTAGAGAAAAAGTGCTTTGTCAAAATATTAATTGGATAAAATGTTTTGTCTCTTGAACTGTTTCTGTAGCTCAGGCACATATTGCCAGAGTTCAAAAGTGAAGTCTGAATCGTATATTCTTGTCACTTTGTTCTCAGTATGAATGCATGACTTTAATTTATATATTCTTTAATTTGCTAAACAGATTATAATGTATTAGAATATATCTGTATTACAGGCAATAAAATCTTTTTTGCATTTTTTTCTGTTAATGACACTTGTCCCTATTCTTTACTTAATTATTTGATAAATTCCATAATAACAACTTATGTTTAAAAACCTCTATGTTTTCTAGTCTTAAACATATGCCCTTGTGTACAGTTTTTGGAGACACTGTCCAAAAGCATTACACAAAAGATGCATTATTTAATAGACCAAAGGTCAAAATGTTCATGATTCAATATGCCATAGGTCACTACATTTCGAAATGACTGCATATTTTCTAAATGATGCTTTGTTCTGAAATATATTTTAAGAACTGACAACACTTCAGCTAGTTTGGGAAAACACAGAGACTTCAGAAATATTTCGCATCATGAGTTACGAGGTTTAGGCACTATATTTTTCTTTTGCTATGTCCTTGGTGGGAAACTGGATTTTCAGATTCTCTATCACAGTTTAGCATTATTTTTACATTTAACTCCTCCCTGAGGAATTCTTCTGCCACACTTGTGGGCCATATTTTTTATTTATGTTGCAGTTCTTAATGACATTTTGATAGGTCCATAATGAGTCAGAATTTTTTCTTATGAAGTATGTCTTCTTTCAAAGGGATAAATATAGTTGTCTGGATGCTCTCATGTGATATATTTTAGAAATCAACAGTCATAATATTGGTGTGAGCTACAATCCCTTCCCTCCCTTTGCCAATACAGAGTATCATGAGGTGGGGTTTTTTGTTGTTGTGGTTGGTTGTTTTTTGTTTTCTGTATGGGCTACTAGTCATATTCCTTTGATGATCAGGACCTGGGAGTAAAAGATTTTTGGTTCAGTTTTGGACTAACGTTTTCAGAAAGATTGCAACTTGTTTTACTGTGAAATGGTTCATAACTGGTTCTCTTTTATTGTTGCTTTGTGTTTTTCCTAAGGACTATATTTTTTGGAACTCTGTATGGACTGTGTCAGGGTCCTGAAGCACACAGAATGGAAAACTTTAATGTATAATTCTTTTTAATAGAAAAAAAAAAAGTATGTCTTTTTCAAGATGTAATATAACGGTATTCCATCTTTCAGTCTCTGTAAATCATAGAGTGGTTTGGGTTGGAAGGGACCTTAAAGATCATCTGATTCCAATCTCCTTGCCATGGGCAGGGACATCTTCCACTTGACAAGGTGCTACCATGAACAGCTCTTTGATATTTATTTTCACCTGCCTTGCATATCCTCAGTGACTGAGATACATTAAAAAAATCAGTAACCAGTTAATCTAAGGACATTTTCTGAAGAATATACATATGAAAAAATCACTAAACTTTGCTGGTTTATACTTTCAGAAATATTGTCAATACAGTGAGTGCCATTATATTTAGATCTGTACAAATATAGCATGTTTTCTACTTCAGCACATTGGATAGCTTGGTTGTTGCAGCAATAGCTATTTTCCACTAGAAATTAATTGAATAGATATGAACAATAATAGTTTTCATGATGTCCAGGAAATTTGTTGACTCAAAATTGCCAAGTCAGGTCATCCTATACTTCTGCTGCCTCTTGGGACTAACAATGAGTTTGCAGTTGTCCACCAAACATGCGAAAGCACAATGCTGTGTGTCTAAAAGTTATTTTCATTATATTATATTTTACCAGTCCCACAGGGGACTCTATAATTAATGACTGGGTAAGCATTGCTCATTTTCTCCAGTGCATATGCAAGATACTGGTTTAAATTGCTGCTGACCTTTAATTGCATGCAATCTGAGCTGGTAAATGCACGCAGTATAGGATCATGTAGAGATGGCAGTATCTGTGTGAAAGCAGTCTAATTGTAGGGGATTAGGCTCAGTATTATATGGATGCACATGACCTGCTGGCAGGTTTGAGGTAGTTCAAAGAGAGGAAGCTGAAAGGATCTGCATCTCATTTCCACTCTTAGGATTAGCCCATACAGAACTAGCTTAGGTCTATACATGGTTGGCATGGGTTACCTTTGTTTGCTAAGATCTGAATGTCACTGATTTACAGCAGACCGCTGTTCCCGAACTCCAGCTCTTCTCAGAAGGTGCTGGTTTACAGCATTTTTTTGAGTTTTGCATTTCATAGACTGTGGTCTGTGGCAAGAATAAAACAACACACTGGAGCAACAGCCATGATAAAAATTTCTGAGCGTGTTCATGATATTCATAGAATCATAGAATCACAGACAGACCATCTAGTTCCAACCCCCTGCCATGGGCAGGGACACCCTCCACTAGACCAGGTTGCTCAAAGCCTCATCCAGCCTGGCCTTGAAGACAGCCAGGGATGGGGCATGATATTCTTTCTTAATGTTGAAATATTAGACATGGGTATTGCAGAATTTATTTTATTGAAATACTAATCAACACTTTGGATATTTCCTTTGCCTTTGCAGACTAGTCTTTTCAGCAGTTGCTAAACATAAAGCAGGAAGAGTTATTATTACTGATCATAAGTTGTCTTGAACACCTTGCTGTTCACAATAATTGTGAACATATAATTATTTAGAAAATCTTGATTTTTTCAGTGTTCTTTGTAAATGTTTTTTTGCTTATTTTTTAAAGAGTAATTTAATAGACAGTTGTATTAGACAAATATCAGAATTCTGCTTTGATGTAAAAGCTGTCTAGCTGATATGATGTGCTTCTTTTTAAGTCTAATAAAAGTAACTCTGAAGTGCTGTAAAGTAATAAAAATTGTAAAATACCTTTCCAACGAGTATTCTATGCCACTCAGGGGCATTAATGCTTTTGTTGTTGCAAACGTTCAGACTAATTAACCAATTCAGTAGTATTCTCCTCCAACATAAACAAAGTAAATTGTTAAAGAAAATACAATTAAAATGTTAAATATACAATAAATGGTATTAAGAACATGAATTTTTATTCATTGCTACACGTAAGGTTATGTCCCCAAGTTTCATAGCTTAGTCACATTTTTCTTCTGTTGGTGCGCATTAAGAATGTTTGTGTTCTTTGGACAATCCAAAACAGATTTTATATCGAATTTACGTTAGTCATGACATTTTATGGAGAGAGTTTAAGTATATAAAGCTGTTTACAGTATTAGAAGTTAGGTAGATGACATTTATACAAATTTATATGTTCACAAATGAAAGTATATACATACAGTATATGCATACTTATATACACAAAAACACATACATTGGCATACATACATATGTATGTAAATCCACACAAGCAGTTGTGTATGTGATATACAATAACATTCTTATTACACCTTATTTACTTGTCTGTAAGAGGAAAAATAATATGCAAGAGCACTTAAAGGTGCAGTAAGTTTTTTCTTGATTTTACTTTGAGGAAAGATTGGTAATTTTCTTTGTTGCGGTTGGATCAGTCAGTGTCATCACATTGGAGTGTGAAAGTTTTTCCTGCCCATCATACTCGAGGCTTACATTCTTTAATCTTGTCACGCTTAGGTGATGTGGGTTGACAAGATGCTCTATGATGGAGATTCCCCATAAAAACATATTGAAAGAGCCAAGAGTGCACCTTGACTATGTCTGTAGATCACAATGTCAAAGAGTCTGTGTCCTCTTCTACTGTGAGGTGAACCCAGATTACAGCATGCTACAGAAAGATTGCTGTGGATAAGGCTTCTAGCTGAGTGTTAGAGATGATTAATGAGAGAGATAAGAGACCATCCTCCTTTTGACATTAAGGGGCAGATGGAGGAGAATGAAAGAGCAAAGGAAAGCAAAGCATTTATATCTCAAAGTATTGAGGGTCAGCAAAGCTCTGGTCTCAAATTAGAGTTGTGGGTTGGTCCATTTGTTGTTGGTATTTGACCCCTTCTAACCGATAAGTGACTTCTAAGGGAAGGTCGTAAAAAACAATGTCCCCTATAGAGAAACAAAAAGAATGAAATGCTATGATGGAGAGAAACACAGCAAGACAAAAACAGAATGCGAGCACAAAACTCAGAACTAGCTGTTTCTCAGAATAATAGAAGTTATTCTTCAGCTCTGAGACAGGCTTTGCGGAGACAGGACTAGATTAAGCCAAATATCTTCACCAACGCGTACCTAGATAAAAGACCGATAAGAGAAATAAGTATGCTGAAGATAGTTTTCTAATATACGTAGCATGTTCTGACAGCTCAGGGAAGTTCATGACCCATCCACTCAAATTCTTGGAGAACGTGGGTCCAAAGAGCACAGTCAGTGTAAATGTCAAAAGTCAGGAAGTATTCTCCTGTTAATACAGTTACACTGTTCAGCCTGTAGAAGAAAAAGATTGTTCCTCATTCCCTGAAGTTATTCAAAGGAGTACTTTTGTTGTAAGCAGACAATTTGTAGGTAGAAAATTATTTTGTTAGATGCACAAGTTTCTCATAATCAGAAACACAGAATAATATGCCATCTGGGTAAAATATGTCAGCCCTCACAAGAAAATTGAATGGCGTACTAAATTAGCTGAAATCACTTGTCTGGGGAGTTTGGTGCAATAAAGTTATCTATTAAACAATAAAACTAGTCCTGGTAATCCTGGAATATTTGTACTACAGTGAGTGGGGAACTTATATTTAAAAATTTTTAGAAGGATTTCTCTAAAATATTTGTATTTTGTGAAGTGGGGAAGAGCATGCATAGTGTTACCTGCATATGTATGAACTTCAGATCATGCTGGACATCCCTGCTTTATTAGTTTTTTGTAATTATAATATTTCAGTTATTATTACATTTTATTGATAATCCAATAATGATTGCTTAATCTTATTTTAATATTTTGTTAATAATTTAGTAATTTTCAGTAATTTCATGGAACATAAAGTTATCTGTCATTAGGAAAGTTGGCTATTTCTTTAAAAATACGTTTATCCTCCTGCTTTGAATTTTGTCTGAAAGTAACTTGATATCAAGGTTGTGTGTATTAAAGCCTCCAAGAAAAGATTAAAATGAGTCTAAAAAAATGTATTCTTTTATGAAACAGAGCAAAAATAAATAGAGCAAGAAATTAATGTATTGGAAAACATAAAAATTCAACACTACATGAGTTGGTTAAAACCTGCATTTTTCTGTAGTATAGTTCAGAATTTCAGCTGGGAATACACAATACTGTCAAAACATCATAAAATAAAGATTTTTCTAGGGTAGGGTTTTTTGGGGGGTTTTTTTATTAACATGTTACATGTAGCTAGTGATAGTGTAATCGAATTAAACTTACCTAGCAAGCTGGTCTTCTGAACATTTTTTGAGCATAATTTATTTTCTAAATGAAACAGCACTGTTACTATTTGCACCTATTTGCTCTAGTCCATCACAAAAGGATAGTTAAAAAAAAAGATTTCTTCAGCCTCTTGCCTACTTGACACCACCACCAAAAAAAAAAAAAAGAAATAAAAATCAAGGAAGAAATAGTTTTGTCTGAAACATAAAAGTACTTGTTTTGGTACGCATATATTATCTTATCCTTGTTTGAAAAAGAGAGGTTTATGGGAGCTTAAATAGACCAGTAGTTAAGCTGAAATGTTTAGTGGTTAAAAAGAAAAAGTCTTTTACCTGTTTTGTCCTACATAGGAAGCTGCAATATTCTAATCAGGTTGGCAGAGTTTGCCCAAAGGTCTTTAATCAACATGTGTCACTAGATAGAATTATTTGAATGTAAAGGAGAACATAATGCATCATGAAGACTAGGTCTGTAGTGTTCTTTACATTAATTTAGAATTTTGTTTTTGAAATTAGGTCACTCAGACATGGATTACAAACTTCATGTCACAAGTTCTTCCCTGTGTCAGAGAGAGAAACCACCCCTATTTTTATCACTTTTTTCAAAAGATTACTTGTTTTCTCTTCCACTGTGACAGAATCATACCCCAACTCGTAAAAACATGGACATGGCTTCAGTTTTGCTTTTGATTTTTAGGAACTTTCCAGTTTCTTAATTTTCACATATATCTTTCTGTTCTTGTGGGGTCAATACAAGAGGCCGTATCACAAAATATACTTTATCTCTTACTTTTACAATAGCCTGCGTATAACAGAATAAATTCATGCAACAACAAAGTTGTTCGTGTTTTTTTCTTTTATTCATTTCCATTTTGTTGATTTTTTTTTAATGTTCAACATTAATAATAGAGAATATTAAAAAGGACAAAAATCTGTTGGATAGATGTTTGGGGTTTTTTTTTGTGATTCAGTGGTCCTCTACTCATAGAACTTTTTCACATCCACATGCAACTTACGTTTACTGCATGGGAATAACAGTGCTGTAGAAGAACGTTGTTGGTAGAAAATTTCTCATTAGTCAACAGTCTGAGAAGAGATGTTAATATCTAGATCAGCATTTCTTCCACAACACAGTTGGAAATTATCCCCTGCCTTTAATCTTCTTTTGATTAACTGATTTAACTGTTTGGTGATGATTGGTTTGAAGTCAGTAGGCATACACAAATGCCTCCTGTCACATTATTAATACATTTGATTCTGAAGCTCTGCTTTTAACATGGATTAGCCAGGTCATAATATTTTGGTTTCAGAAAGACACTCATGAGCATTGAGAAAACCTGGGATGGAAGGCAGATAGGCAAACTATAGAACTCAGTTTCTGTATATTAGGATCTTCCTTTCCGTAGTGAATTCAAGTGTATCCCCTTTATTTCCTCCAGTCTGTTAGGAAGTACAAAGAAGGCTTGTTGGTCATGGCTTCTTATGGGGAGAGGTGAAGACCAAGAAACATCTGGAAACAGTTCACGGAACAGTGAAGTGACAGACATGAAATGCCAGGTGTTTAGCTACGGGAACTGGGTGTGAAATTGTTCTGACATCTTGACATTTTCCACAGTGAAGCAGAAGAATCACTAAACATACTAATTAGGAGAACAGATGTTGTCAATATACCTGCATTAACCTGGATTATTTTCTTGACCGTTGAAAACTGCTTCTTCACTTCCTGGTCCCTCCAGCGCATTTTTATTTTACTGAAAGATAAATGTGACATGATATTTACTCACCTAAAAATCGTAGATAATTTGAAGTGGAAAATAGAGAACCGTACCAGCTGATATGATTTTATCAGTTTAGTTTATTTCTTTTTAATAAAATAATATTTTACCATTATATGATGTCATATTATACAACCCTGAGCTGATGTCCTTTTGCACTATACATGATTACATCCTGGAATAGTATAACAATAGCAGCAATAATTAACAGATCTAAATATATTAATGAACAAAGTCTGAAATAACATTTTCAACCTCAGGCTGAAAAGAAAATATGAACCGAAAGAAAACTTTCCTATCTACACTGTGCAGATCACAAGTGTGGCAAATATTTCCAGATTTGTGGCCATCAAGTTGCTTGAAGGATGTAGAATACTATAGGAAAGCAAACCCACATAAGAGGTCAGTAAACCTAATGAAAATATAATTGACACCGGGCACTGTCTATTCAGCTTTTTCTTTAAAAAAGAAAAATAAATTAATGAAGTATTAACTTTATTTAATTGTATGGTTTTTTATAGATGAAAATAATATAGAGAAAATATAAAGGACAGAGGTATAGAGTCAACATTTACTGGTGTTTGATTGGTGTGAAATTAAAAAATTAAGTAATGCCTATTTTTTTAATACTGAGTGTATTTACCTTCTCAAGAAAACTACCTACCAGTTATTATATTTAAGAGATAAATAAATAGTTAAAATGTAATTTCTTTTAATATATGAGATTTGACCAGATAGCAAAGTTCCTTCTTGACCTAATTTCCATTAATGTGTGATGCTCTATAGGGGTAAAAAGATTGGCACACTTTGTAATCTCAACTGGCTGCATTTAAAATGAAAGCTACATTTGCAGTTTTTATTTTGGTAACTCACTACAGAGAACAAAGAAAGACTAATTGTGCTCTCGCACATTTTTAAACGTGGAGAAATTCCACTTAGTTGCTTCAAGTAACTCTTCATCCCTACCAAAGAATGTACTTTGAACATAGGTTACATGTGACCAACTTCCCTTTTCAGTACTTCCAGACACTTATGGTACACTATTTAGCATTTTTAGCCACATCTGCATGTACCCTCTGAGATTCCTGTCCAAGGCACACACTTGTGCTTCCTTTCCACAGAATCCATGGTTCAGCTGACAGGTACAGGAGCTTGTGCACACATGGGCTTACTCTGGTATGAAAACAGCACGTAGCTGAAAACTCCCAAATCCTGTAGCTCATATATAATCTCTATACCTCTTAGGGTCTTCCTAAAATAGGAAAATCATCTTGTGCCTTCAGCGCAAGGATAAATAGATCAAAGGTTGTGGACACAAACACATTACAAAAGTAGTAGAGGCAAGGTGCGTTCACTGAAGTTTTTTTCCTATTTAATTATCAGGTTTTTAAGAATTATTTTTATGGGTAGATTAACATTTTTAAAAGTTGTCTTTCTGTTAGAATAATGATCTTAGTTTCCAACAATGAGTATAAGGATATCATAGGAAATAAAGACTATCTAACCTAATTTAGTTCATGTTAATACTTTGTTACTGGAGTGAGATATTTCACAAGAGATGGAAAAAGAGGACATGATCTGATCATGCTCTCTCTTTTGTTTTCTCGTGTTAGAGGGCTGAAGTAGGCAGACCATTTATGGCCTCAAGTAATATGTGTGCCTATTGCTTATACTGACTCAGCTCTCTGAATCTGCTACGGGCATTCTGGAGAGATTTTCATTCAAGTAAGGCCCACACTTCATTAAAGTCTATAAGTTTCAAGCTGAGAACTGTGAAATCTTGGTTAGGATAATTGTGACAGGAAGCCATGTATTGAAATATATTCAGGGTAATTCTCTGTAAAAATATGTGAAAGGAAACTGCAGCAAAACTATGAAAAGCTGCAGGAAAACGTGAACTTTAAAATTTAACTGATGATTACTGCTTTCTCTTCTTTTTCTTATTTCAGAAAATATGCCTAAGTTCTTCCTTATGCTGTCTTTCTCTATTGTTGTATATAGTAAAAGTATTCTAAAACTTTACAATGAAGACATGTCTGCTGAATTCTATGCTACTCTGAGGTACTCAGTTTTTCACTTATATAAAAATACACGTATTCTCAGGCTTGTGGGTGCATATAATTGGATAAGTGATTAAATGCCGATAGGTTCTTGGATGCCTTCAATTAAATTGTTGTGCATGAAAATAATTATTTTCTGGCCAATACTTATATTTGCTTTTAACGTAGTGTCAGAAATCTTTTTATATGTGTTTGTATAAATCAGGGTGACTCCAATAATCTTAATGGCTGTATGCTGGAGAAACACCAGAATGAAACTAGAATCAGTAGTTAAAACTTCTTCTTGACCTTAATCAATAATGAATTTGCATTAGTTTTGGAAATGTTAAAATCAGGAAATGGAATCAGACTTTAATTTATTTTAGAAGATGCATGTGGATTAGTCACAGGGTCCAGAAATCAAAGTAATGTACACCTGGGAGCTCTGCTACCAAATGAGCTCATCTACGCGTGGGATGCAAATAGAGCCAACCTGGCGAATAACTTGTCAGTGTGCAGGCTGTAGCCCTGGAGCTTTTTCTCCCATTAGGAGCCCAAACACTTTTCTTCAGCTCAAATTTTTATAAAAGCGGATTCTGTATGCAATAAGCAGAGTTAGACTGGGCGCTGATTCAGAATGAGTTTGATAAAGTCCAGGTGCCATTCCATTTCAGCCTCTCGAAAATGACTCAACATTTTGTTCATAGGGATTGGATTTAATGATCTTGATAGCTACTGACACATTAGTCTTTTCAGAATCCTTTCTGGCTGTATAATTAAATTGAAGGTTGGCACCAGGGAATCTGGTGCTCTGTCAGGTAGTGTATGTTTTTCCCAGCCTAGAATGGAAAGACTGTATAGGCAGTGAGGTAATATTCTGCTTGGCTGGATTGGAAGGAAAAGGAAGAGAGAGTAATAGCAGACTTTTTGTACTCAGGTCAGTTCACTTTTCCGTTCACTAGGCGATTGTTATTAAGGGTTTCTGCCTGAGGACTCTTTTCTCTGAAGTGGTGGATTTACACACATTTGTTTTAAACCATACACTAGGTTTCTATGTAAATTCGGTTCAAAGAAGAAAGTATGCGGTTTTCTTGTGTAGAGAAATCCGCTCCATTCTCCTCTCTTTGTAGCTGTTGGCAGGTCTGATTTATCAGTCTAGCTAGTGTGTGTATGTGTGTGTGTATACTTTTATATATATATATCTACGTGCATAAATAAAAAGTATCTATCTATACTTAGCCTTTTACAACTACTTGAAACAGTTTAATGATCACAGTATTCTTCAAAGTTACTCTATAGACTACTTGTATTCAGGGCCACTGCTGCATTTACTGGACCTAGCTGTGACTGTAATTAGCAGAGCACTTTCTCATAAAAGCCTTTAATTTTACATTTCTGTCCTCCATGCTGGATCATTTTCCAGCTAAAGAACAGTTTGGGAGGTATGGGTGAGTTGCTAGAATACGGAAAATACCTTAATTGCTTGCAGAGAAGTGTTTTCTTTGTTATGCTATGGCTTTTTAAAAGCAAGAGATGATTTTTTGTTTGTTCTGGAGGACTGTGTTGCAAGTGAGAAGGTTAAGTTATGGAAGTAGAGGAACAGCAGTAACATAAAATTTAACTGTAAGGTAAGGTGCCTCTTCTATAGTTATTGGTATTCCTTTTTTCCTGAGACAGTGTGATTTTGAAGGAAAAATGAGTTTTGAATTGGTACCTGTGTGCTTTGAAAAGAGAATCTTCTGCACTTGAGCCTTGACGTTTTTTTCACAAATAAAAACAGAGAGAAAGTTGTGTGTCCTGTGTTATGGAAGACCATCTGTCCTTTATTTTAAGATGTGTTAGTTGAGATTGTTGTTATGTCTTACTGAGCTTACTCATCTTCATTCCTGTTTGTAACACATGATCTGGCGAAATGGCTGAAGATTAGAAAAGCTATATTGAAGAGGAAGTAGGAATAATTTTGTGTTGATTGAGGACAAGAGGTTAATGAATTATTTCAATTATTTGTGTGCCAAGTAAAATCTTTCTGTTATAAAAGATGTAAAAACAAAGGTGTTTTTCCAAGGCTGTAATACCAAACACATCTTAAATGAAGAGATGTGCATAAATTATGTGAAAGCTGAATGTGGTAGAGATGTATCTGCAGCAGCTCCGTGCCCCCAGGTCCAGCCACTACCAAGGATGAGCACTGGAACACAGGTGTACATCCAGAACCTGGCCTTTAGGCGTAGCATCACCCTCATTCTACCTAGTAGTGGGCCCCAGGTCTTCTCAAGCCAAGTTGCCTCACATGTGCATGCACACGGGCATGTACTCACACTCTCCTCTCTCAGCTGTCTCCAGTAGCTAGCACGCCCTGTGCCTGATCAGTCCAGCGTTCTCACTGACCCCCACTTCTGGCTGCTTTCCTGTGTGAGGGGCTCTGTGTGCACATGGGTGTGGGGGTGTCTGAGTGGCAGCAACTGGAGTGGGACCAGAGCTTACAGGGACCATGTGCCTGTGGGCCACCCCTGGAGTGTGTGAGTACATGTGGCAGCACACGTTGCCAGCGAACATCATTGCCATGTAGACAGGTGGAATAGAGGACACAATTAAGAGTTAATTCATTCAAAGAGTAGGATTTATGATATTCAACTTGAAGAAAAAAAATTCTCTGTTGTTCATATGCACTACCCAGTGATTTCTGAGAAATAACACACTATATAGAATTGCTCTGAATTTTAAAAAGCTAGTTTTTTAGTGGTTTTGTGGTTTGGGAATCTATGAGAGCATACTGCATGTTGCTTAAAACAGCTGCCTTCAGATATGGCAGAGGAAAGGAGATGCACAAACACAGCCCCTTCCAAAGAGAAAGTGAACATGGTTTCTAGAGACTGATGACTTTCAGATGTAGCTCAAGCAGGTGAATGTGAGTAATAACAGTAAGAGAATGCTCTGTACTGATTGGGTTCTGGTGCGATCTGTCAGTCAGAATGGCTTGTGGGAAAATAAACCTTTTCGGTTCCCACTGCAGCACATGGTGGGCTGGAGCACCAACAGGGGGGTGGTGGCTGCAGTTCCCTTCTCCGTTACCAGGCTCCTGCACCATTTCCAGTCTCTTACTGCACACCTGTGTGTTCAAAGAATACTGTAACCTCCGGCATCACACTAGATTACTTTAAAAAAACCCTAAAAGCAGCCAACCCTTTTAAAAGAAATTGCTGCAAGCATTTTATAACCTTTCTGGAAGCATTTTATAACCACAGTTTAGGACACCAGGTAAAACCTTTCTGTTTTGAGGGAAGGCTCACGAATGACCAGAAGGGGAAGAGGCGAGCACGAAGGAGGTGACGTGGTGAATAATGAGAAAAAGCTGAGTTTTAGAAAATAGCTATTTTAAGGATCTCACACGTAATAGTACACTTAATTCTTGTTACCATGTTCAGAATTAAGATCATAATTATATTTACAGGAAGCATCTCAAATTCCTCTTAATATGGCAGGATGCTGTTTTTTTCTACTACTTGCTTATATGACCTGAAAGACAGGCCAGAAAATACTATCGACATGTTTCTGCCATATGTTTAAATGAAAATTGGCAATATACACAACGTTTGATAAAACACACTAAGGGGGGGTGGGGGTGGGGGAAGCTATCCAAGGTTTCCAACAAATAAAAAAGCATGCATATACCAAAAGGTACTTACAGAAAGGTAGAGAAAAATATGTGCTGTGAGTGTCCATGCTCCTTTTTGTCTCACAGGAACTCTTCCTTTCCCCCGACTTAAGGAAGAAAAATACTGTGTGCTGTACCTGCCTTTGTGTTTGCCTTTCAGACACCTAAAACCAATTTTTGTTGCCGTAGGCTTTCTTTGTCACTTTTACAGTTTGCTTATGCATAGCACTGTAACGGTTACTGCTAGAACACAGTAACTGAAAAAGTATTTAGGATATGGATTATAGAAGAAAGAGATCAATATAGAAGCAATGAAATGCATTTTTATCAAGGCATATGAGATTCTAAACATTTTTTTGTGGAAACTAAGTAAGAATTCATACTGCATAGTAAGCAAGAGGCTTTCAGAATTGTTCACCTGAGCCTGGACACTTGAAACTGTGATTTGATTAACCTGCTTGTTTTCACCTCTAAAATGTCATGAGTGAATGTGTGATCACAGGAGATAGTTTTCTACATTTTCCAGTGGATACTGTCTACTTAAGCAATTTAACTGTGAGTTTGTGGAGCTTCTGTTGTCAAAGGATCCACATACATCAAAAATTTCAATTACTTCATCTTCATGGCAACTGAAATGAAGACTATAATGTGTCTTGGTTCTCATCTGTAAAAAAGGCTCTTAAACCTTACTTCATCTCCCTGAAGATGTTTTAACCATTACAGAATACGGGTTAAGACTTGGAAATGAGGTCCTTCATTGGAGCATTATTTCTCTGAGTTATTGGGAAAAAAAACCAAAAACCCCACCTCAGGAGAGAACGCACACTGTGATAAGAAAGTGAAGAGCTAACATTTAGTGTGACCATAGGTCTCTCTCCTTGGGAGGCTAATGATTTTACTATTAGGTTTGTTATATTTACACAGGTTGAATACTTAGTGCAAGAGTGTGAATCACTAACATCTTCTTGTTTGACACTGTTGCCATGTAGAGTTGGTAGTTTAAATGCTGACGAGTCGCAAGTCTATAGAATTCCTAAGCGTGCCACCCATTTCTTGTAGATTTTACTATAGCATAACTTACTTTTGGGACTCTCATTTTTCAAAGAACACAATTTTGATATGATAAAATCATATATCCTGGCTGAAACTTCCTATTGGGTCAGTGAGACATTTTTATTTGCATATTAGAGATTTGTCAACCTGACTGTTAATTACTACAGTAAACTGAAAAAGCATTCTGGATGTTAGTAAAGACCTGAGGATATTTTCTTCTCTCCCATGATTATGCCACAAAATAAAGGAATTATCCAAATAATAAATAAGATTTTTTTTTTTTAATTGGACTCTTCTAATACAATCTTTTTATCTTCCCTTCTATTTCTGCTTCTGGAAAAATAGCTCTCTAAAATTGCTAATTTCCCTCAGAGAACATGGTATTCAGAATGTTCAGTAAGAATTTATTCACAGTTAGGGAAGTCATATAAATTCAGAATTTTCTGTAGGTGGCTAAGTTTTGTAAGACATTGGGTACGCCCAGTGTCGTGTTCTAACTCAAAAGTACATGAAATATTTATTTGAATATCAAGAACATGTCTAAATTCTGTGACTTAAACCCCTCACCAGTGTAAGTCTTTATTAAAACATGCTGATTCTTCACTGGTTCATACTGTGAACCCTCAGCCCAAATCTATTTTTTTCTTAGCCTCAGCTCAGAAGATTGGTAGAGCCTCCTAGCCATTGCCTGAAGTGTGACAACGAGTGGTTAGGAAACCTTCGTATTTCCTACAGACATCTGCTGAGTGTGCTGGTTGTACGAAGGCCTTAGGGCTGTGCATGAGACTGACAAATGTGGCAGTTTGTGGATGTGACTGGTCCTTCCCAGTGCTACGATTTCAGTATCGTTAGGGACTTGCCTGTTGTGTTCCACTGCAACTGGAGTTGATGCAAGATGTGCCTTTCACTGAAATTTCTTACTGGGATTAGAAGAACTGTGTGCATCCCTGAACTTAGCTTCCCAGTCCGCTCTTCCCATAGTTGGGTGGAAGGTTCTCAGTGCACTGAGAGCGGGAGAGGACAGAGAGGCACAGCACAAATTATTCTTTAATGAGCATAAGCTTCATGGTCTTCTCCAGGTATTGACAGGTGAATAACATACAAAGTACAATTGAGTTTTATAAGTGGAAAAGCTAGAAAGAAGAAATGAGAAAATTCTGAGTTTTGAAGGGGAAAAAGTGAAGACTGAATAAATTCTATTCCGTCTTTTTATGCATGGGTTTTTGAATGTTATCTTTCCATACTTGGTCCCAAGTTTTATTAGGTCCTCAGAAGAAGTAAATGATTTTGAATGCAAACTTTACTTTTTTAGCTACTAAGGCAGCATTTCCTGCTCACAAGTGGCTCTCATCTGGAAGTGTTTCCTAATTCGGCACTTTTGGGATTGCATATTTGCTGCATGTCATTGACTTTCAGCTCAAAGCTGTTTGAATTTGCACTTGATATTATGAAGTTTTTAAACTGTTTTCCCTGCAGAGAAACCAAGAAAAAAATCCTGCTGTGTTCTGGGTTGTTTTGCAATGTATTTCATTGTACAAACCTAAAACTGTTGTTATCACATTTAGTGACTATGGATGCACACATTTTGTTCAAAGTAGTTTGTGTTCTTCACCAAGAATTTCAGTTTTCTTCAGGATTTTTTTTTTAATGGGGAGCATAATTCAAAATAAATTGTGGGATTCCTCCTTTTGCATGGAAAACTATGAAATGTTGTGACAGAAATAGACAACCAAGCCAAATTATCCATGCTGCTTCAACTGCAGAACACTTGTCTTTAAATTGTGTTCCCACTTTTCTTGTTGATATCGGTGATCCTGCACAGTTGAAACTGAGGTCAGAGTTTTGCCTTGCCATTCATAAAACATAAGAGGTTACAGCTGCCTTTCCCATCAGCAAATTAGCTGTACAGGGCTATCAGAAATAAACAGGGAAAAAAAGCAAAAGTAGCTTAGTCAGTTAAATGAGTAGATAAATGATGATTCTATATTTGTAAGGCCTATTTACAAGAAAAATACTAAATGTCAATAGACACTTTTTAGGAGTTGAATCACTACCTTACAAGTCATTAAATTTTTCAAGCAAATTGTACACCATTTTAAGGACACAAACTGGTTCAAGAACTTGGCTGAGTTAAAACAGCTTAATTGAGTTTTACCACGTTAAATTAAGCTGATGCTCAGTGCAGGACCTAATTAAGAAAGTCCTAAATAAGCAGTATCAGATCGACTCCTGGTATATTATCTACAACATCTCATTGCTTTGAGAAAGAAATAAAATGTTACTATTAGTTGTCACTTAATCAGCTGTATAGATTGAGCTCAGCTCAGGGATGGTAAGATGAATTTTCTTTTATCTCATGAACCATCAAATTCCTGTTAACATTGTTAACAAGGTTCTGTATTTGCAGGTTGGCCCTGTGTGGTGCTGCTGAAAGGATTTTCTGTGGTTCTACAGGTGTAGACGGCATTGTCCAACATCAATAGGCTTTCCATTTGTGGGTCAATGTCAGGTTTAATCATGGGGAGAGGCTGGGCAAATTTTTCTTTTATTTAACTTTAACATTGATAGAGCCTGAGGTGTAAATCATTTGAACTATATATTGAGCCTTTTCTGCAGTGTGAAATGACTGTTGTTAAAAGAGACCCAAGTTTGGAATTCCCAAAAGCTGAAAAATAACAGATAAACTACTTTAAATACTCAAGAACTCATTTAATTTGAATCAAAACAGATTCCTTAAAGCTTTAAACTGAAACAATGTTAGCTAAAGGGCTTTCATAAAAGGATTAATTCCATGAGAATTAACTAGCTTGTGCCAAAGTGTTAAGCTCCTAAAACATCCTGAACTGTTGGGGTGGGCTTAAATACCTGAATTCATCAGTAATGCTTTAGTTAAATACCAGCTCAGTGCTAAAGTGCCTTAAAGACACTTCAAAAAGTGAAGTATTTCCTTTTAGTTTTTGTCATAATTAGGTCAACTTAATTATGAGAACACTGAGTTCTTTGAGAAATTAGAAATTTGAGAGATTTTCATAGGCTGTCAAACTGAAAGTTTTAGCTTTTGAAATGTTGGTTTAAGAAAAACTTGAAAGGCATAAAATGCAGGAAATATGGTAAGTAATGAGAAGACAGAGACTCTGCTAGATAAGATTTTTGATGAGACTGGCCTGTGTAAGATGAAATTGTCCAATACTCAAGGCTGTATTTGTGATACCTTTCAGTGGCTTTCGGAGGTGATGGAGACTGGAGCAAGAAAGATACTTTAAGCGAAAGCTTGGCACTGCAAATAACATCTAATCAGAACACACCAAATCCTGAAAAGTTAGATAATGAAAAGAACAAAAACAGGAATGAAGTTTGTTAGAAGCAGGAGAAGTATCCCCAAGAAAAAAAAAGAGGACATAGAATTTGTACAAATATATCGTATAAAGTTGTAGAGAAAATGTTAAGTAAAATAAATTTGAAATTTGACTGAAATTGTATGTGAATAAAATTCATTTGCTGGAGACACATTGTAATGACCTTAAATATAAACTTTAAAGAAAATACGTACTCAAATTCTACCCCAAGTAGCAGTACTCAGTTTTAGGCTGTCCCTGAAGCCTACAAAAACAATTATGTCATGTCATGCACTGACTTTAGCAGTTGCCATTATATTTGCTCCAATGCAAAGAACTGATACTCTAGCAAAATCCAAATATCTAGTATGAATTCTGAATTACTTATGAAAAGTAAATCTTCATCACTCTAAAATTACTCTCTTCTTACTTAAACCGTCCACAGAAATTCACCAAAATACTCCCAACAGAGCTAAGTTCACTGCTGTCTAAACATTTGTTTTAAAGGCCTGTCTTAACATAGATGTTCAATAGATTGTTATCAAGGTGGTTTATGCCATCAGGTGTATAGAAGAAAGGCTCCTTAAATCATCAGTAGAAGGGCAAAATGTGTTTGTATATACACGCAGCATTCTCTTTGCATTCTCCTTTATTCTTTTCTTTAGTAAGTTTCTTCTGCTTGAATGTGTGTTTGTGTGCATATTTATCAAAGGTGTTACATGTTTGATAACAAAATTATGAACTGCTGGTTCTGTGTTGTACAATATGAGTTGTGATCTTTCAATCCTGAGTAAAATGAGGCCAATCAGAGATCCATTTGGAAAGAGAGAGAGGGAACAATGTGCAGGGATTTCTTTGCTTTCTGTGGTAATAGTTACTGCCAGAAAGGGTATCACTTGACCAAATCCCGGTTATAATTATCAAACTTGCAGCACCTTTTGTTATGCAAACAGGTAAAATTACCAGAAACTATTTCTTTATAGCCCTTACAAAGAAACTGAAATTCAGGCAACTTGTCAAATTCAGTGCAGAAAGGCAAGGTAACTTATTTATCAAGCCACTCTACTACACCTTCTGTGTTTCCTGACACTTATGGAAATTATTGCTGTAGTCAAGCTTGGTGACCAAAAATAGTTTTCAAGGAAAACAACTGTAAAGCTATTATGCCTGACTTCTTTGAAATAACTCCGTAGCAATTTTGGCTTTACTATAAGGACACCGTTTCATGTTTGATATTAATTTCATTCTTATACATATAGAATGATATGAGGTGAAAGGGATTTGGTGCAACTCAGATCTTATGTACAAGTAGCTTTCAAAGACCACAGTTAAACCAGGAACATAAAAATAATTTAAAAAATAATATAGTATTCTAACTTTACTGCAAATGAAAAACATTCTGCATCAACTTGTTGAACTGTTCATCTTAAGGTTCCTGTAACAACTAGCATTTAAACGAGATATTGCCTAAAAATATGACTAGAGAAACCTAGCAGAATACTAGCTCATCTCCAGCTGTAAGATGCGAAATATTTGGGTGTTATGGTTTGACAAGTTAAACATGTTTAATTTATAAAAACTACCTTAATTTCATTAGAATTCGAACAATCATGATTGCCACTGTAATTTGATACAAAATTTTTTACACGCATGAAAATTAAATTGTGTTTTGTAGGTTTATCTTGTTAACGTCATTTTATTCTGTAGACACTAATCACTAGAAGAGGTAATAAGAAAAAAGTTGGTTTAAGCTTAGGGACTGTAATCCAGTAAATTACATGTTTTCTGTCGCTGTTTATCCAAAGTTACTGAAGTGCCTTTGTTTGTATTTTCTAGCTAATAATATCTTTGCTTTGAAACATCCAGATAAATTTTACTGTAACTTGTATGGTGAATGCATTCTAATGTCTTTTAACATATTCTTGGTTATTAATGTTGGTTATCAATAAGGACAGTAAAATAATCTTGTTAGCATTATTCCTTAAGTCTAATCTCTAAATTAAATTTTCTCATCAAAAACTGTCCTTGATCATTATACTAAAGTGTTCTGTGGCTATTTTGATAGAAAAACAAGATCTGTATAACTTTGGGTCAGATCTTACCATTAGAACATTTTGAGCAGTAAAACATTAAGCAAGGGATCAAATTAAATCCAGTGGATCTGTTTCTGTGCAGAAAAACATCCCATTCCCAGTTTCATGATGGGGAAAATAATATAATCTTGCACAATTATAAATATGTACTTGATTTAGCAAATAGTCATTTAGAAATAGATTTATCAAGTCTCTCAGCAGCTAAATGCTCCTATTTTGGCACATAAATTAGCAGTCTCATTTTCTGGCACCTGCCAATTTTCAATAGAAATCATTGCACAATTTTAAATAAAATTGAATATTTCCTTTATTGTTGATATCACCAAACTGAAAGCATGACCAATCTTTAAATGCCTGATTTTAAAACCCACTTCAAACTGAAATAAATTAGGAAATTTCCACTGAATGCAGTTGGATGTGAACTGGTCTCTAACAATTGCTGGGTTATTACTTTATAATCAATGTAGAGGCCTATTTCTTATAGATCTCTGTTTTATACCGGTAGATTTTTGGATCTGCTTTTCACAGGCTAACTGTTCTGAGTAGCTGAAATGTATGGTAGGTCATACTGAGGTGTTCCAGTTAATGGGTGGGATGAATCTCACCCAGTGAGAATGTAGTAGGTCAGTAGAGGGAGAGTTAATAAGTGTAATTTCTGTACACCATCAAGCTAATATTTTTGTGCATATCAGTGGATTGAAATAAAAGTAAATTAAAAAGCATGCACGTAGTTATGTTCACCACTTCAAAAATAAATATATCACCTTTATCATGTGAGAAAGTTAATCTCATCTCTGCATCTACAGATATTTTCCACGGCCATCTTCATCTCCTTTTCATAACACTTACGCATTAGTGGCAGCCCCCAGACCTCACTCTTACTATTTGTGGGTTAGTCCAGTTGGGCAGTTAAAGGTGGGAGTACCAGGAATGCCACCATCTGGGTATAATGTAATTGACTTAGATAATGAAAGCAATGGCGGAGGGGGGAAGGTTTCTACCCTGAGCCATGGAAACTGAATCTGTCAGAAAGATTCTAGGGACATTTGAACAGCCAGAATTGAAATTCAAACTGCAAAATCTATTTTTACCAAATTTACCTGTGCAGTAATCACATGCATGTGAAGATGTACTGTAGGAAGCTCCTGTTCTTGTTCAGCTCAAGTCCCATTTGCACATTCTTGTCAAAAATACCAGTAGAGTTTCTTTTGTATGTAAGAGTAAATATTTAATTTCATTTCATATTTTAATGATTTCTTTTGCTGTTTCTGAAGAGGACTGGGTCATAACAAAGTTTTTTTGAAATTTTTTAGAAGGGTATAATTGAATAAACTTTGAGAGAAGAGTTCATCTTGGGTTTTCTGTACCAACCTACAGTTAAGATGATACTGATTTTGTTACAGACAGCTGAAGTAATATAGGGCAACTTTTTTCCTAACTCTGTATAAAGAGATTCTTTCACTTCTTTTAACTGAGTTCATCAGGAGCTACATAATTTTTTAAGTGATACTTAATAATAGATATTGGTCACTGTATAGCTCATTTGGATAAGTTCGGTTCTTGGTTGTCTTGACGAAACTGATTCTCACAAGAACAGGCTTCAGAATTTTATATTTCAAAGCTAGATATGAAATTAGACAACTGTGTATTGCCTCATTTTATATTTTTTATTTATGGGCAATAAGGTTTGTATGACACTTGCTTAAAACTATATATTTTGTATTCTGAAGTTATTAAGGCTATGAAAACATGTGAAACTGGGTCATATGGAGCTTCATGGCAATCCTCCTGTCAAGTTAGGGTTTTGCTCCAGATTTTTCAGAAGCACAGGTACAATCACAAAGATTTATACAATTTATTTCTTATGTGGACCATTTGTGTTTGTGAAGCCTTGTTAAAAAAAGGTACTGAGCACGTAGCACCATTAAAGTGCCCTGAGGTACCAAACAGAGAGAGTTCTTTCTACAGGTGAGCAGTGTTCTGTTCTAATTAAGTTCTAATTAAGAAGGAAAAATAAAAAGAAAACAAATTCAAATCCCAACACACACCCCCACACCAAAAAAAACAAACAAACAAACAAAAAAAAAACCAACCAAGAAAGTTTTAAATTTCAGTAATAAATGCCTTTCGTTACAAATGGGGGAGGATAATATTTTAATTGTTCAATTTAGTCCCCTGACCTCTGGATATTAAATACTAATATGTTAATATCCTATGATGACCATGAATCTGCTTCCTCAAAACAAAACAGAATGTTTAGTTTCTTTTCCCATGCAACACCTCAAAAAGATATTTACTGTTGTTTTAGCCAATTACAAAAATAAAATAATCTCTCTGGAGAACTACAAAGACAGTACTTTTTTTTTTTAAAGGTTTGCTTATAACTTTGCCAAAATATTTTTAAATTAATCCCTTAGTAGCAAGTTAAGCCATTATATTATAACACTTTTGTGGCATAAAAACTGTGAACTGTGTTTATATATGGGTTTTAGATATTGTACAGAAGCTGAAGTAAATACAGTGGCCTCTCAGCATGTTTTATCCTACTGTATTTATTCTCATTAGATATTTATCACAAACTTCAGGTGTCCACAGATCATTCTGTGTTCTGCAAGAGGCATTTAGAAGGCAGAATTGTAAACAATCAGTTTTAAGCTAGGAAGTATCAACAAAAATATTTTAATTCACAGAGCCCAATATTCTAAAACAGGCTGAGTACTTGGGGGGTTGTACTTCGTTTTATTTCCTGAAGTGCTAATTGTGAGTGACATGCTAACCATCAGAGTTTTCTGATGCAAAATAATTTTTTGTGATTTTTTTTTTTTTTAAAATAATAGTAATATTTTGGAATGAGTAACCTTGCGGGGCTGGTGAAGGTGACTGATTAATCCTATACATCAATAATTTGTTCACAGTGTTTTCACAACTGTCACAAAGGCATACCTTTTACCATTTTACTCAACAAAGCCTCAGTTGTAACAGCACTCACTGGTATAACCCATTAAGTAAAACGTTAGTGATTTTATCGATTTCTTGGGCATTTTGTTCCAACATTTGGTGAACAATATATTGAAGAACATATCTGTATGAGATTAATGAGAGAGCTGTGACAGTAAAAATTTAACCTAGTAATTTTGAAGGGATTCCAAAGGGCTTTTGGATATAACATGATAAAAGTAATGCATGATGAATGATAAATTCAGATTTTTGAAAGTTTTTGTCTGTCTTCTTCTGAAGCTGGCTCTAGGAATGTTCATGAATAATGGCTTTTGGATGACACTGAGAATATAATTTCTGTTGTGTTTTAGAGTCTTTATGAACTTAGATGCTCTCTTGTTTCAAGGTCTCTTACTCTGGAAAACTGATATTTGTGACATACTAGGAAATTAGGGCCAGTGACTATTTCAAACTTCTAAATGTTTATAAAATAAAAACATCAAAAAGTCTCCTGAGACGTTATTGTTACCAACATTTTGATGAGGTTAGACTAGTGGACACATCATTAAAAAGATCTATTTCATGAGATAAACAGACCTAATTGAAAATATTTTTTACAAGAACTTTGACAATTTTATATCATGTTTATGGTTAAAGATTATTTAAATCTTGATTTGTTTCAGTAATTTGTGTTATAATGTTTTAATGATTTTTATTCAATCATTAAATGTTTGGGGTTTTTTTTTCTGCTTTGAAAATGTTAAAAAGAGTTGGAATTACTTTTTTACTCCTATCTCTTTTTTTTTTTTTTAATCTTTCTTCCCTTTCTCCACTCCTTAGCTTTTGGATTATCTTCTTCAGCATACCTAGTCACACAAGAGAAAAATGTTTCTGAGTTAAATTCCTCTCACTCAGAGATAATGGATAAGTTTTTTGTGTTATTTCAATATCAAAATTGTATGTTGTTACTAGTTTGTAAATTTAATGGACTCATACTAATCCTGCTTCACTTAATCGAAGTCTCTTTTCAGAAGTTCTGTTTCTTTGATTTATTCTCTTGTATCAGAATAAATAAGAGAAATCACACTTAGAAAATTTGTTTCCACAAACACATTAAAAAGTTTATGATTTTTTTGGTTTGATTTCATTGTTTTATTCCCACTACAGGGGTAGTTGGCACTTGTAAAAGTAGCCCTAAAGAAATCTTTCTCTAGGAAATATTTCTTATGAATATGATTGGGAAAGAAAAGTATAGGGGAGGTGAGAAGAGAGCATTTGATCTATGCCATGAGCATGTCCTAGTAGATATCTGGAAATGTAATGTAGAACATTCATCAATAATGTGTATCTAGTTATTTCTTTTACATAGTTTTACTTGAGTGGAAACTTAGAACAATTTTGTAACTTCCAGTTTTAAATCTCAGTACAGAAATTTTGGCATTGATATCCGCATGCAATTTATACTTTTTTAGATATGTGTTTAGAAGCAATTGGCAATATGTTAAATAAGATATCAAGATAAGATATCTGAAAGCCTCAGGTAATGGAAATAATATGGAAACAGATGTCTCGCTGAGCCTTTATCATCAATTGAAAAAAAAAATGTGAAATTGAAAAATATATTTAAAAAATTTTATTGAAAGTTTTAGATTTCAGATGTATAATTATTTTCATTGCACAATTAATTTTTCAAGGTCCCAATGGAGACATATTTCTGTGAGCAGAAAATTGTAAAGGGCTTATACATTGCATACCTCTAACACTACGTTAAAAAAAAATCCACTTTATCTACTCCTTTTTTTTTTTTTTTTTTTTTTTTTTTTTTAAATCGGGCTACAAAAGGCTGGGTTGATAAAAACACATTATAAGCCTTAAGTATCCATTTGGAAAGATACCTGCTTTGCTTCATAATAATTTTAAAGAAATACGAGGGAACTGTATTAGAAGTGACAGGACAAGGGGTAATGGGTTTAAATCAAAAGTGGGTAGATTTATATTAGATATCTGAAAAAAAAATCTTCACAGAGAGGGTGGTGAGGCACTGGCACAGGTTGCCCAGAGAAGCTGTGGATGCCCAGTTCCTGGATGTCTTCAAGGCCAGGCTGGATGAGGCTTTGAGCAACCTGGTCTAGTGAAGGGTGTCCCTGCCCATGGCAGGGTGGTTGGAACTAGATAACCTTTAAGGTCCCTTCCAACCCAAACCATTCTGTGATTCTATAATTTTATGAATGAAAACTTTCGACACTTGTTTGATGAGTGTACATGATGCTAAATATTACTAACAGATTGTTTAATTCATACTGTGTGTTCTGCTATGGTCTGCGTATGAAAGTATGCTTTGTTTCAAAATAAAGCAAATTTTTAACTTAGACAGGCCTCTCCCAAATCTTAAGTTTGTAACTAGCTACTATGTCATAAGTAAGTAACTGGACACTGTCTATTTTTAATGTCTGGAAACAAGTGGCTAATCAGCAGTACTAGGTTACGTCTCTTAATATCATATTATTCTGAAGCAAAAACTTGAGAAATTAACCTTGTGAGTGCCAAGAAACTGAATGCTGGTTTTGAATATGAATGATGCATAATTGTAACATGGAATTCATTAGTTTTGGATTTTAAACTGCAGCTTAATACTTTTTCAACAGTTCAAAGCAGTAAGAATAATTTCTTTTCATAACATCTCACAGACCTTCTGTGTTAAGATGAAAACAAAATTACAAGACACAACTTTGCATTTTCAGGGAAGATGCCATCCACTGAGAAGCCTGTGCTTCCTTATACTGCTCTTCTACCTTTCTTTGGGGGTATTCTGGAGATAAAATACTCAATTGTGAAGTTTATGTTACACTGCATTAATCTACTGTCTAGTGTAAATACTGCTATATTTTGCCATGATAGACATGTACTATGCAAGTCTAGATAGAATAAGTTTAAATTTAGCAAGGTCTTAACTGGAACATTATGTACAATTACAGGTTTTCAGAATCAAAAATATTAATTTAAACTGAATAGGTTAAGAGGACTAATCAGGGCTCTTCATATGAGAAGAAATAGCCAAGTCATTAGCCTTCTGAAAGGTTAAGTGTTTATATGATTTGCTGTCCAAAAGGTAAACATCGAGGAAGAAGGACATAATTTAAAAAGGCAATGATGGCCCAGGATCAAGTGGCTATAAATTCATGTGTTGACAAATTGAAAATTGGCAAATTTTTGAAGCATGAAAAGTTTTGGAACGGGGTTCTGACACAGTTAGTTCAAAACAAGGGTTTTCTGGTATAAAACACAAAGTAAATGCAATAAAGGTTATTTGTATGCTGTAAAAATAGGCTGACGTTACCATTTGAAGACAACTTCTGTGTTTTTCAGTTGATCACATAAAATATTTTGGCTTCACCTTACTTCTTCAGACGTACTTTTGTAATTGTATTATCCCACACTCAATTTTAGGTTTGCTTCTGAAACACATCGTGTTCAACTTACAGTTATATCTGTACTCTAGATAAATGTCATCTCAGTATATTTTGGCAGTGGCAGAAAGTAAATAAAAAGCATTATTACATCTTTAGTGATGAGTTATGTGAGGGTCTCAAGATTATTTTCCATTTCAAAGGCAGCAGATAAAAGTAGAATGATACAATTATTGGATATTTAATATTCCAAATTTTATTGTGACTGCAATGGAATTAAAATTTTTAATCGGCATCTTCAGCCTATTAAATTGCAGCAGGCTACAATGTGTTTATCCTATCATTAGGAGGACGTAAGTGACTGGTTTCACGACCCCCTGCAATCTTTTGCTTCAAGTATCTCCCATAAAATGTATGTATTTGGACAGTGTCGAAGTAATTAATATTTGGCTTACAAAGGGAGCATTTCAGAGGATGATTAATTGTGGGAGTTCTCTTATCTGTATTTGACATACGCAAATGTTGCCTCATGAAAATAACTTGCCAACAAGCACCCAGTACTCTTAGGCAGAATGTAAGACTGGCGTTAAACAGCAACTCTTACAAAAATACAGCCTTTGTGGGTTGTGGATTTTTATTGTTTTCTGAGTGGTTTTTGTTTTAGTAATAAAGACATGATAGAGAAAAAAACGTAAAGAGAAAACATTGAGAAATAATGAAAGGTTATGGAAATTGTGAAAGACATTGCTTGGATAGTCATGCTCTTTTAAAATATTCATAAATGAGGAAGTTGTCTGTTTCATTTGCCATGCCTTATGTTTCATAGTGATTTTCATTCCTATGTGATCAAATTGTTTTCTTTGGATGACACAGAACATCTGATTGAAAAAAAGGAAAAAGAAAAAATAGATTTTATGTTGCAATAGAAGTGAACCAGGATTATCTGCTTCTCTCATATAACTGCCAGCTGACACTGTTTCTAATTGCAGAGGTCTGTATCTTGGAGCATTAGCTAGAATATGAAAAGAAGCAAGATCTAGTGCAGGAAGGGGAAGGATGTAACATAGCCGATCTAATAAATGCCATTTTTGTTTTAAAAAAATGCATATAACTTGTTTCTTCGCTGTGAGAATAATAGTGAAAAGTAAGGAGCTCCCCTTCAGATAGAGGAGGCGTCATGCTCACAGGCTCTCGTCCTGTTGGGGGACTTCAACCACCCTGACATCCACTGGAAAAGTAGTATGGTGAGCTGTAGTCCAAGAGCTCTGGATCCCCAGGTGTAAGAAATGTTTCTATGAGGAAAGCTTGAGGGAGTTGGGGTTGGTCAGCCTGGAGAAGAGTAGGCTCTGGGGACAACATATAGCGGCCTTCCAGTACCTGAAGGAGAACTGTAAGAGAGGTGGGGACAGACTTTTTAGCAGTGACTTTTGTGATAGAACAAGGGGTATTGGTTTTAAACCAAAAATGGGTAGATTTAGACTGGGTATAAGGAAGAAATACTTTTACAGTGAGGGTGGTGAGGCACTGGAACAGGTTGCCCAGAGAAGTTGTAGATGCCTCCTCCCTGGAAACATTCAAGGGCAGGTTGGATGAGGCTCTGAGCAACCAGATCTAGTTGAAGATGTCCCTGCTCATTGAAGGAGGGTTGGACTAGATGACCTTTACAGGTCCCTTCTAATCCAAACCATTCTGTGATAATAAAACACTACCAGAATATATTCATTTGTAACTTTCTAAATATAGCTCACCAGTATAGCTAATCTTTTAGATAATTAGAGATTCCTGTTTAATCATACACGTAATATTACTTTTAGGCATTTCTTACATTATTATATTCCTAATGCAGAACTATTTTAATTATCAATTTCCATATACTCTTTACTAAAAAGTTTCTGTTAAGAGAGTTTTTTGTGTACACACACACACACATTTACATTAAAAAACCCTCTACTTTTAGTCACTTAATGAAACATGCCCAGGAAATTAATAATGTATATGCAAACTACATGCACCTACTTCTGAGATTACAGTTTTAATTCTTTATCAGGCAGATTTATTTTCAGTTCAATTTGCATTAAATATTTTAATCTGCTGTCATGGACTATAGTTAGATTCTATTATAGATCATGTTTCTGCAAAGTTTCTGGTATTAAATATAATAATTTATATTTTGGGTTGTATTTATTGCTTGTTACTTTGGGAACACTTAACTGCCGGATTGCTGTGTTTTTACATTATAAATGTCTAAAATATGGATTAAGTCCCCATGTTTCAAACTATTTGAAAACTGACATTTTTGTCAGTTTCTAAAGAATTCTTAGCATGCAGAAAAGTACTTTCTGTATGATAGACATAATACTTTCAATAGATATTATATAAATTCTATAAATAGAATTTATTATTAAACTGAGGCCTTGACTATCAAGAATTACAAAATAGAACCCAGTTACCTTTTGAACTTCCCATCCTTATGGGATGAACTTATATATGTGTGCAGGAAGGGCTTGTGCCTGTACTTTTGTTCTCTCCAGTTTTCTTTAAAAGCCACTGAAACAATAAAGTCATCTGGTGTTCTTGACTTCACTCTTTCGTTGTTGTTGTTGATCAATTGTATGATTGATTCTGTACAGAATTGTCTGGGCTACTTACGTTGGGAACAGGCAGTGAAATACCCGTTTTCTGGTTTGGTTCTGGTTTGGTGTTTTTAATACAATGAAAAGTTATATTTAGATTTTAACCATATTTTTTCAGTGAAACCTACGGAAAACTGCTAACAAAAATGTTCAGTGAGGTGACTTACTGAAAAACCTCAATTCTACCTGTTAGGAAGATTCACTCCTATTTATAAAAACCTGTTTCAGAAAATTATTTCCAGCATTTCTTTGCCCATTTCATTATAATTTAAGAAAGAGGAAACTGACTTTCTTAAATGTGAGGGTTTATCTCCACTATTACTTCCTTAGAGTTTGGTTTTGTGTGTGTGATCGATCTATAGTCATCCTAGAGAAAATATAGAAAGAAACTCAATCGATAATGCAGAAGAAAACTGGTTTCGGTGTTTATTAAAACTTAGCAAGAGCTTTTTTACTAGCAATCTTCTGCAAGGTTTTAAACATAATGTTATTCAACACAGAGTTTTTGGAGTAGCAATGCTGTTGGTGTGTTTTCCTGTGGTGATTTTTGGATCTATAATGGGTTTTGACTATAAATTGTTGCTAAGCTATTTTTCATGTCTTCAGAAATAATGATCAGTTTTGTTTGAAAATCAGTGTTTGTGCTTTTCTAAAAATAGTAGCTGTCACTGTAGTGAATTCAGATGTTGTGCATTGTAACTGAAAATTCTATCTATCATCATTCATTATAGCACATCCATCAACCACATTTAAGACCTTGTATGTGTTTGGCCATCATTTTTGTAACATTGCCTCAGTTACTCCTTTATTCTACAGTTTGATATACAAGTTAGACACAGATATATTGTCCATCTGGATATCACTGAAGTTTTGTGTCCTTCTCAATTTCTTTTCCAGAGTTTTCCTGAAAAGAACTTTTCTATGTCCAGCAATGTGAACAGTTATTCACATCCACTTGTGCTGTATAATAAATTTTCTTTTTGCCTATACCTTTAAAAAAAAAAAAAAACCAAAACCAAAAAACCAACAAAACAACTGAAGCAGGAAGACCTTTACTGCCACTTTCATTTGTTTTCCATTGCATGTAACAACAGGTTTTAGAGACTGATCATTTCGCTTTATGGTTGTGTTTTGTAACCCTTCTTAAAAGTAGAGACGTATGCCATTTTGTTCTATGTTTAAAAAAAATCAAAATAATTGTAACCTTAAAAATCATAACATAAGTATTCTGTCTTTCCTGAAAATTAAATCAAATTTAGTTTAAAAAATCAACTGATTTAAAACCCAAATTAGATCTCACTGTGATTTTTCTAATAAAAGCCTGAATGTTTAGGAATGGTAAAAAACCTGTGGTTGAGAAATGCGGAGTCAAAAGAGCAATCAACAATTCTTTCACAAAAGACATTTTTAAACCTTTCCTAAACTGTTTTTGTCATTGTCATATTCCCCAGTGTCTCTTTTCGTCACTCAGTGATTGATCAATCATGATTTTTCCTTTTGAATTTTAAGAAATGCTTTCCGTTCTGTGCTGTACAGCACCACTATGACCATTCTTGACACAACGAAACACAATATTATATTTTCCCCCAGGAAAGTGTAATTAAAATTAGTTTATCCTAAGAACTCTTACGGTGTCATTAATGACCACAGGGAAGACTAAACAGTCATATCAAATTTGAAATCCATTTCTTCAGAGAAATAATTTGCAAAGATATTTCCATTTTACAACGTTATGGGGTGTTTAGGTATAAAGATATTACGGAGAATAAAATACTGTGGCACGGTAATTGTAGTATCCCTATTTGATTTCTTTCCTCTCCTATACTTTTCATACAAGAGATCTCAGAGCATTAGAAGAGAGGTTAAGACTTCAGAGGCCATTGTGCTAATACTGTCTTTTGGCATCAGAAAGTAAAAGCATTTAACTTCAGCTCATGCAACTGTTTTGGACTAGCACGTTACCAACACACAATGATGGGTGTGAAATTTAAACCCTTGCTCTTTACCTGCTACCTACCACATTCTGGGTGAAATCCTGTTTCAAGGAAAATTGTTGTGATTCCTGCCAGGACTTGGCAAGGATTTCCCCCACCACCACCACCCTTGACATCCATGAAGAATTGTAGTTGCAAAGACTCTGGACTTGTAATTAACTGAGCATGTGTAATGTGCAGTACCCATACTGAGTACTTCTGAGAGTCAGGGGAGCTCTAAGCAAGTGTGGGACACATCTACACCTACATTGTTTCTTGCAATGACATGCATGACAGAATTTTCTCAATTTATCCACAGCATTAAGTAGAACAGTTAGAAATCAAAGTTTCTGTATAATCACCCAAGTTTCCTGGGCGTCATGGCATTCTGTGGGATGCTTTTTCTTTGACTCTCTGTTTATTTTCAAGTCTGTATTAGCATGACTTGTTCATTTAAAAAATAAAAAAAAATGGGTTGCAAAGACACTTGGGGTGAAAAAAATAAAATTAGGAAAAGATTTTCATAATAAGAAAACGTGCTGGAGGAAATCTTTCTAGCTGCAGAGGCTTAGACTGGAATGAACTTATGTAAAGGAATATTATGAGGAAAGAGTACAACTAAATTAGAAAGAAAGGAATGACATTTTGAGTGTCAGTGAGGTTGTTATAGAAATAACTGTACGGTGGATAAAAAACATATAAGCAAGTAAACTCCCTGTGTTTGTCACGTGGTAGTGGAAGAAGAGATAGAGACAGGAAAGGGGTGTCTCTTTTTTTTCTGAGGAAACTGAATACTTATGATGTGCATCCTGAATTCAGAGGATTTTTTTTCTGTGACAGCAGAGAATAACATAAAACTTCATTAGATAATTTATGGCTGTATACATCAGTAGAAGGCTGATATTCATATTTTCTTGCCTGTTTAAAAATTCCCCTAAAAGCCACATACAACCTCTGTGACCTGCATCAAATGTGTTAGTTTGATGCAGTCCTACACAACACACCTGGAAGCCTCTAATGTTATATATCGAATGTTACAGCACAGAGCCAGTCATCTTTCCCTGACTCTAATACATTAATTTCAGTTTCTAAAATACAGTATTTACTCATGACTCTATATGTCTGCTCACTTGTACTCTCCTCTGTTGTTTTTTGTTCTGTAAAGCATGTTGAAAACAGAATGCAAAATCCCTCTCAGAAAATAAAGCAATATGTTTGGCAATTAATTGAAGCATGGATGTACAAAAAGTGTGTGCTGCAAAATTCCAAGGTCTTGAAGACCTCTTTTTAAAATTTCTTCACAAAAGGTTAAGATTTTGATTTCCTTCTACTGTAGATATCTTATGTAGACAGTGTTTTGAAGCAATGATTATTTGACAGGAGAAAGTGTTTGGTTTATTATTTTGTCATAAAAACACTTTCTGAGCTGGTGAATTCATTGTGGAGGAAGGAAGCATTTTGTATTAGAGTCTTTACTGCTAAGTATGGCAATGTAAACTAATATCTATTCAACTGTGCAAGGAGGCTTGACTTTCAAGACGTTTCAGAATTTTGGATTTTTATGACAATGATCAGTGTTATAAATCATAGATTACATACTAAATGAAATGCTAAAAGATCACTGGAATACTTCATGATGTCTTCAGTTTGGGATATCTAGACTATACTGAATCATGTGAATTAAAGGGTTTATTTAGCAAAATATTTATCATAGTATTTTTCACCATCTGCTTACTTTCTACATTTATTAGATGTCTTGTTTTAACATTTCTAATTCAATAATAGTTGTTGGGTGTAAGATTTCCAGAGAAGGTGCTGTAATAGCAGTAGGTGATTACCTACAGGTAGCTTTTGTGATTTATGATCACATATTAATACTACCTGTCTCCACTGAAGAAATTTTGTGTGCTTTCTGTAGTTTACTTTATGTGTCTTTGTGTATGCATATATATTAGCTTTTTATTTCCTTCTTTTAATTTCCGCAGGAAGATGAAATCTAGGTATATAATCATTGTTTTCTTATCTTTTCACATCAGTGCACTTCATAAAGAATAACTGCTGTTTTCCTTACTTTCTCAGCTGCAGTTTATTGCGGCTTTTATTGACCAAAAAATGTAGGTAAAAAGGATAAATTCTCTAAAACCCTTCACAACATTTTTTTCACTACATGTGCTCTGCCAATCTTTGTCTCTTCAGACTGCTTTTTCCTTCAAATTAACTACAGCTGTTTCCTAACTAACATTAGATAGATATCCATATACTATAGTATACAGGCAATATCCAAAAACCATACTCAACTTATATGGAAGTTCTTCATCGTACTAAGTGTAACTCAGGAAAGAACTTGATCTAAGGTCATGTATTAATTGATGAAATCAGCATGCTCTTTTAAAACAATGTTCATATGCATTGCCTTAATATTATATATGCTGGAGAAATGATTTTTAGCCACTTTCATCTATAAAAAAAGGTGATAACGTATAAGTCCTGGTGATATTCTGGAGTATTTCTAGACTGGTTTCAGATATAATTTAAATCTTGTGTTCTCTTTTTCTGTTGGTCACTTGACGTGTGTTTCTGAGAGAGCAGAAGAAAAGATGATCATAGAATCCCAGAATGGTTTGGGTTGGAAGGGACCTTGAATGTCATCTAGTTCCACCCCCCTGCCATGGGCAGGGACACCCTCCACTAGACCAGGTTGCTCAAAGCCTCATCCAGCCTGGCCTTGAACACTTCCAGGGATGAGGCATCCACAACTTCTCTGGGCAACCTGTTCCAGTGCCTCACCACCCTCTCCAGGAAGAATTTCTTCCTGATACATAATCTAAATCTCCCCTCTTTCAATTTAAACCCATTACCCCTTGTCCTATCACTACAGGCCCTTGTAAAAAGTCCCTCCCATCTTCCTTGTAGGCCCCTTCGGGTACTGGCAGGTGCTAGAAGGTCTCCCTGGAGCTTTCTCTTCTCCAGGCTGAACAACCCCAACTCTCTCAGTCTGTCTTCACAGCAGAAGTGCTCCAGCCCCCTGATAATCATCATGGCCCTCCTCTAGACCTGCTCAAGCAGGTCCATGTCCTTCATATGTTGAGGGCCCAAGATCTGGATGCAGTACTCCAGGTGGGGTCTCACAAGAGTGGAGTAGAGGGGCATAATTACCTCCCTTGGCCTGCTGGCTATGCTTCTCTGGATACAATCCAGGATGGCATTGGCCTTGTGGGATGCTGATGTACATTGCCAGCTGATACTCAGTTTTTCTTCCACCAATACCTCCAAGTCCTTCTCCACAAGGCTGTTCTCATTCCATTCTCTGCCAGTGCAGGACCTTGCACTTGGCCTTGTTGAAATTCATGAGATTGGCACAGGCCCACCTCTGCAGCCTGTCCAGGTCCCTCTGGATGGCATCCCTTCCCTCCATCATGTTGACGGCACCACACAGCTTGATGTCATCTGGAAACTGGCTGAGAGTGCACTCAATCCCATTGTCCATACCCCAACAAAGATATTGATTCATACTGGTCTCAGTACAGACCCCTGAAGGACACCACACGCCACTGGTCTCTGCTTGGACATTGAGCAGCTGAGTGCAACTTTCTGAGGGTGACATCCAGCCAATTCCTTATGCACTGAATGCACCATCTGTCAAATCCATCTCTTTCCGATTTAGAGTCATAGATGTCATGAAAGACAAGTCAAATACTTTGCACAAATCCAGGTAGATGATGCCAGTTTCTCTTCCCTTATCCACCAAAGCGGTAGCCCCATTGTAGAATGCCACCAAATGTTAGGCATGATTTACCTTTACTGGTGTTCGCTGTCACCAGTTACTTATCTGTTTTCTGTGTGCCTTAGCATAGTTTCCACAAAGATTTGCTCCATGTTCTTACTGGGCAAGGAGGTAAGACTAGCCGGCCTGTAGTTCCCTGGGTCTTCCTTTTTTTCCTTTTTTAAAATTGGAGGTTGTTTCCCCTCATCCGCCAGTTCCCTCAGGACCTTTGGGTGCATCTCCTCAGGTCCCGTGGACTTGTGCACTTCAGGTTCCTTACTTGGTCTCAAACCTGAGCTTCTCCTATGGATGAATGGACACAAGTAACAAAAGTTAGGTTGAAAGCTTTCTGAATTGCTGCTGAATTGCATGACAGATAAGATTTTATCCAATTTTTTTGTTGATTTTCTGTTTTAAATTGCTAATGAGGATATTTACTTAATGAAAATGTGTTAGCAAAAATGTTGAATTTAAGAAGAGATGCCACTGAAAGTAATTTTCTTAGTTACTGTATCTTTTTCATTTTTAAAGAATATAGCAAGTCTCACTAAGACAGTCTGTGAAGAGAACACACTTTTCCACCCTGGATATAATTCTTCATTTGAAATTACATCCAAACAGAAAATTTAAAACTAAACTAAAAAATGAAAACAATGCAAGAAGTAAATACTTGTCTGAAGCTCCTTAAAATAATGTGATGATGTGCTAGGTGTACTGAGAGTAAGAGAAAAAGAGGAACCGATGAGCTGGTAACTGATGCAGAATTACACTGCTTAAAACCAAGCCCCTGTGACCTCAGCAATTTAAAAATTGAGAAACTATTATTGTTAGCTAAGGAATATCAATAAGAAGTGGTCAGAAATAATTAAATAAAGATTAAAAGCAGTAGGAAACCACAATGTTTTTGGCCATCTAACTGCAGAGTATAGAGGTTTTGCTTAATATCTAATCCAGCAAAAATTATGCCAGTGAGAGTTTGCTGTGAAGTTCAATGAATATAAAATAAAGTTCTAACTAAATCAGTATGAAATTATGACTTTGTTTTCCCTTTCCATCCTTTCTCATCTTTAAATGTTTTCTTTTCTTGTAAACTGAATGGTGGACTCTTTAAGCATAATCATCATAGTCCCTTGTATTCCAAGAGGTCACCTTAGTATTGCTGTGGTTTTCAGAAATGTTTTGTGAAGGATTCTATTTAACTTATATGGATGGATGCATCATATTCTAAAAACATAAGCTTTCTACAAAGAACCATACATTCTGCAGGTTTTCATGGTTTAAGAAAACTCATTGGTCATTTTCAGATTAGACAAAAGATGCAGATGAAATGCTTCTTAGAACTGGCTTAAAAATATATATAGACCCATCTGACAACTAGCATTATTTCATAGTATTAAGCTTTACCAGAATATACCTCACTCTAACTCATGTGATTAAATGACAGCTTATTCCCAACTCATGTTATCAGAAGACAGGGGATTTGAGATGTAAGTATTTATTGTGGCTTTACAGTTGAAGCTGTAGCATGCAGTAGAAATGGTGTATGAATCTCTGGCTGAAAATACTCTTTCTTGGCAAAAAGTGGTAGCACCCTCCATATTTATACTTTATTCATAATAAGAAAATCACAATCCTTTCTGGGCATGAGAAGGCTTATAATTGAGCATGTGTAGGAATCTAAACCAGTGATGTTTAGGAATTAGTTCTAAAGTTCCCTGCTCCTCATTCTGAGTAGAAGCCGTACCACCTAGCTGCTTTTGAATGCATCATTAGGCTGAAATATTTCTGGTTTTAAAACCCATTAACCTGAGAACAAATTAGTTTTGGCCCATGACTCTCAAAAAAATAAATGTGTCATGAAATAGTTTTTCAACAAACAACTAACCACAAGTTTTCTCCCATAAATTATTGTTTGTTCATTCATCCCAAGTTATATAACCTACAGAACAAAGATTAAAACCAAAAAGCATAGAATACTTACAAGTCTTACCTAAAATGAGATCTTTCCTTGCCTGCTTTTGACAGTTCCTTTTAGCCCAATTAACCTTATCTCTTCCTTGGACTGATTGACTTTGTCTTGCAGTGGGCTGTTTGTAACTCAGCACATCTTATCTGTTCCACTGCTTTCCAGACCAGCATCTTTATGGTTGTAGTGTCTCTTTCCATTTCAGTAAAATTTACCACCAGAGGAGGTGTCAGGTTGAGGTTTATTTAACAGTCCCTTATGAAACATCAATGTCATCTTTGATATTGCTTTCCCTTTTCCTTACCTTCCTCATTTAATTCAGCTTTATATTAAAGTAGGGGCAATAACATGTATGTAACATTCACATTATCATATGCTCAATGTTGTCAATCTCTACAGAAACTTTTCAGCCTTTTGCCTAGATATTTGAGTTATTTACATTAAAAACAAAACAAAAATAAGTCAAGGACCTCTGAATTTAAATAACTGAAATTATATATCCTGCTAATAATGAAAAGTGACTGTTGACATCATTGGAACTGCTATTTCTGTTATTATTAGGGGGGTCTCTTTCCCTGTCAACATTAAGAATACTGTTTCATAGGAGAAAACTTTTTAAATCAAATAGCTTTTCTTAAAAGATGTAAATGTATTGATTGAAGAAGCAATAAGTAGAGTGTATTTTTTTACATTCCAAAAATGATGATATGTTGGGGATTTTTACACTGGAGTCACTTAATTCTCATATGCATCATAATTAAATCATTAAAACTTTATGATATATAGAGTGCATGAAAGAATAGAAAATTGAAACATATGAAATACAGTCATAGAATTGTTTTGGTTGGAAAAGACCTTTAAGATCATTGAGTCCAACTGTCAGCCTGACACTGCCAAGTCTACCCTAAACTCCTGTCTTAAATATCTCCAGGGGTTGTGATTCCACCACTTCCCTGGGCATCCCACTCCAATGCCTGACAAACCTTACAGTGAAGAGATTTTTCCTAATATCCAACCTGAACCTACTCTGACTCAACTTGAGGCCATTTCCTCTTGTCCTATCACTTGTCACTTGGGAGCAGAGACCAACCTCCATCTCTCTGCAACCTCCTTTCAGGTAGTTGTAGAGAGCGATAAGGTTTCCCCTCAGCCTTCTCTTCTCCAGACTAATGTTTAAAGTAGAGCTGGTATTTTATTTTTTTCAGTGTTGCACTTATATTTGGCAAAGAACTAGATTCACAAAGAAATTTTTTTCTTAAAGAAAAACATGAGCATGACCAAAAAGGAAATCCAAATCATCAAAACAAACCCTCAGAGTTTCACAAAATCAAATGTAAATTTTCCTGATTTGGAAAATCAGTATTTGTATATATATGTAAATAAATGTAATGTATGTATTTATGCTGGTCTTCAAGTTATCTTACGCAGCTATTATTTCATTTTTTTTCCCTAACATTTTAATCCAGTGTATCTTCCATAACTCCTTGTAAGTCAAGAGATGTTTGTCCATCTAGGGAACAACCATTTCACAGCCATGTGGATGTTATAAGTCCCATGAGTCATAGCAATAACATCACAAACCCAGTATTTCTGCTTTTCCCTGTATTCACAGAAAGGAAAACATTGTCTGTTGAGCAGATGAAAGGGAAGTGGAACCATCCTTTGACAAGCACTAGTAATGACTAATTTCATCATGATGTAAAGAAAGGAGATAGGGCTTCCAGTAAGGAAAGTGGCATTGTGTTTAACCCCTCTGACTTTCTCAGGTATCAGTTGATTTCTAGAGAAGCCATGCTGAATGCATTTGCAAGAGAGGACTGAAAAGCGAGTCAGTAGATATTACTTCAAGGAATACACTATTGGAACATGTATTCTAACAGCTAATATATCTTTAGCATATTGCAAGCTCGCAGTTGTCTTGGATGATGGCAGTCATTTTTTTGCTATTTCTAGGTCACAGATTGTTCCCATTTATGCAAGGTAGAACAGTGTCCTAGGAGACACTTTGACAGACTAACTTGGCAAGGTATTCCATGCCATGGCCTGTCAAAATCAGCACAGTCCCTGCAGGGCATGAAGAGGGGGAAACCAAGGATTTCCACGTGCCTTCATTCAGCTGCTCAGAGATGTTTCATGTTCTGTGCTAGAATTAACTACCCTTGGGTAATCCCAGCCGCTGCAAAGTACAGCACTTGATTCCCACTACCTGTTCCCAGAATTTCTACATTCCCACACTTAGGACTTTCCCTAAGGATGACTTAAGAAACTGTTTTGTTACTGCAGGGGGAACAAGGGGCCCAAAATGTGACAAGGAAAATATGGAATGTAAAGACACCCTTGTTCTCCCTCCCTCCTTCAACTTATTGAGGGAATGGACAGAAATGTGTGTGAATTAATCTTCTTTGTGTACCTTTTGCCACTTGTCAAGAGAGGTGAGAATTGATAATAAATAAGGAAGGCTATGCATAAATCATAAACATTCAAAAATATTTCTTTAATAAAAATGGTTAGGAAATATGGCAATTTACTTAAGGAGGAAATCAGGGTTGTCCCGGCACTATATATAATGATTAAATGCTTGCATTTTATGTGAAGGTAGCACTGCTTTGACTCCATTTTTAATAGGCAATGATCTCATATAAACCCTCTAGCAAGGAGGACTGGGTGAAGTTTCTACCTAAGGGAGTACATTAGTTAGTTGTTTCAGGTCCAGTGAGGGGGAGGAGGAGGACCATGATGTCCCCAGAGAAAACCTGGCATGACTGGAACAAGGCTGCACTTCCAGAACTGAGCCACACTCTTTAATCCCCATGGCACCAGCCTTCCCCTGGCTGGGCCCACGCTGCATGTGCAGCTGATGAATACTGGCGGATGGAGTCAGCTTTCATCAGTCTAGCCAGAGCCTACATGTCAGTGAAGAGAAATTATACTAGAATAGAGGCTTACAATGAGAGTAGATACATAATTAAAAAGTTGAGACTTCTTATCATCATGTCATTTTAACCTCGTTCCATTAGCAAAAATAAAATAAGTCACTCAACAGCGACTGTATTTGAAAGAGTCTCTTTTAAACTCATGTTTGAAATTGTCTGTGAGTTTATAAGAAGATGTACTGGGTTTTATTGACATTAGCTTTTTGTACTATATATTGTTATAATTCCTTGTATATTGAGTTAGAGAACTACACTTCACATGCCTTCAAACTGATGTTAATGTAAATATATTCAACAAGTTAATGACTATTTTTATTTAGGTTTTTCATCATATATTCCAAATCATTGCAGGCATTTAAACAAATTACTTACTGCCCTATAGACACAGTAGAGGTGATTAAAACAATAGAATTGCTTCTTGGAACAGTATGAAAGCTTTTCCTGCTTTCACACATGGGCCTCAGTAGGAGATGTACAGCTTGTTAGCAAAGAGACGGAGCTAGTGCTTGTTGCAGTCAGCACCAGGGAGCTCACTGGAGTTTTATGAAACTGTAAATGTCAGATCTTCGTTTAATTGTGACTATTACACAAATGTATAAGTATTTTCAGGGTAGAAATTCTAGTGAATCATGTTTGTAGGCAATGCTAAAAGGCCCCAAGTTATGTCAAAAATGGGGTGAAAACAGGTGCTCTATCTCACGACGTGAGCATTCTCCGACAGCTGTGCTCCTCTGATGCAAACTGTAGGTTAGTTTTCAGAAACAAGCCAAGTATACACAGAACCCTTCTCTTAATGCTGACATGGACCTCAGTGATGATAAATACTGTAAGGTACTTGGTTCTATAAGGTGCTCCTACAGTACCTATATATTAAAAAGAATAAAATGAAAAAAGGCTAAAAGATCTGAGATTTAAAGCTCAGTAGGAGAGTTATGCTCTCAACCTTGGGAGAGGGGGGTGGAGCAATTTGATTTTGGAGTTCACACAATTGGATAAGCTTGTACGATCAACATTTTATTCAACTTCTTCATGAGTGCCTTCCTTCTTGAATTATCTACTGATACTATATAGAGCTAGTCTTCCTGACAGGGAATTTCACACAGCCCAGTGAAGGTACCACAAAAAAAAAAAAAAAAAAAAAAAAAAAAAAAGACAGAAGGAAAAGATAGACCAAATGTTCATTCTGGATCGTAAGATGACAGGGCATCAGAAGATCCAATGCTCTGTCATTTGATTAAAACAGACTGTTGGATTTCTTTCAAACCATTTTCTAACTTCATTAAATTACATGCTTTATATTTCTTATGCAGCCAGCCATTGTTATATTACCATGATATAAATTCTTTAAGCCATTTATGATATTTTTCTGGTGCCATCTTAAAAATTGTTTTACTTAATCACCTTCTACTTCTCTAAAACAAGTGTGAAAGGTGGGCGGTATTTTGGAGAATGAAGGAAGTTCAAGTGACTGAGTGACTTCAGTGAAAGTTACCCTCTTCCATCGTTTCAGTGAAAGTTCTTTGACGTTGTCTGGAGCTTCCTGTAAATACATTAATCTTCCATGTGTTATTTTGAAAATTTTGTCTCTAGTTTTTCCTATATTGAAATTATCAAATTTTGCAAGAAAAAAAATTACTTCATTTAAGATACGACTGATGGAACTTCTAAATGTTCTTTAGGTAAGGCAGAATTTGATATCAGAAGCAACATAACAAACAAAAATTACCAAGTTTTCCTGATTGTCAGTAGAAGGATAACCAGTTCTTCCTTATTGCTTGAAATAGTAACAAAGTTATTTGTCAGTTTACAGCTGACTTTGGCAGTTCAGAGGGAAGTAAACTTTTTAGCAACTTCTCTAACTTAAAAAGACATAAAGCAATCTTCTTGCATAATTCAAATAGCAACTTTACCTGTAAGCTATTCTGCCTTGTTTATTATATCAAAAATCTTGTGGCTGATAACTGTTACTGAAAAAAAAAAAAATTCTTCAGATTAACTACTGAAGTTATATTACATGTCTTTGAAGAGGAAAAATTTTTGCTTGTCAAAAATTTTGGTCAAAGAACAAAAAAGCATGAACAAGATCTTACTCTGCTTCTTGACTAGAGAGGAGTATTCAAAACTGTTCAAGAATATTAGGGACTAACTGGTAACCAGATAGAATGTTGTTGAGTGCAGGTGTGTGTAACAATGATCGCAGTGCTTGGGTGCACTGGCACCTGGCTTTCCACCTTACTTCACAGTCAAGAAAAGCAGTTTCAGATATTTATGGTGCCCTCATGTGGAGACTTAGCAGTATTGAAGACGTTGAATTGGAAAAACTTGATTAGAAGAAGAAAAAGAAAGTTGGTCCCCCAGCTAGTGCTGGTAAGCTTCAGCTGTGAATAGGAGCTTGAACTTAAGAAATAATAGCTGATTTCTGAGTTGCCAAACGTCTGATCTGCTGGGCATCCTTAGGTAGCTTCTCACAGCAGTTGCACAATCCACCAGAACTTAAGTATTTTACTTAAAAATTACTGAGTTTTTTCTCAAAAGGGAAAGAATGGACTTCTGTCTTAGCCTAACGTAGCTGAGGAAAAATAATGAATGAAAGCTATTTTTTATTCTCTGACATATTTGAATAAATGTAAATTTAAATGTAACTACAAATATAAAAATATTTTCTTCAAAGCCTTAGTGTTTTCCCCTGGCTAAAGCAGTCTTGGGTTAAGGTTATGCAGCCACATGTACGCTGGAAGGTTTTCTGCAAATATATTAAAAAGACTAGGTCAAATTTGAGTGTATACAGGCTTATGTAGGTGGAGAGAGACAGGTACGCTCTTTTATACATGCTCTAAAAAATCAGAAAAACATTTGATTAACAGTAATTTGTATGTCCTCTTTCCCATTTTTTCAAGGACAAGACCATCCAGTCCACCTAGGGAGAGACTGAAGTAGGTCACTTCCTTTTTTCTCCATAGATTAAAAATGGAATATTATAATAGTTCCAGAACCACCTTGTAATTCTACATATGCACAGATGGCTGTGATTCATGATGAGAGCCTATTTATGCTCTTTTATTTAGCTGCGTAGGACAAGTTGTTCTTTAACAGTTCTTTTATGAACATTCCATTGGATACTTCTATGCATGCTGAATGGCACATAGTTTCTTAGACCTTTTATTTTTTTTCTCCCCCTGAGGGGAAGTTAAAAATGAGCTCCCTAAATCCGATTTAGATGTTTTCTTCATTTTCTGCTTAGAGCATTTCCTTGTCCTAGTCTTTTCTTTATGGAAAATAATACTCAATCTTCTATTTGCAATGAAGAAACCTCTTGGTCACTACAACTGATGCCTCAACAGCTGGTTATCAGCATTTTAGATCTGAGGATGAGATAATATGTTTTTGAAAATAACAAGCTGTCCTTCCATTTGCAGGCTGGGTTTGAAAGGAAGGACTGTGTGTGTGCCCACAAGAAATTTATACAAGGAATGTAAATGATGGGGTTTTTTCTTCCATATAGCACACTTACACAACTGTTAAAAAGTAAACTTACACAGGTTAGCTGGATAATTTCTAGGTATGTATCTTACCATTCCACATTATTATGGAAAAGAAAGCCCTTGTTTTATGACTAAAAATTTAACTTACTTTCACTTATTTTAAAGAGTGGTCAATTATATTTTTCATTAATATAGTATGGAAAATTCAATTGTTTAGATTTAGCCTGTGTGTAAAATTTTGCTAACTTCAAAGAGATTAGCAGTTCATAAAGATTTATATAGAAGGATGACAGATGAGAACTTTTGTCTCTGAATGTTTTATAGAATTTTGATGGAGTGATAGATAGGCCTCGAGTGGACTATACAGGCATTCCGGTATGTGCATATCTCTTACTGAAAATATGTTTTGCTTTACCAATCTCTTTCTGCTGAGTGTTATTTTTAAAAGTCTTAGCCAGAATGCTGAGATAAGATGTAGTATGGTACGTTGTATTAGAAAATTATAGGTGCCTTGTGAAGGGAGCCTTGGGAAGGGTGGAATTGTATACAGGCAAAAATAAATGCAGTAGATAAATTGCAAAGTCAACTAGCTAAGAAAGTACAAATGATCAGGAAAAGAGAGAAGAATACAGGAATTGAATAAACCAAACAAGTTTCTTTATTTGGGAAGTATCCTTTACAAGTAGGTTACAAGTTATAATTAGGCTACATCTTAAAATCCTAAACCTGCCAATTTTTTTTCACAGTACATACTATTCTTACATAAAAAGAGAAATGATTGTTGAGTCCAGTGGGCCTCTTAGAAGTTACATAGAAAATTTATTGTAACATTACCTCTTAGCCTTGGGTAACAAGAAGAATTGAGAATCTGGGGGATTGTAGTACATCACTGTATTGTAGCACAGATATTTACTGAGCTGTGTGACTTTATGGTTTGCAGGGTTAGCATTCTGGTAAAAACATGGGATTTGTAATGGAAGACTGTAGTCAGCTGAAGTGGAGAATGCACTATAAACATTATGTTTTCTGGCAGTCTGAGACATAGGGAGGAAAGGCAGTTTCCTTTTGACCTTAATTTTTATGCTGATAAAATTAACTTTGGGTGGAAAAATGCTTTGCCTTTCAAATTAGATTTGTGTACTCAAATTTGCATCAGCAACCCAGTTACAAGTGCAGTGATAAGGCACCTCTAAACCTTTCTGAATACATCCAGTCAAATTTCAGTTCAAGTCAATGTCTTTTTCAAACTATAGAAGAAAGTAGTAGCTTTTTTATGTTATTTTGAAGCTGACAGAGTTCTTACAGAAACACAGCGGGGAGGAGGGAAGATTCACTTTTTTCAGGAAATTAAAATTAATTTCCTAGAAGGTTGCCGATGCTAGTTTATGATTATTGTATCAGTGCTTTTGATTATGCCTTTGCACAACTGCTGATGGTAAAGCTCATAACCAAAATGCTTTATAAAGCATCAACTTTACTGAATGTGCATGGACAAGTGGGATCAAAATTAGGAGACAAAGTTGTTAAGAAGTGTTTAAACATTACTGTTAAACTTTGATATTTATGCTGCGTTAGTACGTCCATAGTTACAGGTATCTGAGGCACGAATACTTACACAGAAAGATGGTCATGGCCACAAGTTTGAAATTCTCAAATGTAAGAGCAGAAGTCTGGTTGCTATGACAGATTACAATGAAGGTAAATGAATAGTTTTCTATACATCATCAAGGTTTGCAGATTTTACAGCTTTAAAAAAAAAAAAAAAAAACATAAATTTTACACTTTCCAGAATCCTCTTCTCTTCCTCTCCTCTCCTCTCCTCTCCTCTCCTCTTCTCTTCCTCTCCTCTCCTCTCCTCTCCTCTCCTCTCCTCTCCTCTCCTCTCCTCTCCTCTCCTCTCCTCTCCTCTCCTCTCCTCTCCTCTCCTCTCCTGATGAAGGAAACAAACAAACCAAACCAAACCCCACAACTTGTTGAGTACATAATGTAAACAAATACCTACTTAAAAAAAAAAGATTTATCATTCAAATGAAAATTGCAACCAAGCAGCCTGCCAGAAGCTGACAGGAAGGTATATCACAGTCATACCTCGTGCAAGAAAGTACAGAATTGCTGCTGCAGGATATGGGAGAATTGGCTTAGAGCACAAAAAGGTCAGAGATTATAGATACACATACTGTGATAAGCAGAGATTTTTACGCTGATGCTCTTGTTAAGGGATATGTAGCAGTAAAATATACTTGTGAAGTAAGATGTTGCTGAACCTAAGGGCCTTATGTCAAACAATCACAACAAGAGCCAATACGTGATAGGGATTTTCCCCCTTCCTTTCAGCCAAATCAACGGAGAAGCTGAAATAGTAAGTGAGGAAGTCTTTAATTATTGTTATTATAACTACTCGCTTACATATGCGTCATGGTGTGAGTGCATGAGTGTGTTTTCTGACACAGCACACATCATATACAACTTAACATGCAGAAATAAATCATCTCTGTGTGTAAGAAGAGAGCCATAAAAAGACTTTTATCCAACATTATTTTTCAGTTGGAAACCAGTTCTAGGTAAAACCTACCAACCCTGCTGAGTGCTCAAGCCTGTAGACTGATTATGTACATTACTAGAAATTAAGAAACGACACAATAAAATTTATTTTTAAAAAAATCTTTGTTACACAACATTTCAGTACCATTCTTTTTAGATGGGGTTTCTTTTCACAGAAATGCCATTTTATAGGCATTTTATGATTATTGAAATAACAGTTCTCATCTGTAACCCTAAATAACAAAGGTAAAAATATATTTGACAGAGGAGGATTTGAAAGAGGTGCTCTATTCCTCATAATTCTCTTCTTGTGTTCTTAGCACAAACCAGTAGTTTGTTAATAGGAGGTTTTCTAACAGTTGCAGAGAGGTTAGTATAATTAAAACAATGCCAGGGGCAGGGGGGAAGATATATTAATGATTATAATGCAGATGAGACGTTCAGAGGTAAACAATAAGTATTATTTATCCAGAAGTTGTTTGCAGCCCATCTTTGGGTTTCAGTTATGACTATTCTAGCAATACAGTTAGACCTTCACTGTCTGTTATTTCAGTCTTAACACTGACAGGTGTCATTTGAGTGAAGAGAGGAAAAACAACTGGAAAGATATTAAGAGACTGTTGTTATATGTACACACTTATAGACAGGACTCTCCTGTATACAATTTGTGGTTTTCCCACAAAATGTAAATTAAATTTTTATCTATTGTGACAGTATTTTGATTTCCTCTTTCATTTGTATGGCTGTGAAGATGTATGATTATGTTTGCCTAAAAAATGTTTACGTAAGAGGTTTCATAGGAATGTTTGTATTCAAAAAATATCAGTGAACTACTCTCAAGTTCTGTTACACAGCCTGGCTTTTAATTCACATTGCATTTTCAAGGAGTCACTTAGCTCAAAGTATTGCCAGCTGGAAGTACCTTTTAATGCAACTTACTATTCAGTCTTACACTCATTCTTTTTATTCTAGATTGTACCTCATAATACTATACCAATATTCTAATTTAAAAATCTAGTTGAAACAATTAGCAGCAGAAATGCTGCATACATAATGTGCTTTTATTTGTACAGATTGTTGCATATACTATACTTTCTTAAAGGATAATATAAACATTTTTTAACCCTGCTCAAAGGTGGATTTTGGCAAAAGCTCTAAGAATTATGTCAGTGCTTTGGAAAAAAATCCTTTTGAGTAATCTATGCTTCCTGTTCTCTTACAAGACATGTAAAGTCTCTTACCCTTATTTCCATCTTCTGATCTACTCTGATAAAAACATAAAGCTTGTGTTTCTCTTCTTTCTTCAGGAAGTTACTTACATCTGGGGGCTGACTAGCTAAGCAAGTCAGCTAAGGCTGTGGTCAGATCAGCAGGTAGAGATTAAGGATCTATGAAACCTGGCTGTGTGCCACCAGCCTAGCTAGCATTTCTGATTTTAAATGTGTATCACAAACATCAGTCATCTGATGATGTCATTACTCTAAATTTTAACCCTAATCACAAAACTCTTCCATGGATAAATCATACCTGGTAAGAGTTGAGTCACCTCTTCTTTGCTTGAGTTAATTCTTTCTCTGTTTTCAACTTTACCATAAGACGTGACCAAGAATCAGTAGTGCTGCTTCAAGTGAAAAGTTATGATTACTGAAGCTAATAACTGAGGGAAGCAATCGCTCTGGTTGTAACCTCTGTGCTTCTGCTTAGAATAAGTACAAAGCACTTCATGTCAGCATGCTATAGCGGTTCTCTTGCTCTGCTTACTGAAAACAAAAGAGATTCAAGCGATCAGTGCTGAGAACAGCTCCAGAAAACAAGAAACAGGCCTTCACAATTCCTTGTGAACGTAGCCTTTTGAAGTGAACTTCATTTCCCAGCAAGAGCATCTTGCTGAAAATTTGCATGTGGGATTGATATTAGTATAAAATAGGTTAGAGGGCAGCTTTGTGCATAATTTACATTACTTTCTTAGAGAAAGCATAACCAAACTGATGGATTCAGAGAAAAATATCTATACATGGTAAAGAAATAGCAACTTACCTGAAATATCTCTTCCCAGTGGTCCAATTAGCTTTACAGTGTGGCACTAGGACTCAGTTTTTTCCCCCGTCAGAAAACAAGTTTTTATGTTCTGAATTATACAGTGACCTTGTTTATATCATAAACACCAAAATAAAGTGACAATTGTGTCATGTATTTCATGTAAAACAGTTCAAAGAAGAAACGTGCTATGAAATAAAGCAGAGGCTTTTAGATAATATATATTACATGTTTGGTGCTTTTGAAAAAGTGACTAATAATGTGTTACTGTTGTTTAACTCACATGTTTTGAGGGAAAATACTTCAGTGAAGAGGTTATAAAATGCAAATGTAAAATTAATTTGTTTTGAAGATACCTGTTTTTGCAAAGCAGAGTGCCTCTGCAATTACTTCTCTCAAAAAAAAAGGTCTGTCATCTCTATAGAACATTGTATGATTTCCAGCAGCTGTTTGTTTTTTTGGCAGCATGAATGTCTGAGTGCAGCAAAATAAGCTAAAGAACTTTTTTGTGATGGCTGAGTACTTTAGTAATCATGTAAGACCAATTCATGTTAGTATTTCAGATTGGACTTTTTTCGCTGTATTCAAAATCAGTGGAATTTAATAGGTTGGGAGCAGACAGGGATACGGGAAAGTTACACGGACGGCTCATCATCAAACTACCTGGCATCACTGTAGGGGAATAGCTATAGGAAATACACTTTGGGGTCATGTGGGGTACTGGTCGAGTCAAGTACATACTTACTTGCTTTGATGTCAGGTCAGTTAAAACTAGACATTGTAGCTGCCTTGGGATAATGCAAAGCTTAAGCAAACCTAGAGCAGGGTGCAAAATTTAAAACCCCTTAGCATGGGGAAAGAATGGCATGGAAGGATTTCTAACTAATTTATGGTCAGAAAACTTTATCTCAGAGAGAGAATCCAACTACCTCCATAGGTCACAAATCAATTACAGATTACGTAGAGTGAATAAAATGAAATATCATTCAGCTTATGTCATTTTCCTTCAGAAGGTCTTGAACCAGAACCATTTGTCTAGAGAAAACCATATATGAGATCCCCGTGAGAAGAACAAAGCTAAATTTGTGACTCTTTGTGCAAAACACAAAGCTGGATCTTGCAATAGCAGGTGCTTACCAGCTAGCTTTTGCAGTCTTGTTGATGAGTTTGCCTCAGAGTGAAGTCAAGTATGGATTGTTAAGTAATTGGAGTTCTTATAAACACCTAAGATTCACTACAACCTGCAATGGTTCTTTCCAACCGTTGAGTAGACGCCACCATCTTTAAAATGTTGCTTACCTGTGGTCTTGCAAATATTTAGATTGGGCTTTTGTGAATTCTACTGATATTTTTCACCATGACACTTACAATCTACGAGTGTCTTACCTGAATAAAATCTATTTTATGGCAAAACAACTATATAAATAGTCACACTTTTTTTGGTTGGCTTTAATGTTTTCATACAAGCCACTGTATATTGGAAAAAAATATTGTACTCTATGCTAATAATCCGTCTGTTAAACAGTAAGATGCTCCTATGAAGACTTTATTAAATGATTTTGCACACCACCTGGAGAGAAACTTGTTGAGGTTTCAACAAATGATATAGGCATGGTGAGTTGTTAAAAGAAACTAAGGAGATTAAAATGACAGTTTGCACAGCTATATCTTTCTGTAGGAAAAAGCCCTTCTGCTGTAAGACACAAAGATTTTGAAAAAATACCTTAACTAAGTTATTTGTAGTAATTTATCAATACAGTGGATTTGCTTAAGTTATTCACAATGATCCATTCAATACCTCTACATCATTTGAATATTGTCAGTATAAAAACTTTGCTTTTATCCAGTATTCTTTCCCTCTTTATTGGAACACAATACAAAAGATACCATCACTGAAACAGAAAAACCCTGTAACTAGTTAAAGATTTAATATTATCGTGAAATATCCCCATTTGTGTGGGTTTTAAAATATGTTGGAACCAATTTTGAAGATACTGTGATATCTAATTCATGGGAAGTGTATGTCCTGGTGGCTGAGGTGAATTGCAGTTGTTCTGGTTTGTAATGGCTGCCTGCAGATCCCACTGGGCTATCTCAGCCCTTCTGTGCACGCACACAGCCACCTCAGAACATCCCTCATCTGAGAGAGGAAGAGCTGCTTGAGGAAGGCAATATAAAATCCATTACTATCATTATTTTTAATTGAGGGCTGCCTATCATGATACTTTCTGCCTTGGCTTAAGGAATTGCATAGATTTTCTGGGTTTTCCAGTAAAAAACATTTTGGGAACATCTAAGGACTTCTCAATGCTGACATGAGTTTCTTCTTTTCATAATCGTTCTGGAGTAAGACTATAGTAAAAACTACAGTCAGAGCTATGGAGGTTACCAGGCATTAGTGCAAATAAGGCGCAGAGGTATTCACATGGCCTAGGGACAGCTGAGAAATTCAGCATATGATCTTGTTTGGCTTTTAAGAAAAAAGAGAAACAAGGTCAGTAACAGTGTTAGTATTTTGGATTTGAAAGTTTCTAAGACTAGGGTATATTTGTGAAAAGTCATTACATTTGCAATACCAAGGTGATTCCTGTTCATTAAGGCTCTTGGGGAAAACATTTAATAGGGAATTATTTTCAAACGTTCTTCTGTAAATTGTCTGGTACATACTTACCTTTTGAACAGTTGCTACATCATTTGGAGTCTAAATTTAACTACCAAATAATGAAATGTGAGAATTTAAGTCTTGCTTTAAGTGCACATCTCAGTGTAGCCTTAACTGCAATGTTACTGCTGATACCTCTGTAATACATGTGACAAAAGCTGCTAGTCAAGTTGGATGAATCAAACATTTCAAACTCTACCAGCTTCCTTTTTTTTCCATGTTTCCTTAGACAGTGAAAACCCAGTAGATTTTGCATGACTGTGATTAAAACTAATAGTACAAAATTAGGCACAGTTTAGAGATAATAGGAGGAAGAAAAATAGAGACAGGGAAAGTTGTAGTTTTGTGTTACATATGTACATACGTAATTACAATCCAAATTATAAACCTAATGTAACTGTGTGAAACAGCACCCAGAAAGGAAAAGCTTATATACGAGTAGATGTTTTCCATTTCATGAGCATGAAGGAGGGTTTAATTTCTGAATTTCAGACATGGTGAATGGGTTTTTTTCGTGTGTGTTTGGTTGTTTGTTTTTTTTTTTTCTGAGAAGAATTTTCCTTGCTCATTTTCGAACAAGAGGGGAGGAGGCCTTCTTTCAAATTAGGAAGCAAATTGAACAAAATAGAAATTCTGCTAGCTTTAACGTTCATTGTTACCAGATTAGAAGCATCCTTAACACTCTTTAAGCTGTGTCATACATGAACTTATAGAGACACAATGACTATATATGACGGAGAAAAATGATGCAAAATTAGGACATCCACCTGCAAATTTAATGTTTGAAACCTTAAAATGAATTAACTCTTCCACATGATCCTAATGAAGGGTAGGACATTTCTTTCCTAATGAAGTCTGTAAGACATACGATAGGTAAATCTGAAGTCTGCTGCACTGAATTTTTCTGAATATGTAATTACATGAAGCTTAGAGGGGAAAAAAGAGCTCTATTATGAAAGTATGGAAAACTCATGGTGGTATTAGGGGTTTTATTGCCACAACAACAAATGGTTCTCAGGTAGGGATTAATTCCTCTGTGTGCTTCCTGACTCAATGATTACTAATGTGTGAGGCACTGAAAGGTTTTGTGAGCCTGTATGTTGCCTATTCTGTCAAAAGCTTCAGAAAATGGGACTCCTCACCGGTGTGTGGGAAGGCACATGGAATTATGATGTGAGTTTCAGTAAGCCAAGGATACAACAGAGGAAGACCGCCTCCTGCCTTTCAAATTTGTATTGTAGGTAACATTCATAAACATGCTCTCTGTGTTCGTGTGCTTTACTGCATCAAATCTACTTCCCAGTTCTTACCTGCTTGGAGTGGTAGAAGGGAGGGTGGAAAAGCAGGAAAGAAAAAGAAGCTGAGGGGAGTCTGTTGGTTCTGAGTTTTGCAGACGTTTGACATCTGAATAAGCCTCAGCATGTGGGAGGCCTTATTAACATTAGCCATTCAAATTCTTCAAATTCTGCGTAAGTATTCCAGGATGAAAGTTTTAATATCAAGAGAAGACCTGCCAAGGCTATGGCAGCTGGCATAAAGTGGCACTCGCTGACAGCTGTACATCCACCTCTTTCTGCTCTTCCTACTCAGCTTCAAGTCTCACTGGGAGAGGCCTCAACAAACCCTTGAAGTGACAAAGCCAGACTACAAACATTAATAAAAATGTGTATAACTAAGAACTGAACTCAGGAAATACAGTTACCCGTGAACTGAAAGAAATTTGTAGAGGAAAATAGAAATGAAAACCACGTTTTGTACGCCTCCCAAACTACCAGCATATTACAGCTGAAGTGGGAATAGACAGGTTTTTTTCCCTACATTAATTTCAGCAATGCATAGTGCTTTACCTAATAACAAATGTGTCTTTTTAGGAGGTGTGGGAAAGAAGCAAGATAATAATTATTTCAAGAAATAGATGGTTCGCTGATCTCTTTTACTGGATTTATAAATCAATATTTAGAGGTTTTAAACATTAATTCACCAGTTTTATATCGATACTTTTTTAATAACCTCTGAGAATCCTGACATACATATGCAGTACTTGATCAGGTGCCTGGGAAAAGAAAAATGACACTTTTGTGTAAACTCATATACATCATACACAGCTTTGTCTTGCGTACAGCATGTTTTTTTCTTTTTTTCTTTTAAGCGCACACTAAATATTCTGCATAGTGATTTTGAATAATTTAGTAGGAAAGAGGTGGTGGTTTTTTTCAAGATAAATGAGGAAGGGGAAAAGCATGTTTCTGACAGCTTGTCATCTGAAATTATTAAAACTGAACTAATTGTTCCTGTATAAAAGAAGAACTGAATACAGATAAAAGGTTGTTTACATGCATTGTTAATGTTTTTGTTGTTTAAAAACAGGTAATTAGCCCAAGCTGTAAGTGGTCACTTATCTTTAGGTAATAAGGCACTAAACTGAAGGGTTAGAAATGCTCCATTAAGGGATTTCTGAAGCCACAGAAATGAAATTATAAGGTAAGTGGACATAATAAGGAAGTTATGAGGTTTTCAATCGTTTTATTAGGCCCCCTAAACCAGCATACCTGTGAAGTTCAACCTCTCTGTCAAAGGAGAGAAAGTAGGTTTGGTGTTGCCACTCCTTTGTGATACTTCATCTGTAATATGTTTAATATATTGCATTTATTAATTTTTAATTATTATTTTAATTAATATTGCAATATTCATATAAATTGAAGCGTTATTTTGTAAAGTCTATCTATTATAAATTTTTGTTTCTTGGTTAATAGTATAATATTCGCTGGACTGGATGCCTGGAGGTGACCAAGAGGAATAAATTATTTAATACCAAAACTAAAATATGTATGGGTATGGCAACTTCAGTGCACATACAGATTTTGTTCATTCCCAGTAATATCTTTGATAACAACTTAGAAACTAATCATGGTACAGTGACTTCTCAAGGCAGAAGAGCAGCAGTAGCTCACAAATAACCTTGTTATTAATAACAAGGTTTTATTTATATTAATAAATTGTTTCTCTTTTGAAGTCATGCAGATGCCAGAGTGATTTCAAGAGTGTATGGTCCATGCTTTAACCAAATTTCAATTTTAAACCAGATGTTTTTGCATTCAAAATCTTTCTGCCTTCTCCAGTGATCTATTGCACTCAGTCTTCTTATGGGCAAAAAGTGAGCTAGTCATCACATAGAAGACAAGAACAAAGCCAGTTAAAATCTTAACTATCTCATCTTTCAATCAAGGAATTATTTTTAGTCCTTATCTGATTGCTACAGAAAAGCAAAGGAAAACAACAAACCAAAACAAAACAAAAGAATAATACTAGTACAGGGGAAAAAATATAACAGAATGTAGTTAAAAATTGCTACACGCATACGTTCTTGCATCCATGCCTTTCTCTGCTTTTATGCTTATCTTTCCGCTGCTCCTCTTGAGCCATAAGTCCACTGACTTCAGTGTGAGTAGAGAGGTAGGAGAGTTTTGTTTAGTCTCTTTAGTACTGAGGAGATGCGAGTTCTTTTGGGATTAGAGTAGGAAAGGCACAGCTACACTCTTAACATGAGGGGGTTTGTTTTAAGAATAATTTCTTTTAAAGCATTCTTGTCTGAAAATCAAGGTTGTCTCTTAGATTACCTTAAGATGTTTTATTCTGTAATGAATGGAGAGTACAAATTGCTGTCCAGCAATGTAAGAATAACCTATTCCATTTGTAGCCTGTGAAAGCTAGTGCTTCCATGCATCATCTTATTTTTCCTTTGAAATTCCCTTATAATGTTTAATCATTAATTCCTAACAGCTGGGAATGTCATGAAGTGAATTTATATTCAGTAGAAAATCAAGACCATTAAAATACTTATTTCCTGAAAATTTTAAGTTGTCACAGAGATGTTTTAAGATACCAAGGAACCTTAAACCGTCTGCTAGTTCTTGCTCTGCTGTTACTATGTTAACCAAATGAAGGTCAAAAGCACAGGTGAAGGTTAAAACACTTCAGTAGAAACTGGAACTTAGTGTTTGAATTTTCCTTTGTCCTTCTCTCGTATTATAAAACCAAATGTGCTAGCTACAGGATATATATGTTAAAAAAAGTAAAATTTTGCATTTCAAATATATAATAAAGGTTTGCACTCTAAAGTACAGTTGGTTAGTATAAAAGTTTTGAGATTCTTTTTTCTAACCCTGTACTTCTCCAGTGGTGGTTGCCAGTTAGAACACAGAGAAATGTCCACTTTGGCACGCTTTTTACTCCCCTCTCTTTACTTCTAGTCTGGTTTCACATTTTTTTCCAGAATTTTTGCAATTTCTGGTATGTCAGCAGTTTAGGAATTTGTCAGATAGTGCACTTCAGAACAACTTTGGTTATTGTGCTTCATGTTTTTACACTTTGGCTTTACAACTTCTTGATTTATCTAGATTTACACATTTGCAGCAGGTATTCAATCTCATCTATTTAATAATTCCTATTTATTTTCATTAAATACACGTTACACTTTGGATACAGATGACTGATGGAATGGTAAATAATGCCTCCATCTTAAACAATTTATGTAGCAGCTTTACTCTGTGAGAAAGAGAGTACTACAGATTTTCAGTACCCATTTTCATCAACACAAGCACTGCATTACATTTATTAAAAGTATGTAAAAAGTGCTGAATTGATCTTGTCAACAAAATGAAGATCCAGTTGAAAATTATTAAGACCTTTAAAGGACTTGAAATTATCCTAGTGTGAAATCCCATTTCTAATTTTCACAGTGGATAACAGGAAACTGCCTATCTATCTTCAGAGTCTTCATTCATGTGAGCTAATGCCCCTTGGATAACAGTCACTGAGATACAGTGAGGTAGCCTGCATGTCGGTGAATGTGTCTTTCTTTGCTTTCACCATCGTATTGTTTGTGTTCTATTATCATCACAATCATTATTATTATTGCTATTATTATTATTAATGGGTAGTAGAATTAGCAGGCAATATCCAGAGTAACTATTTGTATTACATTGATCTATGGGTAGGTGAAAGGTAAACTTTTCCTGTAGCTGAAAGGGGCAAGGTGCTGGGATTGTATTGCAGGAACTTACAGAGTTTATAGAAAGTACACATTTGATTTGTTGCAGTTTTTACACCATTGATAGTATTGTTTTGTGTTTTGAACTTTTTTAAGCTCGACTCTTTTGTTAATTGTTTCCAAAACCAGAAGAAAAAAATCCATTATCTTTGCAAGCTTCAGACTGCATCATCTGAAAGGTTCTGTGAACTGACAAACCATACAGGTATTTAAATTAGCATCTCTTGCCTTTCTTTGAGATTCATCTGTTCAGGTAACTCTTGTTTAGCAGTGATAGCTTGGCTGTTGTTCAGGAGTTTAATTAGCACCTGCTTACCTAATCCCTTACAACAGATGATATTATTACTGAAGTCAGGGACTCTGAAAATCCTGTATCTGAAAAAGCAGGCTTAATAATGACAATCACTATGGTTTTACATTGTATTTGTCTCGGGAAGAATAACTACTAGAACACATACATTTTTCACCAGCTAGAAAACATGCAGTTCAGAGTTGCAATTCCTGAGTTGTTCACTCTTCAGAAAACCAGAACTGAGCAGGAATTAAAATTGAATGAAAACTGGAGGGGGAGTTGCAGACAAGGACAACGTGTACAACAGAGCGTCATTTTCCAGACAGATGTTAATTTGTTTCTCGCTGGGTGAAACAGATCTGTTGTAATGTGTTTGTGTGTGGATTTTGAAATGTTTTTGAGCAGAATATCTGTGGAGCACTGAGGGTTGACTCCAGCCCCTTCGTTGGTTCCATTGCCTGATTTCTTCACACAGGCTAGCTAGCTTGATGCCTGCTTGACAGCTGCCAAGAGCTGATTTTTAGAGACTTGTACTCAGAGGGGGGAATCGTTTCATGTTTCACTGAAAGGAGATGAAACATGCTCAACCAGTGGCCCTCACAGCAATACCACCTTGGTTTTCTTTCTTCCCCTCAACTTGGCAGGGATGTGGGGAAAGGGATGAGGAAGTAAATAGCTGGTGAGTATGTATGGACCACAAAACTGAAAAGCTGAGATACAAATTTCTTTCACTGGGAAACTGGGAATTATTTTCTCCTTTAGCACAAGGGGAAGGTCCATTTGCAAACTTGGGTATGTGCTCTGCCATAAAAGGGCTGACCCTGTGTCTTAGAAATTGTAGTGGTTATTATCTCTGGTTACGCGGCACAGCCTTCCTTTGTGTTTTCCTCCCCTTGCAGGACCCATCACAGCTCATAATCCAGTATCATTGGACAACCTGGCAGCAGTCTTGGGTTTGATTCATCTGTTGTGGCGTAATTTGTCTTTGTTCATTAGCTTCTGTGCAGACAGATGATCCGTCCCTGCAGCAGAGGTGCACATAACAGCAGGGGTGGGTAGTACTGTTGCCACCCCAAGAGGAAGTCGCTCTGCCTAGATTCAGTGCTCAGGGTCTCCCTCTGCGTACACAGACAATTTAGTCACCACCCAATTTTAAGTGTTTAATTTTCACATTTCCTGTTACCTCCTCATAGATCCTCTTTTTTTGTTGAGTAGACAGGAAACTAAGTTTCTGGTAGGCACTCAGATACCTAAAGTAGACAGTCTGAGTAATCCCCAAAGTGTTAATTTTCCATATGTTTTACAGTATATGAATTGGATCATTCTTAAGAATCATCTCTTGGTGAAATGAAGAAAATATATATTTTTATGACATGGTTTTCTCTCTCTTAAATGTTCATCTCTCTGTTTTTTCATATTGCTATATTGGGATCCACTGCTTCTGTGTGTGTATACTTTTTTAATAGGCCTAAAATGTCAATAATATAACAACCAGAGAAAGAAAGATATGTGTAAGTGTTCTCTTGAAGTGATCTCAAATTCTGCCAAGCAGCATATCAAGTTGTGAATCTGTTTAGTTAGGAACACAAGGGGAAAATTAAGCAAAGGAGACATAACATTTTTTATGCACTGCACAAACTGTAGTATAAACTTGAATTGTTTTAATCACACTGGAGAAACCTTTAAAGAAATAACTGAATATAGTCTGATGTGACCATATTGAGGATTGATAAAAATATTGATAAAGATTTCTTTAAGGGTTTATTAAAATTAGTAATGTTTTGATTTTCTTCTGACGAAGCTAGACCTATGTGAGAGAGGCCAACTTGTAGCATCAGTAGCTGAAGCAATTATTTTCAGTGCTGCTGTTTTGTAACTTCGTATTCAAAATACATTCCTTCCAAGGCATTTAATGTATGTTCAAAAGGTAAAACATTGTTTTGTTAACGTATTTTTATACTAAAAATATACTTTTTGGTGCTACTACTAATATCGATCTGTTCAAAGGGGAGTATTCCTTGTACTGTAGTGATCAAGATATATGCTGATGAGTCAGTTTCTTTCTCCCTCACTCCTCAGGTGCTTAGCCTTCAGATAAGTGTAAGAGGTGACCAGAAAGTGGTTGTAGGGCTCTTCCAAATTGCGACTCACAAATAAGAGAAAACTTGTGCAAAGAACTGCAAATGTAAACTGACCAGGGACAAATATATGGTATACATTCATTATGGGCTATGAATTACAAGATTGTTTTCAAACACTAGAGGAAGGAGATTATGAAGCAATTTCCAGCAGAAGTTTCAGAGAAGGAGTATTTAAGTGGTCTTGAGATAATAATTGATATAGGAATCTCTGTTTCCACCATTTATTGACAGTGAACAACTAGAACCATTGACCCAGAAGACCTAGCCCAGTCCTGCCATAAAGAACATTGGGTTATTTTATTGTGGAAGACAAAAATGGGAACTTTTTTCTTCTTTCAAGGTCTGTACCTTGTAGGCACACTTTTGAGTTGTGTCTAGGCATAGTTTTACTCTCTGATACAACTCAATGGATTTCATTATTATTTGTGCATACTTCATTTCATTTAGTATTCAAGCAGATATTGCATATTTTCATGTGGAAGGCTATTTTCATTAACCTCCAGTATCTCTGCATGTTTATTTTGATGAAATGGATCTTATGATGTCAAGAATTGTCTAATAAAAGGTAGAAAAATGCATTTATATGCAGATTAAATTAAAAGCTAAGCAGCTTTTGGCAACCCAGGAAAAATATAGAAATATTAATTTATGAAATCTTCACATTCCTATTAATTTATTCAGTTGATTTTTCATTACCATATGTTTACTGTGTAACTTTTTTAATTCTAACATTTTAGAGTTTAATTTTGATGTCTTTTATCTGCAGTGGTTAATTCTTTCACTATTGCATTCTGTAGTCACCGTTTCAATAGGGCCTAGTTCACAAAGGAATTAATAATTCTACATGTTTGAATGCCTTGATAGGACCAGATATTCAAATGGGTCTTTTAAAACATGCTTTCCACAAAAGATCTTCAGGATATTTCAGGCTGGAAACAAAATATCTGGCACATAACACAGTTAGTTCTAAAAACTTGTTCTATTTCATGCTCAAGATATTTATTTGTATAATAATAGGAATTATTTTATATTCTAAAGAAAATTTGATATTCTAAAGAAAATTTTATCTTCTAAAGAAGATTTACATTGCAGACAATATTTATTAACTTTATAATGCTATGCGGGGTATCTGGGGAAAAGGGAAAAAACAAGCACAAGAATCCCTTATAAAGTTGAAAACTCAAAGATTAAATGGAAACCTTATGCATGAATTAATTTTCTTATCAAGCTGAAAATTTTTGATATGCCTGGAAAACAAAGAACAACAGAAAAACATTGTATTTCTAAAGACCTTTTTGCCAGAGTGGACCCCCATCTTTCACAAATGTGTCTGGCACTTATGAATTTGCCCTTTTCTGACAGTTTTAACATACTTGGCTGCAGTGGGCTCCTCTGCTTTTTAGGTGACTGCAACTTCCAATGCATTCGTCAGCTAGTTGTGTTGTAATTCCTCCATGGTACTGATCCCCTCCAGTAACACCCGAACAGGCTAGATGGAAGACGGTAGAGGAGGTTTGTATACCTGGCATCTCTGTAATGGATTAGATGCAAAATCTGACCATCCTCTCTCCCACTAATCATAAAGCACACTCCAATACAGACAGGACAGTCTTGTCAAACAGTTGCTGAGAGGGGAGGAAAAAGGCATGCCTTCAGAGGCGGAATGGTTTCTTGTGCAGTCCATATGCAGGTACCTGAGTGAATCCTGACTAAGTGTCGAGTCAGGGAACTTCTTTATAGAAGAGGAGCTTTCCAATGAAGGGAAAGCAGGAATTGTTAGTGGATAAGGTGAGTCCAGAATATGGTGTTACAATTTTGTGAAGGAGGGCTCATTTTAAAATCTGGATTTGTTATGAATAACAATATTTGACCATTTTATCACAAACAAAAGGAAAATTTCAAGCACTGATATTTTACATTAAATTATAGGTTGTACAGTATTGTGAAAACAAAATACAATGATTTCAAAAGGAAAAATGAAAATATTTTTTAGTTTAATGTTTAATATTATTCTGTTTTTTTCTTTTCCAATTTTTCTTAATAAAGAGTTTTGATTAAGGTTGACTCAAATTCTCAGGCATCTTGATTTCAGTGATTTTAACAGATAAATCTGCTGAAGCTTCTGCAGTTATCTCTTCTTCAAAAAGCTGAAGCTACAAACTAGTCATAGGGTGAGATGCTAATAGCAGAAAAGATAAAAGCTCCTTTTAGTTTGCTAATTCCACTTTTATGTGGGGAGGGTTTAATGCACAAATGGAATAAAATGTGCTTTGAAATGTGACCTGTCTAAAATATGGCTGCGTGCATATATAATGTAAGTTTGAACGATTTGATTATTGTGATATTGAGAAGAAAAATATCAGACATCTAGATGGTGAAAGAGAAATCCAGAAAGGATCAGTTTAGTATTTAAATTTAATCACTGAAGTATGAAATGGATGGATTTTAATCACACTTTCACACAAATCTCACTGTGGCCTTAACTATGGAGTTACTAATAACATTTTTGTAATAATAAAATATCATCATCTAGAATTCATATATTATCATGTAAAATTTTCCAAATTCATTATGACATCTGGATTTTAATTCTGATCATTCAATTCCTACAACTGAAAACAGTCTCTTTATTCTATAACCATTTACAAAATCACTTCTGAAGAAACAGAAAACAAAGCTCCTTAGAATGATGGGTGTGAGAATCTTGGGATTAGCATCTATGTTTCTTATCAAGTTTGTTTGCTCTATTGCATGTGTGAAATAATACACCATATGCCATACAGTGAGGTTTAATCCCTTCAAATTTCACATGTACTACACAGGGGACATGTTTTAGTTTTGTTTTTATTTCCCTGCTTGCCCTTCTTGGTTAGTGACACATTAAAGAAATTATTTGCAATTACCATTTCAGGAGGCATATCATCTTATCTTAGATTTTTTTATTCTGTCTTGCTGTTTGTAGCTCTGAGTATCATAATACGATTTTTTTCTAAAAAAAAACCCAAACAAACAAACAAACAAACAAAAAAACCCCAATCCTTTAGAAAAATGTTGGCCTTCATTTCAAAGGTTTGATGAAAGAAAGAGAGATTTGTATCAAAATCTTCCACATCCGTGTCATTCATATTGATCAGGTCTTTTCTGTAAAGCTATAATCTTTTTATTCATCCTGGTGCAAGACTTTGTTTGCTATGGTTAAACCTCAAACAAAATTAAACCTTTTCCTCAGGTATGTTGTGCTGGGTTCAGTCAGGAAAGGGCTAACTCCCTTTACTCTGGTTGCCAGGGAACTGTGTTGCTGGACAGTAAGTGAAAACATTGATAAGGCCTCAGCTGGTGCTGGGGATGGCCTGTACTGAACTCAAGGTCTTTTGTCCGCTTTGGATACTGTAGCTGACCCAGACTGACCAAGGAAGTATTTCATCCCATAGTACGTCATGTTCCGGTCTCTTTGGGTGGGGAAGAGGGTCCGGTAGCCATTACTCTTCCCCTCTCTCTCTCTCTCCCTTACTCCCTTGCTCGTCTCTCCGGGCACTTGCTAACCCTCCTGCGTTAGCTGCTTTGCCAACTCCTGTGCTGGCTCATTCGTGTGGGAGCTGGTGGATTGTTTTGAGTTTTCTGGCTGTGTTATCAGTGATAAGGTTTGCTTGGAATCTGCTGCATTGGCTCCCAGGCTCCGGCCTTCAGGCTGCAGCTCTCGGGCTGCGATCGCTCTCGGGCTGTGGGTCTCGGGCTCTCGGGGTCTGATTTTCATCACTCAACGTCTGGGTGTGCATTGATCATTGGATGGTGGGAAATTGTACCATATTGTATCAAATTGTATATATTGTACCCTATATTTTATTTTCTACTATTTTAATTATTTATCATTAGTCGTATTTGCATATATAGATTTAGATTTAATTAGTAAATAGTTCTTACCTCAATTTTATGAGCTTCCTTATTTCTTTTTCCTCCGATTCTTCCCCTCCACTGAAGGAGGGGAGGGGGATTTGTGAGAGTGGCTTCATGATATTTTGCCAGCCGGAGTTAAACCACGACAATGTTTATTGTCATTAAAGATCCACTCTTAGAGATAGGTGGTAATTAAACTGCTGATGACCCGTATAAGAGCAAAGGTTACTTATAGACTGCAACACTGCTGTGTACAAAACATTGCTTAGCTGGAGACAATTTTACTCTCAAAGGCAAGTTTCCTTGATATTATGACTGTATTGAGGAGAAGCTTGATAGATATTATTGCTTAGTCTGTTTACAAACCCAAGTTTAAAATGAGACTTAAGTGTCAAATGGGAGACATATATGACTTCTCCTACTGTTTGGTTAATGTGCCGAAAAATACCATGTGAACAGCCATCCTGAGCTACTGGAACAGCACTAATTTATTACTATAAAATAAAACAATGAATGGCACTAGTCACAAAACCCCAAGGGAGGTGTGTGAAAAAATGAACTAGGGGTTCTCTGACTGCTTTCAGCAACTAAGCGGATCTTCAGAAGGGGAGTAGATATTATGCATTACTTGGAGATTCCTGCACTGACAGTTGTGAGCTTTGCAGCTCTCCAGACTGGAAGCTCTGCAGTCTCATTAGCACAGAGTTGCTACCAACGCGAAGTACAAAACTTAACAGCTTGTGCACTCTACTGTGCTAATATTGGGCTGTTGCACATGCAGTCGAGTCAGGTAAGGCTAGAGTGAGCTAATCTCACTGCCTTATAAATCCATGTATGCTGTGTTTTTTCACTCAGAGTAGGTATGAATATTTATACGAGCTGCGGTGGGGGTGGGTGGGTGGAGTATATATTTACACATGTGGTTTTTTCTCTTGGCTCCTTAGAGAGTGTTGTTAGACTATCGCTCTCCTGCTGTATCCCCATTTCAGGCAGTTAATTTGGTGTCTAAACATCGGTTGAGCCAACTAGAATGTCCCTATTAATTTTATCTGAAGGCATAGACACTACAGGAAGTTCAGTAAAATCAATAACTTTGTTATTCAAAAAGGATCTTGTATTCAGGTGAAATTTCCTCTTCATATTTGAACTGCTAGAAATTCAGAAGTGAATGTTGCAATTTTAGGTTCTGCTGTATCTTTGTATATCTTTCTATCAGAAATTGCAGTCCTCTCCAGAAATAAAATGAGAGAGACCATCATAAACCAGTCAGACATGTTCATGCATAAACTTAGTGTTGCAACATTTTCTATATTGATATATATTATTTACCCCAGAAAAGGAAATTAGGGTATATAATATGAACTCTTCCAGGAACTTCACTTGTTTGTTGTTGGATTTATATGAAAGAGATTTGGATACCAAGGAGAAACAAAGCAAAACAAAACGAAATAGCACAGCACATAAGCCAATATCTGAAACTTTGGTAAAAATGTTTTTTTTTTTTTCAAATGTCTTCTCCCCTGCTATTCATGATTGTCCAGTCTCGGTCCTCTTAGACGCTTAGTTTTACCCTTTTAGTCTTGGAGAGAAAAAGAGGGAAGGGGTTTCATTTCCCTGGCAGAAAAAGTCCCTAGTTTGTTGGTTTGGGGTTTTTTTTCTGTCAGTCTGGACAAATTCATCTTTGACTGTACAGATGATAGGTTCTATGACTATTTGTCTACTTCAGTCACGTTTCCTCTCTGGTATAAATCTGAGCCTATGTTTGTAAATTCCACATGTTGCCTTCCTACGGTATTAGCAGCAGGCTATGACACCAGTGCCCCTCAAATTACACAGCTTCAGTTTGCACTCAGATTCCAGTCTCATCGGTATTCCTTACACTGTTCAGAAAAATTCATCATTAATAATTAAATTGTGTATTTAAGTGTGCATATGTGTGCAGAGGAGGACAGTGAGGATAGATAGAAGGTGAATTAGTTACTAAATTGAACAATCCCTGAAAAAATTTTAAATAATCACAGATCAAAATCTATTTCAGCTCTGTGACCTTATCTTGAATAATATGCTAGCATTTCCTTTACCTCTGTGTATCTGAGGTAACAGAAAGGCTGCACAGAGATCAAACAGGGTGAAACATCACTCAATAAAAGTTACTCTCAGTGGAATATTTGGGTTATAAGGTGCTCTTACAACCATTTCTAATTTCATTGAATTCCTTTATAAAAATGTTCATTTCTTCAGTGTCTGGAAAGGCTTACTATGAGTTTGTAGGCTCGTTTCTTTAATTTAAAACATAGGTATCTCTGTTTAATTTTTTACACAGAGTTTGAACATATTCACGAAAATTGTTCACTTATTAAAAGTAGCTCAGTTTTTCATGTGACTCAAGTATGACCATATGCTGTTCAATCAACTAAAGCGTAGAGTGTAAGAAATTTCTTACGGTGTTTATCCAGTGCAGTCACGCCAAGTGTCTACTCAGGACTAAAGAAACATCTTCATTGTCAGACAGTCATGTGAGTACTTGACTTAACTGAAAGCATAGTTTATTATACTTAGTTTTGTTTGTTTAGGGAGTTTTGCAATTCATAGGAAAAATAAGTATTCCTCATTAAAAAAAAAAAAAACCAAAAAAACCCAACAGGATGGAGGGGGAAGCTACAATTATATGCTGTATAAACTCAATATAAACACAATGTATATGATATGATATGACATGATATGATACATGATACATGATATATGATATGATAAGATATGATAAGATATGATATGATCCCTAGTCCTGTTGGTATTGTGTGCCAGGGTTCATATCCTGTATGGATGCATCTAATGACTTCTTAAAGAAAAGATAGACTAATGTCTCATGGAAAATAGTTACAGATCAGCTGAGGAATCTAACTCGTGAAAGACAGTGAACCATGAGATTCAATTTATTAGAAGCAAAGAGGTAGCATTCTAAAAGTCATAGTTGTAATTTTTTTTTTTTCTGGAAAGCATTTTTAAGGAAAATATAACATTTAGAACAGTTGAAATCAATTAAAACACAGGGATTTTGTTGTTGCTGCCTGTTGCTGCTGTTAACTATGCTGCATAGCATAAACAAAGATGACAGCAATAATAAAAAGGACCCCCAACCTTAATCTGAAATCTGTGTCTTGTCACCACTTGAACTATGAATTTAATCTCAATTTCGGCACATAGTTAGTATCTGTGGATCTTGACTGTCTCTAGAGATATCTTTCCTTCTTGCTCTGTCTTCTTTCTGTCTGTGGTTAGAAATTCACTACTTTCCCAGCCAATGCTGTCCCTTTCCTCAGCCGAACTGTTACGAAAAAGGAACAAACCCCTTCAATTTGGCCTCTCAAGGATTGCCAACAACTATAGGAATGTGATGAGTACCACATAAGTATTGTACGAATGCCGATTGTGTAGGTTAAACACCTAGGAAAAAGTTTGAGTTTCTAGAACACCATTGGACTGAATGTTTACTTCGTGCCTTGAGAAATGCCAATAACCATTCAGTATGCATTTTGCCTGCCTGACATGCAAAACTATGGACACAGTGCAAGATGCTTGGTTTTCTTTCCTTTTCCTTTTCCTTTTCCTTGTCCTTTTCCTTTTCTTTCTCTTGATTTCCTCTATATTCAGTGGAATTTATAGAGTTTCAGTTTTCAATGAGTGTCTACTACGTTACCTAGCTTTTGAGTGAAGAACAGTTGAAACACATCTTTTGTAGTTGGTTTTAAACAATCCGTGGAATTTCATTTTGATGTGAATTGAAGCAATTCTTAAAGTAAATCAGCATAAGATTTCATTTTTATTTTTACCTTGGAAGTTGTGATTTGAATGTCCAAAGTCCAAATTCTTTCTCCTGTGCAACTTTCATACTGAAATCAATGTTTAGGGGTGTAATTCAGTTCATCATTCAGCAAGAGGTTTTATGGCAGCAAGGATTTTGTATGAGATGGTCACTAAGAGGTGTAACTGCTAAAGCTAATCTGAGCCACCTGACTTTAGAATGAGTCCCAGTGGAACTGAAGGAAAAAGCAGTTCCATGACCAAATAAATGTGGAAACCACATATAAATTCCACCCTATATATTTGATGTCTGTTCATTAAACCCAAATTCAAAAATGTATAATATGTCAAAAAATTCTCTCTCAGTTGAAGATGGCAAATTTTTCTGATTGAAAATATTCTGGGTTTCATTCAACAAAATATTTCTTTTGCATTTGAATATAAGAATGTATTTTGTTTGCTTTATCTGACAAGTCTTAATTTTGGTTTGGATGTATTCTAGGGTATAACACTTGGAGGGAAGGGGAAATGCTCTGATGTTTTGATTTTGCCTTTGAAATTTAATGCAGCTAGGCACATCACCTGACCCATATAGGTACTTGAGGAAGCATTTTTATCTCAGTCTTGTGGGATTTGGATTCCTAACTCAGTTACATCCATTCTATATCTTTAGATTTTCTTCAACCAAAACATTGATGCTAAGCTTTAAAGTAAGCTTTGGCAAAAGGAGCAAAGTTTCCTTCTCAAACTCAAATAGTAATGATTTTCATTTCCTTTGCCTAATGAGATTTAAGTACTGAACTACTGTATTACTCTGGTGACCTCTTTCTCTTTGGTAAGCTGTCTCAAGTGTGGCAAACATGTGGCATATGGGAACAGAGGAAATGTCAAACAAGGGAGCAAAGATTTACAAAAGTTAATATCTTTCATAAGCTTTAACTTCTAGACTTAATATGGAAAAAAAAAAAGAAGGAAGGAAAATGCCAGATGCTATAACAATATGGGTTCTTCTAAAACAGAAAAAAGTGTACAAACAGATTTATAATGACTTTTTGTAATCCATGGAGTGCAGATTTACTGTAGTTAATATTTTCTCTTTAAAGTTCAGTTAATATTGTTGTTCCTTGCTAAGACTTCCATAAGGTTTCTATTGGCTTTAAACTACCATGTTTTTTACATGGCAACATCTGTCGGAAAAAAAAATAAAACAAACCCAAACATAAAAGCTTACTCAGTTAATACTTAATTTCTATTTTATATACAAATGTGTTCTTTCTTTAGTACTTTTATGATAAATTATCACAGTGTTGCACATATATGGAAGCTTTTCTTGTAGTTTTGTGGAACAAGCTTTTTTTTTCCATCCCCAGTCTCTTATATTCCACTTTTGGCAGTCATTAAATAACAGTATTGTTTACATAAAAAGGGATCTACTTTTGTTAACAAATTCCCAACTGGCAATGGCTATGTTTCGTCTTTTGGCTAGTATGTAATTTCTAATTGCTGTGGTACTGGGTGCTGTAGTGTGTGCTGGTAGTAAGCTTGAGAATAATGTCAAGAACTTATTTTTCCATTGGATATTCACATGGACAATTTTAAAGGTCTCTTGGAATTATTAAGAAATGTAAAAGAGAAGGGAAGTGTGTCCTTTTCTGAACTTTGGATGCTTGTATACATGCATACAAAATAGTACAGCAGAAATGTTAGTAATGTATATTTTTTTGCAGTTTATTAAAATATGTAATCACACAACATAAAATATATTTATCTCTGTTAAAAAGGACAACTGTGTTTTAAAGTAAATATGTTACTTGCTGAAGAGACAGCTGCATGAACAGTTAAGTTTATGGGGTTTTTTTCCAATCTTTAATCATTATTGACCCCTGTTTGATGGTAGGGCAATACAGATCCTGGTCTGACCTATCCAGTGGAAAACCACTTTTGTTTCCCAATGCAACAGTGCTCATTACCAGGCCACAAGTTGTTGCCATGACAGCTGTAACCAGGCCATAAATTAGCTGCCCTTCCAGATCTCTGTGCCCCTGGGCCTCCCTTCCTCCTCCCAGGCTCAGCCTTGGGTTCACCTCTGCTCCATTTACCTGCCCAAGAATGTCTATGGAGAGAAGCCATTATTCTCTCCTCAAGTGTTGAAAATGTTTCTGGAGAGCCACTGATGATTAACAAAGTCCTACTTAACAAATTCCTGATGGTACCATACATTTGTATTAACTTACTGATAAAAATATTGACGTCATATCCCTGTCCAAGAACACTGTGATTACTAGGCCAGTTCTTTTGCATGCAAATACACACATGGTTAATTACACTGAAGTAGCGATGTGAACTGAAGAGTATTTAAGAATTGTTGTCAGCTTTGAAAGAAATACATATCTTGGTCATATTGTGGAAAGAAAAAGAAAAAACCTTCCTAGAACTGCTTTTTGCTTTTACATGTTATACTGTTTAACTTCCATGTAATTGCAGGTGTAGATGCAGATGTCTGTCTGACATACGTACGGCTTTAAGTAAGTCGGGGTCTACAATTTGAGTGTAGTAGGACTACGTGTAGGAAATAAATATTAAAACCACTAGAAATTGTGTGCAGCTAACATATTTTGACAAAGAATATTGATATTGTCAATCCAAGAGAACAGTTTCAGTATATTAAGTCTCTGCCAGTATTTTAAGAGTGAAAGCAAGGCAGAAGAGAATAATAAACAGAAGTATGTAATTTTTTTTTTTAAATGTACTATTGCTAGTAACCTCATGGCCTGTGTATACTTAATAATTATGTGGTTAGAACTTTTGATCTTTGAAACTTTAAAGTAAAAAATCGGACTTTGATTCAAAGTCTGTTTGAAATAAATAGTGGGGTTTTGAGTCCGAGCTCTTCTGAAGCACTCACTGCAATTCTTTTCATTTCTGCACAGTCCTAGTCACATAGTCATTATAGTGCAGCCTAAGAAATTTCTACTGGCTGAGTCACAGCAACAAGGTGTTCACGCTCTTCTGTGCACATGTCGTAATTGGATTAATTTTAATTCTTTTATATTATGAATTAATCTGCAGAATTTTCTCATATTCACTCCAAGTGGAGAGTCTTCACATACTTAGTTGTCACAGTTCAGCTGATATTCAGCAACTTGTTTGTGATATTTGGCAGTTGTGTTCTTTGTAGGAAAATGTTTAAAGGTATAAAGTGCAGCTGCTACTCAAGTGCTACTGAAATTCCATGAAGAAATTCTTGATCTTCCTCATAGTCTCCAAAATGAAGCTACTGGAGAACAGAATGTATTTGCAAAAGGATTTTCAATAATAAGAGATTATGAAAGAGATAAATAGTTTACCATCTGCTGTGCAACTTGATACAGCAGAATGGCCCAGAAATTCTCTTTTCTTGGAAATCTTCTTTTTAAAATACATCCTTACGTATGCTTGTTCAATTTTTAGAAAGTAGTGCAACTACTTCCCATGGTAATTTCTCTTCAGGTTGCATTACTATTTTGGTTTTGTCATTTGCAGTTCAAGAGGGAAATCTAATACGTACTGGTCTTCATTTTCTCACATAGTAATGTTGAGATTCCATATTAAATCATATAGTGAACAATAGAAAGTGTATGACAGGGGCACTGAGTAGAAGTTATCTTTCAAGATAAATTGTAGTATGTTTTGGGAGCAGGGAGGAATAGAAAGCAAATTCTTAAGTTACAAAAAAGAACTGCAGATACTCTAATATAGCCACATAAGAAACCGAGAGTATAGAACTATCCTCAAATAAAGATGTATATAAATATAACAAGCAAGAAACTATTTGGTTCAGATGGGCACTGATCATTAATGCAGTTTAATAGCAGGCTTCAGAAATTAATCTAGTAAACAAATTCTTGTGTTTTGTTGCTGTTGATTACATTATGCTGCCATCTCTATGCTGTAACTGTAAATGTACAGATGGTCTCTAATAAATGAATGAAAGTAGTACACAGAAGCACAATAAAGATTAGGGACCTGTGTACTGCGTCTGGTTGGGATGGAGTTGTTTTTATTCATAGCAGCCTGTATGGTGCCATGTTTTGGATTTCTGACTAGAACAGTTTTGATAACACACCAGTGATTTGGCTATTGCTGATCAGTGCTTGCATTATGTCAAGGCTTCTCTTTTTCCCTTTCTACTCCCCAGGGTAAGTAGGCTTTGGGGTTGGGGACAAGAGATTGGGAGGGGGCACAGCCAGGACATCTGACCCAAATAGGCCAAAGGGATATTTCACACCAAATAACATCATGCTTAGCAATAAAAATGGGGAGATTTTGGCTTTCAGGGTAGCCCTTGCTTGGAGACAAGCTGGGCATTGGTCTGTCTGTGAGAGGTGGTGAGTTCAACACTTTGCATCACTTGAAATTTTTTTTCTTTCCCTCACTTCTTCAACCATATTTATCTTCATGAATTTATCTTCATAAACCATATTTATCCACATTTTCTCACTTTTCCTCTTCTATCCCCTGTCCTGTTGCATGTGGGCTTATTGATTGAGAAGTTTTGTGAGTGCTTGGCTGCTGGCTGGGGTCAACCTACAAACACATGGCATAGGTCATTATGGGCTAGCTTACCTTTAAATGTGTATTTACTAAGCCTCCTATTTTATGTGACATGATGAACCAGACAAGATGGATTTGAAAGAGTTTTTGGGCTGAATGGGCATCAGGGAAGAATTATTGGTATAGAGTAGGAGCTTAGGAAGTTCAGCATGCATTTGTTCTCCCTTTAGTTGCTCAGTCTTGTGTAGTATGTTTATCTTTTTATTTTTTCTAAAAATACCTTTCAAGGCTTAACTTTTTTACAACATTATAGTGATAATTAAAGGATTAGTATTAATTCAGAAAAAATGCTATTTAATTTGGCTTGGTTTAGGTAAAAGAGAGATTGACATAAAAATTTCCCACCAGATAGACATAGAGGTATTTTCACATTTAGTCTACCTCTAAGTGCTTTAATACTGAGCAATATGTACTGTGTTTCATGTTAGTGCAGTATTCTGAGGCTAAGAAATACAGCATTTCTAATTAATTTATGGAAAACCATAGCTTTCTTTTTCCATTACTCTTCTTCCTCTGGGCTAGTGCATTTGCCAAGATTGCTAAACTAGCAAATCTGCCACTTTTAAAACTTCTCTCAGGTGGGGCTGGGGCAATTGCAATTTTTAGGAGCTAACGCCTTTAATAGATGATGGTATCCAAAATAATTTTTCTGCCTCCCTCAAATGTCCTTCAGCATTTTCTTTTTCCCTTACTGGCACCCCCTGTACCAGCCATTACATTCTTGTAGATGGAGAATGAAATACATAAGTTTTTACCCTATGCCAGATTTTTTGCAAGAGTTTTCAAGAGAATGAAAAATGGGTTTTCAAAATGAAAGGGCTGTCTCAAACAGAAGTGTTGCATAGTAATGTGCAAAGCTGTAATAGCTATCTTAGTGCAAAAGGAAATTTAATCTTGTTTAAAATATACTTGACATGGACATTTGAAAACATTACTACTAATGATGTTTTCATATTTCCAATTTTATACTGGTACTTTATTGAAAGTACAAAATGTGAGTGGTCTAAGAATAGGACTGACCCCATTGTCTTTCTCATTTTCATAGTGTGTTGCATTTCTAAGCTCTGTGTCTTCCTTTCTGTTGTGGAGTCCATTTTTATAGCAAATAGGAGGATACAGAAACCAAAAATAGACAAGCATCGCATTTCTTCATAATGAGAACACGCATTAGAATACCCTCTGTCATGTTGCATAGAGCTAATTTGCTCAGGAACTGTAATGAGTGTTCTATAAGGTATAAAATCTTGGGGTTTTTTTCTCTTTTTTTTTAAGGCTAGCTATTATAAGCAGAAAGAAAACAACCAGGGTAAAAAAAAGATAATCCAAATCAGACTGTGCTGTTGACAGTAAAATATTGTTTTGCAGATTGTTTTAAAGTAATATTGAGTCTTATGCATCACTTAATTAACTTCTGAAAAATTGTTTTATGAACAGCTGCCTGTTTTCTTGACAGATTATGCCCTGTACTTCACCCTCCCCAAAAGTCTCAGCCACACTGCTACAACATCCTTTGTTCGCTTTCTCTACCCATCATATTTACTCTCCATACATACTAGCATCTTATTTCTCCATCTGCTAATGCCCTCCTCGACAAGTTGCCAGCTTTACAAAAAAGACATTGTGCTTTCTCCTTTATATAACCATTTTTCACATTTTATGACATGACTTCTTTGTCAGATTTGGTTGCCAATGCCTCGTGTTCAAAAACCATGAAGTGGCCTGCAAATATATAGAAGGCATAGTGACATTGCATAAAACCTCTCTGTAGGAAATTACATTAAAAACGAACTACAAAGATAAACAGAAGAAAAAGTTATTTTTTATTTTATTAAATATTATTAATCATAATACACTTAGGAAAGGTTACTGTTATAAATGTTTTATGATCACTGTTTTCAGCTGTCAGACCTAAATTGTTCAGGTGTCTGGAATTCAGTTTTCCACCAATGTTTTGGAAACTTTGGGTCCTGTCAGCAGGTAACGCCCGCAAGAAGCTTATTTATCCAGCAGAACAATCCCTTTATTAGGGCAGTGATGTAGTATGGTTTATTTCCTACCCTGAAATCACTCAAGGAAATAACTGAGTGAATGATATTCATCCTGGACCCTGTATTGTGCTACTATGTGTAGCAACATAGTAAATTAGACATCAGGGACTACAACCATTCATTTGAAGGCAGTTCTGAAATTTCAAAGCTATTAAATGATTCAAATATTTTTCAATTTATAAAATAATAAAATGTGATTGACTGATCAGTGATATCACAATAGAAATAAAACCATTGAAAAGTCTTGAGTGTATTTTTTTTTCCACAGTTATTTTGAACCAGCATAAATGTAGGTGTTAACTGTGTGTTGGTAGCAGATGTAACTAAGAAGGGAAATACTAGATTTTATTTTTTTTTTTGATCCATGCTCTACTTATATGCAAAGAAAAGGAAGAAAATCCAGTCAACATAGAAATGGACCACAGTTAGAATATAAAACTAAATAGAAATCCCTCAAAGTACTTAAAATTAGCAAGTCTGAATGAACATGAAGCCATTGCTCTTCTCTGTCCCTATTTATGAAGGCAGTAACACAAACATTTAACATGCAAATATGTTACCTTTTTAAGGTGCCAATGTTAATAGAAAAATCTGAATATTTCTCTGAATGTAAAAGGTCTCGTGACTATAATTAGTCTTTGGGTCTTTGAATGTACATCTTTATGTGCCTCATGGAATTTGGAAATCAGGATTTTAATAAGTTTTCTGATACATCCAAGTTTTCTTATACTGAAAAATGCACGTATGCTCTATACACGACGTGCAGAGTGTACGTAGGAAGTGTCAGTTACAGTGCATGCATGCTATCATCTGTCTGAGTGTTCACAATAATCTCATTTTTAAGGACATGACACTCTGTTTTTCTTTTGATTATTTGGTTTTAAGCCTCTGTTTATACTCCTCTGTTACAGTGGAATAGGAGCATTTTAAGCACATATAGACAATTATTTCCTGAAATATCACTGTTATCACAAAGTATCACAGAAGGGTGCCTGTGTCTTATGATGAGAATGATGAATTTCTACTATGTCAAAATTGCATTATCGCCTTCTTATAGATGAAGGCACATTGCTTGAGCAGTAGTGTGAGGTATTTCCTAGAAGATTTTATTAAAGTTATTAAAACTTCCAGCTGTAATAAGGTTAATACAGTTCCAATTGACGTGAATGTCAGTGTTGGCAGAGTTTGACTGGTGTAATATTTCTGCACTATGTTCTCATGGATTCATCAAGATCAAGGAACGGGGAACCATTAGAACTGAATATCCTGAGAGAGAAAACATGACTAGCAGACCAATATTATAAGACAAAGTGTACTAACTTACTTAGGCAGTGAAAGGCAAGGGTACAATTTGATAATAAAGTATGATGAAGAAGCTATTACCTGCTAACGTACATAATGGAATTAATGCTGCTTAGAGGTGCACGTTAATTCATTTTTGGCATGGGGATTTAGAAGCAGAGAGAAAGAGAATCAGATCAGAGAGAGAATGCTCTTTCAGAATGGTAAAAAATGATCAAAGATGTAAATTAATTCTGAAATTAATGGATGTTATTTTCTTAAGTACTTAATAGCATAGCCTTGTCCCCATTCACTTAGATTTCTGCAAGAGTAAATCTGTGTCTTATTAGGGCTTTATAAAGGATTCTAATTTTGGGAGACTTTTGGGTAGGAAAATTGAAACAGGGACATCTTATTGTCCCTTCCTGGTCTTAAAAGTAAACGCAGGAGGAGACAATCCAAATACATAGGAAATATTTCTCTATATGAATTTTGTTCACAAGACAATTGGTTCTAAAGTTTTTATTCCTTTTTTCCTCCATCTTTCAGTGTTGTATCAACTTAGGTGATTACTTACACAGTGAGTGGAGATGTTTGCATCTTTCTTATTTTGCTGTGTATAAATACTGTGGTATTATCCAAATGTAAATCTCAAAAATCAGTAACTGGCATCCTATTCTCCTAAATAAGAAATGAAAATATTGCCTGTGTTTAATGTGCTAATACTGCTTTAACTTGCACAGTAGCTTGAATTCTCCATTAAAGTCAGTATTCAATCAACTCTAGGATGAGAGGCATTTGATGTGACTTCAGCTTTGTGAAAGTTGATTTTCTAAGCTAGCCATGCAAGCTCTTTTAAAGTTAAAGAAGTGGCAAATTCAAAGATGAATTATTTATACCAGTCATGTATATTAAGATTAAATAAACTGTCCTTTGGATGTACTGATTGCTTTCTACTGAGTGGATAGGGGGCCTGATTAACTAGCTGAGGCTGAACACAATTTTTAAGTGAATGAACCTAATGGTGAATTTCCATCATTGAAATTCCTTAGGGGAGAAAAGCATAAGCTTTTGTTAAGGCAGCCACTGTAGAAAGTATCTGTTCTCTTTTTGTTGATTCGATATTCCTAACTTAAAACAAAAGAAGAAAGAGAGGGTTTGAGTGGGTTTCATTGTTAGTTTCCAATTTTTTTGCTGGGATTCAGAAAGTCAAACATACCTAGTACTGCTTTCTAATGCAATGTTATTGTGGGACAGTATTGGTAGTGGCAGATATTATTCAATAGGTGCAAAATACAAAAATTATTCTAGATTATTGCTAATCAGGACAGGAAACCCCAAAACCATGAATCATTTAAATGAATTTGTAATGCACTTCTAGAAAGTCAGAAATTCCAAGTAAGAACTGATTATCTTGTTCTTGAATGATCCATTAAAAATACTGACAGTAATTTTCCTGGCAGTATCTTTTTGCACATTTGCTCTTACTGCTCTTATTGTTGAGACAGTTTCCTCTCCTTCAAATCTGACCTAAACTTTCACACATTTGGTTCACGCCACCGCTCCTTGTCCTAATGTTTTCTGAGACAGGGTAATACTTCCTTTCATTTACATGGTTACCCTGAAGGTACTTGATTGATGAAATTCACAGATTATGCCATCCTGTATGCCACATGCCCTCTGTGTTGCACTGATTTCACTACAGTGTTTTATAACTGGTCATGCTGCAGTTCCACAAAAGAAAAACTCAGAAATTATCAACATTTAACACAAAATCTTGTAATAACTCTGTTCTGCACAAACAAGTACATGATTTAATGGTGTGAAAATGCGGTTAATTTTTCAGGGATCAAAAGAGTACTGCTAGTCACTCAATGGACCTTTTCTCAAATGTAATGCTTTCCCACAATAAAGGTTGCTGTGTGAATAGTGCTCTACGAAACCTTTGATAATCTCTTGGTTTTTTCTCTTCTCTTTTAGCTGATGGATGCACTGACTGGTCTGTGGATTACAAGAAATATCAAGTTCTAGTGGGAGAACCTGTTCGTATAAAATGTGCACTTTTTTATGGATATATTAGAGCTAATTACTCCCTCGCCCAAAGTGCTGGACTTAGTTTGATGTGGTACAAAAGCTCTGGACCTGGAGATTTTGAGGAACCTATAGCTTTTGATGGAACTAGAATGAGCAAAGAAGAGGACTCCATTTGGTTCCGACCAACAGTGGTACAAGACAGCGGGCTATATGCATGTGTTATAAGGTACTGTATTTTAATATATCACATTTTAATTAACCAGATATAAAACATGGCTCTTAATAGTGAGACTTTTGTGCCAAAGAAAAATGTTTTCTGAGCATGCTCCTTTTTCTTCTCATCCTGGTATTGCCTTCCCTGAAGTGTTTCATGCTTGAACAGAAAATACTATTGAATGTCTTGAACGTTTTAAATTGTTGTCCTGGTTTAACTCCGGTGTTCTGGTGTTATCAGGATCAGCCGTTCTACCACTCCGCGCCCCTCACCCCCACCCCCACCCCCTCCCGGTGAGGAAGGGTCGGAGGAACAAACTGAGGAAAAGCCAGTAGGAGTTGAGATAAGAACTATTTAATTATATAAATGAAACTTAGGGAGTTACTAAGAATGCTAGTGCTAAGGAGTAATTTAAGGAACGGAGGAAGAGGGTAGAACAAATGATACAGGATCTCACCCTGAGAAGGGAAAAAAGGAAAGAAAACCCACCCGAAGGGAGCAATCCCCCCACGAAACCGCCCGGGGGCCGAGAGTAAGAGAGAGGAAAAAAAACTTGCAAACCCCCACTCCCAGACCGATCTGCCCGGCAAGACGTTGGCTCTGCCCGGAGCACCAACCACTCGCCACGAGGTCCCACCACAAACAAACCCCCAGCCCCCCTCAGCCGGAAGCCCCCTCAGACCCTTCCCCTTCCCAGGGTCCTGCCCAACCACAAGCCTTTCCACTCACATCCCCACCCCCTCCCCGCCGGTCCTGCCGTGCCGCAGGTCCTGGGCTGGCACTACCTATGCAGCTTGATGTGTTATGGGGTGAAGCAAAACATAGACTAGCTGGTGCAAAGCTAAGACAATTGTATTTTGTATAAATGTAGGTAATTTACAGTTAGACATAGCTTACCATGATAATAGATGTGGGCTGCCAAGGGTGCATAACCTACTCATGCATCAAGCTTTATGACCATACCTAGATTCTACTTCCTGCTTTCCAAAACATGTGGTCAGCTTCTTTCTGCATCTTTAAAATGATTTGCACTCAGATACTGTTTCCAGCCATTTGCAGTCAAAAAGATCATCTAGGCACTTTTATATTCATAGAATCATAGAGTCTTGGAATATCAGTTTGCAGCGGACCTCAAGTATCACCTGGTCCAACCTTTTTTGGCAAAAGCACGGTCTAGACAAGAATGCCCAGCACCCTGTCCAGCCAGACCTTAAAAGTGTCCAAAGTTGGGACATTCACCACTTCCCTGGGGAGATTATTCCAATGGATGATTGCTCTCATTGTGAAAAATTTTCCTGTTGTATCCAATTGGAATCTAGCCAGCAGTAACTTGTACCCTTTTCTTTTCCATGTGGCCTTCTACAAAGGGAATGTCCATTTTCTTTGTAACCACCCTTTAAATACTGGAACGCGGTGATAAGGTCTCCCGTAAGTCTTCTATTCTCAAGGCTGAACAAATCCAGTTCTCTCATCCTTTCCTGATATCCCAGGCTTCCCAGTATGTTGATCATCTTTGTGGCCCTTCTCTGGACCCTCTTCAGCGTGGAACATCTTTTTTGCATAGAAGGGACTAAAACTGAACATAGTATTCCAGGTATGGCCTGACAAGCACTGAGAAGAGTGGAATAATGAATTCTTTGTCTTTGCTGGTGGTGGCCTTGTTGATGCAACCCAGAATCCTATTTTCTTTCTTTGCCTCAGCAGCACACTGTTCACTCATTGTAATTTGTTATCCACCAGGACCCCCAGGTCACTTTCCACAGAGCTGTTTCCCAGCCAGGTAAATCCCAGCCTGTGCTACACTCCTGGATTGTTTTTCCAAGTGCATTTGTTTTTGTTGAACTTGGTAATGTTCTTGTTAGCCCACTCTTTCAGCCTATCTGGGTGTTTCTGCAGGGTGGCTCTCACTTCCAAAGTGTTCACTTCCCCACTTAGTTTGGTAGCATCGGCAAACTTCCGGAACGTACAGTTGATCCCATCACCCAGATTACCCGTGAAGATATTAAACAACATTGGGCCCAATATCGATCCCTGGGCGACCTGACTTGTGACAGGTTGCCAGTTTGTAAAGGAGCTATTTACCACCACCCTCTGGAGGCGGCCTATCAGCCAGTTCCCTACCCACTGCACAGTCACTTGTCTAGACTGTAATGCATCGGTTTCTCTAGGCGGAGGCTGTAGGAAACATCGAAAACTTTGGAGAAATCCAGCCACACAATGTCCACTGCTCACCCCACATCAACCCAGCAGGTTACTTTGTTGTGCACGTTGATCAGGTTTGTGAAGGACAGTTTATCTGTGGTGAATCCGTGCTGCCTTTTCCCAATCACATGCTTCGTTTGACTTGTGATAGACCCCAGGAGGATTCAATCCATAACTGTCCCAGGGATTGAATTAGGACTGATGGGCCTCTCATTTCCTGGATCGCCCTTTAAGCCCTTCTTGTAGACGGAGGTGACATTAGCCTTCTTCCAGTCTTCTGGGATGTTCCCTGATCTCCACGACTTCTCTAAGATTATGGACAGCAGCCTCACAAAGATGTCAGCCAGCTCTCTTGACATCTTTGGGTGGGTAACTTTAGGGCCCATCGGTTTGTAGGGGTCAAGCTCCTGTAACAGGTCACATACCAACTCTTCCTTCACTGATGGTGGGTTTGTGTTTGCATCCCCCTGGATTTTAGGGCCTGGGGCCCAATGGTGTTGGTAAAGACAGAGGTGAAGAAAGTGTTGAACATGTCTGCTTTGCAGCATTGTTGGTGACTAATTCACATCTGCTGTTTAACAGTGAGCCAAGTTTTTCCTTCTGTTTCTGCTTTTTTTTTATGTACCTGACAAATCCTTTCTTGTGGTTTTTGATATCTTTGGCCAATCTCAATCTGAGCTGAGCTTTTGCTCTTCTAGCTGCATCTCTGCGCACCCTGGCAATGCCCTGGTAGTTCAACGGGTGTTTGTCGGCTTCTCCGTCTCTGGTATGCTTCTTTTTTGGTTTCGAGCAGACCAAGAAGTGCACAGTTAAGCCAAGGGGTTCTCTTGCTCTGCCTACGTCCCTTACCTTTAAAGCGGATGAACTATTTTTGTGCTTCTAGGAGAGCATTCTTGAAAAACTCCCAGCACTCACTGGCTCCTTTATGCTTCATGACAGCCGAATCCCTCCCAACTGAGCTCTGAGTGAGCTGACGTTTGCTCTTCTAATATCAAAAAGCTTTGCCTTAGTACTAAGCTTCAGCGTGCTCAGCTGGCTCCCAAACTCCGCAATATTGATCAGCGCAGCCAAGGCTGTCACTCACCCAGATAATTACAAAGCAGGTTTTCTTGGTTTGTGAGTAGCATGTCCAGCAGTGCCTGATTCCTGGTGGGAACATCTAACATTTGTATGAGGAAGCAGTCCTCTACTCATTCCAGAAACTTGATGGGTGACATGTGAGGTGCTGTATTCTTCTTCCAGCAACCATCTGGGTAGTTGAAGTCACCCATAAGAACCAGGTTCTGTTGACTCAAGGCTTGCTTAAATGACCCAAATATTGCTTTGTTGCCCTTATTGCCTTGGTTTGAAGGTCATTAGCATATGCCTACTCTAAAATACTCCTTGTTAACTGTGTGTAACAGTAGCCATGAAAATGGCAACACTTTTGTCCATTATTCCATGGTGTTATTTAAAATACAATAATTAATCTCCTCTGCTTAGATAAAGAAAACCTTAAATATCTGCTATTACAGCTTCCACCAAGTAAAGATCAATGCTGAATAGATAGTCATGTTTTAAAATGTGTTTATCGTGTCAGCCTGCATTCATACTTTTTCTAACTGGATTTTTTTTTTTAATCTGGAGGTAGATAAGGGTGTGTTCTAACCTACTTTAAACTACATACTGCTTTCTAAGCACTTGCCTAATTTCCATTTGTCAGTTCTTATACACTGTAGATTGACACTAGATTTAAAACAATACAATACTAATTAGTTTGTGAGTCTGAATACTTTTATGAAGCGTTACAAACCCTTTCACCTTGAGGAGACTCAGTAGAATAAGCAAGTGTTGGTTAAAGGGCTGAAACTAAGAAGTCTGTGCTTGTTTTTCATGTCAGTGTTTCAGTTTTAGACTTGTTGGATGCAACCTTTCAGATGTATGAACAAGATGTTGTTTATGGGTAGAGGACACAATCCTCATTTCAGTATCAGATTAATATATTCTTTCATGCATGTTTTGTGCATACAATTAAAGGTTACTTTCAAATAGTTTTGAATGCCCATTTAGAATCAAGTTTATAACTTAATAGTTCATGTTCACAAGATAAACATGTATTTTAGATAGTAATCTGAAATAAATAAAATTAATTAATCAGCAAGATAATGGTTTCCTTGTTTCCCTTGTTCCTTCAGATTCTTACACTATAAAATCACTACCTGATAAAAAGAATATAAGAGGCTGATCTGGCACCATCTGACAAAATTATGTCCTTCCAAAGTTATTGCTACAGAAATATCTAGAAAAACCTCTCGCATCGAATAGCTGTCTACTGCTCTTTAATCACTGAAACCAGAATACTCAGCCCCACTGTCACTTTATGCTTGATATTTGTACCAAAGAATCTGGAGAAGAATTAGGGAACAAGAGCTCTAATTTTTTTCAAGATACAACATGAATATTGCAGGGATGGGATTTAAGATTTTTTTTTTTCTTACAGATTTGAAGTTTTTGTTTATTTTAGTGACAAGGGCTTTAAACGCCTTCAGAATGATGTTATAAGCTATTTTAGTTTTGAAGACCCAATTGAGAAGCTCAGTTAAGAGTCTCAAAATTACTTAGTAGCAAATTTATATTCAATGTGATGCTTGCAATAACTTGAGTAGGAGAGCAGGGGGAAGAAATGTACTTGTGAGTAATGAGGGCAGGCAGTAAAGGGCAAATGGGCAAAAGCAAAACTGTGCCTTGAATAAACGGCTCTGCCTCGCTTTTACTTCACTTACTTGAAGAGGTGGAATAGTCCCTTACTTACTATTTTCTTTGCTCAGAAGCTCCTCTCTTCACAGTTCTGTGCTTTTTCGACCTGTGCCAATAGTAAGGAAGATAAATATATGAGACATAGAGGGCAACAATAATAATAGGGTAGTTAGTGTACCAAACAAATTTCTACAGTGATTTGATTGCAGTAGAACCATGCGGTTTCATTGAGTAGAAAATTTCACATTTTCAGTGAAATTGACCTAGAGATAATAGTCAAGACTGCCTCTTTTTGCCTCAGAAGCAAAGAAATTACTTTCATCCTTATTCACTACTGTTCAAAATATTCACCTTTAATTTCTTATTTCTGTTTTCCTTCCTATGGGAAGCTGGCTGCCATAAAGCAAATGAGAAAATCAAGACTGAGCCTTATTATCAAGGCACTGCTGCACACCCATAGCTAGAGAAGAGAAAACAGACAGAAATAGTTTTCAGCTTGCTACAGTCAACACAAGGATTATGAGCTGATTGGTAGAAATACCCAGTTTTCAAGGAAGAAAACAGTGTAGTTTGTTTCAAGTACAGTGCTGTAGCCTTGTGCTGCAACTTCTCTGTGCTGCAATTTTAAGGAAGCAAGAGATGATAGAAAAATATTGTGTCTTTCGCTGGATGTCACATCACAGAGTTGCTTTGTATTTATCATATATGGGCAGTAAATATAACTAGATAAGCTGCACAAAGAGTTAATATATATATATTCAACTCAAGTTCCTAGAATTTTTAATAGATATATAGATACAACCGGTATAACTGTAGTTTCTATCAAGCTTTCTGCCTCCTTCAGTGTTGAAAAAAAGCTGCAATATTGTTCCTGTCAAACTTGCATTTCTTTCATGTTTTCATCTTTTGCTTCCCTCCCTGGAAACTTCCATTACAGTATCTCCAACAACGGTTGAACCTAACATCAGCTCAGGTCAGTGGGGCCTTAGTGAAAGGCTGTACTGGTATTTATGCTAAAGCACTACAATGGGTTGTATTGCAAAAGACAAAATAGGTTTTTATGATACATTTATCCAGAGTTCTGAATTGGTGTGTCAGTTAAATGGTGTTTGGAAATCATCTTTATTGCTGCATATAGTTTATGTAGCAACTCAGATCTCTATCTGAATAAGCTTTTAGTAACTAGTGACTTTGTTGGTTTTAAACTCATGTTTTAACGTGAGGTTGCTTTTACATCTGTAACTAGAAATTCTCACTTTACAGCTAGAGATAATGTATTTTCCCTTGTAGAAATCCGTTTGGACTTAAGACACGTAACATCTTCCTTAGTCCTCCATTTGTCCTTAAGTATGATGGTGGTAGTAGCCTATTTACTTTTCTGTAGCTGTCTTCATGCAGACTTATGTGTTTGATGTTCATGAACATTAGTTGCTTTGGCAAGCTGAAATATGTAATGGAGAAAAAATCATACAAGCAACCAGTTCTTGTTCAGAAACATGAGATTAGCATAAAGTAAACATAAGATCCAGACAAAAATAAGTAACAATAGAAGTTTAAATAATGTATTATAAATTACATTACAGATGAAAAACCTTCTCCAACTTTTACACACTTAGAACACATTCATTAGGTACTTGTCAGCCATAAAAATACTGCCTATAGTTCATTCAGTGATACTCATCTTTGAGATTTCAAATTCAGATCTGACTGCCAGGTTCAAACTGGGAATAACAGCAACTATGGAGATGGTTCAGATCTATCTGCAGCTGCAATCAGTAACTAACCTGAGCATCTTGAGAATCTTTAACTATTAGTCACACACGATCTAGCATTTTAGACACTGAAAATACAGTGAAGCATACAGAATTTTCTGGTTTTCCTTCTGAAAGAGAGAGAGAGAGAAAGAAAGGGAGAGAGAGAGAGAACGAGGGAAGGAGTCAGATTATTGTCCAGTCTTGTATTTAGCTTCATTACTCTTGCTATGGCCTTGCACATCTGAATGTTGAGGGTTCAGGTATAACAGTGTTTCTAACTAGTTTTTTTAAGTCCAGCTTCAATCTTTGCTCTTTAACTGTATTACGAATATCTCTACTCAACTTCACAGCAGTTGTAGGTTTTGTTTTTATGTTTACACAGATATATGCATGCATCCCCCCATACAGACATAATGTTGCTGAACTGCAGAACTTCCCTGACATATAGTTCAGTTAGTATATTTTTTTAACAAATAAAACAGAATACCTTTGTTGCACACAGTCATTGTATGTTTGCACAACATTGTTTTAATGCGTTATCAGAAATCCTGAATACAGAATGTATAAGGAAATATTTGTTTTAGTGAAGGAAATATTGAGCAATAAAGAAATGCAATTAATTATTCATAAATCTTGTTCCAGCACCATTTTTTCATCATATTGAATAACGTAAAGCACAGTTACAAATAGGAATTACCATTTCATGGTATCAACCACTTTTATAATCTGTGTTACTGTAGGAAGGGCTTTTACCCTGGCCACATATAAATATTTTTCTTTTTTTATATTTTTTTAACCAATTATTAAGAAAAAATTAAGTGTTCAGATAACAACTAGATGTTAAATCTGAATTAAAATCAAAAACAACAAGGAAAAGTAAATATCTAAAACTTAGGCCTTATACCGGTTTATCTAACAAGTTAAAAAGCATGGCGTTCCCTAGATCTGCATGGGATCCCTGATTACATTTAACTGTGTTAGCAACAAAGAAATCTGACAATGGAAGAGAGATACAAGCTTTCTTAAAGGAAGACCAAATGTGCTAGCAATAGAAATAACTCTCAGAAGAGCCTGCTATTACTCTATTAATTCCTTTGAGTAAGTATCATCCCAGTGGTAAAATAATTAAAAACAGCACTAGAAACAGAATAAAATTACTCCAAAGTAGTTTGTAATTCAGATTTGCAGGTTTTCATGATTTGCATTTATTGAGATGCTTTTGAGTGAAACCAGAGATCCTGGTTTAGAGCATTGGCCCACACAAAGAAAGTAGTTTTGTAAGCTTATAGCAAACAGGCATTCATAGCAATATGGTAAGAAAACTGAAGGGATGAAAAAGAAAAAAAAAAAAAGGATGGAGATGACTGCACCATTTGAGTTATTTAAATGTTTGAACTACCATTACAGGTCTCTTTACAGAACTCAACAACTCTGACAGCCTCTTGAAGTGGTGTGCAAGTTCAGGAGAAAATGTATTGGAGATAGACTTCCTTTGGTCCCCTCCTTTATGTTGATTTGGTTTGTATAGAGTGGGGGAGGCAGTTGACTGTGCCTTCATTATTGCTATATTCCATTTGCCTGAGCCTTTCTAAGATTTCTTTTTTTTTTTCTTTATGAAAGATGTTTGGTAACCACGACAAGGAATCAGTCTGTTATTGTGATCAAGATTTGATCTACCTCCTTTTCAAATATAAGCTTGCTAGACTAGCCACACATCCATGAAATTTTTCATGGTGACCTAGGGATAACTTAATGAGCAAAAAAGTCTTCAGGCTAACATTAGGAATTTATACAGGTTGCTGGTGCTTACATTAAGTGTCCCATACAGGTGAAAAAAGCAAGTGCTAATCCCTAAAATAGGGAGATCTGTGATCTCCTTGAAGTTGGTGCTTGTTGGAATTCAGGTGTTTGAAATCTACCCATTCTCCATTTCCCCGTCCTTCTGACACTGCAGGAGGTCAGCTGTTGGACATTAGCATCGTTACTGTACATGATAAATACCTTTCACCTGCAAGAGGGCAAGAGAAATATTGAAGAGATAAACGGGTGAGCACAAGACACCTCCTCTCTTTGTTAAGTTGATGTAAGCTATGCGTGATGCTTACTTGGCTCAGTAAGAACTTGATGCTGAAAAGTAAGGAAGCATGGTGGTAAGTAGATAAAGCAGCAACATGGTTTTTGCAGTGGCTGGAATTATGTTTTTAAGTTAAGAGTCTTGGTGGGCTAACTGAATCTGGCAACTAAAAGAGTCTAGAGGATTGCTTTAGGTAAGATTTCATCAAAGGATATAGTAATCTATACTATGGGGAAAGTAAGTTATGCCTGTTCTTATGTGGGATGGGGAAGGATGTTGATATTGGAAAAGAAGAAATTTGTCTGTCTGACTGAGCAGAAGGCACTGTTAATATCTCAGTTTAACAGTTCTGATTTTACAGGAATGGCATCAGCAATGCTTGGGAAAAGAATTATTTGAAGAAAATGATACCAAGCTTAACTATTTTTTAAGATATTCACTGAAATACAGCAATGTAGCGAATAATCGGACTGTTGCTTCCACTGTTTGTTTTTCTTGAAGAGAAATTCTAGCAAACCAGTGTTGCTTGCCCTTTGATTGTTGACATTCTTTTTGTAACAACTAAATATTTCTGACAAAAAAATTAACACCAGTCTAATTTCAGTGTCATAGTAGAACATGACTGTGATGGTTGTTTCCACAGCTATAGTTTAGGAGGGAGAAGTCCTAATGTAGTCAGGTTGCATTAATATGCATTATTTGTAGTAAGAAAAACAGTTTCTTTCTTGTTAAAGACTTGTCAGTATTTTGTTCATTTTACACTCTCCTACTGGCTAACTTTGTGTCTCTTAGAAAAACCCCAATGGCTGTGGAACAAAATGGAAGAGGTGGCCTATCAGCTGCCCTCTTAACAAATGTGGGAGGAGGAGAAAATACAGAAAAAACTAATTCTGTATAATAGAAAATTAAGTGAAGGGTAGATAACTTTCTTCCAGGCACTGGAGAAAATGGAAGGCAAAGAACTAAAATGGGTTGCACATCTTTTCAAAACAATGGCTTCCATTTTTTTTATTTCCAAAGGTTTTTTAATAGATTTTCTTTTTAATTGTTTTCTTTAACAGAATTTGAAACAACCAAGTTGTGTAGCTAGTAATAATATGAGCCTCCTACCTTTTCCATGATCATTTAAGTTTGTTCTTAACATCTTATTTCAAATTATATTTGAATCTCGATCCTGTGAATGGTTACCTCTGTGTATGTAAACAGCCTGTGGGTGTCAAATTTTGTTGAGGAAGCTATACGTGCAATAGCTGCATGCGAATTTTTTCCTTCTTTAATTTTTATTATTCTCATCCCAAAGAGCAGTTTAGCTGATGTTAAAATATAGCTGACTTGATTCAGTTACACAGGGATACATGTTTATTACTATTTTAGAAGTATATATGGCACTTGATCTGGAGAAGGCTGAATGTGGGCAAGCCACATGCCACGCTGCACCCATTATTAGGTAAATAAAATGACCTTTTTGTGGCTTTTCAGCGAAACTGTTTACTAGGCTCCATCAGCCAAATGGAATGCTACAGTAGGAGTTTAGACATAGCAGACAGTATATGAATGTAAGTGGCTCACAGAAATGAAGTGTCTTAAACTGAATCCCAAATTAAATTAACTTAATTTGTGTATTCATATCACATACAGTGAAATGCACTGTCTGATGTGAAAGTTAAGGGACGTATTTCTGTACTGAGTGCCATGTCATGAGACTGACATCTTAAAATATTAAACTTATTTGAAGAGTCTATAATGTAAGAATGTAATGTGATTGAATTAATTTATAATCTAAATTCTTCTGAAATGCAAATCTAAAATAGTGGTTGAGGCTCCCAAGATTCATCAAACTGACTTAAAAGCCATCAGTTAACAAAAAAGACTCTCAGTAATTAGATTAACAATTTCAAGTTTGTGGCACAAATAAATATTACACATGCTCCTTTAGAAAAGGGGAAGAAAAGCAGGAGCTGAGATTCCTTAGTCAGACTCCAAGAAACATCAAATATTAGATATCTGGTGAAATCCTGCAGGAGTTTTTCAGAAGGATTGAATCTGAAAAGGATGTCTGTGCTGTCACGCAGAAAGGTTACAAATAGAGTAGAGAGAATGAAGAGAACCTGCCTACTTTCTGGTGCCACTATGGTAGGAACGAGTGAAGATGGGAAGAAGTTGCTATGTTTTCAGGATGTCTTTGGAACAGTTCAATCAACCCTTGCTTCCCACAGCAGTTGGAGTATTTCCTCCAAACCAAGACTGATCTAAAGCAGTCCTAGCAGCATTCAGAAATCCTTTCATGGTTCTTCTGATCCTTGCTTCTCTCTCCTCTGCCTTCATAAATCAGAGAAAGGCACCTAATGTTACAGAAAATTAAGAGAAGGTTTTGTGGTCCTCAGCATGAAGAAGACTGGAAAGGTGGAGGCCTCTTCCCCTCTTTATCTTCTCTTCAAGCTTCTCTGTCTTGATGAATTCACAAAAAAAACCCCACCAAAACAAAACATCCTGTGACCTCCTCTTTATCTGATATAAGAAGAAAGGAGAAACACCTTTGTTGCATGTTGCCAGGCTGGGGCTTTATTATTTATCATGCAGGTGTTTGTGTGTGCTATGGAAAATTCAAAAATGCGAGAGGATAGTATGGTGATAAAATTTAAAAGGAGAAAAATATTTAGGGTGGGTTTTTTTTTTTTGCATTACCTATGAGGAGAAATCTTTCAGGAAAATTTAGATACAAATCAGGTAGATATTTCGAAATTTGTTATAGTAAAAATCAGAGTAGGATGAAACAATGGTAGAAGTATCAAGGAAAAAATAAGTTGAATGTAGTGGAATAAGTTTTTTTCATGTAAGGTTTTCTAACACTTTTTTTGGCAGTACTGTAAATGATTCTACTGATATTCTGGCTCCTAGACAAAAGCTGTAGTAAGATATTTCAAGTGTGCTGTGGTTTGTTGGTATGTTTCTTTTTTTTAAGAGAACTTTTAATGGTAATATTACTGTTCCAGAGAAAAATCTTGAAAGCAGTGAATCATTAAATAAGTCCAAGAACTGGAGAAAGCTTAGAAGTTATCTCTCAGCTTAAACACATTGCTGCAGATTTCTGTGTGGCTTCGTTTGGGTGGGTTTTTTTTTTTTGTGGGGAAGACTACCTGGTTCTTATTAGCAAGACATATGGAAGAAAATTAATCAGTTATGCTACATGATGAAAATGCAAAGTTTTAAAAGGAAGAAGACCAAATAAATAAAAAAGGGAATAATTAAGAGATTTAAAAGAGAAAGTCCCTAAAATGAATCAAGATTGTATCTCACTTGTTTTGAACATAAAACATCTTGTGCCTATCCTTTTGGAAAAAAAGTAGTATCACTCATCAAAAGATGGGACAGTATGAGTATCAGGGAGGGGAGGTGGATAAACAAGTGAAGAAAAATACAATAAATAAACCTACAGAATCTTGAAGGCAAGTTATCAATATTCTCTTACTGGAAAACCTTGCTCTGAATTTTGTTTTGCTTGTTTTTTCAGTCTCTAAAGTCTTAAAAAAAAATCCCTCTGTCTCTTGAATCATGTCTATAAACAGTTTCGGAGTGCATTGTGTTGATGAAACCTGTGAATCTTCTCTGTTTTCACTTTGGCAAGGGTTTCTTAGAATTGTTTTAACAGTGATGGCTATCAAGATGCATTATCCCTTTTTTTAAGGGTACCTTCTATTAGTCACAAATGGATCCATCAAAATTTACTAATCTGAAAGTTTACTAATAAAAATGGAAACTTGAGAATAGATGCTGAGGCAAGTCTGTTATATACACATTTTTAATAATATGTAGTATATAATTTTGTATACTATATGTAATTGTATACTACTACTAGAAGGACTATACAGCACTGTTCTGCTAAAAACAGTGTTTATGTGGGTGTTTGTCTCTTATTCAAAATGTAAACTATATATTGCCCATCTCACTGTTAAATATTACCATTATTGCTGAAGAAAAATGAAGATCCAGACCCTCACAATAATTACTATCTTGAAAGAAAAGTAATGGATGTTATTAAACTTGTATATTTCCTGTGACTAAGAAGGGAGTTTGGATTAAATATTTTGTACATATTTTGGCCAAAAATAATTAGGTTTAGTAGCATCTCTTCTCAAATGTTCATGCCCATCAAAGTACATAAGGATGTTTGACCCAAACAGTTCTTGATCTCACAAGATAGCTGATGGTGGCTGACCATGGAGGGAAGTGAATGAGGAAAGGAACAGGTACTCATTTACAAAGCCTGTATGTTAATGAAATACTGTCTTGGAAATGTGAGCCATGAGGAGAACCAGGTTGCTTACTGAGTCTGACAATGTCAAATAGCAGGCTTTCCACAGAAGAGCTGATGTGCATGAATCAGTAGTCTAATGTGAAGAGCGTGGAGTACTGGGAGATGTCATGCAAGACCCCTAAGTGACTTCAGGTTTGATGTGCTAGAAGTAATAAAATGAGATCTTGTAACACCTGTTTGGTTCGAAAGAACAGTTCTCTTGTTGTATTACATAAAGTCAGAGCACACATCTAGGCATAGGATAAACAAAGATCATGTTTGCAGTTACCATATTTCATAATGAGTTGTTTTATTGGTTCCAGTGGTGACTGTAGAACCCTCTTGTAGTAAATATATCCAGACTTGCTGGTAGTCTGAAATCAGTGGATTAAAAATTTTTCTTGAACGTCTTCCAGACGTAAAGCTGAGAAGCAAACTTCGCAAGTAAAACTACTTGTAACTCTGAAAATAATATTATACAGATATTCCCACTGCAGAGGAAAGCTAGTGACATTTGCATATTTGGTGCTTGCTTAGTGCTACTGTCTCTCAAAGTAACAGAGCCTGGTGCTGCTGATGTCAAAGGTGATGAGACTGACCAACAAATCTTGAGGTATTTAATTGCAGAGGCTGGCAAGATGATCAAAGGTCAAGATCGTCTCTGTAATACTAATTCAGCCTTTTAATGCGGGAATCATTATGCTATAGATTTGAGTGCTAAATTGGGACTTTGTTTAGAAAATTGCTCAAGGATGGCCAGTGAGGGGGATCATGTTTTCACTTAATGCAGGGGTTAGCTTGTGCATGTAAATACACTAAGACACATGTGCACACATCCATAGTTGCACATCAGCATATGCATACAGGTATATATATGTGTGTGCATAGTGAACAAAGAGTTCAAGGAAAGAAGGTCTGAATAGAGTTGAAAACTGGACTTAATTTTTTGGCTGTCACAGACTTCATATGTAAATGTGGCCAAGTCATTGCAAGAAGTTTTGCCTTTCTCTTCTTGGGGTTGCGTTGTGGATTCTGGACACTCTTTCTGGCTGCACAGAAAACAGCTCCTGTGAGACATTATTTCAAGTTTCTCTGATATAATGATAATAAGATTGAAAAAATAATTTGCATATCAGCAAGAAATTTTATAATATGATCTCTTCATGATTCTGGCATTTATTTTTTTCAGCCTTGCATGCTAAAATTTGATAAGCTATCCAAAACACATGGCAGTGTATAAGGAGATAAGGTGGCTATATTTGGATATATTAACAGGATATGTTAAGTTGCTTTGTGATGGTCTTGAAGAACAGAAAATGCTTTTTATTAGTTATTTACAATATGTAGCTAAAAGAACAAATAATTGACAGTTATGAGGGTTTTTTTCCCTTTCAAACAAGTCTTTCCACTTTTAAGCGCAATGCGAGCTGGATAGATTTAGCAGCAAGGAATAGTCAACTATACCATCAGCCTCATTTCTCTGATGTTCTTGAGTTAAGATCAAGTTTGCTGCCTTCTGTGGGCAGACAGTACAGCTTGAAGTTCATCACTTTTGACTGTGGGTTATTAAAGTGACAGATTGCTCAAATGAGCATGAGTCCTAGTGCTTTTCCAGTGACACTTTCATGACATGTTTTTGTTGTGGTTTATTTTTTCCCCTGAAATGTGTATTTTTTTTTTTCTGGATATTACAATTAACCCCATTCAGTATAAACTGCTCCATTCAGTGTTTGGTCCCATGTGTAGTTCTGCCTCAATATTCATTCTAACCCTACTGTGTTTTTGTTAAGTTTTATGACAATATTACAACTGAAGGGAATTCTTCTTTCCAATACATAACACCTAGCCTCAGGCCAAGGCCAGGCAGGTTGGGAATGTTTGTATGGCTGTTGGTCAGGCTTCTAATTACACAATTGATACCCAAGTAAGATGCCTGCAACTACGTGTAGGAAAAAAGTACAGAATACAAGACCACAGTACTGTAACTTTTGGTCTCACAGTGTGTTGTAGCACCCAAAACGTCCTGAATAACTGATGGGACAATATTTCAATAAAGGCTTGTGGAGAATGATAGGTGCAAGTGTTGCAGTCCTAAGATATTAGGAAAAATAAAAGTGATTTTCTTCTATAGGCAGGTCAGTCTTAGCCAGGGCCTGTGGGAGGAGACAGAGGGATGATTCAGGGAGGGAAAGTATGCCATTACTATTGACTGGAAAAATAAAGAGGAGTGGGAATTTTTCTTTGGCACTTGAAGAGAAATCATTTCAATGCTTAAGGGCAAAATTTAAGAAAATACAGGTTTTCACCTGAACATAGGAGCTGCCATTGACTCCATTTCCAGTTTTCCTTACTCCATCTGTTATTCTGTGTTCATTTATTTAATGCTGTGGTCCCCCCATTCTGAAAGTGTACTTTGCTTGCGGCATCAGGAAAAACAACAGTAAGAACTATGTCTCCCCCACAGTTTCTAGAGCAGTTGCTTCTGCATTTTTGCTGCCTTGATAACTTGAACTCTTCTCCATGCTTTCCTTTGAATATGCACATATGTATTATTTGAAGATAAATACACATATATAAAATATGCATACATGCATATGTATATGCAGGTAATAATAGGATTAATAACTTTGAGGTCCAGGTTCACAACTAATCTCAATCTAGATGCCATGAACATTATTCTTACATGTTACAAGCAGCAGTCGGTAACTGTGAAATCTTATAAAATGAAGAATACATAGTTGAACACATTGTGTCTTTACAGGTCATGGGTAAGTGACAGCCACAGGCAGTTTCTGTATGTGTGAGATTACATCTGCCAAAAAAAAATCCTGTGGTTCTTTGTATTTTCAGTTGTGTTTAAAGAACAAGTATTGATATGGCATTTTTAATGCATCTGATTCAACATTTGGCAGTAAAGTTGTAACACTAAGAATGAACATACTAACAGTAGTTTTGTTAGTAACATCTTTGTGTTTCACTACAGTTTTCTTGTATTGCTTTTCTCTGTGGATTTTTGGCAAAAGGCAAGGTCTTGTAAATATTAAGCTGAAATCTAATTTTTATAATTAAGACAAATAAAAATAAAACCCCTAAACCTTTCCTTTTAATGAAAATGTGGTTTCAGATATCCCTCTCACTCAGTGCTGGGGGAAAGAAGGCTAAGGTGCTGAGACCTCATGGCTTTGTATCTGTTCAGTACCTAAACAGAGCAGATGCTCAGCCTCGGCAAACCCCACGTCTTGCCACTGGAATGCAGGCAAGGGATGTGCAGAATGTGGTGTCCTGCAATATTTTGCCACATAACACACAGCGTATAAAAATCAAGATGAGGCTTCTAAACAAACATCTTTACTCAATTCACTACAGGAGCACTGGACATGCAGTATTCCAGGACTGACTGGCATTAGTTTTTGCCACTGCTCCTGGCTGAGATGGCAGAGAGTATCCTGAGAATGTGCACTAAAAGCCTGTTCTTCCTGCAGCATTACTTTAACAGTTGTAGCTGCTGTTCTGGCTTCAAGGCACCCAAGTCTCATTTACTTTAGGAACAATTCTTTCCCCAGAAAGCAGGGGGTCATGCTACTGCCAAAGTGCAGAAAATATAAATTTTCAATAGAAAACTGTGTCTGAGTTTTGACTGAGATTGAGTTCTGAGTCACTGGAAATTGGCTGATAACTCCAGTGGGAACTGGATTTGCAGTTATCAGCTCATATTAAATGCTGCAGAGCTGTTAAAATATGAACATATTCATTCCTTCTATTATCACATGTTTTCATTTGAAGTAGAATTCAAGTGCTGCTGGTAATGTACTTATTAACCAGAGAGTGCCCGAACTTGAATGTAGGAGTACTTGGTTAAGCAGCTCGAACTGAGGAATTGAGTCTCCATATGGTACACATGGAGTAAGCTGTGATTTTTGGCTGCTTATGCAGTCATTCAAAGTACCTGTCATTTAATGGTCACTTTCACTCAGCTGGTTTTTATTTGAGACAAGTTAATCTAAGAATAGAAAATTTCAGTTAACTCTCCAGTGGAAAAAAAAAATAGTTCTTTATGCATTGTTTGGCTCAAGTTTTCAGAATGGGGCAGAAAAAGGAAAAATAATTTCCCTGGGAGATTGTAGTCAAATAGTCTATTTTGAAAAGTGAAAGGTTAGTGAAAAACTTGAATAGTGCATTGATAAAACTATATATGAGTTTATAAGGAAATTATATCCTTTGTATTCAGTTCAGAATATTCAGTAAGTAAAATCAGGACCTGCATACTGGGTAACATGGAAAGAAAGACTAGATCTGAGCATGATTTCTGTGGATTGTACAGTACAAAATAAGAAGAGGAAGTGGCAGAGTAGAGAAGGACTGGGGAGAATGTGGTAATGATATATAAACATAACTTTATAATATAGACACAGGGTGTCAGGATTAAGGACCTCTTCATTACTGCATTCCTTCATATCTAATTTTCATTTACTTCATGTTTTTTGTTCATGCATTTTAAAACTGCAGATTGCATGGTAGTATAATTGTATGGTTTTAATTTTAATGTGGTCTGTATACCTTGATAAAATTAACATGTCATCTGACTTTTCTGTCCTATGAATTTTACTGCAGACACTGTAGCACTGTAGGCAGAGAAGTTATTAATAACTTTACTGAGTCCATGTCCTCCTTGAAAATTTCTCTAAGGTGGTGATGAGATTTAATAGTGACACAGGCAGCTTTCCCATTCCTGTGTTGTATCATTCTCTTACACCACCACATAGGAATGAGTGGAGAAGTGTCCCCAGGCAGGCACAGGCGAGGGTGCCACTGAGAGTGCATCCAGTCTTCCCACTGCAGAGCACCAAGTGCTGTGTGGTGAAATCTTCCCAAAAGTTTTCCTTCACAGTAGCATTGCTTTCAGGTTTGGAAAGTGCTGTCCACAGGAAAAGGGACTGTCAATGTTGCATTTATCCATTCATCACTTGAAAGAACAATGGCCTTGGGTAAGTGTGAGATCAACTAGACTGTTATGATATGCTGCCAGTAACTACTCCATTTGTGCTTATTGAAATTGCTAATTTTTCTATTTGGATCTCAGATGCCAAAGCCAAAACAGCATGCAGATTCCTTTATGGGCCCCAGGAACAACCTCTCAAGATCAAGTCTGTTCATTATTCTAGGAGCGTTATATTAGAACAGTTATCTGGCCTGAAATATGGCCCATTGCTTTTGAAACATTGTTCTGTTTTTCTGCTATCTGTGGTTTTCCTTGTCAGAGCAGATTTTTTGGTTTATTTTTTGTAGGAAAGTTTATTCCAGTCATTCTAAATCTGTACAGGTCCTAGCATTAGACTTTTTGGTCACAGGGAGTCTTCAACAGAGAAGGAATGAAAACAGGAAATCTGTTAACCTCTCATTGTACACCAGAGAAAATACTTAGTTGTTTAAGAGTGATAAACCAGCAGTGTATGTAATAATGTACAATTTGTTTAGAGTGGTACTGTTAAGCTGTACTTTCCTATTCTTTGTGAAAAAAATCCTCCCACATCTTAAAACTTTGTGGTGTTCAGTGCATGAAGAAAGTTGGCAAAGGCCAAATGAAATTAAATTAGCTAAAATAGAAGAGTTTGGATGATTTTTTTCTCTTTTTTTCTAATGTGCTTATATTAAAAAGAAGACTAATGAGATTAGTCAGTAAATGCCATTTCTGCAGACTTGATATTATCTGAAGATGTGACTTTCACCAGCTTTCATGGCAGCTGTGTTCTGTCAGTGGGGGAAAAAAAATTAGGACACAATTGGATGGACAAAATAATATGAGAAAATAATGTTATGGTCCAGATTTTTCTAAGATGTTCTTCAAGCACTGAAAACCAGTCCCGGGGCAGAGCAGGCATGGCTGGTTGCTGGATGAGTTAAGCTGTGCTGGACAGTGCTCCCTGCTGTGCCTTGCACACAAGACCTGACATGAAGTGATTTACCTGGTACAGCAGGTGTGTATGTGGGTTGGGAGGGTGTGTCCAACCATGTATACCTGCCTTCTGTAATGACAGGAGGAGAGAGTAAAAAGGTAGATGAGGGTTTATAGCACTATGGCATAATAGTCTTGCATGGACCAGAACAGCAAATATTGCATGAAAAGCTTAACTTTGGGTAACTACAATGGATCCTACTGTCAGTCTCCCTTCTCAGTCTCATATAAGCAGTGACTTTAAATGAGCAATATGCTCGTGTTTCAGTCCTTTTCTACCATTGAGATCATAGACATGCAGTACTTACTTTGACCACCATGTGTTTGAAAAATGCATCAAAGAATTTTGAGTGAAAGAATAACTATTATAGATTACCTCATTTTAGCAGTTTTCACACTGCTAAAGGAGTAATTTTTTTTTGAGTGAACAGCTACATGATTGATAAAGTTTTGGAAACTTTATATGCATTAGCATCTAACTCTGATTCTTCAGTAGTTCTGTCTGGAAGAAGTGAGGCAAATTTATGTTTGAAGTACTGTATTTCAGTTTTGCAAATTTTGTGAATTACAATAGACAATATCTGTGTAAATTGGAATTGAATTATGAATGCTGTTTCTTTTAAAATTATAAATAATCACTGAATTGGATGATGGCTTTGATTTTTTTTTGTCACCAACAAAAGTAGAAAACATTTAGTGTAAGGTGAGCTTCATCTGGTACTGAATAACTGTTGTGTGGCAATTAATAAAAATGGGTAAGGAAGTAATTTTCATGTGTTTAGAGTGATTCTGATGTTACAATATAGTTAGAAATTACAGTCAAATGTAGGAGGCTTACTCATCCTATACTACACTCTTGCAGTTTATTTTTCTATTCTCATTTTAAGTGCTTGAAGGCTCTATTTTTATAGTTGTTTCAGCTTCAGTAACCAAATTACCATTTTAGTTGAAACTTAAGGGCCTTGATGTGTAGAGTGTGTCAAAAAGGTTTTTCCATATTTTCAGTATTTGTGATCCTGGTTAAGTCATGAACTTCATATGAATTAGTGCATTTAGATATGTGATGGAAGTGGAAATTATGCAAAAAAAAAAAATCTACAATCTTGTTCAAAATGAACTAAAACTCTGAAGATTACAAAAAATAAGGATATCGTAAAGAACATGAATTATATTTGCTGAGAATTCCTGTGTTTACCACTGTATGTTTATGTGACTGGCTTCTTGGTCGTCCTGTGAGGAGCAGGGAGTTTGACTCAATCTTTATGGGTCCCTTCCAATTTTAGATATTCTGTGATCTCTGTGGAGTTTTCTTCCTATAGCCTTGAAGATACATATTTTTTCTTCAGAGACAAGGAAAATAATGCCTCACCTTTTTAATCTTGTTGTGACTTGGAGAAAGACATTATGCACAGGCATGATGGCCTGTAAATTTGACAGGTTAGCTTCTTGTTAGCAATAAATAGCTTCAGCTGGAGAACTGGCAGACTTCAAATAGTAACATAAAATATTTTCAGTTCTCTGGGATATGTATAGGGAAAGAAGAAGAGCGGATATACATGTTGAGAATTCTAGAGAAAATGTGTGTTCTTAACACTGAAATAGGGACAGTTGCAGGTATTCTCTTACAGTTCATAGCCCATTAGTTCTTCTAGTATGTAGTACTCAGAGAAGAAAGATGATTTAAGTGATAATTTAAGCAGTTTAGAGAACATTGTCTTACTTAAGCTCATTCAAAATAATTACTATTATGGAACTGAAAAACATATTGATTGTAACTGTATCTTGTATACAACCACTCTGTATGGTGATTGGATCATGTTAAGTGTGATCTTGGAGCAGTCTTTCAGTTTAGTTTTCTCTGAAAGAGCCTGGTTTGTACTCTGTGAGACCACAGTAGGTGTGATCAAGAAGTTGTCTTTCAATGGGCACTCTTGATCCTAATTAAAATGCTAATGTAGGTCTGCTGCTCTTCTCCTTCCCTTACCTCTGACTGCTTTTCCTCATTTTTGATGTTAAATGTCTGACCTATCTTAAAGCCTTTTGAAATATTACTGCTGATAGTTTGTTGTCTCAATGACACCACAGCTTCCTTATATTCCTCTATATAACATACCACTTCTGCTTCCCTGACCTTGCACTTCTTGGTCATGTTCTAGCCATCATATTTGCTACTGAGCCATCAGTTCTGTCCTGGATGGTGTACCTGCTTACCTGCGCTTATGCATGGTAGCACACTCATTCAAAATCGGCCCTTTCACCCCAAAACACCATCAAAACTCATGTCTCTAGCAGTGTATACTGCAATTTACAGCTTAATCAGGGTTAGAAAAGTTCCAAACTAGGATTACTTAACAGTTTAAAATATGGCTTTGTGAGAGGAATATGATTCAGAGTTAAAATATACTAATTTAATTATTTGTGTGCTACCAGAAAACTTATGATTTGTAATTATTCATTGCTGCAGCTGAGATTGCAGCTGCACATAGAACTGTTTTCTGTGGCACCTTTTTCCCGAATAATTTCAGCTGAACAGAATTCAGCAGTGGGTTTGAAAAGCTCAAGTTATTCTTTGAGCATATGTTTTTTTTCACATTGCCTACAGTGTTGGATATTGCTTTCAGACAGAGAAGCAGTCAGTTTATGTAATGAGTTCAGTAAGAAATTGTTTTGTCCTGTGGCAAAAGGAAGAGATTTTGTTTAAGCTCTACTGCTTGTGCTATTACTCAAGTTTAACTTGTTGGCATGTTTTAAAATAAGTCAGATTGTTAAGATGAGAAACTCTAAAGGATTTAGGTCATCTTTTAGTCTCATTTTCATGTTAATATATTTTCTTCCATTTTACTTCATGGTTATCCTTTAGTAGTAGAAGTAAAGCAAGTAGTCTGCTGTGGCAGCTGACAGAGTTTTCCACTGACAGTGTTTCATTGATTATACTATTTCTGTTTGTATTTTTGCCCTATTGGATGAAACAGAGGTTTATAGCTGTGATAGTCCTGAGCTGTAATTCTTACTGAGCCTACATCTGGGTGATTGCAGACAAACCACTTGACCTCAATATGACTCAATTAACCCAGCAGCAAAATCGGGTAAACATCAAAATCTCATTGAAAAGCAGCTGCTGCATCTAAATTGAATTGTCTAAAATTGCATTGTGACAGCATTGCCATTGGGCCTCTGAAGACCTGAATTTTAATTGTTTTTCAGTGGGAATGCTACATGAAAATGTCTGTAAAAAGCATGCAAATAATGTCTCCATAGTTTTACAATGACATTGCTTGTGTAGTCAGTGAAGGCATTTAGAGCAAATCTATAAAGTGACTATAATAAATTCTTCTTACATTTTTCAAATTTTATCAGAACAATTTACTTGTATGTTTACTTGCAAAGGGCATGTGTTTCTATAATTTTGGATCAGATAGCAGCAATCTTAAATTCATCACACAACCATTAGAAGTTGATCTTGAGGGCATCCTAGAATACATGGAGATTTAAAGAAGTTTTATGAGTGTTTGAAAATTAAATGGCTTAATCTTGGGAAGTATTCTGTAAACAGTTATCCCTTTTTCCCTTGATTTGAACATGCTTGTCTTCCAGTTTGCATTATCTGCTACTCTCAAGTATTTAGGCAAGGTGAGATGTTCTTCACTTGAGCTGTGCTACAAAACCTATAATAAAAGGCTGCATCTGGAGTACGACTGTGCCTTTTCTGCAGTGGTGGTAGAGCTCACAGTTCTGAAGTCATGGATAGCCTGGGTGTTGTGTCTCCTGGCACAGGCAGTAATAATGCCTTGACAGGACCTGAGTTAACATCTTAATGAACATTTTTCTCATCATAATGAATTTTAAATTCTGATTTTTTTGGAATATGTATTCAGGCTTAGCTTTTTCATGCAGTCTTTTTATAAGATTGTAGTTTAGGATTTTGGCTGCTACTTTGCTCTGCATACTGAAAATCCTGTGCTACTCTGGGATCTTTCAGGATCATCCTCTTGGAAAATAATTACTATTGATATTGATCACTCCAATACTCTGCGCTGCCACTAAAAGAAGATCCTTAGCTTACTCTGTAAACCTTAAAGACTGGTTTAAAACTGGGCTTGTCACACAGGGCACTATATTCAGACACAATGGCTGATAGCAAACATACTGTCTTTTAGTTTCATCATGAAATTTAGTAGTGCTTAATGAAGTCAAAATATCGAATAGTGTAGATCCAAGTCTGGAATCCTCCTTTTTGTTATTATCTGTATATTCTTCCTTAGGTGCTGAATTATGATTTTTACCTCCTAATTATCTCTTATTCTGAATCACGCATTATAATGAATACACTCAGTATTTTTCATCTAAATACAATACACGTGCTCAAATGCCAATCAATAAGTATTGTAGTAGCTGTATAGGCAATACACATTTAATATTATACTTGGCTATTTCTCCCTCTATATATTGTGTTTGAATTATGACCAGGCCCCTTGTGAAAAGGATAATTTTGTGAGTAACTTAATGTTGTGGTTTAACTCCGGCTAGCAAAATACCACGAAGCCGCTCTCACAAATCCCCCTCCCTTCCTCCAGTGGAGGGGAAGAATCGGAGGAAAAAAGAAATAAGGAAGCTTGTAAAATTGAGATAAGAACTATTTATTAATTAAATCTAAATCAATATATATAGGTACTACTAATAAATACTTAAAATAGTAGAAAATGAAACATATGGTACAATGATACAGTATGATACAGTTTCCTACCATCCACTGATCAATGCACACCCAGATGTTGAGGGATGAAAATCAGACCCAGAGAGCCTGAGAACCACAGCCTGAGAGCGATCACAGCCCGAGAGCCGCAGCCTGAAGGCTGGAGCCTGGGAGCCAGTGCAGCAGATTCCAAGCAAACCTTGTTACTGATAACACAGCCAGAAAACTCAAAACAATCCACCAGCTCCCACACGAATGAGCCAGCACAGGAGTTGGCAAAGCAGCTAACACAGGAGGGTTAGCAAGTTGCCTGGAGAGATGAGCAAGGGAGTAAGGGAGAGAGAAAGAGAAGGGAAGAGTAATGGCTACCGGACCCTCTTCCCCACCCAAAGAGACCGGAACATGACGTACTATGGAATGAAATACTTCCTTGGTTAGTCTGGGTCAGCTACAGTATCCGAAGCGGACAAAAGACCTTGAGTTCAGTACAGGCCACCCCCAGCACCAGCTGAGGCCTTATCAATGTTTTCACTTACTGTCCAGCAACAGAGTTCCCTGGCAACCAGAGTAAAGGGAGTTAGCCCTTTCCTGACTGAACCCAGCACACTTAATAACCTACAGAAAATATTATTTAATACAATAAAAAAAAAAATACTGCCTTTTGACCATAATGCACAGAGCTGCTGAGGTTATTAGTCAATTGTCACTCAGTATATTTCTTAAGAGCAATTGCATGAGGGGAAATCTGATGTTTGTTTCACCATGGAATCAGCTTTATAGTGTGGAACTGCTTGTGTGTGAAAAGCAATTTTATTGTTTTTAACTATTAATGATCTGCTTACCTATATAGCAGAGAGATCAAATACTTCGTGTTCTAAAAGTTAAATAATATTTCTAATTATGAAAATCAAATGTACAGCATACACTTGTGTACGTACAAGTCCAATTCACTGCTATATTCTATTCTACCATATTTGCTAGTCACTATGGTAGTCATAGCCATATAATATTAACAAAAATGCATTTCTGATAGGTCATACTAAAAAGTCTTTGTTTACTGTAAAAATACTTAAATATTTTGCATTTGATCTCTTCAAATGCAAAAAAACCCCGCCCTACAGTGCTTTAAAAAAAAAAGTAAATATCAGTATCCTTGATTATAAAGGGAAAGTGGAAAAGAGAGTTCTGAAATCTCAGTACAGAAATCTTAAAAACAACTTTCATTTTGTAATATAACCAGAACATAATCATTACAAAACTTGTAACTGATTACCACATATTGTGAATAGGACACAAGAGCAGTATGGCCTTTGGCAACAAAAAGTTCAAGAATATACTGTCCTGTGTCTGGCAATACACATCTAATGCTCTAGGTAGTGCAGTGAAATAGGAATAACTCGTTTCAAAATAGTAAAAAATAATACAGGCCAAATTAAGCCTATTTTTTTTTTTTTATAAGAAGCCACTTATGTAAAGTCAAAACCAACAGCAGTTCCAAAGAGAGACATAATACAGAAAACCAGTACCGCTGTGAATCCATGCTCTGTATGGACACTCTTGTAACCTTTTGCTTTAGATTATTTTTCCCTCCTGTGTGAAGGAAATCACTGTAAGTAGCTACAGAATTATTCAGAATCGGACTCTCCTGCATTGAGAAGTGTGTGTATGGGTGGGTGAGGATGAATGTTTCAGCGCATGGTTGTATCAAAGGCGGAATAGGAAACTCAGTTTATTTGCCACTAGTTTAAAAACTGACTTGATGATGATGCTGCCTTATAAAGACTTAATAGGTAATGATATATCTATGATCTATCTATTTATGTTTCTATCCTTTCTCTTCCTCCTTGTCTGACCCCATTTATGGATAGCTAAGAATGTGGAAAGTATTGCTTCATTTCCCATATGAGTTTCTCTGTCTCTTATTATAAATGAACCTGGCCAGAAGCAGCCTCAGACCATTGTTTTTCTAGGTTTTCCCACCACAGGTGAAGGCTATGGACACTGAAGACCCTTACAGGTCCCCCACCCTTTGCTCTGGGATGTGCAGACCACCTTGAATTTTCAGTCTTCCCCTGTGCCTGGGACTTTCTGTGGAAGGGCAGCCCCCAGAATCACTAAGGTTGGAAAAGACCTGTAAGATCATCTAGTCCAACCATCAGCCCAACACTACCTTACCCACCAGACCGTGTCCTCAAGCACCATGTCTACATGTTCCTTGAACACCTCCAGGGATGGTGACTCCACCACTTCCCTGGGCAGCCTGTTCCAGTGCCTGACCATTCTTTCAGTGAAGAAATTTTTCCTAATATGTAATCTAAACATCCCATGATGCAACTTGAGGCCATTTCCTCTTTTCCTATCACCAGTTACATGGGAGAACAGACCAGCACCCCCCTCCTACCCACACCCATTGGAGCATCTGTTTTGGGACCTTCAAAGCCCATAAACTATCTTAGCTAGTGGTGTGACACTCCCTTGTTTGGGTCCCAAAAGGCTGTTTAGAAACCTGTCTGCACACCTCTGTGTGACAGGTTGTGTTGTCCCTCTCCAGTGTCCTGCCCCACCCATTAAAACAGGGCACTTTGGTTGGCAAGCTTCTGCTACCTGTGAATACTGTGGCTTGGGTAATGGCCTAATTAGCTCAGGACTATAAAATAGAAAATCCTCTTGGAGCAGTAGGTGTACACTCATAGCATCACTCACAGCGTCTCCTGTCTTGTACCCTTCCTGCAAGAACAAGACAACCCTGGTGCACACCATGTATTGAGTTCCCTGCTTTGTATTTCCTGTTTTCTCTGGGACCTCTTGGGGTGTGTGTGTGTGTGTGTGGCTGTGTGTGGTGTCTATCACTTTTCACCCTCACCCCTCTTTTCTTTTTTTTTTTTTTTCATATTTTACCTCCCTTAATTTCCTCAAGCTGCTTTCCCTGTGTGAAGAATGGGGGGAGATAATACAGTGCTTCTGTGTACAGCCTGATTCCTGTCCATAACTGGGAAAATCAATAGGAGCTGCAGTCACAAGTGTATGCTCAGGAAGAATAACGACAGAAGAAGCAGTTTTCATGGATTGCAATACACAAGCGCACAGTTTGCAGAAGTCTGTGCTCACTATATACAACAAAGTAGACAGCCCAGTCAGCAAAGGTTTTTCTAGTGCTGATGACACTCTCTTGCTTTGTAGGGTATCTCAGGATTTTAGTTGATTCTGTTACCTTCTGTCCTAATGGAAATAACCAGCCTCTAGTTCTCAAGATTTTATAACTATTATTATTTAAGGAAAATGTAAAAACAGAAGCATGCAGTGGACAAAAACGATTCACATACTAGTGATTTTTTTTGCTCAGTTTTCAAAATGGTCTGAAGTAGTATATTACCAAAGTGGGCTTTAAAAATATTAATAGTACAAAGCATCATCTCTTGATTTAAGTCATCTTTAAACGTGACTTTTAGTTAGAATCACAGAATATTTATGTTGGAAAAGACCTTAGATCAAATGCAACCATTAACCTAACGCTGCCAACTACACCACTAAAAGTCCTTCAGCACCTTGTCCAGACATGTCAAATACCTCCAGGGATTGTGACTCAGCCACCTCCCTCAGCAGCCCATTCCAATCCCTGACAACCCTTTCAGTGAAGAAATTTCCCTAACATATACTAAGTCTACCTGGTGCAAGTTGAGGCCATGTCCTCTTGTCCTGTCACTTGGAAACAGATGCAAGCCCCCACCTCTCTGCAACATCCTTTTTGCTAGTTGTAGAGCACAGTAAGGTCTCTGCTCAGTCTCCTTCAGGCTAAACAACCCCAGTTTCCTCAGCCACTCCTCACAGGACTTGTGCTCTAGACCCTAGTTCAAAAAAATAAATGTGAAAACAGCACTTAGAACTGCTCATGCTTTGTATTTAGCAGTTGAATCCTAAATTGCTAATGGCTCAAACACAGTAGCAAAACTTTCTCAGTAGCTTTGTTTGGTAGCACAGTGAATACTCATTAGTAATAGTAATGTGTGCTATACAGTACCTTGCAGATAAGTATCTTGCAAGGCCTTCACAGACAAACTTCTCTTGTGCGTAAGGTAGATAACCTGGGTTTAATGGGCTTTCGATAACATCTCCGTATTTTTCTACACAAAATATACTGAAAAATTAGACTGTTTGTCAAGTCTTCATTTTTAAATACCATGAAACTTAAATACGGTGCACAAAGTATCCTGATGTGATTTGAGCTGGAGGAGCAGCAGAAATTCATTGACATCTAAGTCTTTTACTGAGCTTCGTATCATTCTTACTTATAGTTTGAAAACAAACTCACTCTATTATAAAGTGAGATATTTTCCCTGTAAATATTATACATTTTTATGAAGCAAGTTTATTAGAACCATATTCTCCAATAATTAAGTATTTGTGTTTGTAAAAGATGGAAATTGCAAGTAATAACAATAATAAAAGTGAGATGTGTAAGTTCGGTTTAGAAAATATTCAAATTCTCTGTTCTGATCACTGCAACATTCTTGTTCTCCTTTAAATTGCAAAGCAACAGTATGCTGATAAGTATTCTTATTTGAGGTCTATATTTGTGAATGATTTTCACTTTCTGAAAGTTCACTGATTCTGGTGTCCAGATGGCTGAAGTTTGTGGCATCTCTCTGATCAGGTATTTTTTTTTTTTTTTCTTTAGTCCATTTACAGTTTTTATCTATAACACTTAGAGTTTCTTTCCCTGTATGTGATTGTCCCCTTTGTACTCAGCCACTCAGTACAAGAAAGACATTGAGGTGCTGGAACATGTCTAAAGAAGAGCAATAAAGGTGGTGAAGGGTCCTAGAGGTCTAGAAGGATCCTCTGAGGGGCAGTTGAGTGCACTAGGGTTTTTCAGTCTGGAGAAAAGGAGGCTCAGAAGAGAGCTTATCACACTCTACAACCACTGGAAAGGTTGTGGCGAGGTGGGTGTCAGTCTCTTTTCCCTAGTAGCCAGTGATAAGAGGAAACAGCCTCAAGTTGCACCAGGGAAGGTTTAGATTTGATATTAGGGAAAAATTTCTTCACTGAAACAGTTGTCAGGCATTAGAATGCCCGGGGAAGTGGTGGTACCATCTCTAGAGGTATCTGAAAGACATATAGACATGGTGCCTAGGGATATGGTTTAGTGGTGGACTTGATAATCTTCAGTATCTTTTCCAATATAAATGATTCTACAGTGATTCTCTGTTTGATTTTGTCAAGTAAAATGTCACAGTAATTAATGGCTGTGTGGAGTTGGTAACTATGCTTCCATAAGTGGATCATAACTTTCAATAAACACTGGATACTTGTTGGAAGTAAATCAAAAGTACTTATTCTATGGGTGCCAAAGTAGGATACTTGACAAACTTTCATGTATGAAAAGTTTTGTGAATGTGTAGAAAGAGAAAATGAATATGCAAGGCTAATATTTATATAAGAAGTGACTTTCCTCACTTCACTGTATTTTGATTGACCATTTTCTCTGTTTGTAAACATTGGAAATGGTATCTGAGTTCCTTTGGCAACTTTTTTCTGCAATGTAGTGTTTAGATATTCAGTTTTTTCTCCCGATGGTTTTAAAAACCTCATGATTTTCTGAAATACCATTCAAAATAGATCCTAACACAAACCTGTTGATTTAAAGTACTTTTAATGTAGTATAGAGTGTTGTACGTTATGTGAACAACTTTTGATCTTTCACATTTGCAGCCCTCTTTTGAGGCAGAGAGAGTGAAGAGGGACCTGATCTGCAGAGAAGGCAGGTTGCATTCATATATTTAGGACCCTAAATGTCACTGCTTTGTATGAACCTTAAGTGCTTAAACATTTAAAAGTATCACTGAACTAGCTCAAAATCATACAGAAAAGGTGTGGTGAAAGAGGAAGTTAAAACTGCCTCTGCTGAATTCCTAGACCAGCACCTTGATTAACTGTGTGGTTTTCCTCCCTCTCAAAAAAACATCTACGAGGAGCTTAACTCTTAAGACAAGACTATAAAAACATGCACAGATATAATTTTTCAAACCAAAGTCCAGATCGTCAAAAGACTTCTACTTATCTAATAGTCTGGTTAATTATGTTTTGTGAAAATAACACTCAGTTTTCTAGAGAAACTTTCAGCGAGGAGCGAGAAATTACCTGTTGATGGGTCACATTTGGTAAGATATCTCCGGTGAGCAGACTGCGTACAGTATGCACAAGTTAAGAGTACAGAGAAGTTCAGCAGTTTTTTTATTGACCCATGTATACAGGAGACGACTGATGGTAATGTGCTAATCTTTAATATATTCCTCACCCCAAATGAGACCCAGATGCATGTGGAAAGCTGATGGCAAGACAGCTGTTGATTTGGAAAAAGTTGGCTTCTGTTGCTCCTTGAGGTGAACTGATTCTTAAGGCATGCAGCGTGGCTCTGTTCCTGAGTTTTCTGTTGTTTTTTCTTCAAGATATCATAAATTTCATGGTGTGTTTCCTCTGGAAATCTTTAGCTGTTATTTTCTCAACAATTGCAGTTGTTTTTCCTACCTCATTTGACTTTAGATTAGATATACTCTCACATTTTAAAACAATTCTCTCAGCAGAACTAAGCTAAAGGCTCAAAGCTGCACTGCACACATTTGGTTATGGATTAGACAGTTGAATCTCTGGTCAGAGGATGGCAGGAAGCTCCAAACAGAACATAAAATTCAGACTATGCTAGTGGAGTACTGTGTAACGTTATCCATATACCTAACTTCCCCTGGAAGGCGTTCAGATGCCAGTGAGGGGTATTCAGAACTTGGAAAATAATGTGTTTTAACTGCCTTTGAGGATTCCTAGTACACCATTCCTTCTAAAAAACTGAGTTGCTTTTCTTAAGCTTTTCAATTATTAGTAATTTGAATTAAACAATACTAAAATCCAAATTTCAGAAGTTCCAAAGCTATGATATCTGTTTCAAAAAACCCAAAATTTTAACATTTTGTTCTGGAGGAAAATGGAGGAATATTTTCAAAAATTTCCTCTATAAGGGAAAAAAATAAAAGATTGTAATAAGAAGCTGCATCTGAAATTTCTCCATCTAATACTAACACTCCAAAAGCTACTAAAGGGAGTTTCAATTCCACAGTACAGACTTTAAAAGTCTGAGCATTTTGCTTCATAGGCATTCTTCTGCTTTGGTTTCTTTTGGGGAGGCAAATAAGGACTTCATGGTTCAAAAGGGTGTTTAATTCATAGTTCAGCTATTGTATTTTTAATATTGAAAAACACATAATGCACAAAAAAGTTCAAGAAAGGCCAAATAAGCCAAGCTGTTAACTCATCTTGGGCCAATTTATCCCAGTCCTTCAACTCTCAAATATTCACTTATTATTTTACTGCATTTACTGTGTTCTATATAAATTAACTATGGAGATTAATTTCATTTTTATGCTTATAATGTGTCCGTTTCTTTCTTTATGCAAATAGCAAATTAAATTTTGAAAGGTTCCAGAGTGAGTTTTTGATACTGCCTTGATGAGAATGTGGTTCTTACTACTTTAATGATTTTTTTAATGGTCCCCAAGATGTGGCATTTATCTTTACTATTCTCTGACCAGTTAATAATTGCACATTGTCATATAGAAGTGTTCTGACTTCTAAATCTGGAATTAACAGATAACATTCTACCTACAGGTAGAAATTTCTGGTTATAATGCTAAAGAGCAGGAAATTTGATGTAGAAATGTATGAATCTAGTATATGAATAACATTAAAGTTTAATCTAGTTTTTGAAAAGCTGTATTTATCTGCAAAATAGGCATTATTAATGAAAGTAATATGAAGATAGTTGACTGCTGAACAGCAGTGTCCTCAGCCAAGGTACTATGCAGCATTTCTTCCTAGATTTTCAGCTGAACAGCTAAAAAGTTAAAAGATTGTTAAGAACTCAGATAAGTGCAAGCTAGATCTATGTTGAATTGTGTTTTCAGACCTGTAAATCTCCCTAATAATAGTATTTTATAAATATATTTCTATTTTATATCTTTTAAAGAAATATAATTTGGTTTTAGCTCAACTTGGTCTGAAGGAAGTATGATTTCAGAATAAGTGAAATGATCTTCAACTGCTACATCACAAAGGGCGTGATGATCCTTAAGTATTGACATACTGAATGTCATTTACCTACCAGCTGCAATTTAACAATTTCTGAAACATTTCTCAAGATTTAAAATGTCATTAAAACATTTATTTCTAGTATTTGGGGGGGGGCTGGTGGATGTTTAGATGTAAATACATTTGTTCTTTACACTTAAAATTGATGGGGTGTTGAGGCAATGAGAACACATAACAGTACAGAACAAGGAAACATATATATTGGCAAATGAGGTGTCTTTCCCCAGCTGCGATGCAACAGCAGTGACTGTGCTCATATCATTGTAGTGGAGTGTGGGTTTCAGTGTTTCTACTCACGGGAATGTCTTTTAAAGACATCCGCATTGCTTCTCCATGGAAAATTTTAAAGATCATGAAGTCTGCTTCTGAAAAGAATAAGATGCATTGGCACACCAATATTAATTATTCTGTTTTATATCTCACATATATATATCTCACATATATATATGTTATATATAATCACAGCTCCTACCTCCAATTCTAATAATTTTCTAATTATTTTCTTTTAAGCACTTCTTTGAAAGGAAAATAAATGAGATGTTATTTACAATTTGTATTTTGTATCAGTAGCTTATAATGGCAATACCCTGAGTTTAGAATGTGAAAAATGTAGAAGATAGTCAAAACCTTAATTTTTTCAATAAACTCAAGACGTGTATTACAATTTCATCTACTGAAATTGACTATAATCATTTTTTAATATTTCTTAATCTAACATACTCTAGATCTATATTTAATTGTCCATTGAAAAAGGAGACCATTTTTCTTATAGCTTTGTATCTTTGAAAACCACCTATCAACTGGCTTTAAGAAACACTAAGCACAGAGATTCACAAAGCATTTGGTTTGTATATATCTGAACATCAGCTAAGCAGTTCTACCTGATGAATAATATTGGTTTCCAAATACTGCAGATTTTTAACACCACAGGTCTGTCTAAGAAAAATAGACATCTAATCACTAGTGATCATTTATCTTTGTAGTTTTCATCATTTCAGACTACTGTAGTCAGGAGTCAGCAAAACCTAGCAAATATTTCTGTTCTTAGAATTAAATTGAATTAAGTTTTGCAAAACAATTTTGGCACCGAAGAAAATGCTTTGGTGCCTTTTTTTTTTAATTATTATATTTGTAACTGTTCAAGTAATTTCTAAAGCTAAAGTGTTTCCTTGTCTTTCTGCATTTGGCAAAGTTGTAAGTTGGTTTTCTTTCAGTATAAACCATCCTGTAGTGTCTCTGAAAGGTTAAAATTGAATAGAGAAATTATCATATAGGTCTTTTTATTGTCTTCAGTATGCAAATGTTAGTATTACCCATGTATTCATTGGAAAACTGAAAAGCAGTTCACCATAGGACAGATTGGTAAAAGCAACAGAGAAAAAAATGTGTTAGAAGAAACGGATCTTGTGAGTCTGTACCTTATCACCTGAAGCCATAGTGCTTCCTGTGCTATTTGTCTGCTTGGTTGTACTTTGAATTTTTGTTCCATAGTCTATATTGATTTCTGAGTAGTTTCATAACCGAGCTTCATTGTCCTGGTTAATGGTCTAACCCCAGGTTACTGAAATTAACCGCATTCCTCGAAAGAGGGTACCTTCTCCTGAAAATCATAGGAATGGTCTTCACAGAGGCAACTTTGAAGCATACTTGAGCGGACTACTGGCAAAACAGTTTGGGTGTTGGGTTTTGTGGTGGTGGTTTTTTTGGTTTTGTGTTTGGTTTGGTTTTGGTGTTTTTATAAGTGTTGGAAATACTTAGTTTTTCTTGAAGTAATTGCAGATTTTTTTTTTTTTTCTACCTCATGAAAAGATTTTCTTTTTAATCCTTGATTTTCCTTGGCAGGGTGGTTGCCTGCAGTCATTCAAGACTTGTTGTTTTTTATAGTGTGTCCTGTATGATTTTGTGTTTGTGTACACAACTGCGATTTTTTTGGGGTAGGGTTGTCTGTTGGCGTATGGGTCTTTACTCTGTTAGTTTTGACTGTTTTAAGTAACTTTAAATTCTGCTCAGCTTTGGTAAATGTACTCTTCTGAACAGAATTCAAGAAATAAATAACTCTCAGACTGTCAAAATTACACAATGATGCAATGTACTATAATATGTCTGAAGAAGCATATTTTTTCTTGGCACCATATGTAAGAAATTTGAGTAACAGCTGCTGACACAGGCAATAATTCTCAAAGTGAGTTTTTTCTCTCTGCTTTCAAAGCTGTTTTGTTTTATTTTTCTGAAAACAAGAAATTGTATAGTCACAGCATTTTTACTAATGTGATACAGGAAGAGATTTAAAAATGTATTCGACATAAGTGGGTTATCTTAGGATGTCTTTGCCATATCTTCTCTGTATTCTCTTTCCCATTTTATAAATATTCTTCCTGGACTTATAAATCTCTCTTTAACCTGTTTCTCATGAGATACTGACTTTAATATTAAACACCCAGACAAACACATTTTCCTCATTGTTTCTGGAATGCATTGTCTGCTTCAGGTTGCAGTTAATCATCTTCCTATCTGCTTAAAATATGTAAGTGCATATGGGTCCTTACAGTCTGCAGAAATTTTCACGCATTTATTTTATAAACAAATTCAGTATTATTTTAAGGAGTTTCATTCTTCTGTCCTCAGCTCTTCAGACAAAAATGCTTTTGGAAATGAGGATATCGTGAACCAGCTCTCCTGATGACTTGGGTTAGAAAAATAGTTTCCTTAAAAATCTGATTCCCTACCACTGTACCAACTGTAAGAAGATTTATTTCACTTGAAAGCCTCAGAAAGGCAACCTGAGACATAGCCTCGGACAGCAGCCCCAGGTTGTGTTTACGTGAGGTCACGCCGGCTCCTCTGCATGGTGTGTGCTGGTAGTAGCCTGGTCTCCGAGCAGTGCCAGTGCACCTACATTCCTGCGTCTGCAGAGGGAACTGCACAGAGTTGACTCAGTAGACTTTATACTCCTTTTGCTGATGCTGACAGTTGCAGGGTGAGCTGAGGACACTTGAAGTCTAATTAAGCTCTTGTGAAGGCACATGGTTGTGAGCTGACTGACTTCTTAAAGAATTTATTCCACCTTTTCCTCCTCCTCAGACAGGAAAGAAAGTTACTGAAAAACAGCTCTGCTCCAAGTTTGTTGAACTAAGTGTAGAAGTTCCTGTTCACTGTACCCGACTATAGATCAGGAACCAAATGGCTTTAATCCTTTCCTCTGATGCCTAAGAGATCACTCATCTCAGTGCCGGGTTTCCTCCAGGCCTCTCTTCCTGCCAGCCTTTCTTCCTGCCTACGTTCTGCTTCTCCTCGAGATACAGAGAGTTTGAAACAGTTCTTTAAAAGTTCAGGTTTTTTCCTTAGTGATCTACCTGTTGCCAGTTGTAGTCTAAGCACACTTGTCCTTATTTTGCAGTTTTAAGGGGAAAAAAAGAGTAACATTTCAGAAACAAGAAGTAAAAATACATGTGGCTTTGTATCTTAAACACTCTTCCTCCTCTTTTTTTGAAAGGTTGATTCTTCTCTAATGTAAGATTTTCAGTCATGGGCTTTCTTCTTATGTGTTTATACACAACACCTAGAACAGGGAGGCATTCATTTTGGCCGGAGCATTTTGACACTACTGGAATACCAATAATATGTTACAATTCTAAGACTTGAACTACAGGGGAAAAAAAAAAAAGGATTTCTGTTTATTTTCAATATAAAGGCATTTGTAAGAGTGAGTTTAAAACTGATGTGTAGAGAGAGAGAGATTTGTAAAATTTATGTTCTGTTGTAAACATTTATGAGCCCCTACCGTTGAGTATCTATCTGTGACCTATTAAAGAGATCATAAAGGCTATCCTGCTTGGTAAATAGCAGCTGCATTCAAGTTGCTTCAATTGGCTAGACAATGAAAGCATCCAAACCCTTGGTTCAACCTTTTAGAAATACTGAATGATATGTCCCATTCAGCCGCCTTCTCTAGGGAGCGGGCCAGACTGTTTGCAGGCAGCCCAACACCGTTAACTCTCGGGACCTAAAGCAGTAACCATTCTGTGCTAGTTCTGTTGTGCACTTAAGCCTCGTTTTTACTCTTTTGTGTTACTTAGAATATATTATGAAATTAAATATAATTTTGAGAGATGCAGTGTGTGAATAACCACCTCAGACTATTGGATTACTCCATTTTTTGAATGTCGTTTATTTTGGATGAGACATTGATTAGAACTATTTTTTTGCCTTTTAGTAGTTTATTACTATTATAATATTTACGAAATACAGAAGGGAAGGTTGAAAGTGTGTTATGAGGAAACACCAAATATTCTGTCAAACCCCCCATGTATTTATCCACACCTGTTCGTGAGCTGGTTTTTGTTACACACTGAAATCATGGCTTTGTACCTACAAAGCTACTCCTCTACCTCAAGACAAGTCTTTGATGTTGTGCTACCAGTGTTTTGGAAAGCATTTGAGAAGTATTATTGAACACTTGTGTGATTCTGTATTTGTTTTTCTGTTCATCACATTATGTGATAGATTAGGATTATATTCAAAATGTGCTTGCTTTGATGCAGTGTACTTTTTTTTTAAAATGGGAAGAGAAAGAGTGAGAGCAAAGCAGACTGCCATTTTAGGATATTTAAAATGTTGAGTCATAGTCAAGATAAAGTAGCAAACACACCTTTAAAACTTAATAGACAAATTGAGTTACTTCAAATTTAGGAAAAATGAACTCTGGCTTGGGCCAGCTGTAGGTAAGGTTGTATTTTATAGTCCTTTCTAGGTGCATAGTGGCCCCCACAATTGATTCATACAGTTTCTTTTGCAATGCAGTGTTTTTCTGGTCTTTTTAAAGACTGTTTTAGTCATGCTACATTTTATGGCCTTTTCCTGCCTCTTTGTATTCAAAATTGTAATAGAATACTTGATATGGTACATCAAAGTGATGTTCTTGTCTGGTCTCCAAAAGTGATACTTAAACAAGTGATGCTCCTGCCTACCACGTCATCTCTGTGTTGGTTCTGTCACCTTTTTCTGTAACTGCAGAAAATTCTGCAGCTCATGTCTAATGAATATACTTTTTGAAGATTATAATAGCCTATCTAAAACCAAGTCATTTTTTAACGTATGAGGATATTGCTGAGGATAGCATGACTAATAAAATACCATTAGAGAATAAGCATCAGTTAAAAATTAAAACCAAAATAAGATGAAAAAGTCAAGATCAAGACAGGGACATCACCAATTACCTGCATGAGCAAGACAGACTTGAATTGAGGAAAATCAATTTATTGCCAATTAGAAAAATAGAGTAGGATTGTGAGAAACAAAGACAAACCTAAGAACAGTTTCTTGCAGTCTCTTCCTTCTACCCAGACTCAACTCCGTTCCTTCATGGTTTATTCCTCTTTCTCCTTCCTGCCAACCCGGCGTGGCACAGGGAGATGGGGAATGGGGATTGCAGTCAGAACAGTTCATCTCTGCTCTTTCTGCCTAACACTTTCACCCATCTCCAGTGTGGGGTCCCTTGCAGGGAATACAGTCCTTCATGAGCTGCTCCAGTTTGGGTTCTTCCCACGGGCAGCAGTTCTTAGAGACGTATTCTGGCATGGATCCTTTCCACAGGTACAGTCCTTAAGGAACTGACTGCTCTAGCATGGGTCCCCCATGGGATGTAGCTTCTGCCAGAGAACCTGCTACTGTGCAGGATCTCCACAGGCTACAGCTTCCTTTGTGGCATGTTGTCCTGCTGTGGCATGGGGCCCTCCCCAGACTGCAGGCGTGTCTCTGCTCCACTGTGACCATCCATGGCTGCAGGGGCATAGCCAGCCTCACCATGGTCTTTACCATGGGCTGCAGAGGAATTTCTGCCCCAGCACCTGGAGCATCTTCTTCCCTTTCTTCATCACTGAGCTTAGTGTCTGCAGGGCTGTTTCTCACAGTTTTTTCTTCAGTCTTCTTACAGCTGCTGCACGGTGGGGTTTTTAAAATGCTTTCTTAAATATACTTTCCCAAGGGTATGGCCAGCTTGTCTGCTGGGCACGCCTGTATCCTGAGGTAGATCTATTGAGGCTGGCTGGAACAGGGTCTGTCTGGCATGGGACAGTCACTGTCCTTCCACACAGGCCACCCCTGTTGCCAACACCTTGCAACAAAAAATGAATGCAGCCCTTTATTTTGCCTGGTTCTTTTATTTTACCCTGATGTTTTGTGGTTTGATGGAGGCTCAGTCACTGCTATTTAGGCTACCTTGGTCTTGATTTCACTCCTGCCATTTTCCTGATGTTGCCACCCTGCTGTTACAGACGGCTATGAGTAGTTTGTGTAAAGGCTGAACAAGTGGAAGAAAAAAATGATAGAGTCACAAGGAGGGGTCAATTTATATGGTCCAAATAACATAGGAATGTAGCTTTCTCTTTAGTGTGTTCTTTCTGGCTCCTGCTCCTTCATCCTGTAACATGCTAATTCAGAAGTGAAGTTGATTATGAAGGGTAAATGTTCAGTATTGGATTTAAATTATTTTTGTGATATTTAGTCATACTGCTGTTTGGGAAGTAGTCTTTCCATGTCAGTTCCTCCTCTGCAAAATAACACATTTACACTTCACGGATGATGAGGTAAATGTATTACAGAGTGTGAAACACTTGGCTGCCTTTGGTTGAGGTCACAGGCAAATACCTGAGCTGGAGAGGGATGGGGTTTTGTGTCAGAATCTGACTAGCAGCAAAGCACACCCCTTTGTACTTTGGGCGAGGTCTTTTCTACTGGTGGTAGTTATCAGCTGTCACTACTGTGACAGCATGTGGTTCATTATTCAAGAAGGATGATTATTTAATTATTTTGTGTGCTATACTCTGTTTCACAATTGGATTGCTAGATGGGTTTCAGAGAAAAACAAATCTGAATTCTCTTGTTTGGTCTGTGATGAGGCATCCCTTTAAAGGGGGAAGAGGGTTGTATGAAAACATGTCTGAATTAAAGTAGTTACCAGATATTTGTGTGAATGCAATCTCAGTTTACTGGATGTTTGCATATAGTGAATAAAAAAGAAGTAATTTTTTTTAATGGTCAAATAGAACAGCTGTTTTTAATTCCAAACTGAATATTCATAAACTGTTTTCCTGCCTTATTTAACTGATTTGAGCTTTCAAATTCTAATGCTTCCATGGAAGATATGCTAGAATTGTCACTAATTGTGGTGGGTTGACCCTGGCTGGAGGCCAAGTGCTCACCAAAGCTGCTCTGTCACTCCTCTCCTCAGCTGGACAGGGGAGAGAGAACATAAGGGAAAGGCACTAGGGTCGAAACAAGGACAGGGAGAGATCATTCACCGGTTATGGTCAGGGGCAAAACAGACTCGACTTGGTGAAATTAGTTTAATTGTTACTAATCAAATCAGAGTAGGATAATGAGAAATAAACCCAAATATTAGAAACACCTTCCCCCCACCCCTCCCTTCTTCCTGGGCTAAACTTTACTCTTGCTTTCTCTATCTCTCTTCCCCTCCAGCAGTGCAGGGGAACGGGGAATGTGGGCTGTGGTCAGTCCATCACACATTGTCTCTGCTGCTCCTTTCTCCTCAGAGGGAGGACTCATCACACTCTGGCCCTACTCCAGCGTGGGATCCCTCCCATGCGAGACAGTCCTCCACCAACTTCTCCAACTGGAGTCCTTCTCATGGGCTGCAGTTCTTCATTAACTGCTCTGCTGTAGGTCCCCCCACAGGGTGCAGTCCTTCAGGAGCAGCTTGCTCCAGCCTGGGTCCCCTGTGGGGTCACAAGTCCTGCCAGGACACCTGCTCCAGCCTGGGCTCCTTTCTTCCTGGGTCCATGGGTTGTGCCAGGAGCTTGCTCCAGCACAAACTTCCCTTGAGGTCACAGCCTCCTTCAGACATCCACCTGCTCCACTGTGGACCTCCATGGCTGCAGGGCAGGGCCTGCCTCACCATGGTCTTCACCACAGGCTTCAGGGGAATCTCTGCTCCAGTACCTGGAGCAGCTCCTCGCCCTCCTTCACCACTGGCCTTGGTGTCTGCAGAGCTGTTGCGCATATTCTTACTCCTCTGGCTGTAATTACTGCACATTTTTTTTCCCCTCTCTTTCTTCAATATGTGCTATGGTTTAACCCCAGCCAGCAACTAAGCCCCACATGGCTGCTTGCTCACTTCCCCCTGGTGGGATGGGGGAGAGAATCGGAAGAGTAAGAGTGAGAAAACTCGTGTGTTGAGATAAAGGCAGTTTAGTAGATAAACCAAAAGCCATGCATGAAAGCAAAGCAAAATAAGGAATTCATTCACTAATTCCCAGCGTCAGGCAGGTGTTCGGCCATCTTCAGTAAAGCAGGGCTCCATCACACATAACTATTTGGGAGGAAGACAAATGTCATCCTCCTGAATGTCCACCCCTTGCTGCTGCTTCCCCCAGCTTTATATGCTGAGCGTGCTGTCATGTGGTATAAACTATCCTTACTCGTTTGTGGGGTGGTGCGAGAGACAGAAAAGGCCTTGACCCTGTGTAAGCACTGCTTAGCAATAAGAAAAACAGCCCTGTGTCTTCAACTGTTTTCAGCACAAATCCAAAACATAGCACCATACTAACTACAATGAAGAAGGCTAACTGTTTCAGCTGAAACCAGCACAATGTTAGCCCAGATGTGCTACCACCATTGCTGATAGGCTTGGCCTTGGCCAACAAGTAGGTCTGTCTTGGAGCCGGCTGGCATTGGCTCTGTTGGACACAGGGAAAGTTTCTAGCAGCTTCTCACAGAAGCCACCTTTGCATCCCCCCTGTAGCCAAAACCTGGCCATGCAAACCCAATACACTCCTCATGTTTATACAACATGTATACACACATATGGTACACATACAGGCATTAGCCTCATATTAGCTAGATTTTGTTGACAAAAAGATGATAGATCATTTAACAAATATATCATTTGCTGACTTTATTGCAGTTTTATAAGAGGCACTGTTATAAAAATGGGTATGACATTTGCATTTCTATTTAATTGCTGTGGAGTGAACATAAAAAGATAAGAGTGCCAAGAGAGCTTATTAAAACTGAAATGAGGGCAAGTGATAAAAGAATGATATTTTAGTGGTGCTGCACTCAGATCTGTCACTCTCCCCACAAAAACAATCTTATTCTTGGATTTTTTGGTGGGGAGAGAGGATGTAGGGTTTATATAACCACTCTCTTCTTTTGAGCTACGCTTCATATGTAGGGTCTCTCCATGCCTATATTCTAACTTGGGACCCTTAAATAGCCTACAGGACCTTCTGGAGAACAATGTGACTTTTTCTCTGCCCTGAAGTAGCTTCCTTTTTTTTTTTTTCTTTTTTTCCCCCTCAATTTTTCATTTTTCTTTCTCCTTTTCCCTTTCTCTCCTCAGAATAAACCGAACTATATGCAGGGTCTCCCTGAGCCTCACCATGGCCTGCCTTATAGCTGCATCTGAATTTCAAAATGGGATTTAGTTAATTAAGGATTATATTTTTGGAGAAAGCATGGAAAGAAATGTTTTATACTTTGGAATGTTAGGCATTAGAAATTTAAGAAATGTTGACCTATACTGGGCATGTAAATGAGCTATGCTCACCGTGAAAAATAATGTATAATTATAGACCTAATGATTGATTTATACTGTGAGTACACAGAAAGGTAGGGCTAAAGATATATAGTAATCTTTTAAGTCAGGGCCTTCCTATTTTTTGCATTAAAGACATTATCAAACAATGCTTTTATAATTCGTTTTGTAAAAATTTTCCTAGTTTTAAAAGATTACGTATTTATGTATATAACAATACGTATATGCTGCACGCCAATGTAGGGACTTCTCTGCTTCTGAATATCATGTACTATCTTGCTGTCTGAAACCACCACAGATGATATTTATATTTAAGGAACAAATTTAGCTCTGCAGGGCAACTACAGCAGAAAGCTGTCTTAGAGGAACCTGTGTGCTGGAAGGGACAGCCTATCCCTCTTCTGGTTAGCCGTTTCAGCAGATTGAGGTGAAATTCTGCTTTTTCAACAGAGTAAGCCCAGTTCTGCTGAGTGTTCAGCTCAGCCTTCAGTCACAAAGTAATGATGAGCTGTCACTGAGCTGATATAGGAAACAGAACTCTGTTACACAGCTTTTCCCACCAAAAAAAAAAAAAAAAAAAAAAAATTCTATTCTCTGCAGGGAGATTCATAAGTCCTGATGTGAAACTGTATTAACTTTCACCAGAATTGAGAAAATCTGCTCAGATAAGTAAAATCTACCTGAACAAGACTTACTTTTCTCTGTTCAGTCTTGCTTCTCTGGAGCTGATGGCTTTACAACTAATTTGAAAAGGAAGGACAGTCCCCTGAAATTCAAGAGCCTTCTGGGACTAGGTTATAAATACTGACAGCTGTGATAGCCTCAACTATTTCTAACCAAAGTACAACCACAGGATATGGCTTTTCCTTCAAACATGTATCTTGAGTAATTGCCTACAATGATGCTCTGAAGGAACACCTTCCAAAACCCGCAATTTGTGGAGTCAAGTCATCCTAATAGTTTGGTATAGCTGGGTAGTCTGCAATGAGAAGCTGCAGGAATAATCAAATAATCTATTTTTACTGAACCTCCATCTTGCTGTAAAAAATAATACTGCTGTTAAGGGTACTTACAGGTGCAGTTTGGTTTTGGTTTGTTATGTTTTTTGCAATTTCCCATGTTTATACTGTGAAAGAGTAATATTATTAACACTCATTTCAAAAATAGCTGTAGGAACTAAAAGACACACATGAAACCAGGAAAGCTATTCTCATATTGTTTTCCTGCGAGTGTTTTTTATTGTGTGAAAACAACTTTGGTTTCATACTTTCTTTTCATAATAATAGGCTGGGTTGCTGTCATGCCAAAGGGCTCTTGGGGTAACACTGATGTTTATCAGAGCTATCATACATGAAAATTGATGCTTCCTTCTGTGTTGCAGTGTATTTGAATATATTTTTGAGTTCTGGCCTTCTTACGTAAAGCTGCCATGTTTCAGAGGTTTTGACTGAGTTATGAGAAATAAGCTTATTCATCCTCTGATTCAGACATATATAAAATGTAGCTAACTTCCATTTATTGTTCCACTTTTGATAACAAATCATTTCTCAGGAAATTTACATTTCACTATACACACATATATGCATTTGATTAATAGCTGTGCGATGGCCATTGATATTTTGTAATGAGATTCAAAAATTAGCTATTTAGAAAATGGTTTAATATAATAACAGAAAGAGACTATAATTTTATGCAGGTCTGTGCAGAAGGTGCAAATATACTCTCAAGGGCCAAGTATTGTGTTGTCAGTACATTTTACAATAACATCTGATACTTTTGTCGCTAACACCAATGCACACATGTAAAAAGGAAGCATCTGAGTCTGTGGATTGAAGACTTTAGGACTTTGGCTATTGGTCTTAATAGTAGCAAGATTCTCTCATAAATGTCAACCAGCAGAAGGAGGAAGCAGAATGTAGTATGAGGGTTTCAAAATCGTGTTCCTCAAAACATTTGTATTACGTCCATGCTTTGCACAGTTCAACAAAACCCTGTCACTGCATATTTTCTTTGGTGTACTACAATTGATACTCTTATTCAAGATCTCAACATTTCATTGTTGCTCTTTATCTTTCAGTAATTGGAAATTGAAATATTTATGTGCTATTTTTCTCCTCCAAGAAAGAGAGGGAAGAGAAATTATGCAGAAAGTTTCAGTATTATGGAGTAACAGTTGCGGATCCATAATTACAATGGAAGCTTTCCTATAACAAGCCCTTTTAAAAAACAAACCACCCCTAAGTTGCTTAGAAAGAAACAGATTTTTCCAATTCTTTTTATATGTTCTCTCTCTCCTCACAGTTCAGTTTTTTTGTGACATTTATAATTATGCTATCCTGCAGTATTAACTGGCACTTTTTACTACTATTTTATATTTGTTTTGTTTGTACTACCTCCAAAACTGGTTAGCGTAGAAGATAAATATTTCTCTTATTTTCTTGGCCACTAAAAAATAAATGTTTTGAGACTATTTAAGATTGAAGGAAGTTATATTGATACTGTATCTATGTATGTGTAATGGGATTCATTTAATGAGTGTAAACAGATAAATTTTTGAAATAGATTAAAGGGAGGTAAAAGTGGCAGCTAAAAAAAATACTTTCGGAGAAAAATCAGGTAGAACATACTACTGTGAAACTGAAAAACTGAAAACAAGTTATATTTCAAGTTTTCTAGGAAGATGTAGAAACTGATTAGACACTTTAAGTGTATTTGCTTTAGATTTTGGAAAGTTTCAGAAAATCATTAGATAACAAAATTATCAGAATATGATGCATTGAAAAGTAGTTAGGATCACATGGACTGTGACTACCTTTACCACAAGATGCCATGATTTGAAAGTCTTTAGATTAAATAGCACAGAAGGGACAGTGAACACTTTATAGAAAAATAGTCTTAGAGAAAAACCTGGTGGAAGTTTTGTCCAGGAGAATGACCAAGCAAGCAGAAGAAGCTAGTTAGAAAGAGGCAGGAGAAGACCTGGCTGGGAAAACAAAGGAGACCTGGAAGATATCTATGGCCTGTCAAGAATGTTGCCCTGTCTCATCTCTGAGAACTGGTTGATGGTTTCAGTTTTAGCATAACTCTGCCGATACCTTGTCTGCTATCATATGTATAGGATCAAATTAGTCAGACTATTTAGTGCCTAAAGACGATTGCAGAAAACAAAGGCTCAGTGAGGGTCAGAGGAACAGTGATGGTTAAGGAAAACCGCATGTGAGTGGAAATCCCTTGGATAGGCTTCCTCCTGGAAAGGCCTTCAGGCTGAAGGTCACATTTCACTTACTAAGGGATGCAGGGAGGAAAAACACTTTCTGTTTAGGTAGAAAATGTTGTTAAACAGTGTTTTTAAGGGATTCTGTAGATGCATGGAACTCATTTTTGGATGATTACACGAAGGACCATAGGTGGGTAAGAGATGAAGATACATTGAGAACAAGTTTGGGACATAGATGGAGTAGAGGATAAAAGGGATAGAGAGAAAAGGAGATAAAAGGCTGTCCAGTGTAAATAGGCTGGTGGTGAGTACTCTTGTAGTCTGTCTCATCTTCTCATTCAAGGGCATTTCTATTTTCCACGTGGCTGTGCTGTCTATGCTAAGCAGGTGGTAGGAGCCTGAGCCCAAGCAGCTGGTAGGAGCAGCAGATGTCTTGTGCCAGTTCAGCAGCTGGGGAGAGCAGTGGACCTGGGACCAGCTCCTAAGTTGAGTGTCTATCTAAGGCCAGCTGCTGGAGGCAGCAATGTTGTGTGCATGTGTAGGTGCCTATTCCACTAGTGGACTTCAGCTTGATCAGCTGGAGGAGGAACTGCATTGGGCCAGCTCTGCAGTTCATGTTTCTGCGAGCACTGTGCAACTGTGTAGGTGTCTGTGACTGGCCATGTGTGTGCGTGGGTGTGCACACTCACCTATCAAGTATGCATGCTTAGCCTGGCTGCTGACTGAACCTGGTGCACAGAGCTGCATCTTCTCATCTCTCTGGTTACTGGATTCAGCTGCCTCTTGGATTCAGCTGCCTCTAACAAAGACATTGAGTGTAAGCAGTAGTCATGTTTCTGAATAAAATGGCAAGAAGATAGCTATCTAACCCAGACTGTTCAGAATATTGAAATACTTGCAAATAGATACAAATTCATCCATGAAAAATGTGACAAAATGTTTAATCAGTACAGGAATTTACAGGTTCTCTGTTCTTTCCCAATCTGAAAAAAAAAAAAATGTGACTGAAATAGATTGCAGAAACAGAAATATAAAACAGAAAATGTGGTACATAAATGACAATATAGGTTACATTTTCTGTTCAGGAGGAGTTCATTAAATTCTCTATTGATTATACAGAGTTGATGGTATAGGTTTTGAGATATGTTTTATTTATAAACTGATTTAAACTGTGTTATACAGCTATACCTGTATTTAGATAGTGGGAAATTTGGGGGTGAAGCTAGGTCACAAGGAACAGCAGATGATTAAGTTGGCAGCACCAGCCCAGCTGGAAGCTGTGTCCTGCTACAGGAGGAAGCAGCCAATCAAGTCATAGTGGAGATTCTGCATTTCTGATAAATGGACTTCTCTATGAGACTGCCACCAAGAAACTATAAGTGACAGGTCTCTGCAACTGCCCTCACATATCTGTGTTGAAAGGCATTGTACAAAAACACTGACATGTAAAGTTTGGGCCAGAGTCCAAGTGAAAAAGAAGAGCCAGCGACTTTCAATTATCTGAAATGTATTTAGACTTGTTTAGGGTACTTTTTATGTTTGAGATGTGAATTAAAATGTGCAAAGCAAAACTAATTTTTGTCAAACTAAAATAACTTATGCAGGCACGCTTGAAATAGGTAAAATTATTCATAGCTGTCTGTGCAGAAATGTTTTCATACATTCATATTGCCACTGTCCACGTGACTTTGGATTTTCATGTCTGGATATTCTGGATGATTCATGCTTCTGAGGATGAGAAGCAGCAGCAAGCTTGAAAACCAAAATAAGAAATGAAAATATATAGTTATGGTGTCTGGCACATCTCTGTGCCTTATCCTCATACTTCTCTGTTGGGGCAGCTGAGCCTCTAACCTTTTCATTTTTCACCTCGGAGTTATTTACCTTGGTGGCTGATAATAATATGAGACAAAGAATAGTATGGTTTCATATATTTGAAATTCAAGGCTCTGCTGAATTCTGAAATGTGTCACGTTCTGCTTGAGGCAGGCCACTGGAGAGGGAAACATGGCATTGAGAGAAGTGAAGGTACACAGCTGATGTTTTTTACGTTATGTCAAGAAGATCAGGAAAACAAGATTGAATTTATTTGGAGATGCTGCAGAAGAGAATTATTCTTTAACAAGGAGTCAACTCCTTTGTGCTTTGAGAGTCTTGCAACAAAAAGTGTGCCCCTCTGGCTGTCCTAGCCACCTCAAGAAATTAGTTCCAAGGGATGCTTGAATAATGTTTACCTAAAATGACTTACTGAGCTTTGTTTTCTTCTCTGTGGAGTTGATTATTTTTATTGTTACAGTCATGGAGACCATGGGTAATGTGCAGATACATGTATTGCATTTTCAGGAGGCGCTTAATAGGGCAACAGTTCCTCTTGGTGTCTGTATGAGAAGCAATAGTGACATCCTGTCTCTGGCGAAAGAGATGTTATGGCTTTGACTACTGAGAGGGTTCTTTGATGCTGTATAAAGCTTGCATTTCTATTTTTTCCTTTGAAAATGTGGACATAAAGATGGCTTTTAGTACATTAAAAGGTGGAGAGCAAGACTGGTAAGAAGCTTAGGAGACTGAACTGAGAACTAGCATTTTCAGCACTGGGCAGAGCAGTTAGCTGGGGTGGGTGGAAGTGCTTGCTTGTCTACATTTGGTTTCAAGGGTGCTGTTGATCTGATCTTCAGCAACAGCCTGAAGCGAATCAGGATCACATTTTAGCCCTCAAAATTACAGTAAACTAAAAATATTTATTATGTCAATACAGATCACACTGAGGCAATTTTGGAAATTATTTTTTGGTACAGCTGTTCATATAAACACAGACAAAATTAGTCAATAGATAAATTTCCCACGTACTTTATGATCTTTGGATGAATAACACATCTAAATTGTATTATACTCCTTTGTTTATTGATCCATTTCTTCAAATCCTGCTCTGTTTTCAGCAAGTAATTTTTTTATTTGGGAATTCAAGACTTGCTCTGAGGTATTGTATACATTTCATCAAGTTGCAGCTTTCTAAAGTTCTTCAGGTTAAGCATTGCCAAAGACTGACTCTTCAGCAGAAATTTGGTACTTTCTTTTGAGTTCTAGTTCCATCTGCACACAGCAAGGCTCCTAAATTCGTCTGTGGGATGTCATACTACCTGAGAGACTTTCTCTTTAATTCTTCTGGTAGATAAGACTGATTTCTGAATTTTTTTCTTTTCAGGAAATTGGAAACCAACAATAACTAAAACTGTTTCTTAACAAATGTAGGAGTCATAAGTATCGGAATTATTTACTTTTAAGATTGAGAGTTGTAATGCAATTTTATTTGAGAATTTCCAGGAGTCTGGACAAGTGGCATCAGTATGCTAGGAAACAGTTAGTCTTGAAGCAGTAATCTAATAAATGTGATGATTTTTCTCATTTAGTGTCTGCTTCCAAAGCATGTCATACTTATTCCCATTTTCACTGGTTAGAATGGGAAAGAGTTTTGGAGAGAATTTCAAAGGAATTTTATTCATGTGTATATGTCATTCTTTTAATATCTATAATAAATATAATTGGATATCTCTGTCCATATCTGCCTTTAATGGGTAACTCTTACTAGCATGTAAGAAATTTCTGTTTAGAAAAAAACACTCATGCAGAGTTAGCATGAGAGAAATATCTAATTCAGAAGCAAGACAGAAACCTTCAAGGTATGCAGCTGCTTAACAGCTGAGCAGAAGAATCTAGCATTTGAGACTGAACAATAGGTTCTGTCCTCCTCTAGCTCTGGTAGAGAACTATAGGTTGCATTTGTTCTAATTCATCAAGCAAAAAGAAGGAACAAGGGAGAAGCTGTTCAGCAGCATCCTTATTTCCAATAGTGCTTTCAGTTTTGGTTATATAAAAGAAGGTGGATTGCATTTGTGAAAGGGATGATTTGGTGGTAAAGATGTTCCCAATATTTGATGACCTTTTGAGTCATCAGCATATAGTAACACCCAGTTGTTCCTGAATGCAGAACCCTGTGTAGGCACGGCTGCTTGGGGACACGCTGTTGCACCAAATGGTAGACATCATTGCAAGGGCCTCTTGCTTCAATAAGTAAGCATTTTTTTCCATTTATTCTCATACCAACTGTTATATTTTATGTCCCTTTCATATAAATCTTGGAAAAAGTATTCTCCCTTATCAATTTCCCTTCCTCCCCTCCCCACAATGGTAAAAAAAAAAAAAAAGATTAAACAGATGTTCCATGAATAACAATCTGAGCAGCTTTGCAGAAGATGACCTGGGGTCAAGTGAACATAAGCCAGCAATGTGCCCTTACAGCAAAGAAGGCCAACTGCATCCTGGGCTGTATTAGACATAGTATTGCCAGTGGATCTAGAGATGTGACTCTTTCCCTCAACACTGGTGAGGCCACCCTTAGAGTACAGTGTTCAGTTCCAGGCTCGCTAGTACAAGAGAGACATGGACAGGCTGCAGAGAGTCCAATGAAGATGCACAAAGACGATCAAGAAGCTGGAGCATCTCTCCTAAGAGCACAGGCTAAGAGAGCTGGGACTCTTCAGCCTGGAGAAGGTGCAGGGGGGATCTCATCACTGGGTTTACACAGCTGAAGGAAGGGTGCAGAGAGGATAGAGACAGGCTCTTCTCAGTGTTGCCTGGTGACAGTACCACAGGCAGTGTGCTCAAACTGAAACACTGCAGTTTCTGACTGAACATCAGGAAACACTTTTCACCGTGAGGGTGACCTATCCCAGGCACAGGTTACTCAGGTTATGAAATCTCCATTCTTGTCGATGTAAAAACCATATGGATATGCTGCTGGGCCAGCAGCTCGAGGTGGCCCTGCTTGAGCAGGGGGTTTGGATCACATGACCTCCAGAGGTCCTTCCCAACCTCAACCAGCCTGTGATTCTGTGATTATATAAATTGAAGAAAGCAGAGCAGTAATAAATCTGTTAACTTCTTATTTTTCAAAGAAATCATAGTGCTGCATTTCTGCTATTCTGGTATATGGTGCTAAGTAAGGTATAAAATGTGCTCTTCATGATCATTTGTTCCTAAGAAAAAGCAAATGTCATCATCTCCTGAATTATGAGGAGATAGTCTACCTAGAGGCATTTCATGCTAAGGTATTATCTCCCTACTGCAGTTTGTAGAAAGCTAAAGGGATTTTCGTCTGTAAGAATATACTTCCATAGCTCTTCATACTGCCTCCTTTGGGAATATACATTGATCTGCTGTAGAGAAAATATTTAGCATCATTCTGACACATCTCCATTTTAGTGCTTTATGACTCACTGGCCTAAAATTTCTTCACTAATATTCCTGGGAAAGCTCACTGAAATGAGTGGCTAATTTAGCACTAAATTTGTAAGTAGCAATAAAATATTAAATATACAATTAAATTCTGACTAGTGTTAATCCATATTGTTTTCACCCTACATATTCTGTGCAGTACAATGTTGTTTTGATTGATTCCCATCCTTTTCAAATACCTCTAACATTTTTACCTGCAATCTATATGTAAGTACGATTGTCTGAATAAGTTCACATACCAAATATTTTAATATTTTTTTTAAAATAGCTAGGTTTTACTCTCAGTAAATAACATGTAGTATTAATCTTAATATACATTAATCTTCATATATAAAAATTTCTTAAATAACATACTGTATCTGATTAATTTCACGATTGCTGGAATCCTTAATATACCTGTATGACTGATTTATATATATGTATGTGTAGACAAGTAGTTTATAGGAATATATTGTGTAAGAATATGGGAGTTTCAAAGAAAACATCTGAAAGAAAGCTTTAACTTCAAATAAAATGTATTTAGATACATATTTCTATGCTGTGGGAGTACAGTTACACTATAGTAATGTTTAGTTATTCCTGTACTGTAAGAGTATGGGGTTTTCTTTTTTTTAATTTACCTGATAGGAAGCTCTAATTTTAAAGAAGATGTTTTATGGGGAAATTATCTGGCTTTATGAAATTGTGCCTTCCAGTGTGTAATTGCCAGTACAAGTTCTTAATTGAGATTATTGTCATAATTTTGTATTTTGTATGAAGAAAGTGAGGTTCTATTAAAATGTGGAAATCAATGTCAGATTGATTCCAGCTCTCACAGAGGGCTAGGTTTCACTTAGGCTTTAAAAAAGATATCATACTGAAAAGTCAGTAACTTAAAAGTATACACATACATATTTTTCTCTAGCTTACTCACAAAAGAAGCTTTAAGGTATTATAAGGATGAGAAAATTCAATTCCTTTTCTAAAGGCTAATTTGTATTTCATTTTTATTGTCCAGAACATCAATAAAAGGCCTTTCACATCAGTCAGTAGCTCTCTCTCTAACACAAGAAAAGCATTATTCTAACACAGTTGGACTTTGTACTTCGACATTCTCTTTTGGCAGGGTTGGAGAGGAGAAGGGGATACTTGGGATGGCAGCATGTATGACGTGTGTCAGAAGATAAAATGTGAAAGCTTTGGCTTCCAAGGATGGAAGTGGGCACTAAAACTGAGCAATATTTTCTGGTGTGACTAATTCAAACATATTAAAACAAGTATCTTGCAGAGCACTGATATTCAAATAGTCCAGAAGGCTCGTGTGCAGTGGGTTATTTCATAGTATCATGCACGTAATTAGGTGACCCTTGGGGGAAGAAATCAGTGCTTATGTAATTCAATTGAGGTCAAAAGCAGTTTTCAAACTGGGTTGCCCCCCCAGGCTGTGGAAGCAGGAGATAATTTCTAAAACACAGAGGAAAATTCCAGATGGCTTCTGTCTGTCTTCCTCTGTTTTTCTTCTCTCTTCTCCTGCAGCACTGCCCCAACACTTGCAGGTCTCTTGGCGCTGTAAGTTTTGTGGAAAAGGCAATCTGTGACTTCAGCTACCTGAGCCAGGAAGTGTGGGAGCCAGCTATCTCAGAGTTTGGGGAAAAAAACCCTCTAAACAAACAACAAAATGGAACCTTGCAGAACATTTTTGAAAATTGCTATCTTGAAGAAATGGCCCAGAAGCCACAGACTGCTGAGGGCCTCAGACCCTGCCACAAAGGTGACCTCATGGCGTGACAGCAATTCTGTCTGCAGTAGGGTATGCTGGCCTTCCTCCCTTGCCATGCCAGCCTAAGGCCTCAGGAATGTCCTCAAAAAAAACCTCACTGCTATCTAAAGGCTTTAAAATCATTTCTGCCAAAGGACGAGCCTTTGGAACCAATGGCCAAGAGCACTAGGAGCTTATCAGTAATGTGGTTTTGTTTTTCTCTTGAAAGAATAATTTTCTCTCCAGCTTTCAGGCATCTCAATAACTCTGATAGTAGTTAGTTTTACTGAAAATGGATCAAATTGTGTCTACAAAAAAAAAAAAAAAAAGAAAAAGCTTTTTAATGAAATCAACAAATGTTCTTCCCTGTAATGGGATAGACCATTTATAGAAAGTGGACATTGACATCAGTGGACAAGGTATTAAAATTTAAAGTACTGTGAAGACATTTCTCGGACTTTCTTTTTTAATATTCAGTTTAGAAGGAGTTGGAAATAAGCTTACTTTCAAAGCTCAGCTTGTATGATGAGGGAAAACATAAAAGAGGGTTTTTTTTGTTTCCTGTTTGCTCTCCAGTTTGTTTACCCTAGTAAATAGCATAATACTATAATGTAATAGTATAAACAATAAATCTCTATTAATGAAAAGCTTGCAATATCATAGAATGATTTTTGTTGGAAGGGCCCTTAAAGATCATCTAGTTCCAACCCCCCTGCCATGGGCAGGGACACCCTCCACTAGACCAGGTTGCTCAAAGCCTCATCCAGCCTGGCCTTGAACACTTCCAGGGATGAGGCATCCACAACTTCTCTGGGCAACCTGTTCCAGTGCCTCACCACCCTCTCTGGGAAGAATTTCTTCCTGATATCTAATCTAAATCTCCCCGCTTTCAATATAAACCCATTACCCCTTGTCCTGTCACTACAGGCCCTTGTAAAAAGTCCCCCCCCAGCTTCCTTGTAGGCCCCCTTCAGGTACTGGAAGGTGCTATAAGGTCTCCCTGGAGCCTTCTCCAGGCTGAACTGTTTTTCTAGTAATGCTACTGAAAGGTAAAATGTGAACTTCCTATCATGATGTACACTGAAAGAACATGTCTGCTCCGCTGCCAGTCAACTTCCTGATTAGTCATCAGGTTTAATATACCCTGCAAAAAATTTTGGCATGGTAGGCCATTTACTTTACATCCCTTAATGGTGGAGAAAATAAACCAGTGTTTATTTTCAAGAGTTATTTTAAACCTTACTGAAGCACTTGTAAGTACACAAAAATAGAATATCTATATTGTATGAAGGTCAAAAATGTCTTGGAGATACTTGACATGGTAGAATTTAGAAATACTAGAATTTCCTTTTCTGACTTTTCTTGTAACAATGCATAAGTTGCTTCCCCTACTGGTTTCTGCAAGAGGACAAAAAATACATACATGCATCCCACGTCCAATGTTTTGGGATTCTATATCTTCCAGTGGCATAGAAAGCTTAGCAGCCTGGCAAAAGGTAAAATATGAAGGCGATATGCAGAATGTTCCTGGTCACGTCTGTTCAGTAGGCTCACATGCAACACAAAAATGCAAGACAAAGCCAAATGAAAAAAACATGCTTTTATATACCATTCTCTCTTTTTTTTTTTTTTTTTTTAACCTGGGACTGTAATGTTTGCTCTTGTCTACTGTCTACCTCACAAAGAATTTAATACAGTAACTCCCTGTGTAATCTGTGAGAGATTTATTTCTACTACATTGCTGGTTATCTGCCTAGAGTATTAAGTTCTTCTTTTAAATAAAGATATGATAATTTTTTTTGATGGCTTACAAGTTAATTTATGGGGGTTTGTATATGTGTATTTTCCTCCCTACTACAGTAAAATAACAATTTGCTTGCTCAAATGCCATTTTTTTGATTTTTTTTTTTTTCTGTGCAATGTGATAAATCCACCACTTTTTCTTCTCTCTTCTGCTTGGTGTTTCACCAAGTTTAAAGCAGATGCTTTCCATGTGATCAGTTCAGGTGAAATAGAATGAAAAATGCACGTGAAAAAATACTTGAAACCTATTGAGATCTACAAAAAGTTTAAAAAGTGTAAGCCAGCTACAAGAGATTTTTATATGCTTACCTTTGAAAGGAGAAGGGAGGGGTGTATATTGATGCTTTAAACATGAAGAAAAGTTTCCTGTCTTTCAAGAAAAATGTGGTTAATCCATATTCCTTGCGTTCTTTCGTGTGGGGCAGAATGACACAGTTAATTTTCAGCTGTGTATGAAATTTGTCTTCACAGGCTGCTGTGATGATTTTTCCAATGTCCTATTTATTTGTCAAATTGGTTTTCAATTCTTGATTCTAAGACTGAATTAATGTTATATGTTGAGTATTAGAGGATAAGACTAATAACCTGATTCAATTAAACAGAAGGATGGTTTTGTAGTGTCTTTGTAACTGCAAAGCACTTGGAAACCCCAAAGAAGTTAAAAAGACCAACAAAGATAATCTAATTTTACTAAAGGAAGCCCATTCTCAAGCTTTCAGCTCCTATAGTACTGCCTTCTTTAAGCTTCTCAAAGTTATTCTGTGTAAAGACTTTTGTCTGGTTTGACAAGTTGATCTGTTTCCATTCATGGATATTTTGTATTATAGTACAGACTTCAGCCTTTTTTTCTTGGGTGGGGGGTGGAATCTATTGGGAATAAATGTATTTCACATATGTATAGATTTCCAGATGTATGTTTTACCTAACTAATAAGGAATCACTTTGAAAGTATTTGAATAGACAAGATCTCAGCCTTGTATTAATCAGTGAAAGTTCTGTATTTGCAGGTCCATTCACCATTAGTGATTCTTGTGAACAGATCATACTGTATTTGGTACTAGATTCACTGGTACTGATCAAAAGTTTATCCTCTGGAATATTCTCATAATGACAGTGCTTGATCAAAAGAAGAATACCTACATATGAAATATGTACATCTTTCCCTTTTCAAAATTAAAAAAATCTCGAAAGCTAAGACCTTGATAATATCTAGAGAATTTCACCTGTGCATCCTCATAGACTGTAAATCATTGGGTACTCTTGATTTCATAGGTATTGTGCGATAAACTTTACAAAAGTCTTTGTTTTGCTAAACATGAACAACAATGGAGAGAGATATTTTAGCAGGACAGTCGCACAGTTTTCCACAGTCTTCTCTTTAGGTGGATTTTTGTTGCTGTGGGGGTTGGGTTTTGGTTTTTTTTTTCTAGCTTTGTGTAGGGATCCATATGAATAAGGTGGGACATCTGTCTAGACTAGATACCTAAAATGCAAGATGTATTATTTTTTTTTCTACTCTGACCCTCTTCAATTAAGAAAAAAACGTGACGTGTATATGTATTTTCCAGCCTATGTCTCAAAGAAACAACATCCTGAAGTGGTTGTCAATTGAAGTAGAGAAAAGTAACAGAAAAAGGACTAGAAATAGTTTTCTTTAAAATGTTAGGATGTTTTCAGCAAAAATCTCAGCTGAAGAAAACCTTTTAATAATGCTATTGTTGGTAATTATATTGATGTTAAAGCATTACTTACGTAGATAAATGACAAGCTTTACTCTTCTGGCTCACTGTATTTCCTAATTGAGTAATAGGAAGACTGAAAATTTTAAATAGCAACAACTACTGCAGTTGAGCTGATAAATGAGTGATAGTCATAAAACTGTTTCAGTTGTTAACAATTATTTCAAGTTTTAAGTTTGCTTTGCAGAAGTAGTTAATTGTAATCCTAAGTTTTTTGAAGTCAGTCTATGTAATGAGTTTTGTTGTGAGTCAAGTATTGCATAGACCCGTCTATTAAAAATTACTGTAATTCCATTTAATTTAAGAAAGACATACCTGTATATAGTAATTGAGAATCTCAGAGGACTGTAAATAACCATTGGTCTTATTTTAAAAAATACTTACTTGGGTCATGAATTAATCAGAGTCTTCAGGGTGTTGCTATGACTTCTGGGTTCTGTCTGGTGCAAGAAGAGATTTTGTAATGTCACTGTATATGTGGTTGGTTAATCTGCATTTTTCTGCTTTTTATCAAGATCTCATTACTCCACTATACTTTTGTTTTCTTTACAATATTTTTTCCAGACATGTACATGCTCTTCTATTCCTCAAACTTAACCATGGTCTTTCTGTTCTCTACATAGAGCTCTTCGTTCTGTCACACTGTTCTGTATCAAAGGGTTTGAATATCAAAGTATCCCATAAATGTAGATATCCTGTATGAATCTACATCTGACAGCTGCAGATCAGCTGACATTAAGGTGAAATATGTACTCATGAAGTGGTGAGGTGGATGTCATTTCTAGCAGAGAAAAAGGTGAAAAACAGTTCTTCAGTACTTATTTACACAGACTCTTGTTAGTCAGTGCTCTATATGCTTTCACATGGATGCTCTACAACCAAGGGGTTAAGTGATATCAGATAAGGAAAGGTGAACCATTGATTCAAGGAAATAGTGGGAAGCTGGGGATCAGAGCAACTACTTCTGAGATATATAGATCATAGAGAATTTCAGTATTTTATGGGGTTTTTTTGTCCTGTCGTTATCCAGGATTCAGTCACACATCCATTGCTATTGGGCCTTAAAATTTTAAGGATTATAAATGGCTACAGAAATAAAAGGCCTACAATGGAATCAATATTTAAATAGACACTATTGCCATATTATTTTTCCTTTAACATTTATAGATGAGTAGTGTATAAATGACATGTTAGGGTGAAGATGGCTGTATGAATCCATGGCAAACACTGGAGCAGTCTCTGTTATACCACTTGAAACAGTTTTTGTTCTTCAGTTGTAGCAGGTGGATGAATATTTTCCTTCTCCTAATAAGCAAGTTAGTCTTGTGGATGAGACAAAACACAGTTCTAGTAAAACCTCTACAATGTATTCATAATCTGTGTGGTTTCCATTGCCTGTTTTTCTTAAGTACCTGTTGCAGATTTGAAGTTTTAGGCTGTTATTGTTTTGAAGTGTAGCTGTCTATTGATAAAGGTCCACCATTTGGACCACACTGTAGAATAAAAGGAGAAAGTTTATAGCAATTGCTTTTAATAATGTATGTAATATGGCTTATAATATTTCCTTAACTCACAACATTGGTTGGTTTGTTTGATCTCGTGCCTCCAGTAAGAGACATACGGAAAATTTTCTTAGTGCTAACACATGAACTTTTTCACTTTCTGCAGTATATGCATGCTTGCTGGAGGGCTCTGCTGTCTGCTACACTTTCTGGTAGCTGAGGGGCTCTGTATCTACTCTATCCATCATGTTCCAGCTGTAATCAGCAAACTCATCTCCTCTTTCTTCCTCATTCCCACTTGGGAACCATTTAATTTTCCTTCTCTTTTTCTCTTCCGTGAGTCCATTAACTTGGTTTCCTTTGTTCATACTGGTTGTGTTGCTCTGCCTTTTATATCATTCTTTTTGAGTTTTGTTTCATCCCAACAGCCTTGGATTCTGACACAGCATATAAAATGAGTCAGATTGACAGTGCAGTTAGTATTTAGAGTTTCAGTAAGAAAGTCTGTGTCACCGGGGGGCATCCAGAGCTTTAAGTTCTTTTGATGATATTTTGGACTTCTGAGAGAAAATTCTGTTAGGGAGCTCTGCTGACAAATTATCCACACAAAATATTTCAATACCTTATATCTGAGAGTTCAGAACATAATTACCTTAAAGCCCAGTCATATTGTGCTTCTGTCTTCAGTAGGTTTATATCCATATGACTCAAATCGGACACGTACAACTTTGAGTCATTAAATACCAACATCCTCTGCAAACAGTGGGTTTAAATATACTGAGATGTATCCAAAATACCTCTCTTATAGAGCAGGAAAACTAAGCTGCAACTGGTAGAGGTTCTGGTGTTGCGATGGAAACTTGGATGTGCCTCAGAAGGAATTCCAGCCCTTGCAATTGACATTGCCACTGCTGCAGAACAGAGCTCTTAGTAGATAAAAATTAAGTCAGATTTTTTTGGCCAATTCACTCTGAAGTGAAGGAAGACAAAAAACCATACATAACAATGTGACTTAGCTTGATTCTTCAGAGAATGGGATAACAGTTACATGGGTTTTGTCATGGGGGTTTTTTTCCCCTCCAAGCTAGAAATTTGAAAATCATGAGGCCTGGTAATAGGAACACAACATAATGTTCAAATACATGGAAAGGAGTAAAAGGGAATATTCAAATGTGCAGTTTGAATAGCCAGAACCTCTCCAAGTATTGCTCCCTGTCTTCCAGCAGAGGAGTCCTCCCATCTAGCTAATATATTATTGACCCTCAGAGCCTGATGGATTGTTTAGACCTTCTCCATGTTTCCAAAGGTTAGGTATTTCAAGAACAGAGAAAGATAAGATTATCAATTTGGAAGAACTGACTTAGGTAATAAATAAACATTCTAAGCAGTACCTTAATGGAGGAATAACATAAAGTACAGTTACGAAAAATATGTTCTTTAATATACTGAACAATTTTAAATTGCAGCTGTGTGTAAGAACTGTGAGCAACTCTTAAACAGCTTAAAAGCAACAAGAGGGATAAATATTGCTGACTGTCTGAGGTTCAGTAAGGCCGAGTGCCGGGTCCTGCACTTGGGTCACAACAACGCCAGTCAATGCTACAGGCTTGGGAACGAGTGGCTGGAAAGTTGTCTGGTGGAAAAGGACCTGGGGGTGTTGGTGGACAGCTAGTCGAATACAAACCAGCAGTGTGCCCAGGTGGCCATGAAGGCCAATGGCATCCTGGTCTGTATCAGGAACAGTGTGGCCAGCAGGGATAGAGATGTGATTGTGCCCCTGTACTGGGCACTGATGAGGCCACACCTCAAACACTGTGTTGTTTTGGGCCCCTCACTACAAGAAAGACATTGAGGTGCTGGAGCGTGTCCAGAAAAGGGCAATGGAGCTGGTGAAGGGTCTGGAGCACAAGTCCTGTCAGGAGCAGCTGAGGGACCTGGGGGTGTTTAGTTTGGAGAAAAGGAGGCTCAGGGAAGACCTTATCACTCTCTACATCTGAAAGGAGGTTGCAGAGAGGTCACTTGGAAGAAGACACAGGTGATAGGACAAGAGGAAATGGCCTCAAGTTACAGCAGGGGGCGGTTCAGATTGGATATTAGGAAAAATTTCTTCACCAAAACAGTGGTCAGGTGTTGGAATGGGCTGCCCAGGGAGGTGGTTGAGTCACCATCCCTGGAGGTATTTACGAGATGAGTTGATGGTAGTGCCTAGGGACATGGTTTAGGGTAGACTTGGCAGTACTAGGTTGATGGTTGGGCTTGATCTTAAAGGTCTTTTCCAAACAAAACAATTCTATGATTCTATATTCCAGTGCATGCATAAAGTTTATAAAGTTTAATATAGAGATTAAACAACTTTATTTGCTTTGTACAGCCAGATTCTTGAATGGGGTAATAAATTACAACTTCATTATAAGGAAGTATTTTGTGTTTGTTTTCCTTACAAGCCCATGAATTAGCTGGATTTCTAAGAGTCATTTTATTCCAGAATTTACATTTCTAAGAATATTTTCTAATCTGATAGATACTCTTACATGTAACTCCTCTTACATGTTCCTTTCTCTAGAAAATTGGACTATAGAGTTCTTTAAATGAAGTTCCTCTCATTTTTTGTTCTTAAGTATTTCTGTCCCTTCTTCTTGAACAGAAAAATGGAACAGATATTGAAAAATCTAAAGAGAAGGAGAAAATATAGGTGTCCTTGAGATTCTGCTATGTCCGATACACACAAGACTCTTTTCAATCAGCAGTCAGCTCATAGAGTCTGCGAATGGAAATAAGAAAATGAACATTTCCTCAGTGCTCTCTGCAGGATCCCCTTTCAGCAGATCAGAGGTCAAACGCATTTATAAAACAGTAGGAGGGAAATCTTGCATTGTCACTGTGTTCCTGAGGAGTACTCAACTTTGCACATTCATTTGCTGCCCACCTGGAAATGCAAATGGGGAAAAAAAAAATCATTTCAAGTAATTTTGTCTTTTAGCCTAATTAAAATGCATAGTGAAATGTAGGACGGAAGAAAATGTTCCCTAGTTTCTAGCTGCTTGGCATATCAACATCCAGCAGCACAGGAAGTAACAAGTTTCAGGAGACAGCCCAAACCAATGAAGACTGTAGTTAATGCAGAAGCAACATTTGGGCCTGAGAGTACAAGTATTGAATGCTAAGGTAAACAAATTAGCAGTCCACTAATTTAAAAAAAATCCTTTATTCTATGATTTGAAGGGTCACAAGTCTCATTTTAATTAGTCTGCAAAAAGCTTACCGCCTCCACTTCAGAGCCTGCTCAGATGTCAGAAGTGTGTTGCCCAAGTTCCAATTCAGCATTTGCCTGTGGTTCTACAACATGATCTGTTCATCGCTGAGAGCTGTTGTAATGATGTCTGTCAGCAAGTTGACTGTCTCGTTTCACTGGTAAATACATGGAGCTTTGATTGCATCTTTGCTTTTGGGAAAATTGTCCTCAGATACACAATAAGGACATTGATGTTACGAGTTTGACGAAAGGGAAGGATAAACCTTTACTCACAGAATAAAGCCAAACCTCCTAAATATTGTAGTTAATGGCTGAGAAAGTAAAAGTATCATGAATAGCTATAAATTACCAACAAAATACAATGTCTGATTTCTGTCTTTTGCTTGGGATGAAAATAATGACTTTTAAAAAAAATGTTGTGTACATTGGTGTGTTTTTCATACTGGACTTTTATTTCTATTTTTGTTGCATTGCAGAAATTCAACTTACTGTATGAAAGTGTCCATTTCGCTGTTGGTGGGTGAAAATGACACTGGACTCTGCTACAATTCAAAGATGAAATATTTTGAAAAAGCTGAACTTAGCAAAAGCAAGGAGATCTCATGCCCTGAAATTGAAGATTTTTTATTTCCATTTAGAGAGCCTGAAATTCTGTGGTATAAGGTAAGGAATGTAAACCATTTTCACCTTCAACAAGATATTATTCAATGTTCTGATGATTTTCATGCTCTATAATATGAAGCTTGGATTATTTTAAGATTTGTTAAGAACAGACAACAGAATAAAGGGCAGAAAAGAATGTACTAAGTGAGAGGGAAATTCAAATACATCCTTTAGTAAACTTTAGAGCTGATGGGCTTTTTTAATATCTATTTATGGATGTCACAAAGAATTGGCAGCTTTCTAACAAGAGGGCTAAAAAAGAAGTTTTACCAGTCTGGGCTGATTTAATATACTAAGGTAAAGCCATGAGAGCTGCTTATAAAGCAATGTCTTGTTCTCTACCAGGCTAAAAAGTGTCTTTCTGAAACCTCAGACATAAAATCTATTTGGAAAATTATAGGATATATTGCATGCTGTTATCTGAGTGAATGGCTTCATTTTGCAGCATAAAATTCCTTCCAAACACCATCCAAAACTTTGGTCTTTACATATTAGCTTTTATCAGTGATTTCATTGTTTTTATCAATATTGTGTAATGATTTCTAGATCTTTATTTAAGGGCCAAGTTCTTCCAAATAGGAACCTCTCACTAGAGCTTCCATAAAGAGCAGCTTGAGTTCTGGGTTTCTTACTATCTGCAGGAAATACTAAATAAAAACTTCTGGCCTAGATGGATTATGGCTGATTTAACTGACACTGTGTCTAAGATGGGAGTTGAGTGATTATTTGCTTATACTTATCTTGGATTTTGTGTTTGTAATACAATATATAGGTGAAGTTTTACAAAATTTAAAAGTGTGACTGACTTCTTAAACAACAGCTCAAAAGATTGACTTTTTAAGAGTTGTGGACAGTATTTGTGTGAATGAGCTCAAACAGCCTCTGATACTTTAACATTTTTTAAAAGTCCTTACTGTATGAACCATAATAATACTAAGATAATTAAGTATTTTGTGACAGTTCATCAGAAGACATTCTTCTTATGAAAAGCACCAAACCCTTTATCTAATAGCCTATACATGTACTGGTTTGCAATCCAAAAAAAAATAGAAAACCTGGAAACACTAAAAATATTCAAAGATATTTCAAATAAGACCTATGTTAATTAAGTGAAAATAAGTTGATTATTTTATGGTGCTAGAAAACATGCATGCAAAGATGTATATTCTCTATAATCGTAAAAAAAAGTAATGTGTTGGTAGCAAAGATTGAAATACTAACTCATTTTGGTAGATGCAAAACTCACTGTTTGATAAGAGTTTAGAGAGCTTTGATTCTAAGATAGTTTAGAAAGTGATATGTCACTTAACCTAACTTCTCCTTGTTCTCATCTTCTTCTGTTTCTTTACTTTTTAATTCTAATTTTCTTTAAAAATAAATAAGAAACAAAAAGTCCTGCCCTGCAACCTGTAGCTACTGGTAATATAACAGTCATGGACCACTGGTGTAAGTGTAATGGCAAATAAGTAAATGAAAGAAGAGCCCCTCAGCAAACTAACCTCAAAAGAAAACTACCAAAGTAATCAACTCCTATTGTTTTTCTAATCAGAGGGGAAAATATCGTCATCTGATAAAATTCTTTTTTTTTTTTTGTTAATCAATACTTAACTGAACTAGATAGTTTAGGCAAAGCTCATAACTAACCTGCCCTCTTGCCTTACCATCTTGCATTTGAGAAGCATTGTCAACAGTAGTCCAATCTAAGTGTAAGAACAATCTCTGAAGTGTTATATTCTCTTTAAACAGGAATGCAAGTCAAAGACATGGAGATCAAGTATTGTGTTTAAAAAGGACACTCTTGTCATTCGGGAAGTTAGAGAGGATGACATTGGAAATTACACTTGTGAGTTAAAATACGGATTCTTTGTTGTCAGAAGAACTACGGAATTGACTGTTACAGGTAATTACAAACTCTTGCTACCTCTCATATTATAGAAAAAACATTGAACATTGTGATTTTAGTTGTGCATGTCTGAGTTATTATACATACATGAACCACTTTAGCACAAAACTTTGCTGTGTGCCTAGATTTGAATGGTTGATACATGAAAGCTGTTTTGAATACTTCACAGCAATATGTGTAAGAGTTTGAACAAGTCTGAATTTTGGTCTACTGCAAAAGCTTGTGGGTGGGTCTTGGTTTTGCATGGAAAATGAGGACAAGGAACAGGTAGCTTCAGTAAGCACTACCTCTACCAGAAAATAAGATTGTTAAGTCTATCATACTTCTTCATGTGGTTAAGTGCTGTGGCACATAAGAATAGCTGTAGCTACAGCTCAGTAGTAGTAGCTCTAGCCCAGTGAGACCATTGTAACTTGTTGATATGTAAGGGATGTGTTTGAACAGCACATGGCTGAAGCACAGTACCATACTCTGGTATTCTCTCACAGCTTTCTGTGGTTTATAGTTCAGGAACATCCTGATCTCAATCATCATGTGCCATGGTTACCAATTAACCTATTTTCCATTAGTCTGATTATTTTTTTAATCCATTTATTCTTGGCTTCAAAAATATTTTGAAGTATCAGGTTCCACAGAGTAATTAGGTAACATAAATAAACTCTGTAATTTAGCAGACAGCAATTGAAGAAGATGCACTTAATATAATCTGCATTTAAAACTACCATATCAATATGTAAAATCCACCATAGATGAACACAAAATATGTACCATAATAGTAATGTCCACAGTAGCAGAACAGTATGAAGAATTATACGTTAAATTTTCAGTTCATCGCCAGACCTGTAAACTTTGTTTTACAAACATGTAAAGAATATAGCTGAACATACACCTCAGGTAGAAAATTAGCCTCTAGAATTATAGGACGACATCAGAGGACATGAATACATCACAATCTGTGTAATCCAATGTAGTTCCATAGCGTATCCCCTAAAAGAAGGCAGAAACAGGATTTTCCTGGCAAACTGGAGGTGAGCTGGATTCAAATGGTTGCAGATATAAGTTCTTGCACCTTCAAAGTAACAAATCTTAGAGAAGAGGTTTTGTGGCTTTTTCTTGTTCCTTTTTAGTATCTAATATATGAATATATTACACGCTGATGAATAGTAACAACACTTATTTTGTACATTAGGTTGAGGTGTGACAGTTTCCATTTATAGTGAAAAGTTTTTTCTCTTTTGATGTATCCCATTTGCCCTCCACATTATCAGAAATCATAGTGAATTATGGTTTGTAATTTTCTTCCAGTAGATTAGTCTGGAAATCATATTTATTTTGTTTTGAGAGTATTCAAGTAATCAATCATATTTATTTAAGCTCAATATCCATAATTTTTCTTGTGTATGGAATTGATTTATTTGGTCAGTACAGAGAGGCAATTACTGTATAGTGATTAACCTCACAGTAAACATCCATGTACTCTTTTTGATTGACTCTCATATGAAGGCAGAAGGGACAGTCTTCAAGAAATTGTTATATACCAGAAGGAGGTTGTCAATTATCTTTTGCAAGAAGTGATGTATGGGTCCGAAGAGTACATATTCCCTCAGTTGTTAGGTGATCTCTTCTATCGTCCCCATGGTTGGTGCTCCACTATGCGGCAGTGTTTCGGACATAGACTGTCAGAAAGGAGAAAGGAAAAAAAGCATTGGAACCAGATGCATGTTACTATTTGTAGTAATAGTTTTAAAAAAGTAATTCATCACTTGTGGTGTAGGTAGGAGTTCAGTATTTAATGTTTAACTAGACAGTGACTTGGCTGATTTTGATGTGCTAAAAGTGAATCAATGTATACTGAGCGAATCTTTCAGTTTCCACCTCTGCAAAACCCGGCAGTTTTAAGGACGACGTCCAAATTAGTAAACTGCTTGGACAGTACTGTAGGTCCTCATACCATCTTTATATTATGTGACTAAAGAGAACAAACAGATTTACTCATAGTGCTACTCATTTTATACTATATCTGTACTGATGTCTTGAAACTTTTTATCAATGCTTTATAGGAAGTGATTCATACTTTAGGTGCCTGTCTTACGCTTTCTCTGTGAGTTGAAAAACAGTTTGACATACATTGAGGGATGTACAGAATAAATGAGGGATGGAAGGGACTGTTTGTTTTGAAAAAGGCCTTAAACTTTAATTCAGGAACTGAGAAGAAAATGTTGAAAATCTGAAATTAAAAGTAGAAAATTAAATTGATAGTTGAGTACTGTATTAGTGAAAACATAAACCAAAGTGAAGTAATGCTGTATCTTTCTGATGTAGTCTCCAATACCTTTTCAGGCAGTATCAATAAATGATGTTTGGGTGAACCATTGCAAAGAACAAATTCCATCAATAATTCCCAGCTCCTCAAGGTGTGAATAAATTATTTCTAATATATTTTAAGTGTCTCTGCCAAAACTTCTTTTTAGTTAGAAGTATTTCAAAAATATAACAATTACCAGTTTGCCTCAGACTTTCCAGAACTTATGGAAAGTTGTAATCTGTTTATCAACTTGTAATGTGTTTATCAAAATGGGTTTTATGAAAAATAACTCTCTGTATTCATCAACATTAACCCTGTGTGGCCGTGGTGGGTGTCCCACCATCACACACCCATCGATAAAAGGCAAAGCCATGTTTGGGGGTTTTTTTTTTCCCATTTTCTGTGTGCTATTTTTCATGTATGTGTCTAAGTAAAACTGGAATTTGGACTTTCCTCATTTCTTTCCTGGATTATACTGGCTTTCCTTCAGGGGGAAAAAAATAAAAACCCAACCAGCGACCAAACAAACACTTCTGCTGCAAGAAATTAATGAACCAGATATTATGTATGTATACATTTGTATTCTATAGAAGCTAAAGTTCTACCTTTGTGCATTGTTACCATTGTCTAGTAAGAAATCATAGAATCACGGAATGGTTTGGGTTGGAGGGAACCTTACCGACCATCTAGTTCCAACCCCCTGCCATGGGCAGGGACACCCTCCACTAGACCAGGTTGCTCAGAGCCTCATCCAGCCTGGCCTTGAACACTTCCAGGGATGGGGCACCCACAGCTTCTCTGGGCAACCTGTTCCAGTGCCTCACCACCCTCTCTGGGAAGAACTTCTTCCTGATATCCAATCTAAATCTCCCCGCTTTCAATTTAAACCCATTACCCCTTGTCCTGTCCCTACAGGCCCTTGTAAAAAGCTCCACCCCTCCCCCAGCTTCCTTGTAGCCCCCTTCAAGTACTGGAAGGTGCTGTAAGGTCTCCCTGGAGCCTTCTCTTCTCTAGGCTGGACAAGCCCAACTCTCTCAGACTTTCTGCACAGGAGAGATGGTCCAGCTCTCTGATCATCTTTGTGGCCTTCTCTGAAATAGTTAATTATTTTGCTAAGAAATCATAGGTATCTGGTTGTTGACATAACAAGATTCACTGTGTTAAGCAGACAGTAAAACAGGTGTCATCCTTGTCCTTCCTTCTACCCAGAACAGGCAAGAAGAAACAGGCAGAATATCCAGAGAATGGAGTTAGACAATCATAGCTATACTCTCCTGTTACTTAAAACTTTCTTCTTCCTTTTGCTCTCCAAAACTCGGATTGCAATGAACAAGATAAAAATTATTATTTTGAAAAGTAGCATTATTTCAGTGGATAGCCTCTCTCTGAACAATTTTTACTAAAACCTGGTCTTCAGATTGGAAACTAAGTTTAGGCCCAGGCAGTTATTCATACAAACATCTCAAAGTTATTTATTGTAAACAGTCTTTTTTGAAAATGATAATTTAGGTGTTCTATGAATGAAATAAAAAGAAAAACTATTAAGATCTCCAGAGAGCAATCCTTTGCTGAATTTATGGGGTAGGAGAGGTGCTTTCTCTCGCAGATTTCTTGTGGTATTTTATGCAAATAATGTTTGGGATTTTTTCTATTTCAAATTGGCACAAGTTTGAATCTCCAGTTCTAAAGTCACAGACAACATAGATCTACCTAAATTAGAATGGCAGACCTAATAATGAGGTGACACACACAGAACTATGAGGAATGTACCCTGTAAGATGTTAAATGTACACTGATATTCAGAGTAATCAGAAGTTCCTGGTAATTTTTAAGACAAAATGCTTGCTCTCTTAGTAAAAAAGGGAAAATAACATAAATCTTATTGGAGAAGGAAGGATAGGATATCTTCAGACAATATCTGAAAGGATAAGAATAGTTTTCTTGACCTTAAAAACATTCATTAAAGCTCTTCTAGTATTATGCATAGCAATTAAAGTAGAATGTAGAAAACCTTCATGAGAGTTTGTTGGAAAAATAAGGCCCTATGTACAACCAGTTGCAGTACCATAAATTAAGTAGCAGCTCCTGGATTACTTAAGACCCGCAAGGTGAGCCAGCTGTGACACTGGTGGGACATGGCAGCAGCGTGCCTTCCTCACATCTCCTTTCTTGGCACCCGTGGAATATCATTAACTTCAGGATCACTTTATTTTTCCACACAATGCACTTTGGTAGCCTTTCTGTCTCCTATAAGGAAAGCGTTGTTGCTATTACAGACTATTAAACTATGGATATTATTATGTAGGCACACTGGTTTTAATATTGATCTTGTGTATGCTTATAGCAATAATCTCGTGCTTTACACCTTACATACCTATGCACCTCATAGTGGAATATGGAATAACTTATAGTCTGATTTAGAATTAAAAGTAAAAAAAAAAGAAAGAAAAGAAAGAAATTCACACATTCTGAAAAAGGCCAAACTCACTTTACAGGTGGTGTCCATCTCATTTAACTATAGCAGTTGAAAATCCGTAAGCCATGGAAAAAGTTGAATTTGCCTTTTAAAGAATGAGAAAACAAGTTTACCTTTCTTACCTTAAATTATAAGCATTGAATGCTACCTTCATTACCCCTTTAAAGGAACAACCATATTTAGTGCTCACATTTTGGATTTTATGAAAGAAGTCTTGTTAATGGCAGCAACATTACACTAACATTTGTAAATAATACACAAAATCTTCAAATGTTACCTGTTCTTTACCAAGAGTAAGTATGTATTTTACTTCTGTTCAGGATATGATTTCTTCTTATAATCATAGGATCATATCTCTTCCAAAATGTGATTTCTTCTTATAATATGGATGTCTCTTTCAGGTTTTTATTATGATAATTATTTTTGCTTTGATTTTAATGTTGTTTGGAAGAACTGTAGCTCACACTGAACATGTATTATCTAAGTGATTTCAATCAATTTCCTTATTCTTCTGAGATCTGACTTAAAAATTATCTGCTTTGAAAAATGCAAAATATTCACTGGTTACTCTAGTTTGTTTACTGATGAAAATTTTCACATAAACAGTGTAATTGGTATGTTTTGGTTTCTGGATATGTATTCTAAAATGTGCTGCAATGTACAAAAACATTTGTAGACATTTATACACTCAGATTGGTCAGATTAGCTATTTTTTTGTTTATATGTGGAATTTTAATTAAGGCATACCTGATCTCTTTGACATACTTAATTAAGTGCATGTTCAGACTTGGGAAAGAATTATTTTAACAGCATATTAATTAAGTCATAGTGCACAACATGGGTCAAAAACATTTTCAGTAGTGATTTCTTATAATTAAATGTTAGGCTTAATAATATTCTTTTTGCTATTTATACTGTGAAGACATTTGCAAGCAAAAACTCTTTCCACTTTCACAGAATTTGATTCAGGTGAAATGGAATCCAGCTTGGGTCTAAGAGAGGGTATATATGTCCTAACTTCAATATCAATCAGTTCTCTGTGCTGAACATCATAAAGCAGAGACCCTGTCAGCCTTGCAGTTGGAGCATTACTTATTCAATTCCCCCATTACATTTTTAGTTTTAAAATATGAAAGTATTTTTTCAGTTCTGTTAAAAGTAAGAAGCCCTTCTACCTTGCAAATGGAATAAGACCTAATCAGGATGTTCTTACACCTGAAGTCTTTCTTCAGAGACACCCTGTACTGTCTTTATTTGTTGATTAGTCCCCTTAAAGTCCCCCTGAAAAAACCTTCTGCTGGAATGAGCACAATTTTGAATTTAAATATTTGAGTGTGTTCATAATCAAGCTTTAGCAGTACTAAATTGAATGTAAATTCATACTGTCTATTCAAGTCTTTTTATTATGTAATTCGGTCTGCTTGGTTTAAAATATTTCTTCAGTAATCTTTAAAGTACCAGTTTATTCTTTTCTGTCTGCTACCCATGACTTGGTTTTTTTTGTCTTTAGGGTTTTTTTAGGCAAAAAACCAAATGTAATTTGTCTGTTTCACAGTTATAAAGAGGTTCACTCTGTTAGTGTTGCTGAAAGTTTGGGATCTGTTGAATAAGCTTTGTCTCTTTTGCTTTCTGACAGAATTAGTCTTCGTTAGCACAGTATAGAAACATAAATGACTTCATGTACAGATGTATTTTTAGTGCTGAGAAGTCCACTGTGAAAATAAATAATATGAAGAAATAATTGTAATTAAATTATATACATAGCCTAACAGCTCACTGTATTTGTATCATATACACAGAGTCACCAATTTTTGGGGGGGAGGGGGCGGGAGGAGGGAAGATGACTTTGAAGGTTTTAGCCTGCTTTAAGTGGTTTGTATTCTGTGTAAGACAAAATGTGCACTCTTTTTTTCCCCAAAACATTGGCATTAATTCTTTCCAGTTATGATGCCCTTTCTCCCTCAATACATGAGAATACAGCAAGGTGCTGTAATGAGCATGTACTTCTTTATTTTGAGCAGGTGATAAGTGAGGAATTTGTTATAGAACAAAGAAATGTTTTTCCCCAAGCATTTAGAGCTTGAGGACAGATTCTGCATGGTTTCTGCAGTTAATGACAGGGATGAGCCATTTTGAATGCATCCAGCCCCTCCTTGCTTCAGCTGATCCTAATAATTATCAAATCTCATGCTCATTCCTTTTGTTCCTCATGAATTTAATTCAACTCCAGAACACATTCGGATAGAAATTCTATTTACCATTATTCTTTGCAAAGATTAATAAAATATAAAACAAACAATAGACTCATTATGAAAGCAGCATGTTCAAAATACTAACTTAGCATTTTTATAATGCATACGGTCCTGTAGGTTTAACAAATTCATGGCTGAAGAGTGGGTTGGATGTTTTTTTAATTACCAATGAGTGATCTTCTTTTATAGTGCAATCATTTTTGTGTAACTGAAAACAACAGCCTGAATTAATCTCCTGTGTGAATTTGAATGATAAAAATCAGAATGTTATGTAGAGATTTTATTGAAACATTCTCTATAAATGTTCATTTAACATATTCATTGTAAATTGCTTTAGTGGGTCATTCAAAACCAGCATTATATGAAGACAGCACTGTGAAAAGCTTTATGTATTTTACTTCAAAGTAAGTGCAAAGGGTGCTATGTAGTCCATGTTGTAGGTTGAAACCATGAATTAGAAAGCCAGCTTCAGCAACTTAGTGAAAGAATGGTTACATAAATTAAGGGGAGAAAGTCTCCCAGCTCTGTTTGGAACCTTGCTGTGCTGGTGGCTTTCTGGCATTTCTACCTTTGTCATATGTCAAATCAGGGTGTTCACAAAGGCCAGTTTTAATAATTGGAATTTATTCCCATCCATGGTCACTGGAGAGAGAGAAGCTCCGCTCGACAGTAATTCAGAGAAGTAGACAAAGTTGGATGATCAGAACTTAGAAGATGGTCTCTATGGACTGTAGAAGGAGTAGTTTCCTATGCCTAAAATGAGATCTTATTAATAACTTGTTCCTTTTGGATTACATGTTTACATACTTGTTATTCTGGAAAAAGTCCTAATTCAAGCATAATATACCTTCTATAATATTCTGTTCTTAGTTGCTATCTTCTTCTGTTATCTGTCAAAAATTCCTCTGGGACATGGCCACTACTGCTGAGTTCTCTTCTTTTACTAATGGTTTTTATACAAGTATCTTATTTTGCACTTCCCTTGCTATAACCTCTCTATCTCATAGTGTATCTTCTGAAGTGATCAGTCTCTTGAGGCTTTTTGGTGGATAATGTAAAAATAGAACATTAGCTATAACACCCTAAGACATATGAGAAAGTTGTGTGTTTAGTATGTTGAAGTAAGGTTCAGTATTTACAAACTTATTTCAGTTATTCTTTTTCACTGTGTGTCATGCCCTTTGATGTCTCTGCTTGTCTCATACAGTGTTAACAAAAGCAAAAAATATATACAACTTGTGATAGTTACTTGGGCAGATGCTATGAAGGAATGTAATTGATGGTGCAGTAATGGCTTCTGTTGGAGTTCTGTACTCACTGTTGACCATACGTTGTCAGTGAAAGTGAAGGGGACATATTAACATGTTATCAGTGGAAGAAATCTCCTCATTCCCTGAAAAAAAAAAAAAAAGAATTCCGGTTAAATTAGATATTATGTAACAAGTGCAATGTGTTGGTGTGTATACCATTATTAAAATTATTTTTGCTTATTTCTATCCATAGTGTTGTTATTAGGAACCTGATGACTTTTTAAACTTGCCTTATTAGACTTAATGCTGCAGATTTTTTTTCAATCGTGGCTTTGTGTGAAAGGTTAAAAAGTAATGTGAAAAAACAAGAACTCCAAACAATTCTTTTTTCTACATAAGTTGAGAAAAAATTAGCAAAATGTCATTTCTTGGTGAGATGGAAGTTTGTGTGAGTCAGTTTCCCTTGCATCATGAGTCATATCAGAATATTGAAATATAAACATTTTGAGTAAATGTTGTTACCATGGTGCTGCTTCCCCTTATTTCTGGTTAGTGTGGTGAAGTTGTTAAGGCGAGCTCCATTCTACAGAGAGAGGGAAACTAGACAAAAATGTTTATCATGGAACTGTTAGTGACTACTGAAAACATAAAAGACTTATAAACCCTTAGTTCAATATGATGTTAAAAAAATTAAATCTTTTTCTAAGGCACCCAAGATACTTCTTCTGCAATCTTTTAAAATGTAGTTAAATGACATACAATGCTAATGTTTCAAATCATTGCTATGGAATCAGAAGACTTCATTTTACTTTTATGTTCCCCTAGAGTATGTTAAATCCAATAATATTGTCCTAACTGAGCATTTATCATTTCCCTAGCTTTTCTTTGAAAGCTTTAGATAATTTAGGTGTACAGTGCAGTCTTCCAGGATAGTATTTTAATAAAGAGTATAAAATGTACAAGTATGATAACATATGGACCTTGTGTTGCTTCCATCCTTAAAAAAAAAAAAATCTGCACACGTCTTTAAAAATAGTCTGTACACTATATACTAACTCAATATTTAGCTTTAAAATGGAGGCCAATTTTCCATTTTTTCAATATCTTTCAATTGGCATAGTCAAATTCTTAACTCAGAGCTACTAAGTGAAACAATATTGGAAGTACATATGTTCAGAGACAAATTCCAGACAATATATGTATCACCTTGGCGTTTTATTGGTTATTCTCTCATACAATCTCTTTGAATTAATAAATTACTTTTTCAGAAGAAATTTTAAAATACCTTTGTCATGTTTTAGCAACAGAAAAAAGGCATGATAGCTGCATAGTGCCCATCCAAAATATAATGAATAGTAGATGAAATCTTTTTTACCATAATAAAAGGGGAAAACGTGCCCATCTATTTTTACATGACTCTGAACTACAGGTTTTAATTTTGTATCTGACTGAAATTATAGTTTTTCTTAATTTACTCACTCGGTGAATGGTTTGATCCTATTCTTACTGGAATCAGTATGGCTAAAATACCTACTGGCTTACTGGAAAAGGTACAGGGATGAAATAATGCAGCCAAGAGAACAAATTTTCTACTCCAGGGTACTTTATCTGAAAAGTTTAAAAATGAAAGTTATGTGAAAAGCAATAGGAAGTAATAAATTAAAATTATATCATAATTTAACTTCTGATGTTTTACTTATCTGCGAGAGCTTAATATAGGAAAACAATTTCACCAACTTACTTTTTTCTGTGGGAAGTTGATAACATACTGTAATTGTTTGAATAAGAGGAAGAAATTGGAACCAGCAATGACATTTTTCATTTCTTTGATACAGTTTTTCTTTTCACTTTAGAGTATTATATTCACATCCAGAACTGCATTAATTTAACAATACGAGATACAGCTTCATAGCAACAAGATAAGAGAGTGATATAAATCAGTGGATTTCCTCCATATTTTTAAACAAAGTTGAGAAGGAGGGAATAGAATAGAAAGATTCCTGTGAGTTTTCTCCTAAGTCATGCTGTTTCTCCTCACTGCACCCTTCCCATATTAAAAAAGGTTATATTCTCCAGGCACAGGATGTAACAAGAAGCATCCTCTGTCCTTAATAAATCCTTTATGGAGTCAACAGTCCCACAGCATCATTTTACTCAAGTTGTGGGAGGTTTATTTATGGTGAGTATATGATCTGTTGTGTGTTTGTTCTCTAAAGGTAAGATTCCTCTCACCTAACTTTAATAATTGCAGCTACCTGCATGTGAGCTGGTTGTTCTTTACAGCAGTTCTGTGGCACAGCTTGTCTCCTCCTAATGCCAATGCCTGAAAGATAATATGAGCTGTGTTAATGTTCTACTTCCATCTCTTGACTGTCAAAGGAGTTTTAGGTGACAAATTCACATGTAGTTTTATAATACAGGCATGTAAATTATATGAATCCTACTTTAAGGTTTCACAGTTGTTACGTTTATGATCTTTGCTAATGATAAGCTGTCTCTACGTAATATTTTATTGTTATAAAACAAGTCCAAAAATTAATGACAGGTTTTTGAGGCAGGCAAGAAAAAATCTGTAGTAGAAATGTTATTTGTTTTTCATACAGAGATGTACAGCTGAAAAAGATAAGCTAGCTTTTGGGTGTACCAAGCTGTCTTCAGATCTCATGGCTTAATATACCAGCTGGTCTAATAAAATATATTGCTTCTACCTTGTTTTATCTAAAGCCATCATGTCTAAAACAACATTACTATTATTGTTTTTCATGGTATTTAGGTTTTCTTAGGATGGAATCACAGCATGTATTTCTTTAAGCTAGCTGCACTGTGCAAAATAAGTATAGGGGTTTTTATAAAAATATTACTGTTTTGATTCATTTTGGCAGCTAGAATAAACTGTGCTTCACATGTAACACAGAGCGTACACTTTCCCATTCTGTGCTTTCTTTGAAAGTGATGATTGTGGTTAAAAGACAGCTGAAAGCTTTCCTTTTATATTTCACTATTCTGAATACAGCTCAAACTAACATAGAGAAAATTGAGTCCTCTGTGAAAACAGAGGGTTTGGGTTGGGAGCTGCAGTAAACAAAATAAATGTTTCATTAGTAAGTAGGTGGGTTACAGTGTTTCAGTATAGAGAGAGTAAATTTATGTTAAACTGCTGTTTCTATTCACTTGTTACCTGTGTCTTCTGACAGAGCATTTTTGTCGGTATCAGCTGGCATTAATTCCCAGGTGGGTAAAGAATCTGAGTAGACATGTGAATTTTATTGTTACACAGGTCTGCCAGGAAACCTTGTGTCTTCCATGCACAGCACGGGAGGCAAGTGTGCTACTCGCCACAAACACCTCCTTCTTCCTCTGCAGCTTTGTGTCTGGTGCTAGAGCCCAAGCACCAGCTGCCTTACAGCATCCCATGCTGGACCTGTCCTAAAATACCACACACACACACAGAATTGACACAGTTTGTGATTTTGATGACCGAAACAGGTCTCTCTCACTTTGCCAAGCCTGCCCTTTCAAATCATAGACCAACAGTGCACTTTGGGTCTTGACTCCGCTTCCAAGATGTGCTGTGGTGACAGCAGGTACTTCCAAATGGGACACCCTGCCTCCCCACAAACACTGCCACTGTTCTCCTGCACTCTTGCAAGCCACTTGTCTGAGCATCCCCTCTCCTGTGCAGAACTCCTGACGGCAGCAGCAGACAAGTCAAGGCTTGGTAGGAAGGCAGCGCAAAAATAACCCTCTGCAGATGGAGACTGCAGCGGAAAGGGGACCACTTACCCCCATCCAAGAAGCGGAGGAGCTGCAGCGTCTGGCTGAGCAGTCAGCCCTCGATGAAGTGGCAGAGCATTGCTGAAATCCTGTTTTGATTTTTTTCAGGTGTTTTGTTCCTTCAAAACAATTCCATTAGTTTTTTGGAATTTTTGAGCTAACATTCAGAATTCAAAAAGTCACTCATGAATAACTTGGCAAAGGGCAAAAAATGCATTGTGATAAGCTAATTTAAATAGAAATAAGCTCATTCCTTTGTGTGGGTTGCATATGCTTCAAACAAAAAAAAAAATCTAGATTTTTTTGAGCAAATTTAGTTTTCTGAGGAGCTGCCCCGACACCTTCAGGAAAAAAGAAAACTATGGCTGTACAGATATATAGCTATATATGAGATGAACTGTTTGTCGTGTTTGTACAGCTAGCAGTATCTAGAATTTTTGGTCCCATTGGAGGAATAAGGGTTTCTTAGGATGAATGGAAGGACAGGAATAAAGATTAAGGAAGAAAAGACACTTGCAAAATGGGGATAATGTCACACTTACTGATAACTATGTGATCATAACAGGAAAAGCATTTATTTTATTTTCTCTCCTCTTGTGCACAAATAAAAAGCTGTACGCTTAATAGGAAATAGTTCTATGCAGCTACTGTTCTGACAAAGACCAGCTCGAAACATTGAAGGAGGAAACTATTTCAAATGGCTATTCTGACTTCTGCGAAGTCAAGAACATTTTAAAATACTTACGCGTGTGCTCTGTCATGCCTTATTCTAATATACTAAAAATGCTAGTTGGCAGATTACATCTCATATTTTCAAAAGCTAAACTGTGTGCTGTTCTGCTCTAGGTGTCTTTTTGTCGATGTGGTTCATGAACGTTCTCATGATGTGTCATGGCAGGTTTCACATACACATAAAGTTGAGGGAACAGTGATTTATAAATCCCATTCAGAAAGATATACAGGTATATACGCCTGCTATGGGGTGGACAGAAAGCACAAAGCGCTGAAAATGTCTTACTTTATGATGTAGTTTATAGAAGTTGGAAGAAAACATTATCTTTAAATTCACGTTCAGGGTCCTGTTATTACTTAATAATTTTGTAAGAAACATGGTAATTGCTGTTAGTTTTTCATGTTACTTGTTTTTTTCTGACCTGTCTTTTTAAAACAGTGATTCTGTAATATGTTACTTAATTCAGCAGACATAAACTCAAAGAATATAAATGATGCTTTTAGGCCTTCCAGGCCAAATTAAAAGACTTCATGCCTTGAAAATTTTCTTTCCATTTTTCAATGTATGGCAAAGTAACACTTATAAAAAAACATGCCAGCTGACCTACTTTCCTTATTAAACTGAGTGCTTCATAGTATCAAAGGACAGAATACTTGCATTAACTTGATTAAAAATACTATACTGAGTCAACAGAAAAATGAATCTACCCTTGGGATTTTAAAAGGATTTTGTGAGCAGAAAGGAGAATTTTTTAATATGTAAATTGTTACAGAATGAATAGCTACATATGTAGAAGGTTCTTATAGTTCCTACTTATTGTGGAACATTACGGAAGAGTAAATGACATGAGTAGAGTACGAAACGCAGTTCTGGCTCAAGAAATGAATTGGAGGGGGTCTTAATTCTTGTTTGTTTGTGGCAGTTGATAACATCTAGTTAAATTAACTGAAATACTGTTAAATTTTCAGATTGTTTCTTCACCATACATAGAAAAAGAGTGTTTATTTTGTTACAGTCCTTCACCATTATTGGCATGTTAGGATTAAAAAAAAGTTGTTTTCTGCAATTTCAGCCATTAAAAGAGAACCTATGCCAGTGCTGGAATGGTTCTGTCATAGAACAAAATTACTGAAGTGGGTTGAGAGAGGAGACTAAGTTGCTTTTGTGTTTGTTTGGTTTTGTAGGGAGAAAAAACCCCAGATTTTTAACAGTATTTAGCTATATTTAACCTTTACCAAATTTTGAGTAACATGTCTTTGAAGAAATAATTGAAACTTTCTGCCCTGGGAGGAAATGACACTTTTAACAGGAGAAAGATAATTTAAAAATCTTGCTTAGAATATAAGATTAGAAAGATGTTAGATAAGAGGCAAACTCTTCTTCCTAAATAAGTTGACAGTTTTGCTAGGGGCAGCGGAAAGGGTTGCTGTGAATTCAAAACAAGACATGTTTTACAAGAGTGGATAAACAGAGTATTTGTTTGAGACAAACATATTTTTCGTTCTACCGTGAAACAGGAGCTTGGGAAGACTTCAACAATACTCCCTGAGAGATTAAGTTGGTATGGGAGAAAATGAATATGCAAAGATGGAAGGAATAAAAAACTTCCATTAGTAGAGAAAAACCCACACAGAGAAGATAGTAATTTTTTTTCCCAAAGAAGGCCTACTGCAAATGTGTTTGTGATTTTCCCTACTATGGGAATCAGTACCATTTTTACAAGATAGTATTGAAACTGAGGACCATGGTGAGCAAGTCAGAAGTCAGGAATTTATTTAAGTGAATACAGTTGTATCTGCCATTGTGAATGGCTGCTGTAATTACAGCTTCTAAACCCCATTGTAGGTTGCAACAGTACATGGTACAATGGAGATCTTCGGAAGTACAATAGTTGTCAACATTCCATTAAAGAAAACAATACAGGTAGAATGAATATGCTTAGATTTCTTTTTACTCTGTATAACTGATTTATAAAAGAAATAGCAGAGAGAGAGAAAAACAAGAGGGCAAACCGCTGTGCAAAATAATTAAAGTTATGAATACTCGAGAAGGGTAAAATACTGCTACAGCGAGGACTATACAGCATTCTTTAATCTATTAAATGCATTTGGGTTTTTAAGGTTGTATATTGAGATAGTGTTATGATTATCAGAGATATCACAATTAATTTTGATTCTAATTTCTGTTAGAAATGAAAGGTTATGTGAGGCTTTTAATTTATTGTTCATGTTCCAACAGGCTCTGTGATAGGTATTTTACAAAATTTGCTCAGTTGAAATTATAAGCAGTTAGATTCTGGGAGAAGTTCAAAGGTGATGGATATTTAGTGTTTTCTTTTTATATTATGTATTTCTGCATTCAGCCAGTGAAGACTGTACCCTACCTGAATCTCACTTGATGCTTCCATGTAAGTTTACTGCCCATGGTTTGTATAGATTGATCCAATGAAAGTATCAGCTAAAAACAGAGCTAGGCATCATTTACTTATTTAATGGGTAAAGATTTTTCCACCAAAAGTGTAGTTTTCACAATCATTTTAGAATTTATATGAAATCCATTGAAGATTTTTACCTTTACCTGTCAGTTTTGCCTTCACCTGTCATCATGAAATATTTCAACTGCATTATGCAGCCTTTTCCTGCTTAAAAAATCTTTATGATCACTGTCCCTATTCTAAGTAACTTAAAAAGTGAAAGGCTCCAAATTGCATTTGAAACTATTGCTATGTAATGTGCTGCATGGTTTTGGTTTACTTGCTTATTTGCTTGTAATCTGGAAATGATATTATAGCAAAACAAACAACACTGTCAAATACATGAACCTATTTTTCCCTCTCCCTAATGTTATGTTGGCAGTCTATACAAAAGTTTGAGAAATACTTGTGTATCTTATGCACAAATGTTAAATAATATTGAAATATAAGTGTATAAAGAATATCAGAATAGGCTTTTAAAAGATTCAGTTAATGTGTAGTGTGGCTTTATTATAAAAATAGCCTGTCACAGCCTGTTAGTCTGCCTCTATCCTCCCTCTGCTGCACTGGAAAAGAGGCCCAACAGTTTATCTAGAAAAAATTAGAAATATTTTTTATTTTGTCTGGTAAAAGTAAGGTGGGATTTTTGCATCCACATATCACATTGGTTTAAGATAACCTTGACTGGCCTTTGGAACTTGATTCCATGTGCCTGGTACTCTACTCAGCCATTGTTACAGGGGTTAGATTGCAAGCTGCGAAAATTGTAAATATGAGTCTGAAGCAGATCAACAACTAAACAAGCACTTAGAATTCTTCTAATGTTTTTTTCATATGTCATCCCTAAGAAAGCAAATGCTTACATTATAAATCAGACTTTTAAACATTGCTTGCTAATGTCTTGTTTTCTTTCTAGGAGATGTATTTCTGCCTAACACAGCAGGAAGAATAGCTGAAACTCTTTAGATTCTTCTTTTTTTCTTTTTCTTCCCCCCCCCCCGAATTATGACTTAAGTCTTACTGGTCAGTGAAATACAAATGCAGAAGTATAGGGAAAAAAAAAAAAGAGAGAACCTAAATCATGTGGAAGTGAGGAAATTTGGGAGGAGGTCATATGTTAGAGAAGGCAGATACTACAACAAATGAGACTCAAAAAAATCTTGTAGTACTACTGGTGATTAATTATTAGGATGTGTTGCTTGAAAGATCACACTGTTCACAAAGTCTTTTTTCTAGTGATGTGATTCTGTGACTTGCACTGTGGTTCCATCAAATTATGGCTTTTGTGACACTGATAGAGCTTTGAAGTGTAACCCCCATCTGGCAGTCATCCTTGAAAAACAGTTTTTTGTTACCAACAAAACAAATGAATAACATGTTCTGGGCAGCCACTGTAATATTGCATTATAAGAGCAGTAATAGGAGCTTTCTGGATGTGTCTTGACAGTTCCAGGGTTGGAGATCATATTAAAAATTTTATTTAGTTCCACTATTGATGAAGTGAAAGACAGAAGTCAAAATCTTTCTCAATGTCTCAGCCTTCTGTAGCAGATTCATAAGGAGAGAGAAAGACACTAAATTTCTGTTTATAAATTAACAGGCTTGTCTCATGATTCCTGTCTGACAACTGTCTACATCACAGAAGATGCAATTACAGTCAGCAGTACTTGGTGTCCTCATTGGTAGTTCCAGCAGAGATGATGAGACTTGCGTAGTTTTGGAGTTTACGTTACCAGTCTCATTATTAGGCGGAGTCTTGAAAATATATTAGCCAAGGAGGGGTGGAGAAAACCTCTTCTGCTCTGGTTTGTAGATCAACAGAAGAATTTGGTTGACAATATCGTGATCATTCGCTACTCAGGAGAAGTAACTTCATTACAAATTAATTTAATTAAATCAAATGAATGTCAAATCAAGGTGTTTATTGAGGTGTTGCCTAGGTTAATTTTTTTGTTTGTTTTTACACAAAAGGAAGAAAATAGTTGTGGTATTCCCTTATGTCACTACAAGATCCCTTCAACCCAGCTATATTTTGTAATCTCAGAGTCCAGCAGCTGACAGTAGGTATTAGTTTGTGCACTAACTCTTGACAACAGCCTGAAGAGATGATCAGTCTCTGCTATTTGCATTTGCAACTCATCATTACAGTAATAAGTGTCCTGGAATTCACTTGGTATTCTCTGGAGGCTCTGTGAGGTGTTACTTAACAAAATAATTTTGCAGGTTTAAAAGATGTTGGAGACAGTGTGTATATATATTTAGTGGTATTAAACTGTTCAAATTGTTAATCCTTTTACTCAACTTCTAGATAATTCATTTCAAATAGCAATTTATAGCATGAAAATCAGTATTATCATTCAGAAAGGTAGTATTACTTAAAAAATCCCTAAGCAATCAAACAAAACTCCACCAACTAACAAGGTAACTGTTAGTCATAGCCTGTCTTGACTATCCCAAAATGTGAAGGGAAGGCAGAACATTTGTATTCTGCTGTGCTGGGTTCAGTCAGGGAAGGGTTAACTCCCTTTACTCTGGTTGCCAGGGAACTCTGTTGCTGGACACTAAGTGAAAACATTGCTAAGGCCTCAGCTGGTGCTGGGGATGGCCTGTACTGAACTCAAGGTCTTTGTCCGCTTCGGATACTGTAGCTGACCCAGACTGACCAAGGAAGTATTTCATCCCGTAGTACGTCATGTTCCGGTCTCTTGGGGTGGGGAAGGGGGTCTGGTAGCCATTACTCTTCCCATTACTCTCTCCTTTACTCCCTTGCTCGTTTACTCCTGGGCACTTGCTAACCCTCCTGCATTAGCTGCTTTGCCAACTCCTGTGCTGGCTCATTCGTGTGGGAGCTGGTGAGTTGTTTTGAGTTCCTGGCTGTGCTATCACTGATAGGGTTCGCTCGGAATCTGCTGCGTCAGCTCCCGGGCTGCAGCTCTCAGGCTGCGATCGCTCTGGGGCTGTGGTTCTCAGGCTCTCGGGGTCTGATTTTCATCACTCAACATCTGGGTGTGTATTGGTCAGTGGATGGTGGGAAATTATTGTATTATATGTTTTATTTTCTACTATTTTAATTATTTATCATTAGTAGTATCTGTATATATTGATTTAGATTTAATTAGTAAATAGTTCTTATCTCAATTTTACGAGCTTCCTTATTTCTTTTTCCTCCGATTCTTCCCCTCCACTGGAGGAGGGGAGGGGGATTTGTGAGAGCGGCTTCGTGGTATTTTGCCAGCCGGAGTTAAACCACCACAGTGCTCTTCCAAAAGTTAAAGCCATTGCCTTTTAAGTTCCTGGCTGTATTGCACTTCTACTGCTCCTATCTCATCAAGGCTACTGCAAAGTATTTGACACTGTCCTGCATGACATCCTTGTCTGTAAATTGGAAAGACATGGATTTGATGGGTGGACCATCCAGTAGATAAGGAACTGGCTGGATGGTCACACGCAGAGAGTGGTGGTAAACAGCTCGATGTCTGAGTGGACACCAGTGACAGGTGGTGTTCCTCAGGGGTTGATGTTGGGACTAATACTGTTTAACGTCTTTGCCAGCGACATGGATGGTGGGATCAAGTGCACCCTAAGCAAGTTGGCTGATGGCACCAAGCTCTGTGAGTGCCATGAAGATGATCAGAGGGCTGGCACACATCCCCTGTGTGGACAGGCTGAGAGAGTTGGGCTTGTTCAGCCTGGAAAAGAGAAGGCTCCAGGGAGACCTTATAGCAGCCTTCCAAGCCTTAAAGGAGGCCTAGAGGAAAGATGGAGGGGAGGGGGCACTCTTTACCAGGGAGTATAGTGAAAGCACAAGGGGTAATTATTTCAAACTGAAAGAAGGTAGATTTAGGTTAGATTTAAGTAAGAAATTCTTCATGAGGATGGTGGTGAGGCACTGGAACAGGTTGCCCAGAGAACTTGTGGATGCCACTGGCGGTGTTCAAGGACAGGTTGAATGGGGTTTTGATCAACCTGACCTAGTGGAAATATTCCTGTGCTGCTCCCAGTCTCTCTCCCTGTTGAATATCAGGCTGCCCACAGCCCTGCTTCTCAGAGGCAAGCACCCACTTGGTAATTGTTCTGCTGTCTAAAAATGCCCATGCTTCTAGACTAGGGCAATGTGTTATAACAACAGTGAAAACTGCACATTACACAGTTGCCTATGGCTGTCAAATCTTACGATGCTGATGCAACAGGTAAACTTCAAGGTGTGGTGTTGGTACGTAAGAGCCACTCATTTCTAACTAATCTAGGTTTTTCTGGTCACCTGCAGGCTTTTATGAAGTAAGGTTGGACATCACAGTGCTAGAACTGACCATTGGCTTTGTAATCAGTAAAACACAGAGAATTTTCTCCAAACTATCTTTCAATTGTTTTATTACAGGTGGCACTGTAGCATGCAGCGCTTCTTTGTGTGCTTGTCTTTCCATTCACAAAATCTTCTGATCAGATTCTGAGGGAAAGAAATGTCTCCAGATACTGACTTCAGATTCCATAAATCCAGCTAGGTTTATAACTTTATTATGTTCTAAACAGAATGTGGATATCAAAATAATGTAGCATTCACCCTAAATGATTTATAGAAATACTCGTGGGTTTTTTTACAGTTAAACCAACTACTTCAGAAAATAAAGCATTTTGAATTAATATTGCTTTTAGTTTCAGAACTGCAGGCATACAAAAGGAATGATATGAAATATGAAGACCTATTGGATTTACTCAGTAGATATTGCCTGAATACTCGTGCAGGCTACCATTCCTTCCTGGATCGTCATCCTTCATGCAAGTTTCATTAACCCCTTTCTGACCCTCAGACCATTTCTGGAACTACACAAGGCAGTGAAAAGTTTGGTCAACTGGGACTGTCATTCTGCTTTTCAAGGAGGTCAAATCTTAGCTTTAAAACAATATTGCACTCCCTGCCATTAATGCTGCTTTGGGGCAAGCGAAAGATGACCCTTGAATCAGGACTAAGCTGTCTGTAAACTCGTGACTTTTCTTCAGATAATCCTTTCCTCTCTGACTTTTCATGGAGCTAGATACCTTGTGAAGTGAAAACTAGGCACAAGCTTTATAGATCCATGGATGCATACATAGTTGTGCACACAGATAGAAGGAAGCAAGAGTAAATGCTACAGTTGTTCAGATCTGAAACATATTTCCTATGAACACAATTTTTCCCCTAGTTTTCACCAAACTAAAAAGACTACAGCTTTCCTGGTTACCTCTGGTACTAGTAATGGGACTTTGGACTCTTGGCAACCATTTTAATTGTCAACAATTCTCACATTTAACATATAAACTATAAATACCCAGTTGCTTCTAGCCATTCCCTTAACCATGGAGCTACTGATTTGTTTAGAGTCATCTACCAGCGAAATAAAAATTAAAAAAAATAAAATTGGTTTACTATATTCTCTTATGATTTCTCTTAATTTTTTGTGGAATCAGTTTAGAACCGTGTTTGCCTGAAAGAGCATTACATAATCAAAGTGGAGTAGTACTATCGATTGCATTGAAAAAGGTAGTGATCTTTTAAGATTTGCTTTGCAATATATAAGTAAACAAATAAGCTTTATAAACACATAAGGAAGTGATTTAAAAAATAATCCATTTGGAAAGAGTCTGTGGCAAAGTAGCCTTAGAATGACAGTCCGGTTCTCTCAGAACTACATTATTCACTTATCTGCAGTAGTTTCTGGTTTCTTGTGAAAAAATTAAGAAAAAATAGTGTGACAGAGGTAAAAAAAGACGTGATGCTAGGCTAAACACATTTCCTTCACCATTTTCTTTTCTCCCTTAAAGAAAGAATATTTTTATTTCTGTTCCGTACACAAACATTATTATAAGATACAACTAACTGTGAAAATATGAAGCAGAAGCTTTAAGTTAGAAGGGATATTTCCTCTGTATATGATATTTAAAATAGGTGTCATAATAGCAAAATACGTTTCTAATATGATAGGCTGCAGCTAATTACGAATATTAAGCTCTTGCTGAAATTGTTATTTCTAAAAATAATCATTAACACTAAAATTCCAGGAAAGTTTAGTGGTTTTAGTTGGGGGGGGTTTATTGTTGTTTGGTTTTTTTTGTTGTTGGTTTTTGTTGTTTGTTGTGGTTTTGTTTTTTTTTTTAATAAATGATTTTGAATTTGGACTAGTATTTTTCATTAAAACACTATACAGTAACTTTTCTGAGCAGTCTCTTATCTGATTGCTTTGTTTGAGGTATAGCTATTAAAGTAGTAATAATAGTGGCAAATAGAGGGGCGGGGGGGGGGGGAGGGGAAGGAGCATGTATCTGTGTATAGTCTTACCTGTATTCTCAAAGAAGACAAAGATAGGGTAGTATTAGCAGTCCCTTTGACAGCAGCTTCCTCCCTATTACTATTTCATAATATCTAAGAAATTATGGTTTTTCCCTCAAAGTGAATGATGGAAGTCTGTAGGGTGTTTCCTCTCTGAAAAGAATTGAAAGATACTGCCTCTCAGGTGAGCATATGTTAGTAGTAGTAGCATATTTTATGGAGGAAAAAAGTCAGTTTTAGATAGTAAGGATGTGGTTTGGCAAGTCAAACCTCACTGGCATGACTGATTGGTGGCTTCTTCCTTGTAAGCACTGGAATTACTACCTTGTATGTATCAGAATTATGTTTCAAAGCATAAGATCTCTAGCTGGGTCCTAATTTTGGTTTTAGCTAAGGTTTAGCTATAAGAAAGGAAAAAAAAAATATCTCATAAATTCCCTGTTTATACTGATATCCACGCTACAATTACCAGGTTCTTTCATGAGGCATTTATGTCCATCAGAAACTGCATACTCTGTTGAACTTCCATTAGAAAAAAATTGTATCTCTGCAAAAGAATCTTTAAAGGTTGGAATTGACGTGAGACTGCGTTATTTGTTAGTTGGCACTGGAACTGGTGGATATTTGCATCTATCTGTTTTTTTTCAGCATAGCTTGATCTTCTCTGGGGTAATAAATCTATATGATCCAACTGAGTACAAGTCCCTATTATTATAAAGTCTGCTGCCAATTGCGGGTGTCAGTTTGAGCTGTTACTGGTTTTTAGGTTTTGGGTTCAACCAGAAGTTGTGTAACACAAGTATATTATTTTTTTTCAGTACAGATCATAAAGTATGAAAGGGCTCTCAGGTAATTTTTTTTAAGGAGGAAAGAACATTAATGATCTTTGTGTGAGCTTTTCCAACACAACAATTGTTTGGATAGGTGTGAAGTGTAACTTTTAATGGTGCATAATATTTGTATTTGCCACATGCATTGTATATTTATCGTTTTTACATTCCTTATTTTCCTTGTTGCCATCCACTCTATTATTTTAGTTAAAACAGAACCAAAGTTTAAACTCAGGCTTATTGTAATGACAATATGAATATGTGTTCTGCTTGTGAAATCGTTGTAGTATGTCAGGTAGTGAAAAAGATAAATATGAGGAAGCTAGCCTGCCTTTTGCTTTCAAATATGTAGAGAATAAGAATTAATATATTGTAATACTGAACTTCTGTATTAAGTTAGTAGCTTCTAGACCAGTAGCTATGGCATTACTTACTGACCCAATATTTTCCATTACATACCCAAATATATATCTATATTTAATGTTAAAATACTAACTCATAATAGTGTTTCTAGGAACCTAAGTAATGTTTTTAATTTTTCATGCACGCCTCTATTACTTTCTAATTAGAAATCCTGATTGCTATAGTTTATAGCACAGTTAAGAGTCTTTGAATAACTGAACACATCTAATTAAAAAAAAAAAGATATGTTGTCGTGGTAACTAAATAATGCGTGATTTCATATTAAAATGGGTAATACTGACCAGCGTTACTGCCCATAAGGCTGTAAATAAATAGTATGTATGAGTGGTGTTGGATTAAATGTATGTAAAGCAAGATGACTAATAAGCTTTCCTACATGTTCTCTCTTAACCTTCTCCCTGAATCCCCAAATAATTACAAAATATATACTTGTAAAACTCTTAAGTTCCAAATAGATAGCAAACAGTGAACGAAACATAGATTTGTAGTCTAAGACATGAATTTTTCATTGAAGCAATAAGAAAGCAGTTACGGTGTGTGTTTTTCTCTTAGACAAATGAAGTAGCTACTGAATTCTGCATGGAAGGCAAATGCTGAGAAATTTAAATAGGACACATTCATACAGAATGTGTTTATACTTGGTTCCATATATCATTTAATATTTAAAACGCCTTTTATCATGTACTGTAGCTCATGGAAGTAAGCTTTCTTCTCATTTTTAGTCGTGGGAAAAGGATTTTCATTTAGAGGATTCTGGGATTTAATTACAGAACTTTTCAGAAGCTCCTCTTAAAGTTAATTCTGATCTGAACTAACCCATATCGTTTCATGTGGACTGTAGGAGGAGGAGGAGAAATGAAAGAGCAGGGTAAGCATGATCATGATATTTCCTGAGAATATCTTCCAGTTTCTTCTTACTTGAAGTTAAGGGAATTCCTCTACCGCTGACTGTACCCAATAGCCTTTTTTGAATCTGTTTCACTTATATGTCCAGTTCTGTATACCCTTTAAGCCTCTACAGTATCTTACAGGAAGGAATTCCACTGTTTTTACCAAGTGTTGTGTGAAAGAAAGACTTTTTTGTTGTTTTGAAACTTTATTCTGTTAGCTTTACTTGATGTTCTTCAGTTCTTGCATAAGAAAAGCTACTGGATGTTTTTTCCCAGATCTTCTGGCCACTCATGATTTTATTATAGCCCACTCTGCTATCTACATTCAGCCATCTCTTTTCTGAGTGAAAAGTTTCATTATCTACTTATTCCTCATATGAATATTGCTTCTTATGTTGAAGATGATGATATGAATGTATGTTTGTAAAACCAAAAAGAAATATGTGATGAAGATATTGTATAAGATCAAATATATTACTTGAGGTTTGTAATTTCTTTCATGATTTGTGCCTTTTTTTTCTTAGTTGTCTATATTGCCTTAATCTTTTAGCAATCAAATAAATAATTTCTTTCTGGTTTATTTTTACATTTATTTCTTTTTTTGTTGTTGTTTTTTTAGGATTTTTTTGATGGTGAAAATAATTCACCTGAAAAAATCTAAACCTTTTTTCTTCTCATGAGAGATTCCAGTATCATCTTTAGGATAGGATAAGAATATAGTATATACATACAGTCATAAGTTCCTATTCTGTCTAGCTGAATGTCTTGACACATCAGTTTTAGTGCTCAAAGGTTAAGACACTTGTTGAAGGCATGCTAGTTGTAAAATTGGTATTTATGATCTCATTACAAGCTGTTCAGCGGAAATGTAATATTTGTCAATAGTTATTGACAATGATTGCATTCTAATTTACAGTGCCGAACATCAAGAGCAAAGTTCATCTCACAGTTGTAAGAGAGGTTTCAAAGTGGTGCTGTTATGATATAGAATATTCGGGTTCTCAAACCTGGAAGTATGTGATTTCAAATGTCTTCCACTAAATGATAGTGCAAAGCATGCTAATGCCAATATACTTACAATGCTCTGAGTTTTAAATCAGCTCTCAAGAAGTCTGCACCCTGGGATTTTAATGTGCACAAGAAGGAGCTGAAGGCAGTATTTGTTTGGCTGGTTTGGATTTCTTCAATCCGTCAGCACTTATGCCCAGCTTTGGTTAAAATTTTCATTTTTAGAGCCACAGAAGTTAAAGCATACAGATAAAATAGTGATCAATTTAAAATAGCAGTATAAGACAGTCCTCTAGATACTCTCCCAAAGGCTGAAGTTATCTCAAAGCCTTCAAGGAGAAAACTCCACAAAAGTAAAGACAAACACACTTAATGTGTATGGTGCTTATCAGTGTGTAGTTTTCGTAGTATTTAGGCTCTTTCCAGAATCGGGGAGAGCATCTGAGGATCATGGAGAATATCTTGCGATTGACTCACACTTAGAGGTGTCCATTTCTCTTTTACCTTGGTTAGGGGAGACAGTATACAATTTACATGGCTGCAGTTAGTGAAATTGTATCCATTCAAGGTAAGCATAAATCGTCGGTCATTTAGAACTGATAGCAGCTCAGTTCTTGTTTATAAGATGAAGAACAGGCTCCTGACTGAAGTACTCTGGTGCTTTCAGCTTTCTGCTACTGTTCTTCATTCTGACATTTACCTTCCTTGTACCTCAGTTTCCCTTTGAAAAAAGGACACAATTTTACTTTCCTTCTCCTGCTTGTCAGACAGTATATCTTTTTAGATTGTCTTTTACTGTGTGTTGAGGTCTCTTGCAACTTCTGCGACATAAATACTAAATGACAGTGTTCCCTATCAGATATGCTGGATTTAAGATACATCACCTTTCTGAGAAATCATCAGTATTTTGTCTAACCCTCCTTCCTTGTTGCTCCCAACCCAGAAAGGGACAGGACAGCAACCTAAATACCAAGTTCCTCACAGTGAGTTATTCAGATAACTGTATGTCCAAATCCACAATATAATTTAAGTCCTCAGTGCTGCTCTTATGAAAGGATTTCACAGTAGTCAGCATGAAATGAAAAAAACTGAAGCTCCTTTTTTTTATTCAGTAAAATTAGCTATGTATAGTTGTCACTAAGCAAGACAAAAGAGGTTCAGCCTGTAGTAAAACTGGAACAAGTTCTTCTGTTTTGTCAATTTCCTTCTTTTTTCACTACCCTTACTCTCATTCATATACCTTTACCAGCATAAAATAATTGTAGTAGCACCCTGAAGAAACGTAGACCATGCACTTCCCATGTAGTGGTGCCATGGCAGGTAGGAATTAAAGCTTTATCAAGATTTTGTCATATAAGGTGGCTACTCAAAAAGAATGTATTAGCCAAGGATTTGAAACTGATCAACAATTTACAGTGTTGCTGTTGTATGACAGATATTATGAGAACGCTAGTAAGAAATACTTTCATCTTGTAATATGTATCTTAACCTCATTAAACACTCAGTGAATGGAGCTTAGGCTTATGTCTGAAAATTAAACACTGATGCCTACAAAAGGTGCCGCGTGGTGCAACTAATACTGGAGAATTTTTGTAATGGAGACTGTAAATCTATTCAAAATAAAAGTAGAGACAATAATAAAAATTTCCAGCATTAAAAATGTGACATATTTTAATTCTTGCTACTTCTAATAAATTCCTCATATTAGTTTTGCTGATTAATTCATGTGGCATGAAGAATAAAAATTGTAGTTGGGACCAGAGAATTAATATTTTCTTGCCAGCTCTCACTGATCATCCTTGCTGACTGTAACACTATATAGTGTTTTCCAAGTACAAAATTGTAATCTGTACTGAAACTTGCAGACTTCTTGGAAGCTCAGTAGTTTTCCAGAATCAAAGGTGGTGTTAAAAATGGTGGTCAAATTCATCTCTCTTACTCCTTTTCCTTTCCTGTGATTAGTTGCATAGGATAGAATTTTTAATCCCTAAAGAATGTGATGGAGGAGTGGCTTTGAAGATTTGCTAGGAGCAGAAAATTAAGTACTTATGAAGATTTTGAATTATCATTGTTGTGAACCCTGCTGTTTACCTTTGTCACTCTTAAAGGTGTTAAGATAGAGTTTGCCACTATGTGCTATTTTTTATTCAAATGTAAGTTATCCTCTTTTATAATGACCGGATATATAAAAACTTTTTTTTTTAAAGTAGAATAAAATAATAGAATTCAGTAGAATAAAGGCAGCTGACAAACAAGGTGAATTTTAATCATTACTCTTTGATAGTCACCTGTTAACAATCATATAAGCACAAAAAATTTCATTTTATCTAGTTATTAGTTTCTGTGGTTAACCACCTATTTCATATTTTCAACTGTTGCCTCCTGTATATCTACCTCATGGAGGAGAAAGCAGTGTCCATCTCTTAGTGGGATCAATCAAGTTGCAAAAACTGAGTTCAGGTACTGCGTGGATGTTTGACTGTCATGCTTACATGAGAAAGACTGTCTTACAGGTTTATAGCAACTCTCAGTCATTTCTTGAATCGTTTTGAACTCTTAAGTGTGCAAGTCCGTTAAGCAGTACACACATTTACTTTTTTCCCAATAAAGTACAAAGCATTGTCAGGAAAAAAAGATTGTGAGGTACATTATTTGGTTTCTCCATGTAATAGTATTTGAAAACAAAGTGAATATTATCAGCTGGGCTCCTTGAGACAAAATAATTAGCTTAGATGCTCCTAACATGTAATACAATAACACACCAAAGACAGAATCCCACATAACTCCTTGTTGCTTTCCCACACAGGGTCCCTGGTATGCTTATATGCAACATCTTTTAAACTCACTGTGCCTGTTAACGTGCAGAAGCCTACGGGTGCTTGAAGTCCAACAGACATAGGTCTGATACTCAAACTGTCGTGTCTGCATGTAAGGTTCCTCCTGTGAGATTAGTAAGTTTTCTTAAGGATCTAGCTCCGTATTAAAGGAAATACAAACTGTCTTCTATGTCTTCCATTGCCTTTTACTGTTCAGATGTGTAGGAGGAGCATCTTCTGACTGAAATGCAGAGTACTGAGCAACAAATACCTTTTCAGCATGTAAGACCTTATGAAGGGTTTGAATGCTGTCAAGGTGGTCTTACTTCTCAGATAACTTTACGGAAGTACAGAGCAGTTTGGGGTTGAAAGGCATTCTTTGGTATGAAAGACAAAAAATTGGAATTTGAGAGGTACTATTATTCTGTTTGAGGTACAATGTGCAGTCATATTGTAAAGCTCCTATGCTACAACTTCCCTGCTCATTAATTACTTAAAATTATGAAGTTATTTTAAGTAGAAGTGCAATGAATTACAAAGTATTTTTATTATACTAGTGCTGTCTTAAAGACAGTTTAAATATTTTTCCTAATAGTTGATTTGTCATTATGACTGCAATTTATGTTCTTGTTAACCTTTACAAGAAAGCTGAAATATGAGGTGATTGAAAAAATGATGAAATTAGCAATACCAAATGGACTTGTATATGACTTTCAGAGAAGGTAGCAGTGAATCCAATAGATTATGTTGTAACAACATTATATTTATATGGGTCCATTGTAATAATTGCTGAAGAGCCTGAGTTATGTTGGCATTTTTAGATGGAATTTGTGATCCATTTTTTATTAAAATCTAGAACCACCTACAGAAAATTGGTTCTTGTTTATACAGAGCCACAAAACTCTGTTCTTGATCTCACAGAGGGCATGTCATCTCCAGTAAGGGTCTGTAATTGGTACGATGACTTGATAAATACTAGAAACATCTCCCAGATAGTCATAAAACGCAGCAGGGGTGAAATCCACCCCAGAGCTTTCTGGCATATTTTAAACTGTTGCCATGCCATCCTGAAACATTACATAAAGTCTTCAGTAGCCCTGTTTGAATTTCCCATCTGAAATAGTGTTTACTGCATTTAAGAAATTTTCCATAAATGTTATAGATATGTTTAACAGCAAAACTCCTAACGCTTCTTTTCAAACTTTTATTTTTCCCTTGTGAGGTTTTTTCCTCCCTGCCCCCCCCCTTTTTTTTTTCTTAATCTTTCTCACTTAACTCCCTGACACAGAGGAATTCCTATCTGCAGCACCTCTCCCTGAAGCTGGTGACTGAAAGTGTCTGATATCCTTAGTGGAACTGTCTTTCCTTATGCTTTGTTATACCAATGACGACATTCAGAAGGACATGAAATAGACAGTGTTGCTCCACTTCTGCAACACTGCATCTTCTCATAAACACATTCCCATGTGGTCGCATTTAGGTCGAAGGGGTTTATGTAGAACAAGTACATACTCTTATACCTAGTGTGTTTTCCAACATGCTGTCTGCTAGATCCATCCCAGAATGTAAAGAATCACACAGTTGATTCAATTAACCACCTAATTTCTTATAGGCACTTATAGGTCATATGGTAATTAATTCTGCCAATGTTTTCTGAAGAAATATGATGACAAAGAGGCATGACTAATCATATTGTTCTTACATGCTTTAGAATACATCAGTGTTGTTACTTTATAACAAGCATTTCTATCCCTTTACCTCTCATTCCTGCTCAATTGCATTTCTTTTTCTGGAAACACTAACTTCTGAGATTAAAGGCAAACCAAACACTGGGGTTTACATGAGAAAATGTTGTAGCTACTTTTATGATTTTATGCATGAACGAGTAAATGCATGTTCTAAACACATTAATAAACCTTCATGTATCATATAATGAATATATTTTTACAGTGACAAACCCATTCATTGTTCATTACAAATATTCTTTTACCTCAGCAACAAATGGGAAGAAAACCCACAAAGCTGTCACAGTTTAATGTACCTTGAGACTGAATACTCTTTAAGCCTTTTCTTTTATAAAGATATTTTTTACATGAAAAAAAAAAAGTATCAGGGAAGTTTGAATAGCTTAATACTTACATAGTGACATAGCGGGGGCTGAACTAGATGATCTCTAGAGGTCCCTTCCACCCCCTAACACTCTGTGAGTCTGTGACACATACAAAATCAGCAGTACCGAAAGTACTTTTTCCATTAAGGAGCCAACCAAAAGAAATTTACATAATTAAGGGAGATTCACAGTAAAATGAATAATTGTAGACAACAAAAATAGAAACTTAGTTAAAGAACTCGTAGGAATTTCAGCGCCAGCTTTTTAGATGCACTGTAGCTGTTTTCAGACCATAACATTAAGTTGTAACTACTCAGATGGCTGTGGCAGAGCAGCCTTACTTCCTTTCTTAGAAGATACAACCAGCGCTGGTCTTGCTAGTGCAAGGGAGACATGGACTTACTGGAGCAAACCCAGTGAAGGGCCACAGAGATGAAGTATCCGGAGTGTCTGACATATGAGAGACTGAGAGAGCTGGGGCTTGTCAGCCTGGAGAAGAGAAGGCTCAGAGGGCTTTATGCATGTGCATAAGTACGTGATAGAGGAGTAAGGAGGAGAGAGCCAGACTCTTCTCAGTGGTGCCCAGTGACAGGACAAGAAGTAGTGGGCACAAACTGAAACACAGGAAATTCTGCTTAACCATAAGTAAAAACTTCATCACTATGACGGTGGTCACGCACAGGAGCAGTTTGTGCAGACATGTTGTGGAGTCTCTATCCTTGGAGATACTCAAACCTCCACTGGATGTGGTCTTGAACAGCCTGCTGTCATGACCATGCTCTGAGTAGTGGCTTGGTGATGTCCAGAGGTGCTTCGCAGGCTCAGCCTTTGAATCTTTGAAAATATATTGATGAACAGAAAATGGCAAAATGAGTAGATGTGGATAAGAGATATCAATCAAAAAATCCTGCCTTCGTTGAGCATTGCTCCGTACCATGCTTCTTGCCTCATCCTTTTCATTTATTTAATGAGAGGCTGCTGAGGTCCGGTGCAAGCAAATGCAAAAGTGGTAGAAAGTAGAGGAATTCTGACTTCAGGTCATGTCTGAACTTTTTATGTTCTTTTTTTACTTGGTAAGTTCTTTATAGACATTAGGTAGCCATATACAGGATGAATAAGATGAAAATGTCATCACAAAAAAATAGCTGTCTGACAGTTGCATTAAAAAATTATCAGGTTACACTTGTTTCTCAATATAATAACTTCTAGAACTTTGGTGATACCAGTTGGAAAAAGAGAAAGTTATGTCAGTGGCACCTTTTTGTAACTTGATTGAAATTATCAAACAGCTGCAATGGCTGTTAACTGAAGCAAATTTTAATTGTGACAGTTATCATTTAGTTAGCTGATGCACGGAAAGTATGTGCCTGAAAAAATAGAGACGAGGTTTTATCATTGCCTGATGGAAGCTGACAGTTTCTTTTTGCTGCGCCATTCCTGTGACAGGCTTCGTTGGCCAGGCGTTACGGGTCTGTCTCTGGGCCCATGAGTAAGCAGCGGCCCATGTGGAAGCCAATGTCACCACAGTCACGCAGGTGCTCTTTGGAGCCAGCTTTCAGTTGGACTGAGGTGCTACGTTGAACACTTTGTTCTAGGCAGGTTCTAGTAAGGGTAATTACAGTCTGTTGGGTGTTATTATCCCCTGCACGTGTAATTTGCTGTGCTATTCACTTCCGGTCTTGTGCAGTTCCATGAACTGTTGCTAATCGCTTTATTTTATCCTTAGAATGCTGTATTTTAGTAGGAAATGAAATGATTCTTCTCTTCCTTCCTCCCATTCCCCTCTCCTCTCTCTCTTGGATGAATGTGTGTGCATATTTATTAACACAATTGGCCACTCTTATTACAAGCCTTGCTAATTAAAAACTGGAATATAGCTTATCAGTTTTTTGTGATACATAGTCTAATAATTTTCAAATTCCCTGTTTTTCCAAGTATTTCAAAGAGAATTAAAGAGCGGCACGTAAAATAGCTAATATCTCATTTCTCCAGCAGTGGAAGGCATAGTATGTTTCAGTTACATTCAGTGATATGAGAGGTATGCCTTGACCGTGTCACAGTTACAGCAGCTTTGTTGAAAATGCAGTGTGTTGCATTACCGGTGTATCTCACTGGCCACTTTAATGTCGTTTTAAGCCTGTGCTGATGAAACTGATACCTGAAGGGCACAACCTTAGCAATACAGCAGAAATCTATGATACCTCTGTACCTCCACAGAACGCTTTCAGACAAAGCACGTTTTTAAACCAAGATAAAATTAAATCAGAATAGCAGAGAGGAGGTACGTATCAACCACTGGCTTTCCGGGCTACATTTAGGAGAGGTTTGTGCGGAAAAGTAATTTGTCTTTTTAAACAAGATTGAAGCTATCTACTTCCAACACAGATGAGTATAGAAATAATTTGCTACATTGTTTGAGCCTGCAGGTCTGTTCTGAAATTTGCTTGTGTGCTTCCTCCCAAAGATAAAAATCACTCATGGAAACCACATGTTTTGGATTGAGCTTGTGCATAAGTGCTCACCATGGAGTCCCTAAAGTAAGAATACTGATTTTGGTGGAAAAAATAACATTATTTATTACAATCTGCACTGATTTTCCTTTTTTTATTATTTTAAGTGTCTCTGATTGTGAACCTCATTTAGTTTGCTTTGTTATTGTTTACCATGACTCAGATCCCCAAAGATATTGAGATGCCTGACTTCCACTTCAGTCTGTTTACTGTGAGTCAGTTGCTTAAACTGAGTTTAATATTAGATTGCATTTCAGCTTCTGAGCCTATGTAGTTGTAGAAGAATAAAACTCTGAAACTATTGTTTTGCTTTTTAAAAAATGACATATTTTTCAATAATTCTATATGCATTTGAAATAACTAAAAACTTTTTAAAATGTACGAACAACTTCCCTGCCTCTTGGTAACCTAATCTCATTTATGATTTTGGTCATAGGTGTACAGCTAAGGACATCAGGACTCTTTAATTTCTTTGAACTCACCCAGACACTTGCAGATCCTCTATTTTGTAAGCATCTTTAATCTGAGTGATAGTATAGAAATAGATGTATTGCTTTTCACTTAAGGTTAAATTTAAACATTTTAGCATCACTTTATTTCAGCAATAGTTATAAATGTTTCTCACTTTCATATGCAGCATAAATATGCAAGAGAATTAAACACTATCTCATTTATGGTGCTGAAAAGAAAATGGCTGGAGCAGATTTTGTAATATCAACCGTGCTAAAGGGATTACTTGATTTGAAGAGAGATGCTGAAGTTTTTAATGTCCTACTCATGTCAATGTGAAGTAACTATTAGACCTGAACTTCAAATGTCATAAAAATATATATCCTGCCTTGCAGTATATCACTAAATACTGTTCATGATAACCATGAAGAAAATACTAAAAAATTTTTAACTTCAAGTTGCAGGTGAGATTTAATGTCAAAAATTAAATTTTAACTTCTGAACATGAGATGGTTATTGTCATTCTCTTTTCTACTATTAAACATTCACTTCCTACTCTCCTCAAATGATGGTTTATTTTTCTGTATCATGTCATACAAAACTTTTTTTTTTTTTTAAACCCCTTCTTGTGGCATAAAATTCAGGTAGTATCCTCCTATGTTGCACAAGTACTGAGTATAACATTAACAAGCTAATGACCTTTATGCATGTTGCTGATGACATTTGGTGTCAGATTGTTTCCACTTACCTTGGTTAATGGATAATTCGGACACATGATGGAGGAAAATGTCATGCTTTGAATATAATTTGAAGGTTCAGTGTCTGAATGAGTCTATTCCTCTCTGTCACTGGGATTTATCAAATTTCTGAGTACATGACTTCTCATGACAAGTATTCAGAAAGCTCATTAACACTGAAATACCTTTGATACGTATTTTAGAAACTCTGCATTCTGCGGTTTAGCATCTGTATATGAATTAGCATGTGGAGATATGAGTAATTGTTTTAATGAAAATTTCACCTCTGAACCACTTTCTTCTGAGTTCATTGTGAATATAATTAGGTCTGCCATTGTCCTCTCCCTGTGAGACTGCAGATAAGGGGCAGAAAAGAAAATATTCCTTTGCTATAATCCTTCTGCTTAAGGATGATAGGGAGGCACTGATGAATTCGGCACCATTTGTGTTTTCTGAACTAGAAACCTTCATATAATAAAATATTATATAATATCTTTTTTAAGAAACACTTGTTTTTTAAGTAAGGAATAAATCTTTTAAACAAATACACTTTAGGGCACCCACTATAATAAATGGAGAAACATATTCCGTATTCTTCAGTCCCACACAAAGAAAAACTTGAACATGTACTTCATTTGACCTTTCATTATTAATGCCTGAAGGAACGTGTTTTCTCTCTCTCTATGCCTGTGTGGACCCCCTGGTGGTGGTTTGTAAAATGCATTAATATGACAATAGCTATTACTTAATTCTTTTTCTTTATGTGAGCAGTTGCTGAAAGATTTTAACTTTGGAATTTATAATAATTAGGGATATTAATAACATCCAATAAATATATGGATATTAATAAATAAATATAATATTAATTAATACCCATATATGAGGGATATATTAATGGATATATTCCATATATATATGAGACTTTGCTTCATGAGAAGTTTTGCAAGGCTTTTAATTTTTAGCATAGCTTAGTTAATGAATGTTAATAGTTAGGCTTTAGCAGAACTCTGTCAATGTTCATCAGTTTGTCATGTAAAGGTACTTTATTTGAGAAGCTGTCTGAAAAGGCCATTGGTTTTTATTTGAGGAGTTCAGAGGGAATGATTATTTAATGGGAGGGAGTTTACTGGTTTGTCAGATTAGATGCTTGCTGAAAGCAAAGGCCTACCCAAGTATCTGTTTCTTATTGAAGCTCCATCAGAAGCTTTCAATTAAGCCTTTGTTTCATGCTGGGGTTGCATTTCACTCATAGTCACCAACAGAAAAAACAGTTGCTATTTTACGGTTTTGTAAATTGAAAGAGTAACAATCCATTACCAGGACAATATATGGGAGCAAATGAAAAGGGCAAGTTACAGGAAAATGCTTGAAGGCATCAAGTTTTGTCTTTTTATGCATAAATCTGCATCACAGGAAGAGAAACGGCTCTAGGCATCTTGGATAAAGTTCAGTCAGAGTTTTTAACAGGCAAAAGTTTTTTTAAAAAGTTTTTAAGTCAGTCATTGTCTGTCAAATATACTGAAATGAGGAACCAAGTAATTAATAATGAAATTAGGTGAAAATAAAGATGAGATTTCTTCAGCTGAAGTTTCTATTAGAAGTTTATAACAGCACAACCTGCCTATTTGAAGGGTTGAATAAAATTATTTAGTATCCTTGCTTTTTAAGTGCTGCTTGTGACCCTGAATTGTGACCTTGAAAAAGATGTTTTACTTCCTTATCAATTAAAAATAGTGATACAGATAGAAATATATAAACACGAACAAGCAGTTTCAGAGAAAATCTGGAGAGGCTAATGTGTCATTTTTCCAATACATGTGAAAGAATTAGTATAAATTTTATAAAGACAAATTGATAGATATAATGTGTTGTGCCCTATGTATTTACTGTGTGTATGTTTTAATTTCAGATTTATCTGGTATTCTTAATTGTTGTACATGCAAATGTTCCTGAAGAGAAAATTTTTATGGTTGTTTTATTTGTTTAAATATGAACTACCTCATGACAGATGACTGGTTAGCTGGTACCGACAATTTTTCAGTAGGACAACAGACCAAGTAATTTGGTGTGCAGAGTGTTCTCTGGAGGCTGAAAAGTTCAATTTCTGTCCATTTTAGCCAATTAAAGAAATTAGATGTAGGAATATAACTGCCATTGCTAGATGGTTGTTCATGCCAAAGTAGAGTAATTCAGTATAATCAGAGCAAGATAATGATCACCTCAGCTAACCCATCAATAAAACACATTGAAAAAATTTTGGCAGGCTTGTCAGTCATGACATGAGAGGTCAAGCACTGGAATTTGGTAAAGAATAAGGATTCCACAAGAAGAGAAAATGATCAGATTTATCTTTGAAGGAATGTAGCAGTATGGCTTTCTGAAATACTGTTTGCACTGGTAGAAATTTCTGTACTACACAACAACCAAGGAGTCTGGAATACAAAGTTACTTCTGTAAAACTGCTCCTGTAAAGCTCATTTGGATGGGTATCATAGTGAGGCAGTGAAAGTATAGTTATAAGAAGAGGCCTGGTAAAAGAGAAGAGGTGATGAGAAAGATGAGGAAAGACGTAGATTTTTGTATATGTATACAGAAGTACTTGTTAAATTTTAAGGTACTTTTAAGACACACCTAAACAACATTCATTAAGCAGAATTGCATAAAATGGGTTACTTTGCTTTCTTTACTCAGTAAAACTGTAGGGGACACAAAATTATTTTGTAATGCATCAACCTTGTTTGTGCTTTGAAGTTGGACAAGTTACCTAATGCCATTATGGAGCTATACTTTAAATGAACCTTGATTTCGAACCTTCCTTGTAAGAGGGACATTACACTGATGTGACCTGCATCAACTGTCTGCTGATCACCATGGCAGTGGCTTGGCCCTGCATGGCCCATCAGAGTGTTTCATGATGTTGGCAGTGCTCACTTGGCCACCTGACCTCCCAAGGGCGACCGTCCCGCAAAAAACATTCTCATAACTCCATGTAACCAGAAGATTTGCAATGAAGACTATCGGGGCTGGAGCACATCCGCTATGAGTACAGGCGGGGAAAGTTGGGGTTGTTTAGCTTGGAGAAGAGCAGGCTTTGGGGAGACCTTATAGCAGCCTTCCGGTACTTAAAGGAGGTCTACAGGAAAGGTGGGGAAGGGGAGGCTCTTTATCAGGGAGTGTAGTGACAGGACAAGTCATAGCATAGCTTCAAACCGAAAGAGGGTAGATTTAGATTGGCTATCAGGAAGAAGTTCTTCCCGGAGAGGGTGGTGAGGCACTGGAACAGGTTGCCCAGAGAAACTGTGGGTGCCGCATCCCTGGAAGTGTTCAAGGCCAGGCTGGATGAGGCTTTGAGCAACCTGGTCTAGTGGAGGGTGTCCCTGCCCATGGCAGGGGGGTTGGAACTAGGTGGTCTTTAAGGTCCCTTACAACCCAAACCGTTCTGTGATTCTTTGATTTTGCAACTCTGGTTAAGGTGCTGACATAACCGTTAGTATTTCTATGTTGATATTTACAGAAGTAGATAGAATTGAACTAATGGTACCTGAAATTTTGGGGGTTCGTTATGGGGGTTTTTTGGGTTTTTTTGTTTGGTTGGTTTTTTTTACATTTGCCACTTCTTCTATGTCATGTTTAAGACACTTGGGAGACATGTCTTTATTTGTCCAGTTAGGTAACAAATGCCACTCCTATAATTCAGATAAAACAGAAATATCTTTTTTTTTTAATAATATGCACAATTATTTTGGGTAGAGTTAGTACTACAGTGATATAGCTGTCACCTAGGTAAAGCAAGAGTCTGCACAGACTCAGGGAGATCCAAGAGATAATGGCAATGAAAAGATAAGAAGGCAGATTTAAAAAAAAAAAAAAAAGGGGGAAAGGGAAGCTAGTCCTTTTCCATGAATCTTTCATAGGACTTACTGAAGTGTATAATATAGGCAGACTGAAATTATGATTTGTTAAGTTTGTGTGGTGGGGGGTTTTGGTAGCAGGGGAAGGGACACAGGGATAGCTCCTGTGATTTTTCTTCCCAGGTTGAGTCTGTTTTGCCTGTGACCCTAACTGGTGAATAATCCCTCCCTGTCCTTGTCATGACTGATGCACAAGTCTTTCCTGATACTTGCTTCTCACCATCCCACTGGGGGAGGAGTGAGTGAGTGACTGCATGGTGGTAGATTGCTGGCTGGGCTGAAACCATGGCAATGGTTTATCAAAATGCCTTTCAGACTGTTTGCACTGTATTACTTTCATTAAAAATATTTTACTTTGAATTTTTGAAGGATTTCTGAATAGCTGTATAATAGGAATAATTGAAATTTAGCTGGTGGCTTTATGAATGCTTCTCAACATGTGTCCTCCTTATAATTTACATGACCAAATATGTAATAGTTCTGGTATGTGAAGGCCATTTATCACTTTGTTGATCTTTTGTCTTTATCAAAAAAAGTAGATGAAAATCAACAGTTTTTTACAAAGCTTTTAGCATTTATTTTGTGATCCCTAGTTATGTCATGCAAAGATTATTAAGCTTTTATCTTTTTCAAAAAAAGTAATTCCCAAAGCCAAATTGCTGTCTTTGAGAACTCATGATGGGATATATGGTCTGTCACCTTCAGGTCATGAGTTTAAATTCACCCAGGTCAATTGCATCTGAAGTTCATTATTATCTAATAGCTCACTGAGATAGGAAGCTTGTACTACAGTGGTTTTGATCAATAAATAAAGTTTCCATTACTGTTACTCCACACTTTTCATCTTCTCTGAAGTTATTGCATCCATGTCATAACCTGAGACTCTTTAATTTTACAATTCTTCTGTCTTCCTGACCCTCGAGCTACAGACATCTCTGAATAATGTATGGTTTTCCTTTCTGGATCTCAACCATAGTTTGAACCCCTACAATGCTTTTGGTTGATTAGGGGCTGCATGTCCAAGGTCATGATGTAAAGCACAGTCCCTTCATGATTAATGAGTTTCAGTTCCATTACTTCCTTTGGATGAGCAAAGCAGAAATGCTGTAGGCCTTACGCTTATTCAATAGATAGATTAAAAAAAAAAAACAAACCAACAACAAACAAAAACCCCAACCATACCTAAACAAAAACTGTAGAATAATGATGAAAGAACATATACATAAAATCCAAATAATTTTTTTCTCTACATCATGTAATTTTTTGAAGTTGATCAGATGCTGGATTTGAAAGAATGGGCAATTTTTCCAGAATTTGTGGTTTGTGATTCAAACAAAAGGCAGATTGAGAACTGCATCATGAAAATTAAACCATCTTTTTATAAGCCGCTAAGAGAGAAAAATATCCATTAAAATAACTAAGGGAAATAGTCACTTCTTCGGGATCTCTCTTCATCATCTGAAAGAAGTTGAAAACTTACATACCTAATACTTTTCATTCAAGGTGAATTAGCATGATGCATTTCTATTATCACTGTAATTGCTGATGGAAAGGAAGAACTAATAAATGGAAATGAAGAACAGAACTGAAGTTCATGTCTCTTACCAAAAGTGACGGTTATAATAACTCATTAAGATAATAATGCAGTATCTTCTATGTAGGTACTTATTGGTATATTCTGAATAAGTCAAAGTGAGATTTCAAATGTCTCTGAATCAAATAATCTCACATACATTGTTCTTACTTCTCAGGAGTCTCTGTTTGCCACTAACAAAGAATGTTTATAATTAAGCCTATTTTTTATTTTGAGTCATAAATTTTAAAGTCCTTTTCCTTTCAGTACCACAGCAGGCTTTTACAGAATGCTTATTGATAGAGTTTATATGTTTATAAGTATTGATAACTGGGCTCTGATAAAAAGAAAAAAATGAAAAGCTTTTGCACATCTTTACACACAAAGTTCATAAACGAAATATTGTTGAAAGTATTTTATCCTCTCTCACTAATCCGCCCACATTAATCCATCTTGAGAGGGAAAGACGCAGTTAATTTAAATTAAGTACTTACGAAGAAACCTTTTCATTTATATGTTGTCTTAAGTAAAGATTATTACAGTTGGTAAATGTTTCTTAAAACTGAAATAGAAATGATTGCAAAATTACTTTTGTGTGAGAATCCGCAAGTTCACGGAAGGGGACATGACTATCCAGATTTTGCTTGCTGGTGTCCTAGTACTTAAAAAAAATCACACAGAAGGCTTTTAATGAACAATTAAATTACTCTTTTGTGTATTTTCCAATCCTACTTTTCAAAAGTTGGTTTCTGACCGGGGTTAGGGAAGAGGATTGAATATTAAATAGAAAACCTGAGTGTGTATCCTGTTCAGGAGCCAAATTGAGGATTAGAAGTCAAAAGACCTGCTGTGAAAGCAAATTCTGATGGGGATAAAAGTTAATTTATATGTATAGTGAAAACATTCTAAAGAAAGTAATAATTTTCTTAATTTCAACCTTAGGTTGATAACTAGCAGAAGTTTTAAGGAATGTCCTCATAGTTTTAGTATACTAAGATGTTTCAGACAGTAAGTTGCAAGGAAATATCTGTAACTGATCATCAGGTTTATTTTTCAGTTTTTCCCATGATTTTAGCCTAGTGATATCATACTCTTCACTGTTTCAATGATCGGAAGGAAACACAGATTATGATGTTTCTTTGCTCTGAGGTAGTGTTTTAACACCTCTGGACTGTTTCATTTGAGTTCATGAAATTGATCAAATAATGAAGTGTTTTCCACCTATTTTATCCTTTGCTTTGGTATTCAGAATTACAGTTATTGGAAAAACACCAAAAAGAACTTACTTTCATTTTGCCGTCAGCATACTGGAATGACTTAATTTCATGCAAATGAGAAGAACCCAAGAAAATAAAAATGCTTCATTCATGGTAGAAAAAATTTAAGTCGTTCTCATGAGTAAATTAATACACAATGTTTATATTTAAGTAATTGCCATAATATGATAGTACAGCTCACAGAATACATATGGATTGTAATTTGTAAGTGTTACTACATCTAAAGTAATGTTAAGATAGCAATTTTGAATTTAATATATAGGACTGGGCGATACGAATTTAGTGAAGCTAACCCACTTAACCATGGGCCACAGAACATCCATTGAGGAAGAGAGCTAATGGCTTCACTTGTCTTGGCATGCCTTTCGGTATGAATCTGCCCTGTTATAGGAAGTATGAACCCAAAAATGCATGAAAATCAAAATAAATTTAAATTATATAATTACATAATTTTATATTGCTATTCTCACAACAGGAGGAGATCTTGTCCAGACCCAACTTAACATGTATTTGCATAATAAAGAAAAGCTCTTCTTTCCCTATATAGTTTGCCATGTAAGGGTGAAAAAAAAAATCCATTATAGCATTGTGATTATTACATAATAAATCAGAAAGAAACAATAAGACATTGTTAACTATAAAGAGTTAACTGCCCTTGGGACAGAGAGAAGGAAGTACTTTGTAAGTAAAAGTAAAGTGCTTTGAAAGTGCCAGGTGAATCCTTGATACTGAAGGAGAAATTATAATGTTGATATACTGTGAAGCCTTTTGTCTCCATTTTCAATTATGATATGATAGAGAAGGGAATTCAACAAGGAATAGAGGGAATTCATATCATCAAAGGTATAAGACTGAATTATGAATTTGGCACAAGCATCTTGAATATCTTTGCAGTTGAGAGGGAAAAAACAGGTTTATGCTAAGAGAGATTAAAATTATAAAAATTCAAAATTGTATTAGTTGTAAAACTAAAGCTTGTCAAGACATAGCCTAGATGTGATGACTCATTAAGAAATAAGATTTTAAGATGATATGCAGGTTAAAAGCCTGTATTGATAGACATAGATTTTGGTGACGAGAATGAGGTAATAAGGGGAAACAGTGGGAAGAATTTTTGTTTCAGACAACTGAATTTAACCTTACAGATGGACATCCAGTTAAACCTGTATCAAAAGGTCAAAGGGAATTCTTACCATTGTCAGACTGCGTGTGACCATCTGACATTAATCTGAGCTAACCACCCAAACTCTTTTATAGCTGTGACAAATAAGACACAACTGGGAAACCATTATTCTAAAATAGTGATATGGAACAGATCAGGGCCTAAAAACATTGTGGTTTGGGTTTTTTTTTCCTGAAATGCATGTAAGGAGGGATGTGGTTTACAAGTACAAGCATAATATACGTAAACTACAGATGCCTGTAGTTACATGTGGTAGATTTCCAGTAAGAATACAGTGCTGGGATGTGTTGCCATGTAACAATAAAAAGTAAATACTCTTTTAATTGTTTCATGAAAGAAATAAATTAAATGGAAAATGTGCAAGGTGAAGATGACTGGTAGCCAGGGAGAAAATCGTCACAGGATTTGATACCGTATTTTTATGTTTAGAATAGACTGACACAGTGATTCAGGTGAGGTAAAAAGAAAGTTAAAAAAGGATGGAATAGTAGAAGAAAAAGAGAGTAGGAGAAAGTTGGCTTAAGAATGCTAGTAAATGAAAGAAGGAAAACAGGACACTTGTTGGTATTAGAATATACAGAAGATGTATATAAGATTTGTTTTAATGGTTTCTGGACAATATATGGAAACCCAGATAGGGGTTCTGTGCCCATAGAAATTGAAGAGAAACTACACAACAACAAAAAAAAAAAAAAGTTACTGGAGAGGAAAGGTGAATGCCTTTTTCTTTAGAAAATGGAGGGGACTTGAGAACATTTGTGCCATGATGTGAAAGGGGATAAAGGGTGATAAACTCTGTGGGAGAATGGTTTGCAGAAAGTGGCAAGGCTTTGAATAACATCTCCTGTTGCTGCTGCTGAGCAAGAAGCAACATTGTTCTGCCACGGCTGGACATTTCTTATGCTCTTAGAGTAAGACGCAGTTGAGAAGAGTGAAAATTAAAGGGGAAAAGTAGGGAGGAATTTAGATTTGGCATGATAAACTGCAGTAGAAAATTTAAACCTACTCTGATGTCAGAAAAGGTCTCTGACCCATAAGTTAGGGGGAACAGCAGCTGCTGAAGTGAGGAGAGTGGTGCGCAAACAAATTGTCAACCCAGCACAAACAGAATTGCTCACGGCAAGAAAAAAGCTATCCCTTGCTTGCTGAATTACTGAGTGAACTTAACTACCAATTTATTGGGCCACAGGTGACTAACGTGACATGGTCATGGCTGAGACAGCTGCAGAACTGATTTCTGTGGCTTACTTTCAGAGCTTAATACCAGGATGGAGAGCTGCAGTGAAGGACTGAGTGATCACTTTGCTTTGGATCACATTCAGAGCCAGCTCAGTGGGGACACTGAACCATCTGTCAGGACAAATTGAGGAAGGACATAAAGCTCTAAGTCCCAGAAGGGGGAGGAGTTAGAAAGAGAAAGCAAAGGCTGGGGTAGAGTGAGGAAGAGCAGGGGAGGGTGAGCCTTGGAGACCCCAGACTCTGAGCATTAGCTGATACAGGGATGGGCGAACACATTCTCTGTCAGCCTTTGCACACCAGCAGGACAGCCCCATGCCCTGGCCCTGTGCATGGGCTTGCAAGGCTGACTGAGATTCTGCAGACCTTCTCAGGTCAGAGCAAACTCAGGAAACTGGGAATGCTCATCAAAAGGGATCTGGGAGTGCTTGCAGTAACTACATCACTATTTTGTTAATACTTACTTTATGCCACTAAGTTTGTTAGAGTTACCCACTGCCAATTGCCAGTGTTCCTTAAACAGCTGTAACCTTTTCTTTCCCGCTGTCAACATTAAGAGTTGATAGAATAAAAATTGAGTGATTGAGACAAGCATGACATGGAGAGAGAACACTCTTTGTCTCTGGATGAAAAATAGAGGGGAAGAAAGCAGACTGAGGTGAATGATAATGTCAAGCGTTCTGTCTTTTTTTTTATAAAAAAATAAGGTGAACTTGTCTATAGAAGAGAAATGAAAGGAATACTGGATAAACAAAACCAGCTTACGGACAGTACTGGATGTTACAGGTGTTAAAGGGTATAACAGAAAAGATTTAAACTTGAAAAACTGAAATACTTTGATAGGAATAAACCATATGTGAATGGTGTGTGAAGAAGTCATGCTTTTTAAAGAGAATATGATGTGAGAGCAGGAGAAAGCAGAGAAGAAGGTGACACGTGGGCAAGTGTACCGTCCCATGGAACTGTTGCGACAATAAAGAAGATTTTATTTCAAGGCTGAGGTTATAGGGACTATAGAAAGATTACTGGTAAGATCAAGTTTCATGAAAGTTCTTGTAGCCGGTAGAATAACTGAAACACGTTTGTCGAACAAAGAAACATGCAGTAAATATCAATCAGAGGTTAAAGTGGAAAACAGAAGGAACAAATTTGGTGGATGGAACTAGCAGAAAGAGAGGAGAGGAGAGATTCTGATTGACATCAGTGGCAATCATAATGACAGTTAATGTAAACATATATGTGGTACGTAGCAGTATGCACATAGTTGTGAAGCAATAGGTTAACTGCTCTTTGTACACTTCCTTGGTCTCATGAATCTGTGAGGAACATAGTAAGCACTGACGTAATGAGTATGTCTCAATTGTCTGCTGCCTCCTTTAAAAAAAATATTGACCTAAGGAATCCCTTTCTCTAATGTAACTATCTTCACATTAGTATCTTGAGATTACATTGTGCGCTTACCTTATTTTCCAGTCGGCGCTCTAGAAAAGACATGAAATTCTGTCTAAGCAAATACATTTAGTAGGGTTTGCATTATTCCCTGTTCCTCCACTGTAGTTCACTGATCTTCTAGTGGATTCTTAATTCAACAGAGTACATTTATTCTAGAAAGCACCTCAGGGAACATATGATTACTGAAACACCTTTTTTTCCCTTGATATGAAAGGTAGACAAAAAAGCCAATGAATCAGCATGGTAGCTGTTTACAAGAGATGATGGCAAAATGTATTTTGTATAACAAGTTATCATCATAAACTGTTTGTAATCTCAGCATTTTACCAACCCTGCAGTTATGTTTTATTATAGGCTTTACACCTCCAAAAGATAAAGGTGGTATGTACAAATTTGTTTAAACCCAGCTATTTTAGCACCTTTTCTATGGCCATTTTTTATTGATTTTGCTGTTAGCAATTGTTAGAAAAAAATAATATTAAGGTAGCAACATTTTCCTTTGTTGGAACAGAAGCAATATGTGCTAGAGTGAAAGGGATTGAGAGCTTAATCCCCCACACTGGGAGAGGAAAGGTTAATGGGAGCCAGAAAAGCTTTCTCAAGAGCGCAAGAGTATGGACAGGTAATGAAAGTATTACTGTCTGCTGCTTTTGCGTTCTTTAAAAGTATACAGGGAAAAAACAACAGAAAAGTCCAGAAGTGGGTCTGTGCTTCAAGACGGATTGGAAATTTAGAAACATGTCAGGGAAGGATTAGAAAATTAAACCTGGGGAAAACTGAAAATGTTTTGTTTCTGTTTAGTACTCCCTGGAAAGTAATGGTGCTGGAGAGCCCAGGAGCAGGACAAGATTTCCTGAAAAAAATTGTTTGACTAAAAAACATGTTAGAAATTCAAATCAGGGACTTGAACTTAAGCTTCCTAAAGTTAACACAAGGGATGTTTTGTTCTAGAATGGGTGTGTCCCATTTCTTCTTTAAAGGGTTATATATATATATATATATGTATGTTAAAAAAAGAGGATGATTACCTGATGTTGTATCTTCTTTAATGAGGTATCTTAACCAGCAAATTATAAGTGTCTATCCTTTTCTTGCCCAGTAGACTTACTAATACGAAGATTTGTTACAGACTTTTACTAAAATACCCCTAAAGTAAGTGTCATTAAAAATCTCCCTCAAATTCCTTCAGTGAACTGTGAGGTAACAGCATGAACTTGTCCTCTAGCAGACCCAGGTTGAGTTATGTAAGGTGTGCCAGGCAGAGTGGGATTTAGTGTCTTCCATGTTTTATCTGTGGTTGATTGCTAGAGGCTTTTCCCTCCCAAGAAAACCAAAATCCAAACCCACATCTTTTGTTTTCTAAGATTGTTTGTATTTCTTTCTCTGGCTTTCACCAGAAATACTGAAACGGGAATACGAATTCTTCCTGGAAAGCCTACTTGAATTTGACACACTATGGCACAGGGTTTCAGTGTGAGCCTTCACTGGGATCTCCCCACTTCCTTCACCCACATAAACCCACGCTGGGCAGCACAAAAAAGTCCTGCCAGCTCAAGCTTCATCTAGGCTGTATAACTTGCAGTCTTTTAGAGTATCATGTTATTGAGTAATTCATCAATCAGTGGTGGCATACAGTGGATGTTTGCTGTCTTTCAAAATCCTATTAGTTATTTCAAGTCCCCTTTAAAAATACATCTCCTAAATAGAGCATGAACCCATATAAATTTCATTTGCATTCCAGTCTTCAGATGCAGTGAAGCACTGCATATTCTCTCAGTCTCTGTAGCAGTTGTATTTGGACTATAAGCATCCTGTCAAACAGATAACACCTGCTGGTCGATGGAACTATTGGAACCCTGAATGGAGGCTCTGTTACCTTTAAAGTCAGATTTCCAATGTTCATACTTAAGGCAAAGATGCTATTACTTTTTTTCTAGAACAATTTCTGTACAATGCTTTGGCAAGTGACTGTCTCAAGGATAAAATTTGCAATATATGCAAGTTTTTTGTGACGTTTTAATGAGGACTGTTGTATTTCTCTGGATACAGATTCCTTAATATACACATAAACACCACATTTTCATGGAGTCACAATGAAACTGTGATGTCGTTACTTAGAAATTTGTCTATCTTATAAAATACTTAGTTTCTTCCATCCTTGGGTTTTGAATGTATTGTACAGCCTAATGTCTGAATAACATTAAATTATTTGTTAAATAATTAGCCTTGAAAATTCGGAAGGAGTCATGAATACTGCAGTCAATGAAAGACACTATTCTTTAGACTATGAAGGAGAAAACCAACTAAATAATGTTACTACTCAGCTTCCCTGCCCCCACTGCCATTGCAGAATTACACATCTGCTCTTAGCTGAGTGCTTTATTTAATTCAGCCAGGAAACTGTGAATAAAGCTCATCCAGGTTCATAAAGTTTGAAGGATAGTTTCCACTATACTTGAAGTCTTAAAATATACACTTGAATTTCCATTCTGTTTTTTCCTTACAAGGAGCACTTTATTAGTCAAGTAGTTGAAGTTAACATTAAGTATAAACATTTAATCATTTTCAAAAATATTTTTAGTTTGTAAAATACAGTTAGCATTGCTTTTGTGATCTTTCTGGGTACTGATATGCAGTGCTTGTCAAGCATTTCAGCCTAAAAGTTGTAGCTGGTTGCAATAACCTTCAGAAATTGCAGCAAGAATAATTTTGGAGTATGCTGCTAACACATTGTGATACCTGAGATGTCAGAATTGATCACTTGCTGAATAGATCCAGTGTGGAACAAGTTATAAGCAGTCACTTCTGTAACAACACAGCTTGTAATAATATGAGACCAAGTCACGTTTGCATTGTGGCATAAATTATTTGTTATATGTAGTCAGGATTAAAAAATAAAATACAGTCCACACTATTCCCCAAATGACAAAGTAATATGATTTAATATATTTTAAAAAGTTATCTGAAATAATGGTGTTTGGGTGATACTTAGTGATATTAATAGTCATAGCTAGTGACAACAGAGATATTGAGGGATTAAGCCAATATAAATAAGTAAATCTTAAAAGTTGAATTTTAAAAATATATTGCAAGGGGAGATTGTGTCTCAAATATCCTCTTTGAGTAGCTTTTGAAGAAGTTTCACTGTTTTTAAATGCTTCTTTAAAATAATTTTTTCCTATTTAATGTGTAGATTTCTGTTAAGATTTTGAACTGAGTGTCCCAGTGCATGTACCTTGTCCATTCATTGTTTAACACGAGTATTATAATGAATTTAGAGAAAAACAATTTAGAATGCTAAAATCACTGAGCAGTCTGGTCTTCTGATGGTGCAATACAGGTCTGACAGGAGCTGTGGGCAGTCACTACCACTGAGTAGAAACATGTTGAAAGCCAGAGACATGGCTGCTGGGGAAGTGGGTTGGAGGGAAGGGGAGAAATTCTGTCAGCAGAGTATTGTATACTGCAGTCTTTCTGATCTCTTCTCTTACAAGTCAGAGGTTTTGCCGTTTTTTTCTCCTGTGTGGCTTGTCATAAACTTGTCTGCATCAGTCCAGTGGTTTTATTTATGTATTCAGAAAACTATTTGGTTTTGGGGAACTGATGTTATGTATGAGTTACAGCATTCATGCCTCTAGTGCCACTCTCACGGGATAAGCAATCAGTGCCATTTCAAACCGTCACATTTGATAAATCTCTCTCTTTCTTCCTTTTCAACAAAACAGACTATTAGAGACCTATAAACCCAGGGTAGAATATACTATCAGCTTCAACATAACTGTCTGTGGGATTAACCTAAGGGTTGTAGATGAGATGGAAGGAAAATTTAGACACTTTTTAGATTTAAAATGGTTGTTTTGGAAAGAACGGAGGGAAAATGGCTTAAAGTATTGTGTGCTGGCTTTTAGGTCAGTATTAGTTATTATTTTTAAGTATGCTATGTGCCCATATTATCTAGTTTGCGCATAAAAACTTTAATGAATATATAGTGCAAAATATTCTAAATAATAATAAAGATGTTTCCATTTTTTTTTTTTATTTTTAAAAAATGCTAGTTTTACAATGTACTGTGGAAAAATAGTTAATATGCACTGCAGCTCAAATATGTTACAATTAAATGAGTGGGTTTACGGGTAATTTTCTCCGTATGTTTCATGAGGTACAGAGTGGTATTTGTTATACATTTTTTAACTATTGTGTACAGCTCACATTTAAATACCTGTTAGGTTTCAAATAAAGGACTGGGTTTGTATTTATTCTGTTCTTTTGTTCTGTAACTTGTAATTTCCTTATATTGTTCTCCACATTGTTTTTAAATTAACTCTTAAGTTTGGTAATTTGTTTGGAAACAAACCTGTATCACTGCAATATTACTATGCAATATACATCATGAACCAAAATTATTTATTTTATTCTGGTGAAATGTAAAGCTAGACAAAAGTGTGTCATAGTGATTTGCTAAGATTTTAAATTGAAAATAAAGATGCACTTGTTGATAATTTAGTAAGTATGCCCTGAACTATGTTTCATATAAATACAAATGTAATAGTGGATTTCCTTATTTAGACTGTAGTATCCTAGAAGTTTTCATAACTCTTTATGGTCTGAAGAAGCAGAGTCACTGTGATCAGCCCCATTTTGCAATATATTTCCATTAATATTTTTACGCTGGGGTTGTTAGACAGTAACCTTTTAGTCTGGGACGTCATACAGACATGAAAATAATGTCCAAAACATCATAGTCCAAGCAAGCCAAAAAGAATTCTGATTTTATCTGTGTAGTTTAAATGCTACACTGATGAGAAAAAGATTAGAAAATGCTACACTGATGAGAAAAAGATTAGAAAAAAATACCTGAGTAGCTTTGAGCTTTAGTCTTTGAACTAGTAAATATCAATTCTCGCATTACATTGCACATAAAGGCACTGCAGCTGTAAAAGCTGTAAATGGTCATTCAGTCTATGGGATCAGAATAGGGCTAATTTGAAGGAGTTTGTTTTTTAAAAAGGGCAGTCATCCACATGCACAAAACAAAATTGAAGTGTCTATGTCAGGTCTTCAGGACCAGCTGTTTCATTTGACAGATCTTCTGTCCATCTGTACCACTTGCCCTAGTACAGGTATAAGGATTGCTTCTCTTAGTTTTGTGCCACATATATAAATTACACATCGATTTTTTTTCCTGATAACGTAAATAGATAGGATAAAACATCTATAGTCTCTAAGATTTTCATTGATATTATTAATCTGCCAGAAAATTTACATCAAACTACGCAGGCTGAAACTGTTTACGGAGTATTTGGTTATATCTCAGGTGTGTGCCAACATATTAAATTCATATCCAGATTTTTCTATTAGAAAAAAAAAAAACCCACCATGTTTAAACAAAGCCATGATCTGCACAAACTCCTCCATTTGCCATTTAGACAGACATTTGTTTCTAAGAGGTTAATTTCTAACACTAATTGTCTGCCACATGTAATAGTTATGTCTAACACTTTATCTTTTTTTAAACATATTTTCATTGGAAAAACCTGAAAATGCACTTATTTTATGTCTCATATCATCAGTCTGGAAATACAAACCACTTTCTTCCAAGTCATCCCCTGCGTACACAATGTTTCTCCTAAGCTAATTTACACGAGTATGATTCTATTGAACACCCACTTCTTCAAGGCTACCTTAAAGACAGTAAACGCATCCTCATGTATAACAATGATTTTAGTGTTTGCTGAATATCTCTGTGGTCTTATCTATTACACTGCAGATTTTTCCACAAGTCCATATTACACTTACCCCTCTGTATAAATTCCTACTAAGGGTGATCTGTCTTATTTCTACATCATGGTATGATTGCCAAGTTCTTCTTTCTATAGAGAAGGATGAATTATATGAATTAAATGAAGAATGAATTATAAAATCACAAGGAGTTTTTAATGTAACATTCAGGAAATGTTGAAAGGGCACTCAAATAATTGTATATGATACTCAGTGGAGACTTGTATATTTAGCACTAATATTCTTTTAGGAATGTATCCTTCTGAATTTCTATAAGCAATTTTTTTCCCACTTGTATTTAAAACGTGAATACAATTAAGGCAACAAACTAATAAGTTCTGATATTTATATATTAGTACCAATATTTGCAATGCCAAATATTGCTAAATTTAGTGAGAAAATAAATAATCACTTTTATTAATACAGAAGAGTTCTATTTATGTATCTTGTTATGTATCTTTGCTCTTGCCTTTTTCCTTCCAAAATTTTGTATGGAAATTAAAATTATTATAAGTTCTCAAATGAAACAGGAATGAAAGTTGATTCCAAAAGTGAATTGCACTGCCAGTAACCCGGCTTTACATTAATCTAAACAGTTCGTGTTTATAATCTGTATTATATCGAATTGCTAACACTTAGGTTGAATCAAATTAGGTGGATTAATTGTCTAAGGAATTAAATAAAAATATTTTTAGGTTTGCACAATATTTGTATAGTTGTGCTAAAACTTTTTCCTCATTAATTAAAATGGGGTTACATTTTAGCACAGGATGGGTTGTAAATGGGCCTTTGATCAGAAGTACAGCATCATGTGTTGACATGGAGAAGTGACTATGCAGTGCATGGAAAAAGGTTTAATAGTCAGCATAAAGACAAAATCAATTTTTAATGAGAAGTTAACATTTATAGTGAATCTTCTGTTGTTGCTGTTATTAACAAACCTATATCTCTTTTAAATAATTTCCTCTCACTTGACATTCTATTGTGTGTGCACTGTTGGCTGATTTAATGAGTCATGAATCTCCTAAAAATGAAAGCAGGGATAATATAATAAAAACCTGCTTCAGTAAATCATTAATACATGGGCCATTTGTGTTTATGGTTAATGTCTTTGCAAGACAAGAAAATAGGATCAGCATAAATAAAGATACTAATGTTGTAAGACTTCCTTTCTTGAATAAAAGTTTCCATAGTTTTAAATCCTCACATTGAAAATCTGGAAACAGTTTTACTTTGTGCTCTATTTCTATATTTACTTTAATATACTTAGACTGAGCTACATCAGAACTATAGTTCTGTTCTGAAAAGTGGAGGGGTTAGAGGGGGGATTTGTTGGGGGCATGTGTCATTGGGGTTTTTTTTTGAGAGCTTAATGTATTTCGGTCCAGTCATTCACTATAACCTGTTAGTTTATTATTTAAAAGTTTTAGTTAGGACAGAAATAATTCTTGTTTTTATGTTTTTAAATTAAAATGTTTTCAGATTTGCTGGTTGCACCTCATTATAAATGGCCACATCATTACATTTGTACTGGTATATCCCATTAAAAATTCTGTGTCGTAAAAAAATAAACTTATTTTGCACTTGGCTTAGAATTGTGTCCACTTGACTTCTGAGCCTCCAGTTCAGAAGGAGTGTAGATTAGAAGTCAGAATATACAAAATTGATTTTACCAAGTATTCATTTTGTAATACTTGTCTTAATAGGCAGAAAATATTTTATATAAGAGCAGTGGCATGGAGAATAAAGTGAATCTAAGCTCTACCAAAATGTTGAATTCCTGTAATATGTATGAATTTCTTTCTGGAAAGAATAGCAATTAGAACTTTTTTTTTTTTTTTACTACTATTTAAATGAGGATTTGATGTTTTAATATGTGCGGAAGATAACTTTTATTTCAAATGGAAAGAAATACATTGAAGTCTCCTGGTCTGTATTGTGGAAGAGGTCAGGTTATACTACACAAAGTTCTGCTGTCTGGATTTAGAATAGAAATATCTCTAGCCTATAAAATTAGCTTTATTAGTTCAGTGTTTGATCTTTTATGTCAGGGAGGATGAGACTGGGTTTTGTTCTGTGTAAAGATTTTGAAAGGACAGCTACATTTTGAAAATACTGAATTTTTTGTTCTGGAAGTTGTACTATTTAGCGTCCTGCTTGCATTTAGTAACAGAAATGTCATACTCCACTCCATCTGACATACAGAGGTTGCCCCCTGCACTCGTGGGGCGTTGTGGGGGTTGGTTTGATTATGATGGGAGAATGCAGCAGAAGGTTACAAGTGCAGAGATGATAGCTACCACTGGAAAGCAACTACTACAGATGGCTTTAGAAATCAGAACAGATAGATTGAGCTGATCTCTCAATTCTTCTGGGAGAAAGCATACAGAAGGAGGGATAATGTGTTCTCATGGTTGCTAAGCAGATGGCCTTTTGCATTTTGTGCAAGCTATGGCTTTTTTTCTAGATGGCTGCTTTTTTACCTGGGTGTGCTGAGCTGGAGTAATCAAGCCTTGTGGCAAAAAATACATGGTCTGCTCAGGACTTTGATATGAGGAGGTGTGAATTCTTTGCCAGGCCTGGGCTGGTGTTTTGCTCTCTTTGATACCCGAGTAGCCTTTACCAGTGCAGAACTGAGAAACAAAACCCTCTACGTATCCTGAAGATGTCAAGGAGCAAGTGTAGCCATAACCATCTTTGAAAGTTAGGCCATCGCCAGCCTTAGGAGTTTTCTATTTTTCCACATTCATCAATGCAACCACAGCGTGCTTAGGTTTTAGCAGGTGTTCTTCTGGTTGTTAATTTCCTAGAGTCACCGTAGAAGTGGAGGGGAAGATAAAGGTATAATTTTGTATAAGATACTAAGTACATACAAGACTGTATGGGATCTGCAATGTTAGCTTGTTTTTCTAATCACTTTTCTGAATATCGTTTTGAGCTAGTGAATTCTTTTTCTCAGTCAATAGACATTTAAAGGAATGTAAGATCAAAATCACCTATAGAGAGGGCTATTTGTGTTGTAGCTTTTAGTGGTGTCCCTCTGCAGCTGCTAAATATAGCAGGCAGTGAAACTTCTTTTATTTTTCCTACAGGGATTTTTTTTTCCCCACATATTTTCTTGGCAGCTTCAACATTCCCAGTTCAAGAACAAGCCAAAAGTGAAAATTATCTTGTTGAGTATGTAAAATCTGTATATACACGACCAGGCCATCTTCCCTTATCATAAAAACAGTTCTCAAATTAATCCACAAGAAGATATCCCCTGGAGATATACATCAGTCAACTGTTTTAATTATTTTATGAGGAAGTGTTTTGCTTTTTTTAAAAATTATTTCGGGTGTGTAATGAATACTCTAGGCTTTCAAATTTGTTTGAGCTCAATCAAAAAAGCAACATTTTCTCTGGAACAACACATTTTGGTAACAGTGGTCTGAGCCCAAAAGATAATCCTAAAAAAACCAAGGTGTATGGTTAATATCTATTTTTTAACTTTCTGACAATTTATATATGCAGAATTTTAACTTTATCTGTACAGGCACTGTGGAAAGACATTAAAAGGGTTTCTGAATCATATTTTGAGATCATAAATGATAAATTGGAAGGAAATTAAAGTTACAGCAGCCATTGTACATCCCAAACCAGAGGGAAAAGAAAATAGACCCATCACTGGGTTTAGTGCTGATAATCTTGTACACACTTAAATGTTTACAAGCAACTGTATAAATTGTATAACTGCTATAAATTTGTACCAATTTATACATTTTTCTTCTTGTAAATAAGTCTAAGTTGGAGAAGTGAAACTTCTGGTTTAATGTTGTAACTTTAATATTTACTAGTTTATTTGGAAGGTACTAGTTCCTCTCTTATTCTCAATACACAGGATAGAAGGAGGCTGTTAGTGTAACTGGGCTTGTCAACTTTCTTGTCATGATTACTGATTGTGTTTCAGCAAAATGGTTTACTGAATTTCCTGCCAAGTCAGAAAAATTTAGTCTGCTATTACTATGTCTTCTTATGAGGATGCAGCAACTGATGAAATCTTTAAATATAATTCTAATGTCTCTATCAAAACTTCATTTATTCTTTAGCCAGTTTCCCCCTTCCCCCCATTTCCTCAATGAGCATGTGTTTATCAGTGGAAGAAAATGTGATAAATATGCAACAATCCGTGTGTGTATGCGTGATACATAATCAATACATAGATGAATCTCTAAACAGCATAATCTGTAAAAATCAGGATGCTAATTCTTGTTTCTAAACTAGTCTTAAGTATTTGAGTCTTACGTTTGCCTGGAGTATTCATTTCTTTCATTAGCTCATCAGAGCCTGAGGTACTTGATTTGCAGATTTACTGGAAAACCATTTTTAGCCCAGTTCCCTGTGATCTTCTTCCCCCAGACATCGCTGGCAGCTCGGCTCAGGTTTCCACTTGAGTTCCTCTGAGTGCTCCCTGCCCAGACGAACCCAGCTCCAGCCTGTAGACCTCTGGGTCTATGGCTCTGCAATGACTTGCCTTCATTTGGGCTTCCACTAGGGTTTTATAGCTGCATCTTTTATTTTTAGTAGGAATTTGCAGAACATTGGAAATTTCACTTAGTGACATATCAGATTTTGCAGCTTTTCTAAAATTTTTGATCCAGTTTAAGGCTAGTATGGAGCCCACATGATTTTATATTGCATAATTAGTGATGTCTGCATGGACATTTTACACAGTTCTTCTATTTGTTTTTTGTTATTCAAGACACAAAGTCTGCATCCAGCTGTGAAGTTTACTGTACATTAAGCTTGGCAGGTAATTCTCTAGTTCCAACCAGCAAATTTGTACGTACTAAATCCAGAGCTAAGATTGATCTGGATAATTGATTATTCTTGCTCAGGACTCTGAGTCCTGGATTCTTCATAAATCCAGAGAGTGGACTATTCCTGGAGGAGAAAGCAAAGTTCTGGAAGTCAATAGCACATTGAAAAGCAGTGACTGCTATGTCTACAGAGGGGTGTGCCTGGACAGGAGTGCCTACAGACAGACTCCTGCCTGGAGTGTCACAAATTCTTTTCTTCCTGCTAAGATTCCTGGTTCTGACCTTTTTGGTTTTAACCCCAGCTAGCTTTTATCTGACATATTGTAAAAAAACATCTTTGAGGTAGATGCACCAAATGGCAGAAAAAACCAAAAGCACAGACTGGAGAGTGGACCAGCATATGAAACATAAACAAATCTGGAGAAAAGGAGTGTCAGCTTGGTTTTGGTTGTACCTCAGCTTCCTGGTCTTACTTTAACCACATAGACTTTTGAATCACTATGACATCAAGTAATGAAGAAAGGAGACAGAGGAGTGTCCATGCTAACAGCACTGCATAGACAGGGTTCTGCAGATTATAAGGAGATGTGAAAATTACCACTGAAAATGCCTTTATCATCAAGCAGCTGCATATTGTGTCTGACAGTAATCCAGTTAGGCAAGAAGCTAACTGCTTTCCTTGATTACTGTCTCGTGGTCATCATGAACAACAGAAATGGCCACAGCAGCTCAGAGATATTATGGCTGTATATCTTCAGGACCACATTTCATTTCATGAGGTAGGCAAGCAAGCAGACAGTTCATGGCCATGTAGTACATTTTGTGATTGCTGGATAAAAAAATGTTATAGACTTCTTTTTCTATTAGTTTAGGAAGACTGAGATTTCAGAATTCATGCCTGATCAGCATGAGTGGTGCAAGATATTCAGTATGTGTAAATTGGTCTAGCCCACTTAACCTGGCATTATTCTACTGAGGTTATGTGAACAGAGATGTTCAGTCTGTTAAAATGAAATCTCTGCAATACTGCTGTAGTCCAAATACAAGGATATGAAAATGTTGGGAAATGTTGTGGATGTCAGTCTCTTTTCCCAGGTAACAAGCAGTAGGGTGAGAGGAAATGGCTTCAAGTTGCAGTAGGGGAGGTTTAGATTGAATATATGGAAAAATTTCTTCACTGAAAGGGTTGTCAGGCATTGGAACCGGCTGCCCAGGGAGGTGGTCGAGTCACCATCCCTGAAGGTGTTTAAAAGATGTGTAGAAGTCTCACTTAAGGACATGGTTTATTGGAACTTGGCAGTATTAGGTTTATGGTTGGCCTCTATGATCTTAAAGGTCTTAGCCAACCTAAATGAGGCTATGATTCTATGAAATCGGTTCTTTTTCTTGATATATTGGCTTGTTTTCTCTGGTTTAAAAACAAGTTATATGAGAGCATTTGAAAAGTTCTACATTTTAGTATAATTTTAGTACCATTTTCACACAGATTTTCAATAAGTAACACTGAATTTTAGATTTGTTATTTACTTGCCATTTTGTTTTGTTTTTCTCCAGATCAACATACTCAATAAACCTGGATTAATTCTAAAACTGAGCATCTAAATAGCTTTATGCATTGTGTACATCTCTATTTTTTATATCAAACATCTGCTGTATAACTATACCCAATTCTGATTGCTACATTTTATGTGTGTAGAAAAAAGGGATTTGAGCAGCAAAATGGTTGAACATCTGATTAAAGGGAAAAAAAAAAAAAACAAACCACTATTGGGGATAGTTAAAGGACCTAATTCCCTTTAGGGATGATATTCATAAGTGATACTTAAAAAACAGGAGAAGTGTCAGTCATTGCAGTTTTCCACTGATTATATTGAAGAAGTAATATGGTTAAACTGCAGCTCAAATGTTAGATTTAATATTAAGAGTGTCTTCATAACAATGAGAACACTTCAGCAACAGATCATGTAATCCTGGTAAGGCTTCTAGAACTGAACTCCTCCTAAGTATTTAGTCCTTATTTATTTAGTATTTTTTAGTATTTAGTATTTAGTATTTTTTCTCCATTTAAAGTGTGTGAAATGGATAGTAAGATTTTAAAGTCCAGTAAGGGAAATCCTTCTGTAGGCAAGTATTTTGTGTGTAAGCTGTCTGTAGGTCCAGCTTCAGTTCACTGGAAAGCAAAATACATTCATAAGGTGAATGCAGTGCACTAACCAACTCAAAGAAAAGACTGTTTACTATGTAAGGTCTGGTCGGTCTGGAGCTGTATGGGCTACACAAAATTTTCCTCCCTGAGCTCCTCCATCACCTGAGGCAGCAGAGACTTTCAGAGGTGGTCAAATATTGCAAAGTATTCCTGAATTATTGCTGTACATAAATTTTGAAATGTCCTGTGGAAGCTGCTGAGTCACAACCGTGACTTTTTCATTTGTTTGCTAATCTCTTCAGATTTCCTTATGATAACAACCAACTTTCTGAGTCTGTTTAGAGACATCATGATTTAGGAGCTTTAATGGTTTTTGAACAATTGTTTCGTACTTGGAAAAGGTCTTCCTTAGGCTGGGGACAGTAACTCAGGCTTTCCCTAGAACCTCTAAGTTATACAAATATTTATTATACAGCGTATTATAGTCTGATATGTAGTAAAAGTTGTTTTAGAGTGTAATAGTCTAATACGTTTGAGAAGTCTGAAGGACTGTGGTTTTGTGATGGGAGTTGAACACACCCAATCTGTTGGGTAAGTCCTTCAATATCCACAAGAGGCAGACAGGAATCTCTACCAGGTCTTCATCGTATTTAACTGTTACACATGAATTAGGATGTTAGGATGTTAACGTGCTAGGAACACCTGAAAAAAAATCAGCTATTTATATTGTTACTTACCTTTTGTACCCCTAAAGCTGAAGGGGACAAATGCTGCATTAACTTTAGGTCTTTTTGCAACATCTTTAGAATTCTGTGGCAGTGAGTATTTCATGAGGTTACAAATATAAACACTGTTAATTTCACATGAGCAGAATATCTTTTTTTCATATTTGCTTGTGTTGAGGACAGCATTATCTAGCCTTATATATGCTTAAAAGACTAAAACTGAACAATATCATATTTCTGTTAAATATTAACACTTAAACTGATTTCCAGCAATAGGGACAATCTAATTTTTCTCTATTTGGATCATGTGTACACTAAATATATATAAAAATATATATGAAAAAAAAATATATATATATGAAAACAAAAATCTTCTCTACATAATACAATTTTCAGTCAGTCTGGATCCAGCACTGTAATACTGTTAGCTCTTACAGGGGAAAAAAAGCTGTCTTCATGCAGTTCTACAGGCCCATGGAGCATTGTTAAAACTAGCAAATGTTAAGTGTTAATCTTTATTGGTTGGTGAACTTAATCATGCATAACCAGGAAGAGTAAGTTTTTCTAATTAAATCACCCCCCATTCATTACTTATGTTGTCCTCAAAGGAATATCAGTGAAAAGGGTCAAAGTCTGCTGGACCTCTTGCTGTTCATTTAAATTAACACATCTTCTGATCATAGATGTACATGTTGTGCTAAATGTGAAGATATCTACAGATTGGCAAAATGGGAGCTCTTTCTGAATGACAGAGTGAGATCAAGATTTCTGGGAAAATTATATGCAGCCTGTGTTTGTGAATAACATACACATTATTTTATAGTAGCTGGCATCTGTGAAAATTCTGGAACAATAAAATGTCTGTTGCAAATTGCTTTAAAAAAATTAGATAGGCTACTTTAACACTACCTGAAGAAAAATATATCTTCTTTTATTAGATTGTCTATGACAGAGCCAAATAAGTGTTTGAAAACAGTCTTGGAGAGGGAAATGGAAGGGAAGACTTTACCTCATTATTCATATACCTGTTATACTAATAAAAATCACTGTTTGAGAAGCTATAAATTTTTCTTCATTCACATAGCATTTACTTATCCCAGAGGCTAGATGAACTACATGTCAGGAGAAGGATTATTCACTTGCATAAATTTTTCCAAGAAATTATTATTTGATGTTGCCTGTTTCCATTTTGAAAAGCTTTTTTTCAGTTGCTTGTAACTTCCTAGTATGTGCAGGCCACAGTTTTTAAGTTTAGGTGATTTATTATGGCTTCTTTGCTGCAGTTGAGAAAAGAATACCATAAATCATTACCAGTTTGTGGTTTTGGTACCATAAAACAGATTATCGTAAAGAAAATCTCAACAGTAGACAGTTCGTTTTCAGAGAATAGTGGCAAGGATACAAAATAATTTTGTCCTGCAGATCTATGAAAGAATACTCTAATGTTGCATTATTTCACAGTGCATTGACACTGTCGACTGGCTCAATGACTGCAGAACGTTAAGGATTTTGCTACAATTACTGAAACCTCAGTCACCAGCCTAAAAATGATGAATTCGTATACCTGCTGCTTTTACATCTTTAAAGATGCTTTAGAACAAGGAATATGACATGTCTGCAGTCTCAGTTGTCTTCAGTCTTTCTGTGCTTATTTTGAATGCACGTAACAAAAACAAGGACACACCTGCATTATCTTAAATTTCCATGCAACAGTGGGTTTGCACTGATTATCTACAGTGTTTGATACTTTGTTAGCATTGCAAAATTTCCTTCCTGTTGCTTTTTTTCATTGCTTTTCACTGTCAGAGGGGCTGAGATGCCCAGATGAAAAGTGTAGGTGTAATGCACTGGTATCCCAAGCAAGTCATCATGGAATCAGCCTAGATCCCATGGGCCTTTTTCACTGCAGGCCCCTGGGTGATGGTATACCCTGCATTGCGGGACACCTGGTAGGCCCGCCCAAGCTTGTTTAATGCACAGCCAGCTGCAGCCTGGGATCTGTATCAAACCAAATTGTCTTTGTGGCCATATTTGCCTTTCTACTGGTAAAACAGTGTTATTGAGTGCTGCAGAACAGTTAGCTGAACGTTGCTTGGTCAAGCCTATTCTGCCCCTCTTGATTTCCCCCTGAATAATTTAGAATTCCCTTTTCTGAGGATGCATTGTCCTGCAAATTGTGTCTCTACTTCCAGCCCTATTCTATCTAGCAATCAGTGTGCTTGCACTGAGCACCACGTGCCATACAGATACCTGTGCCCATCCCATATGTATATTATAACTGATTTATATATAGCTAGGTTTGACATTCATGCTGTTCCATTAGTGTAACTGAGATTATCTAACAGTTTCAGGCAAGGGACTGTTGCTTGAATAAAAGTAGATTTTTCTGTTTGTTATATGTTCGTAAATCCTCATCAAAATTTTATAAAGGGTTATCATCTTCCTTATAAGTGATGGAAGGCAACCTTGTCCAGCAAAGATCACACTAGAATTTTTGGTCATGATAGTACATAGACTGAGAAAAAAACAGACTAATTTCTTCACAACTTCTTTCCAGTTAATTCTGGGTTTTGGCAGTCTCAATTATGCCTATAGCCTGAGGCAGTCAAGAGATAAAAAACCAACAACTATAGAGCAGCTTCCAGTTAACAAATTACAGACAATCACAGGGGACAAGTCAGTAATCCTTTCTGACCTGAGTTAAAACAAAAACCATAATTTAAAGAATTTGTCACTGACCTCATTTAAAAAGACCTCCTGTCAGGTATACAATATGGAAACATCTGTTACTTGCCCTGGTAGTTCATTTATATGCCTTTTCTTAAAAGTTGTAATCTTGCCAAATATTTACTTTTGTGGTTTAGTTGCTAATTAACTGTCATTGTTGAGAATAGTGTATTTAGTATAAAGAGAATTACATATTCTGTTCTGTATTAGTTTGCTTTAAAGCCACACCAAAAATACACTGATGCTTGGATGCTGCTTTGTAGTCTTCCAGAAGTGTAAGTTTGCAGTTTGATTGATTAGTTTCCACCACCAGAGAAGCAGCTGCAGCTCTGAATAAAATTGTGCTAATGAAGCTTTCAAAGTGGTGATCAAAAGCAGACTTCGCTCTTTCAATTGTACATTTTTCTGAAGATAAATAATTGTGCTGTTTCAGCAAAATGTGCATATCAAAGCAGCTGAATCATACATTTCAGTGGGAACTTCAGAGCATGTTTAAGACATTATGATGGCTAATCTTTGTCACATTTGGTCTGTCAGTTGCAGAAGAGTAAAAAGTGATTAACTGTATTTTTAGCACTGATTCATGTAGTCAGTCAAGAGTTTGAATATGAAGAATATTCTATATTTGCTCATAGACAACTCTACTTCTCTGTGAAGACACGTCTAGATCACTAAGTCTAGATCACTAAGTCTAGATCATCTACCTTATGAAATAGTTTTGAGAAAAGTATAACCCCATAACTTCAAGAAGAATTTCAGTCTGCTGGACAGATGAGACAGTTTCAAATGAGGGATTTGGGCACAATGCTGTGGGTTGCCATTAGCTTTCTGTCAGATGTCCTGAAAACAGTCTGCTAGAATTGATTTTTTTTAACAAATTTTGGAATCTAAAGACAAGGCTGTCTACCTTCAGGAATTTCTCATTGTACACTGAGGCAAAGATGAATTCTTCCCAGCTCAGTCAAGCCTCCTTATGTTGCTGTACTAACTTCAGGAGGCAAATTTTGCTTCCTGAGCGAGTTTTGTGCAGCAGTTTTTAGACAGCTCTAGCACTGAAGTCATCTACTTCACGCTAATTCCACCTTTCCACGCTTTCTGAAAAACACTTTAGTCCCCTTCACACTGTAGGAAAACCCACAGACAGTAGGGGCATGCTTTGTCATGCTAAAAACTGTCAACAAAATAAAAAATAAAATTGAAACAAAACCATAGATGTAATAAAATCAACTAGCTGAAAGATATTAAGACAAACCAATAAGCCACACGAGGTGAACAGTTGAACTGAATGTTGGTAATGATATCTTATATAATTTTTAAACTTCTTTTTCAAGTTTAAATGACTCAAATGCACTTTTCAGGACATGCAACAGAAAACCTATGTCAGAGCCACACAGCATTCCTGTCAAAAGACTTTTGTCTTATCTGTTTTTCATTGCCTTGTAGTGATGAGTTTTATCCATTTAATCCAAACTATCTCTCAAGGTAACCACTGTTCCATGATGAGTACAAGGACTTCATTATGAATTTCAGGTTTAAATTGCTATGGCACATATAGCAAACTTGTCAACCAGCATTCCAGATGGTGTGTCAACTTAGTAATGTCTTGGGACTACTTTGAATGATATTGTATTAGGTAGCTCCTCTGGATGACAAGGTTTTTCTTTTAACTCAATCCACTACATGCCATTACATTGTCTATCTACTATGTCTTTATTGTTGATATTTAAACTTTAATAATAATTACATATCTATTATGCAGTATAGTTTTTTGTCTGCTTTTGCACTCAACTTTTAAAATATTAGGCTCAGTCAAGATACCTTCAGACAAGATATGTTATTCTAAATGGTTGTAAATGTTAACTCTTGAGAAAGCAATATACCAAATCATATTTTCAAGTTTTATATCAGTAGAGGATAATTTCAGTGGTATATAGAAATATTCTGACCTTTCTAAATGCTTATCAGGTCAGTAATTATAATTATTAGTGCAGCAAAAAAGTTCTCATTGTATTTATTATAATGTTGTACATGGCTTCCATAGAAAAGATTAATTTCCTCTTTCATTCTGCCTTCCTTCTGTTTCTCTATGCTATATATCTTTTTTAACCAACTTAATTCTAATTCAGTGAAATTACATGATTAAATCCTTGTTCCACAGAAGTAATCTTCCAGAACTTCTGTGAATTGTTTTATGCACAAAGATAATACAATGAAGACAGACAAGAGGAAGGCCAGACTAAGAAAAAACTTCAAATGATTTTAGTATCTGCTAAATTTGCTTCATCTGTAGTATATTTAAAACCACATTTTTATTTCCACTCTTTATCAAACCAGAAATTAAGTAGAAAGCCTTCCTTCCATTAGCACTGTTATAAATGCTTAGCCAACCCAACCCTGTTTTCCATCCTCTGTTCTTCAGTATCAAACAATACTTCCTAATAATTTCTACTATTCTATGAATATTCAACAGCTATGTATATCTATATCTATCTATCTATAGCCATATCCTAGGGTTTTTTAGTCAAATTAGAAAATGCAACCTAAATGTTACCACAGTCCTTTGAAATAAATTATTAGTATCCAGACACTCCACAATTTCAATAGGGAAGATAGGAGAAGGAACAATTAATAATAATGCTAATTAGAAAATAAAATAATAATGAAAACTTCTGTTTCATCTTCACCTGGTGCAATTTGTACATAAAAGATACCCAGTTAAATAAACTTTGTCCTTCTTTAATTTTCTAACTAAAATCCCATAATTTCTACTATTTTTGAAAAATCTTAAGACATGTTTAATTCTTTTAAGGATTTAAGCATACAAAGATAAACCAAAATAATTAATTTTGGTTATTATGTATTATGGTATTACATTAATTTAATTTGAGGTATATGCTTAGTATGTCTGATTCCACTAACAGAAGTTCGTTTATGATGGGACTGAAATCAGAAAAAAAGATCTAGGTTAGTCTGGATGTCAGAACTGAGATCACGATTACATACCTATGTAGTTATGTTTATATATAATTATGTATTAGTTATGTACCAGTCACACATAAATATTTGGTCTTTATTTTTTATTATGCAGCTTTTAATTGAAAACATGCATTGCTCTAAAACATAACTTGTCCTGTAGAGCCACAGTCATTCATTAGAGCTATTTCAAAGGTTTTACTGTCTTGTAATCCTAACAAGGCTTTTGTGGATTATCTTGTTATTTCACCAGCTGCGCTTCTTTTACTGTTGATATGATCTTTTTTAACCAAGGTTAAAAAAGGAGAAATGGACAGGAGTCGGTATCGGGTGTGGCGCTGTTCAACATCTTTGTCAGTTGCATGGATGGTGGGATCGAGTACACCCTCAGCAGTTTGCCGGCAACACCAAGCTGTGTGGTGTGGTCGACACACTTGGAGGGAAGGGATGCCATCCAGAGGGACCTTGACAGGCTGGAGAGGTGGGCCACTGCCAACCTCATGAAATTCAACAAGGCCAAGGGCAAGGTCCTGCACCTGGGTCAGGGCAATCCCAAGCACAAGTACAGGCTGAGTGAAGAATGGATCGAGAGCAGCCCTGAGGAAGAGGGACTTGGGGGTACTGGTGGATGAAAAGCTGGGCATGAGCTGGCAGTGTGTGCTGGCAGCCCAGAAAGCCAACCGTATCCTGGGCTGTATCCAGAGAAGTGTGGCCAGCAGGTTGAGGGAGGTGATTCTCCCTCTCTACTCTGCTCTTGTGAGATCCCACCTGGAGTTCTCCATCCAGCTGAGGGGCCCTCAGCATAAGAAGGATATTGACTGATTGGAGCGAGTCCAGAGGAGGCCACAAAGATGATCAGAGGGCAGGAGCACCTCTCCTATGAAGAAAGGCTGAGAGAGTTGGGCTTGTTCATCCTGGAGAAGAGAAGGCTCCAGGGAGGCCTTATAGCACCTTCCAGTACCTGAAGGGGGCTACAAGGAAGCTGAAGGGGACATTTACAAGGGCCTGTAGTGACAGGACAAGGGGTAATAGGTTTAAACTGAAAGTGGGGAGATTTAGATTAGATATCAGGAAGAAGTTCTTCCTGGAGAGGGTGGTGAGGCACTGGAACAGGTTGCCCAGAGAAGCTGTGGATGCCCCATCCCTGGAAGTGTTCAAGGCCAGGCTGGATGAGGCTTTGAGCAACTTGGTCTAGTGGAGGGTGTCCCTGCCCATGGCAGGGGGGTTGGAACTAGGTGGTCTTTAAGGTCCCTTCCAACCCAAACCATTCTATGATTCTGTGATTTTGAGAGCTATTTAAACAGATACTCTAAATATGCAGGTTTGATAATGACTATATTTGCATTCAGAATGCCCACACACCAGTTATTGTGAGGAACCTTTGCAGAGATGTGCTAGACGTGTGGAATGAGGTGAATGGTTTCCCCAGGATTCCCAGTGGGCAAGCAGCTGTATGGGGTACACCCATGTACAGTTTTTACCTCATATTCTGTCCCGTTGCACTAGCTTTTTTTTCTGAGCACATATATAGTTTTATAATTAAAGACAGTCCTTCAGCAAAAATTCTGACACTCCTGAGGTAGTGTGGGAATCCCTTCTGGCGCCCCTGTCCAGACTCAAAGCTGTGCAAGAGCTATGAGCACAATGGGTTATTTTCTCAAATACTCTTAATTTTCCTACCTTGTGAGTGCAGTTAGAGAAAAGCACTTTTTATTCTCATTATTCCTGGGCTCACAAAGCTGTAGGAATACTGATGATCACAGAAATTTCCCCACATGTTGCCTAGTACTAATTATACTCTTATTGTGTAAATTTTTTCATTTGTTTTGTCTTTAGACATTTTACATTGCTAAGATGATTTTACTCATTTGGCAGTTTAATTATATTTTTGATTTTTAAATAAATGGCTGTTGATTTAAATGTGGAATGTCCTATATTAAACACATGCTGAAACAGATAACACACAGGTCATTGGAAATAAGATCAACTTGCTAGAAACCAGTACCAAACAAGACACTGGAGTTGTATGTTAAAGAAATGTATATTTGTGTCCGTAACTCCTGAAATGAACATGAAAGTACAGCTGTAGATGAGCAAATGGCAGATGGAGAAGCCAGGCTTTCCAGTGAAACTTTGGCTTAGTTCACTTCCCATCTCACTTGTTCCTTCCCTCTTTAGCCTAAAGAGACCTCATCTGCCAGCCACTTCTGGAAAGCTGGCTTCAGTCACCCAGCGGTGCCTGGTTTCAGGAGTCGCAGGTGCAGCGCTTCTCCACCTGCGAAAGCTGCATTGATAAGGATGCTCCCATCGGGAAAGCAGAGCAAAAGGCAACTTTTTTTTTCCTTCCCCTTTTCAAGCTATAATTAGATGGGATCATTGGGAGAATCCAGTAAAGTCTTCCTCAGTTGACCTAAAAAGCAAATAAAGGGTTTTAGGGATCTTTTTTTTAAGCACTTCTTTAGGTGTTTCTGACAACTGATTTTAAAAGGTAGATTTCAGTGCTAATACTTCTGCTAGTTATTATTTTCCAACCCAGTTGTATTTTCCTGATACAGAGCAGGGTCCAACAACTAAACAAATCTCCCTTTCCACTTCTGCACGCAGGGTCCATGCCAAGAGGGTAGAACATCTCATGTGCGGTTACCATATGCCACAGTTTAATCCTGATTCAATGTGACAGTAGGATCCTTTTGCTTCTGTCATTTCATTCTGCCTGCCGATGTCACTGTGTATCCCCAGCCCACCTTTCCTTTGCAGCAGTTTCATCAGCTGCATAGGTCCGTAGCACTGTAAGTATGCAACATTGCAGCTGGAGGAAGGTGCTTAACGTTTTGTGGTACATGTCTTTTCTGCTCATGTCTGTGACAGAACACAGGAATGAATTCTCGAGAACATCCTCACTGAATTTCACTATTGGTTTGTAATGCTAGGGTTTTTTTTTTTTTAATAAAATATCCCTGTTCTGATAAAATTTACTGGCAGTTCGAACACCATCTCTGGTATCTTTGATTAGTGCCAAATTCGCACTTCTTTCTGGCTGAAGAACTGATTACCAAGCATTTGGTAAGAAAAGTGTTTTCCAACAAGGGCTTCATTATAAAATGTGTTGTCAGAAAATTCCTAGTTACTGATTTTTTTCAGACATATGAACAGTGAGGTCAGTTTGAGCGCAAGCCAATTACAAGAGCGTACATCCTTTTCTTCACTTAAAATTTACTTGACAAATTTTCATTTAAGATTTTTGTTTACACGTGCTTTACATTACATTATGACCTAAATTAAGAGAGTGGAGTATATGTCTCCACAGCATGGAGGTAAAAACACAAAAAGATTAGTGAATGCTTAACTGGTTTTGCGTGGTGTTTGTTCTGAATGCTTGGTAAGTAGTCAGGACACTAGCCTAGGAATGTGACATATCTCACTTTCCTGCATTACAAAAGACTTCCTGTAGCACCTTGATACATGAATTAAAATCTCTGAACCTCAGTGCCAACCAACAAAACAAGAATTGCATACCTCACACGTGGGGTGACTATTGCGTTGTGAAATTCACTGAGAAACCGCTCTGTGAAATTCATAGAGTTGGAAGTATTCATTGTTTTTCTGAGTCTGGTGGGCTAAAAGCATTGTGATGCTAGCTCTGCACTGAAATCCATTATGGAGAAAATACTGGTGACTACCTGTTGCTGTCACACTGTTTAATCTTCTATAGCTGGGGGTTGCACAAACCATACAGGCAGTCTTAAACCTGCTCATAAGCAGAATTGTCATTTTTAGAAGACTTGTCTCTGCCTCATCCTTTTCCATTTCTTAGGTTGCCTGTTCTCTCCACTTCATCTGTACATCCCCCGCTGAACTTCTCTTTCGAAGCATCTCACAGTGGTTTTCACCACCTGAGGGTATCCCACCCTCCACTGTTGCCTTCCCAGTCCCACCTGTCCCCAGCTGTCAGTGCTGTACGCACTGCCCCACAAATGGTGATATACCTCCTGCCCATCACCCTTGAGGTCATACGTGGCGGTTTGCTCCTGCCCTCCTGCCAACTCCTTATGCTTTCACAGATGCCTCATACCTTTCTTTTGATCCTTCTTAATGTCAGGGAATGTGAACAGACATAGCCTTTTTCCTGCTCTGTGGAGAGCAGACCATGGGAGCCTCTCCTGTCTGCATGCAGCACTGTAGAAGAGTTACTTAGGCTTTTTATGACTTGGAACTGATAGGAAATTTTGGTTTTCTCTCTATTCACCTGTCATTATTCTCATGTTGACAGTTGTCTAAGGGTCATTCCACTAGCTTCAACCTACAGTGAGAATCATCACTGTTCTTCAGATGGCTGGAGAAATTCCAAATTCTTTCAGTCTACCGTATGCACAACATTGTGAGATTTAATATGGTTTTTGAATGAGGGTTGTAAATATTTCACACTTAGGAGAGGATTGATCCCCCTGTAGGTCCTTTTCATGGGATACTTCTGTGTTGTTTGTTTAGTTATTTTTTTACTAGGAAAACAATGTGAGCAAGACTCAGTATAGCCCCTTGTGCAGAATTATTCTCTTATGTATGAACCTGCTCCAAATGGAAATATTCTCAACAACAACAACAAAAAGACTTTCCTATCTAATTTTTTTTGTTTGTTTTTAAGAAATAAGGAGCAATGAGTAATTTTTACAAATTATTATCAGAGGTGTTTGGTTTTGCCAAAACAGTAATAGCTGTTTATTCTTAATAAGTCTTTCATAACCTCTCATCTCTTTTAAAGGGACAGTGTGTGAGAGAGGGACACTTCAGGAAGCCAATAATGAGCCAGTACTACCACAGTTCTGCCCCCACTGTCCTTGCCTCTTTCAACAGCCTGCAGCTGTTGTAGCTGCAGCATATCTGTATGAAATTGCTATCTTTCTTTCATTCCTTTCCTAGTTCCTTCCAAATATCTACAGGGATAGGAATATGTCCCAGTAACTTCTTTTTTCTATGTCAGTGAGCAGTCCTGATAATTTGGCTGATCAGCTTTTCAGATCCTTAAGATCAGTGTTGTGCAGTAATATGTAAAAACAGGTCCTTTCCTTCTTTGCTGGTATGTCTTGTATCTTAAGGTGGAGAAGGTAATGCAGAAGCAAATTTTTGGATGATCTGACAGGAGTTTTGTTACTGGAAAATTAGTAACTAGGTGTGAGCAATGTATTTGAGATTGGAGAAGAAGTGGATGAGTGCATCGCCCATCGAGAACCCTGGAGGTCTGAAGTGAAGCCTTCTAACCCAAGGGAGTTTCTCAGGTGTGCAAAGAGAATAATGTTGTATTGTGAGCTTTGCTTGACCTCCTCTCTCGACTATGTGCTTTGCGCACTGTGTTCAAGGATTACAGCCATGAAGGTTACTTTCATACCTCCTCTCAGTTTTGGAATATCTGAAGTGCATGGCTTATGTTCCAAATCTGCATTGGAGCAGCCTTGCTCACAGTGTTTCCCTGGTTTTCATTAGACACAGGCATGACACTGAGTGATATTGTCATGTCTGCTTTGTCACGCATGTATTAGTAGGTTTTGGTAAAAAGCCCTCAACATGAATGAATATTACACCAATTTTATGGAGAAAGAAGATAAATTAAATAGATGTCCACAGATGCCAAAAGGTACATCCCAAAGTCTAACATGACTTTTGAGGTGTGTTCAAAAGCAGGATGGGCCTTTTGAACCAAAGTGTCAAAACAGCCTTCCTCCATATTTTCATTATAATTTAACAGTTTATCATTCAATTCAATCTTATTGAGATTCCAACCCAGCTCAACAATTAAGAAACCCCAAATTTAGCTGGCACACAGGGGTATTAGAAAAAGCAGCCTCATACAGGAAATAAACTGGAGGATGACACAATATCTACAGCTCCCAAATTTAGGGAGATACCATTGCTTGTGAGCATGTGATCATTTATTACCCTTCAAGATCTTATTGGAGAAAAAAAATGGAGAAATACCATCTGACTATGGAAGACCTATGATATTGATGCTACTTCACTGAAAATTTATGGAAGTCTCTGACAGATGTGAAATCATCACAGTCATCTAAGATTTTATTCATCATGGAAGGGTTATGAACCACTGAGCCCAGTTTCACTTCCAATATTTCCGTTGAAAAGGGCTGAGGAAAATCTAGGCACTGAACATAATACCAAAGTTATTTCACCACAACTCTGTATATACCTCAGTGGTAAAAGGAATTTGTAAGTTCAGAGCACTGAAATGCCTTATTGAGCTTCATAATGTAAGGGTAAGATCTTGTCACCTTCAGTAGTGTTTTTTCAGTACTTTAGTATTGGGTTTATAGCTACTATTTCCTTTATTAAATTAAGTAATTTTTAAAAGTATTTTTATATCTTAAAATACTATTATACTGTAAAATACTTTTAAAGGAAAACTTTTAAAATAAAATTCTGTGTTTGTTTGTTTTGATGGTACTGATTTGTAGATGGGAATATGCCATTTTAAATATTTCTTCAATTTATACTCTGACCCTAAAATGTTACTTATTATGTCACAGTTGAACTATATATTTTCCTATGAAAACAAAAGATTTTGGATTTCAAATATTTTTCTTTTTTTGTCCGGTTACAGGCATTAAGCTCAGACTGGTTATTTGCTCCATATGAAAGTACTTTCATGTTTTCACAAATTTAATTAAGATACATTTTTAAATGAATGTCAGCGACAGTTATGTAGGTGAAACTATCACTGTAAGTGTGACTATGTTTAAATACCCTATGGTTAAGTTTACAGTGTGGAAATTATTTTTGTACATCTTGTGCAGTCCAAGATTTGTTTGGAATTTGTTTTGTTTTGCCTTTTTTTAACAGAATGCAAACTTTCTCAAGGCAAGCAAAAAAAAATTTGAAATTTACATTGTACATGACAAAAGACTTGGGAAAGTATTTAATGTACTAATAAATTAATTGTAGCAATTATGTAAATCTTCTACAGTATTTTCATGTTTTACTGTAAATACAATAATAGTGAAATGACTTGAACAAACCAGCACCTATTCTATTAGTACCTTTCTGCTATGGAAAATGTTGGGTTTGTCCTTGTGAAATAGTCTTTAACTACTACTATGTTGCAGCCATTCATATTTAATGCTAATGAATTGAAAAGAAATGTGAAGAATAGATGAGCATTCATTCTGCCGTGTTTACTACGAAGTGACTGGGGGTCTGAGGAGGGGAAGCACTGACAATCTTTTTATTTCTGACAGCTCTGAACTGTAAACATAACATTGTACATTTTCTTCTGGTTTGCATTTTATCTTTATGTCCTAGAAGAACAACATCAGATAGTTTGCAATTATCTTTTAACACCTTGTAAAATTACTTTTCTGATAGTTTTATCTATGGAATGCATATGCAGATAGTGTTCTCATGTAAATGCTAATGTCCTAATTAGCTTATTACTATAAAACATCAAGCTAGTGTGGTATGAGTAAAATTTTCTCTTCTGAAGACAGTTTTTGAATTTAGAAAGTGTTAGCTAGATAAACATGTTCATTGTTACCATGGTTATATACGGACATGTAACTAACTTTTCATCAAGATCCATCAAATTTAAATGGTTGAAGGCATTGTGAGCTTCCATTGAGGACACAGCAATTCACTATCTTGTAGAAGGATTTAATGGTTGTTATTTACCAGAGCAATGTATAATTATCACAAGATAAATTAGACTAGAACTTGAAAAATTACAGTTCATGTCAAAAAAATGTGAGTTTTATGTTTTGGAAAAATTCCACTTCTTCATAGTGCAAAAATCCTTCAGTGACATTTTTCTTCTCTTTAATTATCCAGAAATTTTGGTTTGAAACATTTTATGTATATGCCCTTAAATCCTACTTCCCTTTCCTATGTTTTCAAACAAACCATTATTTAAGAGAGCGTCACCCTACAGGTGCATTGAAAAAGATTAATTTTATTATTTGTGAACAGCACATGGTCAATAAGTATAAAACTTGAAGTGAAGAAATTAAATCCATATAAATTACTATATGCTGTTCTTCCTGTATTAAATCTTGTCTTTCATTCACGTCTTTCTTTCACAGTTCTGAGCAGACAAATTCTTCAATTTGTTTTGCCATGACTCTCATGCTATGTACAATTTTGTTTTCAGAGACTAAAGCATGACATTGACAAAAGTATTCTGTTGGTATTAATTTATTATGATTAATTAGGAGTGAGCACCTCCAAATTTTGTATCCTGGCATCACAGTCCTGTGGAAGAGAAGCACTATTGAGTGACAATCCTGTTTTCTTGCTACTTTAGACTTGTCTCTCCTGAGACAAGGATATCAAAACATACTACTGAAACATGATTAAATGTAATGACGTAGGGTTCTGCCCATGAGGAATTGGACTGAGAGAATTCTCAGAATATTTATGTTGAGGCCATATCGTATTTGAACTGCATTACTCCAGCTGCAAAAAAAAAAAAAAAAACAAAACCCAACCAAAAAACCAGATTTTTAAAAGTATAAATATATAAAGTTAACTTCAAAAGATGAGTCCAAAATACAGCTATTGAAATGGAGAAGTCAATTTAAGTATAAATAAGGTTTGAGACTGCTTATCAATACTTATCAGATTAGAGGAGTCAAAAAACCCAAGCCAACCAACAAGCAACTAAAACCTTTCTTAAAGGACAGTTATTTATACAATCTGAATTTATGAGGGCTCTGGTTATTCCACTTAAAATGTGTTGGTTTTTGCTTTTAATTTATGGTTTTGATTTATATTTTATTTCCAGATTTTTTTTGTAATACAACTTCCCAAACTGCACAGCTGCAAAGGAAGTAAAAATTAAAAGTTCTAAACAACTGCAAAATTTCTTCAGCTTCACAAATCAGTATGGAAGATTAAATGGTTGATTACTGTACCATACTGATTTCACTGCCCCACCCAGGCAGAAATTTGGTCTTTCAGGATACACACTGAGGTGGCATGAGAATCTTCACACTATTCATGTGAGATATTTTGTTGTGTTATAGCTGTGTTTGTGAGAGTATCACAGAATGATCTGATACTATGTACTGGCTTTATAATTAATTGTATCTGATGATGTCTTTATCATTCTAATCCCAGTACCAGTCTAAGGATATCACGAATCATGTTTCTAGTAAAACATCAAGATGTGTGTGTTAAAAAACCTTTCAAGTGATAGATCTAAAAAAAAAAATTAAATTAAAAAAAAATGCGCTTCACTACTCTCCCCATTGCTCCAAGGAGAAAACTTGATTAGAAAACTGAATAAAAATACTGCATCCAAAGACAACATGCAAAATCTTTCTGTTTTGGTAAAATCTAATCACTTCAATCTCAGAATTCTCATATTGTTTCCTTTAGAAATTTTTATCTATTCCCTGTCAAAGTATTTTGTACCAAGTTGCATGTAAATGTTATTTAGTGCTGTTAAGCTACTGTATACTTAAATCTGGCTCTAAGTGTGAAGAAAATAATCTCGAACTTGATCTTAATCTTGATTTTCCTGTTTATTTTTAGAAAATTTTTTTACACAATTCGAGCTTTTGACAGAATAATTTTGTTTGATTCTTGCTATTGTTTTTGCAATTACCATTTACCTAAGAAGGTAGAGGAAGGACTGTTTTTAAGGGTTTATTTTTATTATAGTTTCACATGACTGTGTATATCAATCGTTCATTACCTCTTTAGGTTGGCTTAATGCCTTTTTCATGCCAGAATGTCAATTGCCACCTCATTTTCTTGCAGGCTGGGACAGTATCTGTGTGTAAATGTAATCTCCCCCTTTCCTGGTAGCTCTTAGATTTTTCATGTGGGCATCTTATAAACAGAAAGTGTGCCACTGAAATACAGGAATGTTGAGTAATACTGAGTTATGGTTGTAATGAGTGTAGACTGAAAGAAGGTTAATGCGTTTCAGCATGAACACTTTATTTTGTGCAAAGTATGTTTTTCCAGGTTATGAAATGTTGATAGAAAATCCGTGTATTGTATGCAAGATAGGATGAGGATTAATACTGACTGGTAAATATTCCTGTCTGATAAACACTTTGCAAAACATGCTGAAAACTATAGGTTGGAAATCATCTAAGTGGTGATGCTTTCTTGTTGCTAGCTATTTTCAGGCTGTTTGGTGTGCTGCGAGGTAGGACAATACAACAGTATTTGATTGTACTGAACAAACATGAAATATATGTAAGTGAGATCTGCATCCTCTTACTCCTTCTAGCATTGCACATTACACATACATTCTAGTGTAATATGTGCAGTGAGTAGGCCTGTATATGTATAATAGTATAATCTCTATTTGAAGGTGCGGTGAAATCTATCTTATGACACTGCGGCTTTTCATTTAAGAAAATTGCTGAGCGTAGATGCTTCCATGCTTCTCCATCATGACTAGAAAAGAAATATTGCAGTGCGAATGTGTAATGAGTCAGTCAAGTTCTTGGCAGTAAAAAATTAATTAGGATTAAAGTCTTATTTTATTAAATGCAAAAATCAATTATCTTGTACATCTGTGGTTTTTGTTTTTTTTTTTTTCTTTTAACTTGATTTTCTGTAGCTTTCTCTGTTTGACTTTTCTACTACCTTTATTTTGGTCAGGTCCAAATAAAGGTCTCCATGATTAAAGCAGACAATCTTGATTTGGTTTAATTGATTGGGACAGATTTTTCATAAAGATTTAAGTGTTTTCTGTTCTTTCTAATTTAGTTCTTTCTAGTCTGCATCAAGTCATTTGTTCACACACAAATTAAAAAGTTGAAAGGACCTAATAACTGAAGACATGTAATATGCCTGCTTCATTCATTAGCTCTCTTCTTACATTGGCTTGCCAGTCTTTGCATTCAACTTGTCTAAGTCCTGTTAAATGAGCATTTTGCTGAAATGGAGACAATATGTTATAAACTAACTGTACAAAAGTATGAATTACCTTTGCTTAAGTCTTTTAACCCTGATGACCATCTTCAAAAGCTTCTGGGTTTTGCTTTGCTTTTTGTTCCTTAAGCCTTTACTTGATATCTTATTTCCTTGCCTCAGCAAAAATGAGTGCCAAGCATTTCTCCCAATTGCTATAGGGATTTATTTGCTATGAATTCTGTAAAAATAGGTGAGTTTGTAAATTTCTTGTAAAAATTGGACATTTATGCTCTAGAGATTATAGCGCACATGGTAATCTCAGCCTTTGGAAGATAATAAAAAAATGGAGTTTTTCAGCATTTAGGCTGACAAAAGGGGAATTTGTTACTGAATTATATAGCTAAAATATTTTACAGTTTATCTGTGGTTCTGAACATGCAATCATTTATATTTGCCTATTTCCAGGCCTTCTTGAAACACGTGAAGTTGTCAAACAGAAGATGGCAATATCAGTGCCTTGATCGGAATTTCCATTAGTTCATCCAAGCAAATGTAAATTGATGTTCTTATTTGCTGCACCTGTATGTATTCGATACCTGCAGCTCAAACTGAAAGAGAAATTTCCTTTTTATTCTGCTGTAGCTATCAATCCATTACTCTCAGTCAAGGTATTACGATTTCCATATGATTGTTAATATTGATTAAGTCTCCTGAAAGGATTTGTTGTTTTTTAAAATACCCACATGAAGTTTTTCTTCAATTTTCACACCCTGAGATGCATGCCCTGGTATATCTGTTTCAATGATACCAATTTCAAGCAAGTATATTAAGTACAAGTAGGTAAGAATGCCAAAGTACTAGGATAGAAAATATGAAGTCTTGAAGCTGATTATAAGCAAAGTAGAACAACTTGTGTCTCTCACCACTGTGATAATGTAATAATATATTATTCTTGCATATGGCAATTTATTTCCCATTCAGCAGGAAATTTGTTGCTATTGAATAATAAAGTGTAACTCTATGTTTAGATAGAAGATATAAATTAATCAGTTCTGACAGCTACAAATACATCAGGAAATTTCAAAAATGTATTTAAGAAATTTTAAAATAATTGACTGATGTCCAAAGCGTTCATAAAAGGTATTTATTCACTTGAGTAATAATGTCTTCAGAGCAAAGGTTTAGCATTTGTTTCCATTTTATAAGAATTGCAAATATTTTCAATATCTTAACATTTTATTTAAAGAAATAAATGCTATTAAGAGAGAATTTGATTTAAAATTAAGTATCAGTAGTTTAAATTCTACTTATATCAGACTTTTAAAAGCAACATATGTGTGAACAAACAATTCTTCAAAAATACTACCTAGTAGAATCTTTGTGTAATTACTTATTTTTGTATAAATACTGGTTACTGGAAAAAAAAAATATTGCTCAGTATAATAGCAATGACTGTGCTCCTCTCCATTATTAAGTGTTAGGCATTTATTAAATATAGGCATTTCTAAAATATTAAAAATATTTTCTAGTTATCAATCTAGATATACAGTACATATTAAAGTAGTTGTCAATAACAATTTCCCCAGAATTGAGGGGCAAAAACTTCCTCCAATTTAACCTAAAATTAGTCTCACTGTCTCTCAGATGCAGTCGCTATTACAGGTAGTCTCCAGTTATTAACATGACAAGAGTTTGGGATCCTGATATGCTCCAGCCCATGCCAGATGTGCCAGTCACAGTGCCTGGAATCAATCTCATCCTCCCGCTTTCTTCATAACTGCTATGAATATTGGGCTCCGCAATATCTCCAACTCCTTCATTATATGGATAGAACTGCTTGTGAATTAAAAGAAAAGCCCATAAAGAAGCTATTAGTAGAACTCTACTTGTAAACTGAGAAAATCCATTGCTTAGATTAAGTAAAAAAAAAAAAATCTGAAGTATGTGAAGGACTGGAGATGTATTTAAATTCTGGCCTGCAGTGATACCATCAGAGAGAAAAATGAAGAAATTTACCATTAAAATTCAATTTAATGAATCTAGGTCATTTGTTTATGCAGTAATCATAATTGTGTATTTATTTCATGTTGCCATTACAAAGAGGAAGTAATGCAGCTGTCAGCTTCATATACTATGTATTATGATACACTGTGGGCATGTGTAACATACATGCTTTTTTATGAAATTAGAGAGTTTCAGACATACATAGCATGAGTAGTGTAAGTGGAAATGAGTTTTTACTGTAGTCCATAAATTCATAGGTTATCCAAATGTACTTGAGTAGTTTTATTGGGGAGAGAATTTACTTGTTTACTGAAGTACTAGCAACACGCAGAATTCAATGCATCTCAGATTCTTCAAATAGTTGTTTGGGTTTTTTTAATCATATAAACCTGTATTTTGTGTTCCCTGATTCCTCTGTGAGGAAAAATGTCATAGCAGTTTGGTTGCTTTTTCACTTCATTGAAGATTATATAAATCTTGCTACTATCCTTGATTATTTTAGTTTTCTCAGATACTTGTACTAGTATAATTTATTTTTCATCTAAAACTGAATTAATAGCTTATTGTCATTACAAAAAGAAGCTACAGCACTGTATCTGGACTAATCTTTCTTCATTGATGATTAGCACACAAGCTAGTAAGTGGACAGTCATTGATCCTGCTATGGAGGTTGCATACTCATTATGTCATTATGTTTCCATCGATACCTTAATGAAGCCCCCTTACTGGACACATCAGACTGCTGTTTTCAGCATACACTGTCTGATTTTTCTTCTTTCAGACTGCAACACAGAGCATAATTAAAGTGCCACTTTGGCGCTAGGTGTCAATGCACAATTTTGGATAACTCGTCTTTCTTTTTTCCCTACTTGAAAAACATAATAGATGGTAAAGAACCACCTATCTGGTACTGACAATCCCCTAGTGTATGTCTACATTCTGAAAATGTATGTAGTTTAAGCTTGACTCTTTTGGAAATACACAGATGGAGGTTTTCTTCAACTTCTAGCATCTGTGAAAACAGAGAACATCAGTTCTTGTGATTTCAGTAAGCCCATTGCAACAGAAATTTTCCACTGCATTTTTCTTTCTCCCAAGTTTAACAGATTCTGGTGAGGTGCAAATCCACAAAGTGAACGGCATAATCTGACAGCAGCAGGGGGCTTTTAACTTGTAAAATAATTTTGTTTGAAAAGAAGCCTTTGTTTACGTTTTCATATACTCCGTGTGTCCCCACAACTTCGTGCGCATTATTCCTCTATAAGAGTTAATAATGGCTGAATAAATATTATACTGGTTAGAAATGAAGCGCAAGTTCTTTATTGGGTAGGACAGCTTCGTCTCTCCCCACCTGATACTTTTTCTTTTATGTCCCCAGTTGTACTTCAGTAGAGCTCAGCAGGTTCTACAGACTCAGGAGGAGACCACTCAGTCTTTGATTTCCTCTCTCCAAAGTTCTTTACAGCCTCTCCCTCTCATCTCTGTATTGCAGTAGGCCCTTTAAATTCTGAATAAAATTATTTTGAAACACCACAGAAACTGTTAACCAAAAAATTTGTTGTGTGTGTAATGTGACACTTCTTGATAACAACTTTGTTATCTTAATAGAGAAAACCTATTAAGTTACATACTTTTTCCCACAAATTTCTGTTCTGATGACATTCAGGTCTTGCAGCTACTGTTACATGGATGGAAAGCTGTGATGAACTGAGCTGCACTTAAGTATCCTGATGGTGTAATTGACTTCAGGGATGAAACAAAGAAAGCAGGCATAATAATTTTGTTTAATAGCAGCACATCATAGCAAAGTTGATTACAGTGCAACATGCCTGCTGGATTTTATTAATGACATGGTAATACAACTTGAAAAGGGTATATTTTATGTGCATCCTTTAGAACAGATTATCCAAAGATTCTCTCCTGCAATACTTGCTGAAGGTTGTTTTATGGTACAGGAGTTGGAGAGCCTTACAGAATAACTTCATCTCAATAAACTACAATCAAAAAGATTTACTGTCAAAATAATCTTATTATGTGGTAAACTTTTGTCATATCGCACCATTGTTTGCTAGCATAAAATTTTATTGTTTAGCCATAATGGGAGTAGAGAGCTGTGAGTGTGACATCCTTTGTTTATCACTTACACTTTTGAAATTAGTCAGTCTGTTCCCCTCAATTCCCCAGTAAGAATTCATGTGGAAAAAACTGTAGGAACAGGCTACAGAGGGAAAAAAGGCTAGAGTCAACTGATAGCATTTATAAAATTCTATTACATATTTTCTGTAATAACTTGTTATACTGCAGTGAATTCACAAATGAAAATTGAAGTAAAATTGTGTTTTCTTTTTTTATAAAAAGCAAAATAAGTTTCAAGTCCATGGGGTAAAGTAACATATGCATAAATGTATACAGACATGCACACAGAGTGATTACATTCTGCTGTAGTTAAAATGTACCATAATACTGGAGAGATTTTTCTGTTGTTATTATAACAGTAGTTCCAGGCAGGCTCATTCCCTTTGTTGTTGGCAGAGAGAGAGAGAGAGAGAAAAAAAAAAAAAAAAAAAAAAAAAGATAGTACAGAATTCTACAGAATCATCATGGACAAAGTTCTCTAAAATATGTCACATTTACCGAATAAAATTGTGACCTACACCTTCCTTGATTAGTCTCCTGCACATCAGATATGCTATAGGTCTGAAAGCAGATTATAACAGAGACTGAGTATGACAGGGCCACATATCTATTAAAATTGGATGCCAAAACTGAGCCCACATTTGTGAGGTGTATTCAAGTCTTTAAAATTGCAGCATAAATGAATATTCTTTACATGAGTCTGAGGAAGAACATTCAGTTGTAGAAGTCCTTCAAAACCAAAGAAGCCTAAATATATTATTTAAGGAAAGGTCACAAGCAAATTTGTTAATGTATGGGTTTGGGTTTCTATTACCTAGTTCCAAAAAATTGTGCATGCTGTTTTCATTCAGATTTTTTTGCATGGCAAATACACTCAAAAGTCAGTGCAGACAAAAAGGCAGGATACAGTTCTCAGAAAGCTTCAAAAATGTGTCTCTGTGTTGATCATTCTCTGAAAATCAACCTCCCTGAAGGAACCTGAGAAGAGCACAGAAACATTGCTGGAATGTCAGATACTTATTTTTACAATAATTGTTCATTCTTTGAAAACATCATAATGGTTTTTTTTTTTTTACTGTTCCATGAAAGAATGAGCTCTCAGACATGGTTTACTAATGTTACATACTGATGAGTGAAATACATGGGTCAAAAGAAAAATCTGAGCTCATTTAGAAGCTCAGTTGGGAATGTCAGTAAAAACGATAGGCAATGCTCAGGTTTTTTTCTTCTATTTCCAGCTAGTCTTCTTAAGCAATTTGTTACTGTACACATTTTTCTAGCATCTCACTGTGTTTGGCTGTTTGCTTACTGTTCATCTTTAATCTTTCCACCACTCATTTTAGAGTGGTGCAGCATTAGTTTTTGTGATGATGAGGACAGTCTCTTATGTTTCTGATTTATTGTTTCCATTCTTTTTTCTGATTCACAGTGAGTAAAAATGCTAAGATTGCCAGCATAATCTTGTCTAGCACAGTATTGGTGAGACTTTTACTCATAAATTTGTCCATTGTAAAGTCAGGGGGGTTTTAATATTTATCTTCAATTACTCGAAGGCTGGCATTCACTAAATTTGCTTAAGGTATGTAATCAAAACAAAAAGCAATGTTCAGCAAGCTCCTGAATAAAAAAATCATGAGTTCAGACACAAATGGCAGATAAAAGTAATATTGCCATAATATCTGTCACACAGGCAAACATTATTACTTTTATCAGTAAAAATGCTGTGTAGAAACTCTTCTGCTACTTTTCTGCTGGTCTTGCAGAGCTGTGTTTAAGAATAGCCACCATTGATGAACAACCAACAGGATGCTGGTGCAGTTAAAATACCTGCATTGTGCTGAGGTTTACAAGCAGCTACCCTATATGTCCTGGGTCTGTTAATTCACAGTTGGTATCATTAATTACAAGGAAATAGGTGTGAGAAAATAACAGAAATACTAATTGTTGTTTAGCCTTGACAAGTAGAACGTCTGTGTTTAGATAATGTAGGTCTGTGATAGACTGAGAGGCACCTCAATGAATGTGCTTGAGATTCCTGTTCTGCTGTGGGAAAGACAAAAGTGCAGTGGTGAACTAGGCCTGAGTGAGTCCCTGGTAGGGAGGTTATCCTCTGGCAAGGACTGAGATCCACAGAGTCTGCATTCTGTCTCATGTGCCTCTGACCAGGTGCTCCCTCAGGGACGTTCCGGTTCATGAGGTAAAGAAAATAAATTTACTGTGCAATCCAAAATACAAGTACAGGCTGGACGGAGAATGGACCGAGAGCAGACCTGAGGAGAAGGACTTGGGGATACTGGTGGATGAAAAGCTGAACATGAGCCGGCAGTGTGCGCTGGCAGCCCAGAAAGCCAGTCGCATCCTGGGCTGTATCCAGAGAAGTGTGGCCAGCAGGTTGAGGGAGGGGATTCTCCCTCTCTACTCTGCTCTTGTGAGACCCCACCTGGAGTTCTCCATCCAGCTGAGGGGCCCTCAGCATAAGAAGGATATTGACTGATTGGAGCGAGTCCAGAGGAGGCCATGAAGATGATCAGAGGGCGGGAGCACCTCTCCTATGAGGACAGGCTGAGAGAGTTGGGCTTGTTCATCCTGGAGAAGAGAAGGCTCCAGGGAGACCTTCTAGCAGCCTTCCAGTACCTGAAGGGGGCCTACAAGGAAGCTGGGGTGGGGGGGAGCTTTTTACGAGGGTCTGTAGCAACAGGACAAGGAGTAATGGGTTTAAATTGAAAGCGGGGAGATTTAGACTGGCTATCAGGAAGAAGTTCTTCCTGGAGAGAGTGGTGAGGCACTGGAACAGGTTGCCCAGAGAAGCTGTGGATGCCCCATCCCTGGCTGTCTTCAAGGCCAGGCTGGATGAGGCTTTGAGCAACCTGGTCTAGTGGAAGGTGTCCCTGCCCATGGCAGGAGGGTTGGAACTAGATAACCTTTAAGGTCCCTTCCGACCCAAACCATTCTGTGATTCCATGTTTCACCTATTGTTTTGTTGTTCATGCAGCCTGCCTGCATCAGCTGACACAATAGGAAAAGCTGTATGAAATCTCTTTAGAGCTCCTTTGCATCATTGAACTAGAAATACAATTCAGAAATTGCTGTTTATTTTCTACAGAACTTCCATGGGATGAATACTGCACTTTGAAAATATTTCTTATGATTTATTCAGTTTTTGACATAGGAGAGAGTTGCATCTAGAAGACATGAACTGACAAGTTATGTAGGGTTTGAGGAAACAGAATACATGGTTCATGACACAAGCTCCTGTCTCTGTAAGAAATGAAATTTGAATTTGTCGTAGGAGGTTTGAGATATGTACTAGCCATATATCCTGTTTTCAGTATTATTTTTGCACAAATAAAATCTAGCAGTGTTGCTGTATAAGTCTTTACCTTTCACCTCCAAATTATTAGTTCCAGCTCATTCTCATTGTGCCAATAAGCAAAAATATTTGATTTGATGTATTTCTAATGCACTTTTCTTAAATGTAAACCACAGGTGTACCATGATTGTAGTTATACAATTTTTACTGGCCACTGGCAACTTAAAAAACCCACAGAAATGGGTCATTTTATTCATTTCATGTAAGCACATCTGATTCTTTAAAATAGCTGTTGCAGAGAGCACCACTTCTACTTAATTAGGGAGAAACTGCATGAGGAAAATACCATTTTAGCAGTTCTCCCAGACTTTCAGAAAAGACCTACATTAGGTGGGAGTGATTTGTCCATGAGAGTAGGAAACAGGAAATGTCATTTGTATTCTGTAATACATCATCTTCACTTACAAAGTTTCTCTGAGTTAGGAACATTATTGTTAGATGCCCTTCTTCAGCAGAAATTACAGTCCTGCATTAAAGTTTTATTTAAATACAGTACATATTTCATTTAGATGTTGAAAGAAAACATTTTAACTTTCCATAGTTTTTGTAACTGTCCATTTTTCTTGCTTCTGGATGGAGCTTAAGTATGTCTTCAAATTGTAACAAAAATACAGAGAAGATGTTGGTGTGATATGTACTGTTTTACTTTTGTCTGGGAGGAAAATAATCAACTGTTCATATAGTAAGTGACCCCCTCTGAGGAAGAGTTTATGTCTGGCTTTCCAAACTCAGAAAAGATTGCTGAGCAGTTAGTTGTATTTCAAAGTACATTTCTGAGTAAGTTCTTCAACACTGGGAAAGAAGTGTTTCCTAGGCATCAGGATGGAAAGACCAGAAATTATGAAAAGACCGGGAAGGAAGTGGTGGTAACATAGCTGCAAATGTTCATCCTGAGAGATCTGTGGCTGCTTAATGTACCAGTGGTCCTCCAGCATGAAAAAGATATCTTCATACTTTTTTCTCTGTAGATTTGATGAACAATTTAAGGGATTAAGATCAAGCTGGCTCAAACAGTAGGAAAATCCTGTGATTTCCCTACTGTTTGAGGCAGTTTGATTTTACACATATGCTGGAAAGTCTAATAGAAAGAAGGAAAAATGCCAGCTTAATCACCTCAGCAGATGATACACAGAAAATATGCTGCAGGGTATTCAGAAAAGGGTGGACAATATGCTAACAGCACTGTTTGATCACCAATTATTGTGATCGCTCTATAAGAGTTCCTTAAATAATGAGTTGTAAAATAAAAAGTACAGGTTGCCATGATTATGGCTATCATCATGCTTTCAATTTTTTATGCTTTTCAAAAGCAGGATGCTTGTTTCAAGCAGTAGGGAATGTGGATTGATAACAATTTATGAAAATCTAAATATAGTGTTGATGCTTCTACTATTAATGATGTTCATTTGAACTCTGATGGACAATGCTTATGAGTAGAACTAGTTTGGAAAAAGGCTGAAAATTGAAAAGCCCAAGACCAAAAATAAGTTTTTTCATTTATATAGAACTTTAAATAGAATAAATTTTTTAAAAAAATTATATGTTATCTGATTTCATGCTCATAATAATTTGTGATGTCATATGATCTGGGGTGTAATTAGGGGGATTTATATATCCTCATGTTTACACAGAGAGGTAGTCCCATGGTGACTAGAACTGTTTGGGGTAAATGATGAGAGTTACAAAGTTTCCTGTATCCTTTGGGTTGGACACCATCTTGCATACGGATACATCCTTAGTGCATGTGTCTAGCCACACACAGTCCTGTACCCTGATCTAGGTTTAGCAGTACTGAAAGCAGCATCCCAGTGAGTGTCAAAAATCTGATTACTCAAATACTTCAGAACAAGTCACTTACTACAGATACACTGTATCATGTTGTCAAAGATGGTTTCATGCTTTTCAAGAGTCTAAGAGCAGAGATACCAGTTTGTAGAAATTATTTCTTGAATTATGGTGAAGAGTAATTAATAATCCACATTTCCATAAGGATTGGAGGTATAAGTGAGAAATTTTCTTCTAGAAGTAGAATGCCATCTTTTTAACTGTTGTCTATAGTTCCTTGTTAGACATGATATTAGCTATTTAATATATTACTCTTTAAATAGGTCTAACTATATTTATTTGCTCCTAGCTCTTGCCCAGGTGGCCAAGAAGGCCAACAGCATCCTGGCCTGCATCAGGAAAGTGTGGCCAGCAGGACTAGGGAAGCAATTGTCCCTCTGTACGCATCAGTGGTGATGCTGCACCTCGAATACTATGTTCAGTGTTGGGCCACACACTTCAAGAAAGATACTGAGGTCTTAGAGTGTGTCCAGTGAAGGGCAATGAAGCTGGTGAAGGTCCTAGAGAACAAGTCCTGTGAGTAGTGGCTGAGGGAACTGGTATTGTTTAGCCTTTAGGAGAAAAGGAGACTTAGGGGGGAGACCTTATCCCTACCTATAAATTCCTGAAAGGAGGTTGCAGTGAGGTGGGTGTTGGTCTCCTCTCCCAAGTGAGAGGTGATAGGACAAGGGGAAATAGCTTCAAGTTGTGCCAGGGAAAGTTTAGATTGTATATTAGGAAAAGTTTATTTATTGAAACTGTTGTCAGGCATTGGAAGAGGCTGCCTACGGAAGTGGTTGAGTCACCATCCCTGGAGGTATTTAAGAGACGTGAGGATGAGGTCCTGAAGGCCATGGTTTAGTGATGGTATTAGCAGTGTTAGGTTAACGGTTGGGCTTCATGATCTTAAATGTCTTTTCCAACCTAAAGATTCTATGATGATTCTATGATAAGCATTATTATCATATAATATTTGAAATACAGTAGTGATTTCAGCCTTATGTAGGACATGGTACTGAAGGTACCCTTTCAGGTATGTCTGTAAGAACAAACTGGTTAAGCAAATATAGTGGGAAAAGCTTCATTAGGTTTACTGTCAGAACAGAACTGGTGTCCTTCGTGTTCAGAGGGACTTCAACTTCCTGTCATTCTATTGCAAATCAGAACCTGAAAATTAAACCACTAAATAATTCTAAACCAAGAAAAATATGTATACATGCGTATTTTAAGCAATCCATAATATAATAGTATAACTATACTGGTAATTAGTTCTTTCATTACACTTAAACATACTTCAGAATCATTAGCTAATTAGCAGAGTGCTTACAAAGAACAACACTACACAAACATAGTGACAGTGTGTTGAGCCACTCAAGGATGTTTTGCTTTTTGGCACAAGATAAACATATATTGATTTAAGAACATACACTCTGGTAAATCCCATAGCTTTTAAAATACAGCTTGTAATACTCTCTTGTGGTCCAGCCATTTCTGGGGGCAGGGGGGGTGGGGGGGGAAGGTATCTTTTTTGTTTGATTGTGTATTTGTAACATCTCTCCAAATTAAAGAAACTGGGTTTCTATTTGCTTTTGTTTTCTCTCATCTTTCATCTGTCTGCCTTTCTTAGTTAGCCTGTTTGTGGACCTGTCATTTGAATGAACTCAGAAAGAACGAATCTTAAGGGCTATGTTTCATTTTTGTTTAGCAGAGAAGTTGAGAAGAAGATGCCTTACCGATTTTGCACTTTGCACTGACGGTTCTGTCAGACTACAGCTGATTTCAGCAGCTAATTCAGGTGTTTCTACATGTAAAAAATATTCCTTAAGCGCTGACATTGTGATTAATTGTCCATATTAAGCACTTAGCCTAGTTCTGCAGTCAGATGCATGCAAGATGAATGGAGGGGGCAAGTTTAGAAAAAAATTGTTCTGAATATCATATCCTATGTGAAGACAGTCCCCAGAAAACAGTATTCTGAGGTGGAACAAGAATTCATTGACAATCATGATTTGATAGTTGGGAGATTTTCACTGGGAGGTCATGTGGCCAAGAACCAGTTCATCCTCCATGTCTACTTTGAAAGGAAATCTGTGTGGGTTTGTAATGGAAAATTATAGATTTTTTTAAAATGCTTCTCATTTCCACTTGCACATATGATAGTTAATGAATAAGCAAGGAGCTGATTTATATTACACTCCTAGTTGTTACACAATGATAGTTTTTTATAAGCAAAATACAGGAAATCTTTAGGCAAGGTTGACGTATGTGATGGTGTTGTTTCAGCTTATTGCTCTTCAAATGAGTCATAATTTTTTGACATTTCAGCATTTCAGTATGATTTTTACCATATCATTTTAGCATGAGTGTTCAACTGTTTATCTAAAAAGTCATCAAAACCACGTCATTGAACTAGCTCTTACTTGTAACCTGTGTGGAGAACTTGAAGTGCAGGAACAGACCCGTTAAATGCTTTTTCCCTGTATCAGCTCTTTTAACACTGCTGAGTGACAGTGTTGACTTTAAGGTCGGTATTCATCTGCATGCCGCAAGTTATCGCATATCTAGAAATTGTTGCTAGGATGCTTGTCACATTGTTCAGATATATTTCTGTTTGATACATATCTAAAATATTGAATGTTTATTGGTTGTTATTTTAATCTACCACTTTCACATTATGGCTGTGGAAATCCTTCAAGAACAATTTTCCCTTCACTTATCATTAGACTGGAACGAGAAGTGGTGAACAAGCAAAAACTAAATATGAGAAGAATTGTATTTTTAAAATTCTGTTAAAGCATTTTAAACGTTGGTTGGTCATTCAAGGTGAATTGCATATTTTGTTTGATTCAGTTTGTTTACCGATGTATAATAACATGTATTTTATAGGTATTTCATATGATAATCTATAACCACTGTATGACTGAGATTTTAAATATATTCATTTGAGTTTCAATATAAATTGTGATACATTTGAAGCTTACGATTTTGAAACTGAGTACGTACAGTAAGAAATTTATTGTTGTAAGTATAGACAATGTTCCATGGGATATAAATATATACAATGTATTCCACATGCTTTACAGGAGGTGTGTTATTACTGCTGTAAGCATGATAGATCACAAATGCAAGGTTGGTTTTAACTAAAATTCTTGGGTTTATGTATATGTTATTTTTCTGATTTTAAATAAGATTAGCTTTGTGTATAGCTTTGTGAAGCATAGAGTATGCATTAGCACAACTCACAGAGGAGAAAAATATTTTGAAAATGTATCTGTCTTACACACTTTCTGAAGTTAAACAGAGGCTGGAACCAGTCTATTCCTTTATTCATCATAGAGTTTGAAATTTCTCCAGTAGGAAATGTTAAATAATGAATGTCATGATTTATACAGCTAGGCAACGTTACATCAAATTATTGAAGATTTCTTCTTCCCCATTGGAGTCACATTACCCAGCAAAGTGGTGGGAATCTAAGTGTTTGCAGCAAAGACATACATCCCATTTGATTTGGTACTGCATGCCTACATAATCTTTTATAACCTAAAAAAATGTCCAGTCTGCTGATATAATTGCTGACAAAGAGTGCAACTATTTAAGTCAAATATCGCTGTACTGTGTATGCATTAGTAACTGCCTGTGACCAATGGCAGAAGATAGCTTTAAGCTAATTATAAGTACCTTCTTATTAAACTAAATGAGAGAATTGATTTTCTAATTTTACTGTGAAATCTAGATTTCTTGCAAAGAAGAATTTACCTAGCTACCTACTTTATCAATAAATACATAGACATACTTAATTTTGCAAGATATCTTCATAATTTGGTATACTTATAAATACATATAGAAAACATCTCTGCTTCGAGATGATTGACATTTAGGGGGAAAAAAGAAAGTATAAAGTTGTTAGTATTAAATTTTCATATGAAAACTCTTATAAGCTCTCTGAAGCTTTTTGGTTACCATGGCAATAGTTATGTCAGTCTTTAATATAGGATATAGTAGTATTACATCTGCAGAGATTCAGTTTCACAGTAAACTTGACAAAAACATTATGCTCTTCTTTTAGAGACTCTGAGTCATTCCAAAGATATTGTATTAAGGACAGATTTCACTAACAAACGTATTTTTAATAATTTATAACCTGTATCAAAGATCAAACGTTGTTGGTATCTAATTAGCTGATTAAATGAATGTGATTTGTGTGTAGTATATGGCAGCAAATTTGAAAGCAATCAAGGAAATTGTAGTCAAGACATTTGCTATTGTCTCCATCCCAACCTGTTGATGAATGAATGACAATATAATGTTCCCAGGCTTTTGATGAGGACATAATGATCTGAAGAATGTCTCATCAAGTTAAAACTATGCAAGCTTATCTGTTTAACATTTTAAAAGTTTAATGCAGTTTGACTGTGATTAGGAATCAATTTTCTAAGACAGGAACTGGAAATTCCACCTGGTCAACAGGACCCTTCAGGTCTGTGTGGCAAGCGTCTTCAGATCAACCTGCTCAAAGCTGGAAAGGCAGCTGAGCTTTTCACTTGCACACATACAGACTGTGGACCTGGGGCAGAAAGGGCTGTGGGACTCAGGCCAGATGCCATGGGTACAGCTCCTGCGACCAGACATCTGTTGCACCATCTATGGTTTTGAATACTGTAATCCCATAAAACTTGGAACAAGCTTCACAGATCCACAGAGTGGTAGGGGTTGGAAGGGACCTCTAGAGATCATCTAGTCCAACCCCTTTGCCAGAGCAGGATCCCCTAGAGCAGATCACACAGGAACAAGTCTAGGCGGCTTCTGAAAGTCTCCAGAGAAGGAGACTCCCCCACCTCTCTGGGCAGCCTGTCCCAGTGCTCTGTCACCCTCACAGGGAAGAAGGGTTTCCTCATGTTCAGGCGGAACCTTCTGTTTCCCAGTTTATGGCCATTGCCCTGAGTCCTGTCACTGGACACCACTGAGAAGAGCCTGGCCCCATCCTCCTGACAGCCACCCTTTAGATATCTCTAAGCATTGCTAAGATCCCGCCTCAGCCTCCTCATCTCCAAGGTGAACAGACCCAGGTCTCTCAGCCTTTCCTCAGATGGAAGGTGCTCCAGGCCCTAAATCATCTTAGTGGCCTTGCGCTGGACCCTCTCCCTTAGCCCAGAGCATATTTTATGCGGGTTGACCGGTGGTGAGTTTGTGGGGAGTGAACCATCTAAGAGATTGCTGCTCTAGAGGCTTCCCCTCCTGGCCCTGGAGGAGCAAGGTGCACCTCAGTCTATGAGTTTCTAGTTCTCAGTTACAACTAACTCACTGGATTTAAATGCCTAAGTTGTTCCTGTCAGGTTTATTAACCACTGACAGTCTCATAACATTTAGCTGTACTTTAGGCAATAGAAGAGAAAATTAAGTTTCATCAGCTTAGCACTAGTTAAGCTGCAACTGAGGACATCAGGGGGATTTAGCAGCTGAGATGCCATTTTAGGATTATAGAATAGAGGTACAGTGTGCTTTTAGTTGAAGCTGTCTTCAGTGAAATAGTAGCATGTTTAATATTTGAATAAACTTCTTCAGATTCATGGTGAAATTCATTGTGATGAATCAGAGTATATAATACCTTCAGCATTTATGATTTCAGGCTGTTAGAGGCATGACTGCTTTTGTTGCTCTGTATACCTGTGATTCATATCATATGTTATTTCAGAATTACAAGAGAAATAATGTTCTTTCTCTTCTTCTAAAAGACATCTTACTTTTTAGGGGCATGTTTATTTCAAGGGATGATGATGCATAGAGGAAAACTAGTAAAGATATGTGTTGAAGGAGCGAGCCTCCTGCCAGGTATCCCAACCTTAATTCTGTAACATTCTTCAGAAAGAAAAGTCATATTTTAAATATGATCTTTGTGTCTTTCACAAGGTCAGAAGTTTGGAGCATCCCTTGTTTGGGACTTAATCCAGAGCAGTTCCAGTGCTCAGAAATCTCTCTGATCCATGGTTGTTCAGAAAATGGGTTATCTGAGTTGCAGTGAACTTAACATATGGGGTTTTGAACATATACACATATATCTACATATTTATATATTATGCAGTGGAACAAATCTTCATATATTGCTGCTTACCTTTGGGAAGGACAGTTTCTATGAATGTATGTAGTGACTGCATTTCAAAATCTGTGTCCAGTGATAGAAAGCCAGCTAGATTTAGAACTCGTATTTAACCATCTTTCAGAACCTGCCAGCGACCCGTCTGGGACATCCCTAGCTTAAAATGTCTGATTTAGTAGTTGGTGTATGTGCCTACATGTTTCCTTACTACGATTTCTGGTCTTTGCTCCCCCACCACTCCAGGGAAGGGATGCTCCCAGCATTGTTACTAAAAGTATTGGCTTGGATCTTTCTACAGTCTTCTTCATGCTCTCCGCTCAGTTAGTGTCTCTTTACAGAAAAACAGGGCTTACATTCAGGCAACAGAGCCCCTGAAATCTTGATAGTATAATTTGATTTTGAAACATATGTTGGTCTGTTTTTTAATTATCTAGTAATAAAGGAAGTACTAAAGATACAACCCTCCAAAAGACTCGCTGCACATTAGGTAAGGTGTAATTGTCCACGTTAGGGATTTATGAGTCCCTTCCATTATACAATGACATGGTTATTACTAGGCGGATGAAAGTATCTACAGCTTTTGTACTGTTAGTCACGTGCCCCAAGAACACACGTCTGTGCACATACTGATGATATTTTCCAGCTCTGTCATTGCTATAAATTTCAGTCCTAATGAAGAACTTGGATATCCTGTGAAACAGGAAGTATGTTAGGATTTTGTCCTCCTTTGTTTGCTGTTTTGTTGCTTACTTGCTTTGACTTACTTTTAAATTTACATTCGACATTTCTATTTGTTATACCTATGAAAATAAGTTCAAGATTTTAATACTGACAAGCAGCATTGATAAGCTTTGACATTTCAGTGTAAGAAGCAACATTATTAGTAAGCATATTTTTCCTTTTTGTTTTTCCCCAAGAAGAAAAGACAAAACTTGAGTGGCAGCTTTGTCTTTCTTCTCAGTGTGACAGAGGAAAGGCAACCTCACATTCCAGACCATAACCTAGCTACTTATAAAAAGAGGCTGCTCTGATAATATTTTCCATATCTAAAATTGTGTGGAGAAGATTCATTTGTGCTCAGATTAATTACCTGATGAAGGTGGGAAAATGACATCTTCAGCTATTGCGTAACTTGAATTAGTAAACAAACATGTAAGTTTAAGGTGCATTCTTGTGAATATTGAGCTCAATAAATGTAACTGAGGAAAAGTTGCAAATATAGACAAACTGCAACTGCTTTTAGTTCAAATAAATAAAGTTTTTAACAGCTCCACTTTCAACAATTCCATATGAGACTAGATGTTTGGAATTAATGTAAAAAAGTTAAATAAATATCTTATTTGATGTAGTTTTGTTTTGGCATTCCCATATTTCTCAAAAACTTGCTTGCATTTATGTAGCCCTATAATACTTTCCATACATATTTATGAATAAGAAGTGCACTGACACGAATCACTGTTTGTCCTAGATGTCTAAGCAAGATAAATAATCTCAAAATACAAAAGCAGTTTTATAAACCATGCATGAACTGAATCTATTTTTCAGATAAAATAGGGATTATAGATTCGTATGCAGAAGAATACATATCCTGTGAAAAAGGATGTGAGTGTGATTTTTTTGTTTGGTTGATTGTTGGGTTGGTTTGGTTGTTGGGTTTTTTTTTTTGTTTTTGGTTTTGTTTTTTTTTTTTTGTGGAGGTCATAAAGCATTCAGATGTCAATGCCAATTATTTTTATAAGAAGACTGAATACTTTTCCTGATTTTATTTTTACTTACAAGGAAGTACAGAGGGGAGGCTACTATCTGTTACAATGTGTATGCCAATGAATCAGTAAATAGTTTGATCATAGAGAAAGTCAGCTAGACATTTGTATTAGTTTAATGACAACTAAACTACATTTTGGTTCTATTTCAGAAAACTGAGATGTAAATGAAATCCCCACATTGGTTTTGTTTCTAAAAAAGCCTCTTCCTTTGTATGAAAATTCCCGTTGAAAATGGGGACATATGTGGGCAATAGCTGGGAAAAATAGGGATTTTTTTTTTATGGTACACAGGATGAAGCATTTTATATATTAAATGTTGGATATATTTAGGTTTGAAGACTACTGAGGTAGTTCAGAAGGTGATGGACTGTTTTTCTTAAGGAAAAGTAAATGTATGGATTTTCATCAAAACAGAAATTTGGAAGGATACAGGACTTCATAGGAATACAGGTGGTATTCAATATACTTGTTACGTGTCTGGAAATAAAGATGAAGGAAGAGGTGAAGCAGATGAAACAATGTCCTTAATGACGTAAGCTACCATGTGTGACAGGTTATCCAAGGTAACAGACTTTTAAGTAAGGTGTAAAATTTATTTATTTTATTTTATTTGTGAATTCTCTAATTATATTCTCTTTCTTCTCTTTTGCTTATTTTGCAGTTAAGATACTTTGTCATTCCAAATATCCATACTGTGCCTTGGTATACTGTGCATTGGTTAAACACAGCACTGTGTTATATTTCACCTGTACATGTAGTCAACAAGAAACCATACTTTTTCAGCAGCAATTTTTGCTGGCGGCTTGTAAAGACATCTTTAAATTAGGCATATTATTTTGCTTTTTATTCATAACTTAAAAGGACAAAAGCCCAAGCAAAGGAGCCAACTCCTATGATATTTTCAGTTTACTACAGAGCTGGCAAAACCTATTACAAGTAACCATTATTTACTCTAGTAAGGATGTTTCAATGATTTGATATAATTTTATCATTATATCTTTTTTCTTTTTTTTCCCTCAAATAGGCTTTGCATATTGAGTGGGTTTTATAGGTTTATTGTGGTTAATTCATGATGTGAAGCAAGAACTTTATGCTTTGCCATTTTCTGCATGCTTTTCAAACAAGAACCAGCTTAGTTTCCATTTTCATTCCATTTCCTTCTTGAGGCTCATGATCCTTAAAACATAAGTATCTTCATAGCAATCTACTTTAAGATTTCTCTCTATTTTTATTCTATTCCACTTCCTTTCTCCCCAAATTCTGTTTGACAACTTGCTGGCAGCAAATATTAACGTGACTAATTACGTTACACCCACTACAGCTGTAATGTGTTACAGTGCAGGATAGAAAACGGGTTTCTGGCAAAGACTCCTGGTTTCGGGAACCAGGTCACCAATAAAAAGTGGCTGGATGGAGAAGTGCGCTAGTTCTTGACTGATGCAACGTGAACTGTACCGACAGCAGCCTCCCCAGCCTTTCAGATGAAAGCAAAGCTTCTATGCAAGTAGCCTCCAGCATAAAAAAAGTGAATTAATAAGGAGACAGTGGAAGAAGCTTGAAGATTAATGTAATTTTGAAAGGGTCATTAAGAAAGTCCTTAGCAGGTCACATAGCGTTAAGGTATTATCATGGTCGTAACATTGCTGGCATTCATTATTCAGCAATATTCCTATAGGCAAAGGTATGAACCGCTTGAGTACAAAAATTAAAAACAGCTTAAACGTTTAGTCTGTCACTTCGTTTAAGATAATATATTTTAAATTTTCACCATCAAAATATTCAGAGGCACATGGAATTAGTTCTAAGCTTAAATTACTAAATCATGGTTGTTAAAAATATGCTTTCATTGTCAGAGCTTTTGCAGTGGCAAGACTGTTTCAAGCAAATGCAAGCTATCACATTGTGACCTTTTACCAAACAAGCACTTCTCATAACTGTAATTGCGTTGGGCTAGTGAATGCTACTATAGACACTCATTTTCATGAAAGTGTACACGTATTTCAAAAAGATGTGTCATACATCTTTGATGCCTAACTTACAATAGTTCAGCATGATGATTGCAGGTAATTAAATATGAATGGAAAACTGTTCTTAATCATGTTAATTGCTTGTATAAAAAGCTCCAGAATATTTTAGATAATACCTATAAAGTATTTCCTATATTCTCACTGTGATTACAAACTGGAAACTGCCCCCTGTTGTTAACTGTTTTTGGAAATATGGATCTCTTGACCCTTCTTCAGTCCAAATATCTATTAAGCATTTGGTTTTCATCTATTATGTAGGATTTTTTTCAAAATATCTAAGCCAATTCCTAGCAGATAAAATAAAAATGAGACTAAATTTGGGCAATCACTTCTGATGTCACTGAGATGATTTTAAGACTTCTCCACCATCCATCCCCTCAACTATCACCCTTGCAGTACAGCTAGGAAAAGAAATTTTGAGTGTGCATCTATATCTCTTAACATTTTATTTTCCTTTTTGTTTTGTTCTGGGACCTTGGACTTCTATTCCTAGTGAAACAACCAACTTACTTAAGAGGAGCTCCATCCTGAAGGGTTAACTTGCTCAGTGGACCTGTTACCTACAGATGACACAGAGGAAGACCAGACCATTGAGTTTGCACCAGCTGGCACAATGTGAGATTGGTCTCAGGCTGGACCAAGTGGCCCAGAGGCAGAGCTTGATCTCTGTTAATCAGTAGGGAGGTTGTAAGAACTGCTGATGATTTGAGTACAAAAAGTTCTCTAGGTCTGTCTCACAAACTACAGGTAGGGCTGTGGGTCCTGCATATAGATCCACTGTAAAAAACTGTGGAAATGATTTCTGCCAAGGAATTCAGTGTAAATATATATAAGGCTGAATATAAAATACAGACAATTGTGCTGAGCAGTAGGAAAATCTTTAAGGAAAATGAACATAGTTAAATAGTTACCTTATGAAAGAATAGTTTAATACTTCTATAAGCATTTAATATCCAGTAGATAGAAGGATGATGGGGATTTTGCACATTTTAATTTTCACTTCTCAAAACCAACTTTTCCTTGTGCCAATAGACAGAAGATATTAGTCTATTTTATTTCCTGGAATCTCCTACTTTGATTAGAGGTCAGTAGGATTTGTCCACTTTTAGCCATCCTGGAATTACAGAAATGTGGCATTGTACTTGTTAACCCCATCTGACCATCTTTTATTTATTTTAACAGTTTATTATTTATTTTACAATTAGCACATAAACATCTCTCCTTTTTCTCTGTGTTCAACTCCTGTCTTTTTCCATTTGTGTATTTCCAAAATACCACAAGGCACATTATAGCTACTTCAGTATCTGGGGAAGATGGGGAATGGAGAAGGTAAAACATATCTTCAGACCTTGAAGACAAGGGTTTATACAGAAGAGTAGAAAAGTGGAAATGCCTATTAATGAGCTAAATCCATTTAGTAAGCACATCTTAAGGTGCATTTACAATAATAAAAATGCTAACATGCATGCAAATGATCTCGGCATCTCTGATTGTTCTTAACTGCAAAGTACCCTTTTCTGACGTGGATTCATAAAATTAAGAAAGTCTATTGTATGAAGTAATTTTTGAGATTAAAAAGTTATATTAAATGTTCCTAAGCCTGCTGCCAAGACTCAGCTGTTAATAACTTGGCTATCACTTACAGGCAGCTTTTAGTATGTCTGTTTTTCAAAAAATGGCAGCTCTTGGCAGAGAAATTGGCCCTTATTTTCTTTCTAAAAGTTTAGTATTCAAAAACCTGTTTTGGAAAAGTTTGAAAGAGTGTGTTTGAGGTATTGTGTCAGATTCCAGTGCAAAGATGCTCTAGCATAGGTAAAGCAGAGGTGGATGGGAATGTAATGGCCTCCCTTCTTCATACTGAGCATCTGTATTATTGAAAATACAGCAAGATCATTAGGAAGATAAAAATTTATTAATACAACAAAAATTATTTCTTTAAGATCCCTTGAACGTGAGTTAATTATTTTACCCTGCTTTGAGCAGGGATTTTGCACTAGATGACCTCCACTTTGAGGTCCTTTCCAACCTCAGCCATTTTGTAATTCTAATATTTCACCGAATGAGTACACTCCTAGAAATAATCTTTGAAATATCTACATATTGATGAGGCATTCTGAATAATATATGAATAAGGAACCAAAATACTTGCAAAAACTACAAATCTTTCAGAGACACTTTCTGTTCAGAAAGATTTATTGCAGTCTGCTTTTAATATCTTTGCCGTATTAGTGTGTGAAAAGTATTTTTAAATCTGTCCGCGTTGCACATGATAACTTCTAGCACAACTTGCTATATGCCCCTTCTTTTTTTATTTATTTTTTCTTGCATTGCATTTTTTGTTCTTTGGTGTATTTGGTTTGGTATGTATTAAAGCTAATTCTCCTCCCTTCTCACATTTCCCTTTTAAAAGGGGGTGGGGGAGCAGAACAGATGTGTATGCAACAAGGGACACACATTTACTGTTACTTCTTTTGCCTTCCACGTTTCTTTCTAGCATGAGTTTTTCCTCAGGAAAATTGCTATGGCATGGTTCCAGGGCTCTTCCACACCACAAATTTTTCCAATTTCTTGCTTATTGATTTTTGATAGCTTGAATCCACCTTGTGCTTTAAAGCTAGTTGTACTCCCAGTACTGAGACATAGAATAATACATCTGGCTTTATACTGGTTTTATTATCTGTTTCTTTACTTGGTTTTCTGTTGCTCTCATAAATGAAATATATTCATTTCCAATTTATCAGAAGTGAGGCTGACTGAACAATACTTAGCTTGTAGACTACTGATGAATTTTTCTGAAATACACATGAAGGTAAATATATACATATGGAATTAGTTTTTGACCCCACAAACACCTGATAAATTCGGTTCTATCAAAATAAGAAAGCAATGATAAGGGAGAAAGCTTTAAGTGCTGCAAAAAATCTGAAACTTTGCATTTATACATGAAGCAGCTAATTTCAGTAGAAATGTGTGATGTTGTCATGCTTTCCTCCCCTCTTCCTTATGCAAAGTGAATTTGGGAATGATTTGCTTTCCTTTCTCATTCTCTTCTTCTCTGTCACAGAGTGTGCTTGAAAAAGATACATATTCCGAACAGACAGAGTACGCTCAAGTTTGCCTTTTCTGGAGTGCTTTTTTACTTTCTTTTGAACCTTCATTTTTTCAGTCTCTACATTTGTGTTTAAGCCACTCAATGACTAATTTAAGTTAGTGCACTACAGCCTATTAAACTTGACTCCACCTGGCGGAGGTAACATCCTTTGTTACGTCACCTTTTATTGTGTGTTGCCCAGTGATCAGCTCTAAACACCTATAATGAGGCTTTAACTGGGTTTTTATTAGACAAATAGGGAAGCTGAGCAGAAGGGAAGGTAACAGAGATGAACATCATACCCATGGTGTTTCTCAAATTTCTAAAAATATTAATAGTAATTGCCTTTTTCTTTTTAGTTGATTTGAGAAATAGTATCATTATATATTTTTGACAGTGATCTGATACTTTCAGTGTTTCTTCCCAGGATTATATATTATCAATCAGTCATGAGAAGGGCCTGAAATAGCTTATAAAGTCCAAGTGAAACTCACTTGTAATAGTAAATACTGTGCCATCCTAGCTGAATGGTAGTATGACACAAGATAGGAGATAACTTAGGTGCCACCAAGAAGTGTTACAGGTAAATTAAACTTATGAGGACGCAATAATTTCTGGATCCTCTGTGGGAGAAGTTGCATGGAATAAAACAACAAATATTGTGACTATATGTAACTGGGATATAACTGAGTCAGAAAGAAAAAGTCAGAACAGTATTTTGACACGTATTCCGACCCTTTATACACAAGTACAGAGTCCCTAGTTTTCTTAAATACCCAGTACCTGCGGGGTATAGTGGGAATGTAATACCCAGAGACTTTGAAAATCCATCTAGGTATCTGTCTGCATAATTCAGTAATTAAAATATACACCTTTAAAATGCTTTGTTTCTCATCTCTCATATTTGTTAATAAGTGGAAGTTACTGGTATAATTACTATGAATATAAAAAAATCCATAAAGTCATGCTTAAATTAGTGTGTACCTGTTTTTAAAGTATAAGAAAAAGTGGGGAGGATAGTCTTTTTGGGTTTTTTGGCTGCATTGTTTCTTTCTGAGTTTATTTTACTTTGTCTTGGAATGTAATATAGAAGCAAAGGTATCATCTGTCATTAAGTCAGAAGATTCCCTTCTCTTTCTCTGATACAGTAGCTTGCTGTTCTGTCTGGGGAGGTGTTGTGTCTTAATGTTTACTGCCTAAATATTAACAGTAACATATAGCCTGTTTGATTATTGAGAATTTAAGAGCATTAAACAGAGATGACTTTTGGGCAGACTGCAATTAGCCAGTGTACTACATAGCAAAGATATGGCTACTACTGCTGGATAATAACTATCATTTGCCTTCTTCCTCTGCTTAAAGGAAAGGGAGCCATGTAAGAGCTACTTCTTTGTGAGATGAAAATATTTTCCTTGCTATCAAAACCAAACACAGACGCCAAAAGGATGAAATATTTCCAAGGAAAACCTTCCAATCAAAATAAGAATGAGGATTTTTTCACGATAACAAACTTTTCCTATTTTCTCTATAATTTCATTTGGTAGCTGTAAAAGCTACAATATTTCTGGTTCAATCTTTTTCTTTCTCTATTTCCAAGTAAAAACAACTTCATTGTTATGAGGTTTCTACAGCTCTACATTTTAAAGTTTTAAATAGGTTTGTGTTTATTATCTTATGTCTGGAGTGACAACTATTTTTCTTATTTCTCCAGCATGACAGGTTATGCACTTCTTTGAACATGCAAAGAAAATCAGCCATATAAACAAGAAGCAAAGAGTATTTGTATGCGAAATGAGTTATGCTGATACTGTCTACAGAGACTCTACATTACAGATTTCTTATCCATTGGGAAAGGGTCTAATTTCCTGGAAAACTGGGTTTTCAGCCAAAGAAATCTTTTCAGCCAGTCAGTTGGTTTCCAGGGATTTAGATTCCTGCCCCTAGATTTACACGATTATGGTACCAAGTGGGATTTACAAAAGCATAGGAATTAAACAAATATGATCTATATCAAGTCATGAATTTTTGAGAACTGACATGACACTTTGGCTCCTAAGTAACTACACCATTTTTGAAAACTGGATTAGGGCTCCTAAATGACTAATGATATGTTATCGTGGAATCATAGAATTGTTTAGGTTGGAAAAGACCTTTAAGGTCATCAAGTCCAGCCATTAACCTAGCACTGCTGAGTCCACCACTAAAGCAGGTCCATAAATGCCACATCTACACAAATTGAAATACCTCCAGGGATGGCGACTCAACCACTTCCCCAGGGATCCTGTTCCAATGCTTGACCACCCTTCCAGTGAAGAATTTTTCCTAATATCATATCATTTCCTAATACTGTAGTGAAGAATTGTGCAGTGGCACTCAGTTCACGCTCTAGAAGCAGCACAGATCTGTTAGCAGAGCTCTCTTCCCTCACTAACCACCACATTAACATCTGAAATATAGTATTTTAGTCTAGACACACTGGTGTCATAACATATTCTTTCTCACGGGGCTCACACCGCTCTGTATGACACTGATAGTGCCTTGTAGACAAACTCCAAGATGGATTAGGAAGTTCTAAAATGTACAGCTAGTCTCTCAGTTGAAATTTGGGTTTGTAGTATTTCTGGTATTGTAACTTTGTCCTTGATTCAAATAAAAATATTGTGAAATACTAAGTGCTTTAACCATGAGAATCAAGAAGCAGAAACCTAGGCAGATGAAATAATAGACAAAAGACCTCACTCTAAATGTTGTATACAAAACAAACACTTCTGTTTTAACCCCCATATTGTGGTTTAGCCCAAGTAAGCAACCAAGTATAACACAGGCACTCACTCACCTCTCCCTGCTTCCTACCCCAGTAGGATGGGGGAGAGGACTGGAGGAAGAAGATAAAGAGAACTTGTGGATTAAGATAAAAAATGTTTAATAATTGAATATAACTGAAATAAAATAATTATACTATCAATACTAATACTCATACATAATGAAAATACTGCTACTAATAATAATAGTGATGATAATATATAATGAAACAACAAAAAAAGGAAAAAAGGAATCAAAATGATACAACTGCTCACGTACAGCCAACTGACACTCAGTCAGTTCCTGAGCAGCAGTTTCCTCTCCCAGCCATCTCCCCCAACTTATATACTGAGCATGACATTTGATGGCATAAAATGTCCCCTTGGTCAGTTTGGATTAGCTGTCTGGGCTGTATCCTCTCACAGCTACTTGTAAAGAAGAAACTGGGAATGATAGTGCAGTATCAGAAACTAAAAAAGTCCTTGACTTGGTATAAACATTCCTTAGCAACAACTAAAAACGTTGGTGTTATCAATATTCTCCTCAGCACAAAACCAAAGCAGCCTCATACTGGCTACTGTGAAGAAAATTAACTCTGTCCCAGCTAAAACCAGCACACCCCAGAAACCCCAAAACAATGTCAAAAAAAAGTAGATATTTCTACTGAAAATTTCAGAATTAGAAAATTCCTGAACACCTCCTTTACTGTGTAAACAATGTATACATTTCATTACAAGGTCCTATGGACAGTCAAAAGAAATAACAGCTTTGGGGAAATCTAAAGGAAAGCCTACCAAGTGGACTTCCTCTGACCTAAAATACTTGATTATGAAGAGGACTGAGTAATGGCAATCAAGAGACTTACTGTGAATTTATGATGGTAGAGATTCAGCAAATAAATAGATGGGCATAGATTTCTGGCCAAAGAAAACATATGTATTTCTGGCCAAATAAAGCTGATCTGCAGATGCTTTAATAAGCATTGATTTTCTTGATTCATAAAATGAACTTTGTCCAAACGCTTTTTTCTATTTCCAAAGGAAAGTGAGTATTCAAAAAAAAAAAAAAAAAATTCTACTAAAGAGAAAGAAGTGTGTCATCATTTCCTCATTACAGTATCTGAAAAAGAACCAATCCAGTGTGATCTACATTGTTTGCCAGCAATGGTGTTTTTTATCCACTTGTTTGTAATTAAAAAAGGGAAAGTTGTGTTGTTTGGTTGTTTTGGGGTTTTTTTTGTTTGGTTTGGTTTTTTGTTTTGGTTGGGTTTTTTGTAATATCTAATAGGAGTATCATTTTCAACAAGATTTTCTGGTTCTGGATCTTCCTTTACAGACATTTTAGTATATAAGCATATACAGGTTTTTAATAACTAGTGTTTGGGGTTTTTTATGCACTGAGCATTAAATTATGGTTGTGTAATTACCAGCTCTGTTAACATTTATGCAGACCAAATGTTTATGATGTCTAGTCTCTGTTGCCAAGTAACCGTATGATATGTGCTAATATAACATCTGCCACACTGTGTTTGTGTAGTGAGTTTTATTTAAAGTTTATTACAACAAATGAACAATAAGTGACAGATATAATTGTTCTCAGGCATGTTCCCCTCCCTCTCCTTACAGAAGCCATGTAACTTTTTTGATGCTTATGTCATATGGTACACCTTGATATCTTACCATGTTACAAACCAGAAGAGCTATGGAAACTAAAACTTCAGGGCTTAATCTTCAGACAAGATTTGTATAAAGATAATGCAAACCTGAAGTCCCCTGTTCCAGTATGTCTGATATGGTCTGGTGGGTCTGTACCCATAGTATAGATCCAGACAGAACATCTGCATGATAAACTGTAGAGTGTAGAGTTGTGCAGTGCAATTTGCACGGCATGTTCCCGAGCTCCACCCCCATTCTGTCAGCTGCATAGACACTAGCTACCCAGGATACCCTGGGAAATCTTCAGAATTTCTAAACCTGATTGTAAGTGCAAATATTTGCTAAAAATTAAAAAGTGTGTGGAGACCTGCTGGAGATTGTTTGGTCCAATCCCCTGCTCAGTGCAGGGTCAGCAAGAGCAGGTTGCTCAGAGTTGTGTCCAGTTCGGTTTTGAATATCTGCAAGGATGGAGACTCCACATGTCTGGGTAACCTGTTCCTGTGTGTGACCACTCTCATAGTGAAGAATTTTTTTCTTATGTTTAAGTGGAATTTCCCGTGTTTCAGTTTTCCCCCCTTGTCTCTTGTCCTGTCACTGGACATTACTGGGAAGAGTCTGGCTCTGTTGTCTTTACTTCCCTTATCATTTTTTTTTTACACATAGACAAGATCCACCTGAGCCATCTCTTCTCCAGACTGAGCAGTCCAGCTCTCTCAGTGTCTCCTTGTATGGAATGCTCTAATCCCTTAATCACCATGGTGGCCCTCCACTGTCTTTTTTCTAGTATGTCTACATCTCTGTTGCATTGGAGATTCCGGCACTGGACCCAGCACTCCTGATGTCTCTCATCACAGCTGAGTAAAGGGGAAGGAGCACTTCCTTCAACCCGCTGGCCATGCTCCGCCTAATGCAGGCCAGGGTGATGTTGGTCTTCCTTGCTGCTGCACATTGCTGGCTCACGTCTAACTCGTTCTGTGATCTCAACGTTCTTCTCTGCCAACCTGATTTTCAGCTCATCAGCTCCCAGCCTGTACTGGGGCATGGGGTTATTCCTCACCACAGACAGGGCCTCATCACAGATAGAACTTATTTTTTCCCCTTGTTGAACTTCATGAGGCTCCTGTCAGACCTTTTCTCCAGCCTGCCAAGGTCCCTCTGAGTGTCAGCATACCCATCTGGTTCAGCAGCTACCCTTCCCAGTTTGTGTTCCATCATCCAGGTCACTAGTGAAGGAGTTAAACAGTGATGGCCCCAGCACTGACCCCTGGAATACACTGCTGGTGGCAGGCCTCCTGTTGAACTCTGTGCTCTGAGCCCAGCAGTTCAGCTAGTTTTTAACCCATGTCACTGCCCATGTGCTTAGTCCATCCTTCATTGTTTTTTCAATGAGGCTGTTATGTGAGACAGTGTCAAAAGCCTTGCTGAAGTCAAGATACAAAGCATCAATCCTCTCCTGTGGACCACTGAGCCAGTTTTCTCATCACTGAAGGCTATCAGGTTGGTTAAGCATTAATTCCCCTTTGTAAATCCATGCTGACTACTCTCAATCATCATGTTGTCCTTCATATGTTTGGAAATCATTTCCAGGACTATTTGTTCCATCAGCTTCCTAGGGGTCCAGGTGAGGCTAGCCAGCCTATGTTCCCAAGATCCTCCTTCTCTGCTTTCTTGAAGATGGAAGTGTCATTTGCTGTCTTACAGTCCAAAATCTCCCAACGCAAAAGCAAAAAAAAAAAATCTCTTAAATGGAACAGATTGAATATAGCTGCCTGAGAGGAAAGAAAAGTTAATGTGCACTCAAAGAGATGTACTGAAAAGCCAAAAAAGCCCTTACGGTGTTCACAAAATTAGAAATTCTGGATTTTTCTCAATTTTTGTGTCACGAGAAATGATAGTATGTCCAAATTTCTAGCAGAGAAAAGACAAATTCAGAAGACTAAATCAGTGAAATGACTCAAAGAGGTGCACAGGTCTATGACAGAACAGGAACAGAGAGAATGAGAGCAGGTGTCCTTTTAAATCAGATGATTTTGAAATAACAGAATTAGAACAGAATTTGAAAACAAAATTAAAATATTGTCTACAAATCCTGAAAGAGGAAACTCTATGTAATATGTAAAAAACTTTAATTGCAAGGCCTTTAAATGCCAGCTCTTTGAAGGGGTTGAAGTGATCAGAGTGCATAGAGTCTTATTCCCTTTACAAGGCCTCCTCAGAGGCTGAGAAATCATATTCTGAAATGTCAGCATTATCACCAGAAAGATTTAATTATGAAAAAAAGCGTAGAGTATCTAGAAGTTGTGTTTAAAGGTCATGACCTACAGTATTTCCAGGAACTCTCTGCCCTAACTCTCTATCTCAAAAAAAGGGAGAATAGTAAAAGCAAGACGGGAAGAAATTCACACATACTACTATTCAGTTCCTGAAATCAATGTTCTACAATAAATTACTTTAAATGAAGGAAAATGCACTCCAGTTGCTTGGCTTTGAGATTACATACAAAGTAATAGGCCAAAGTTAGACAGTAATGATAAATTTCAGGGTAAAATTTTAATAAATGTGAAAAGATTGAGGAAAATAAACAACAGTGAATACTAAAATTCAGCTGGCAGGCATGAAAGCGAAGCTGAACAGGAAAATGTAGGTATCCCTAATTAATCAGACAATATAAATGAGATTTTCTAGGAGTCATCCAGTGAGAACAGAAGAGTAATTGTTAAGAAGATGTGTGTTTGGTCTAGTCAAAGTGAAAATAACCCTATGATACCTTCCCCCCTTGTATTTTCTGTATTTTAACCTAGAGAAAAAAAAAGGAAAAATAACTGAGTAAGGGGAATGATACGAAAAAAAATCTATGATGATATGTAGAGAATTTTAATAGTGTGTTGCAGAATTCTTGGTTGATGTGAAATGTGTGAGTTTGTTTTTTCTTACTTGTTTGCTTAAACCTCATGATTTATATAACTCTGTTTTTCTCCATGAATATGTAATCTGTTCAGGTAGCCCAGTTGTTAAGAATACTACATATCTTTCTATTTGTTTCACAAGCCTTATACAACATTTATACAACACACCACTTCACTGAAGTCTCTTCTAAATAAAGGCATAACCTAACATGTAGACACAGGAGAAAGAAAGTAAAATACCCTCTTACGGGTTCTAACTGCAAATAAATATGCCTACAAGTAGTTACAGCAAAGGTCATGATCCATATAGATGCCTCCAAAAATGACTAGTATGGGCTTCCAGATTGCTAGGAATTGCTAGAAAACAACCTTCCAAAACTTTTAATTTGTCTTGGAATAGAACAATAGCAGAAACTGCATCATATACTGTTTAACCGAGGTGAACTGGATTTGTTTAGTCCAGTTCTCATGGATTGGTAAAGACAAGGATATTTTAGGGAAACCTCTGTAGGTAAAATTATAGACTAAGGCAAACTCAAGGCAGGAGCACAGTGCATGAGGACTAAAATATGCCAGTTGTAGTGGTTTCTGTCCACAGTTTATTTTGTCTGCTAGTTGTCATTACGAGGGCAGAAGTAAGAGTTACAGACTGCAGAAAATGTAAGATCTCATTGACATGTTTTATATGGGTGCCCTGTTACATGGGACTAGCAACAGGTGTGGGCACCCTCCTCAAGGAGCACAAAACTGGTTATGCAAAGCACTTACAGCATTCTAGCAGGAGGGGAGATGACTATTTTGGCCTAGAGTATTCATATGAACTAGTAATATAAACATGGCAAAACAGACAAAATTCCTGTTGAATGAAATGCTGGTGATCTTCATCGTTAAGTTGAAACATCAGAGAATCTCCTGGTGGAAGTGCTCCTGGATGTGTGGTTTCATTCTTTTGCTATCAAGAACATTTATTTTAAATAAACACAAATAATATAGCACAGATAATATATCACATAGTTGTTTATAGCAATAAAATCAGCAATTACCTAAGGAACCTGAAGGTGCACAAGTCCATAGGACCTGATAAAATGCATCTGTGGTTCTTGAGGGAACTGGCGGGTGCGGTTGCTAAACCCCTATCCATAATATTTAAGAAGTTGTGGCATTCTGGTGACTGATTGGAAAAGGGGAAACATAACCCCCATCTTTAAAAAGGAAAGAAAAAGATAGTCTGTGGAATTACAGGCCAGTCAGTCTCACCTCTATGCCTGACAAGATCATGGAGCAGATCCTCCCAGAAACAGTGCTGAGACACATGGAAAACAAGGAAGTGATTGGTGACAGCCAACATGGCTTCACCAAGGGCAGATCGTGCCTGTCAAATATGGTGGCCTTCTACGATGGGGTCATGACCTTGGTGGATAAAGGAAGAGCAACCGGTGTCATCTACCTGGACTTGAGGAAAGCATTTGACACCATCCTGCATAACATCCTTGTCTCTAAATTGGAGAGACATGGATTTGATGGATGGACCACTCAGTGGATAAGGAATAGGCTGGACAGTTCTGGTCAATGGTTCGATGTCTGAGTAGAGAGCAGTGTCAAGTGGCATTCCTCAGGGGTCAGTATTGGGATCCGCACTGTTCAACATCTTTGTCATTGAGATGGACAGCGTGGTTGACTGCATCCTCAGCATTTTGCCAATGACAGCAAGCTGTGTGGTGCGGTCGACATGCTGGAAGGAAGCGATGCCATACAGAGGGACCTTGACAGGCTGGAGAGGTGGGTCTGGGTCAACCTCATGAAGTTCAGCAAGGCCAAGGGCAAGGTCCTGCACCTGGGTCAGGGCAATCCCAAGCACAAGTACAGGCTGGGTGGAGAATGGATTGAGAGCAGCCCTGAGGAGAAGGACTTAAGGGTAATAGTGGATGAAAAGCTGGACATGAGCTGGCAGTGTGTGCTGGCAGCCCAGAAAGCCAGCTGTATCCTGGGCTGTATCCAGAGAAGTGTGGCCAGCAGGTTGAGGGAGGTGATTCTCCCCCTCTACTCTGCTCTCATGAGACCCCACCTAGAGTGCTGTATCCAGCTCTGGGGACCCCAACATAAGCAGGATATCCACTGGTTGGAGCAAGTCCGGAGGAGGCCATGAAGATGCTCAGAGGGCGGCAGCACCTCTGCCATGAGAGAGAGGCAGAGAGATTTGGGCTTGTTCAGCCTGGAGAAGAAAAGGCTCCAGGGAAACCTTATAGCACCTTCCAGTACCTGAAGGGGCCAACAAGAAAGATGGAGGGGGAGTTTTTACAAGGGCCTGTAGTGACAGGACAAGGGGTAACAGATTTAAATTGAAAGCGTCTAGATTTAGACTGGCTATCAGGAAGAAGTTCTTCCTGGAGAGGGTGGTGAGGCACTGGAACAGGTTGCCCAGAGAAACTGTGGGTGCCCCATCCCTGGGAGTGTTCAAGGCCAGGCTGGATGAGGCTGTGAGCAACCTGGTCTAGTGGAGGGTGTCCCTGCCCATGGCAGGGGCGTTGGAACTAGAGAATCTTTAAGGTCCCCTCCAACCCAAACCATTCTATGATCCTATAATCTTGTTCACAGTTTCTCAGTTTTTGGGTTTTTTTTCAGATGATATGGTGTCTCTTAGATGGAAGTGGAAAGACACATAAACAAACTATTCAGACAAACCAAACCATGCTTTACATGACATCCTTTTCATAGACCTACATAGAAAATCTAATCTCCGTTATCTTGTTTTAGGGAGTAGTTCTGTACAGAAAAAATGGTGTAATGCAGAAGAACTTCATGCAAGACAGAAAAAAATATTTGGGATATCTTTGATCCTATATTTCTTTTATTTATTTTTAGTCTTTTTTTGGGGTGGAGGTGTAATCCTGACCCTATAATAAAAGGTATTTTAGGATCAAACCCTTGCTTTATTCCTTACTTTCCTCTTTGTAAGATCAAAATATAAATTCTAAATTTGCCATACAAAGAGAATGATGCTGTCAAGATGTTAGGTTGGTATTTCGCTCAATAATTTTAACTACATATGCTCTTCGGTTCTTTTGTATTTCAAGCCTGCATTAGCATCTGTGAGTACAACATTTTGATTATTTGTACATTCTCCTTGGAGACTACTGGGAACTGTCACTGTGTGTTCATGAATACTAACAGAAAAAAGAGAGTAATATATACATCTTCTCTGAAGTCGTAGGGGTAACACAAATGTCACGTCAGATTCCATTAGAGATGATCCCAACATCTGGCTGCATTTGCTCTTCTCCTGCAGTATACAACCTGTTGATAATCACAGGGGACTCACAATTTAAACATTTTTAACAGCTCCATGGAAATACTGTGTCCATCTTCTTAGATTTCATTGTAGTAGTTCCTCTTCTTTTCTTAATAAGCATCAGTGAAACTTTCCGTATAATAATGGAGTTTCTCTTAGTTACCATTTTATCTGGTTTGGCAGTTTCTTGCAGGAAGTGCTAATACTCTGTTAACTGCATTGCATAGTTCTTTCAGGAAAAATTTCGTATGTAAAAAAATTGAGGATTGTAACTTCAGTTTGGGAAAAACATCAGAAGAAAAGATTAAGTATGAAAACTAAAGGCCTTTTACATTTGTGTGCTTGAAGTAATAGAGTTGGGTATTTTTTATTATGTGGTAAGGAGAAGACAATGAGAAAGACATAAACTGAAAGAAGGGGCAGAATTTTTGTCTCTCAATGAAAGATTTATGGGAACATTTCACAAGATAAAAGCTAGTCGTCAGTCATAGTGATAACTAAGTCACATTAAGCAGCTCATTTATGGTCATATGCCTATGGCTTCACACACATATCTTAGGTATCCATATATGCATCTGCCCTCAGTTTGAACTGCTTAATTCAGGGTATAATGAGGCTTGTTCACACAGTGAGGCAGAATATTCTTACAAGGCTGCTGTGCAGTTCATGGCATACGTGATTTTAAATGATGCCCTTGTGGATGAAAACTAATCTGATTGTGAAATGAGATTTAAGGTTTTTAGAAGTCTCAAGCAGGTATAAAGTATTTTGTTTTTATGAAAGAACTTGCCATATATTTACTTTTAAAAGGCAATGATATCTCTAGTGATTTATCTGAATACGTAAGGCTATACCTTAATTAGGAGAAATAAAGAAAAAAACCATCATCCTTGCATTGAATTACTGAAGTTTTTCTCTGCTTACAATTGCTCTGAGGAATCTCTGAGATCTCAATATTATTATTCATCTGGACAGTGACTGTATATTAATGGTTTAAAACTACAGGTTGAGGCTGAACCTAATTTTATTACAAAATGTTATAGACTATGGTTACTGCATTATTGCTTTTACAGACATCACTATTGGGGGGGCGGGGGGGGGGGTGGTGGGGGGTGGTGAGTGGGGAAAGAAACCCAACCCAAAGCATACACCAGAGTTTTTCAAGACATTGCAGTTATCGACAGAAATGGTATAGTTCTTCTTCCTGTTCTTATAATTGTGTAATTACCTGTGATTGCTAAATATTACCAACTACAGCAGCTTTTCATAAGTAATGGTTTTGCAATGACAGTGCTTTATTTCAAGAGCCCTTTCAGTGGACATGTTAACATAGCAATCTGTAAACCAAATCTATTGTTTTAATCTTATTTCAGATCTTCTCCACTGCTGTTGGTATATGACTATCTTGCTTGACAATGCTTAGTTAAATGTTGAGATGTAGTAGTTAGGGGAGTAGGCACACCGCACACACTTCCAACTCTGAGGATGCGAGGAACAGGCAGAAGTGCGAGGCACTGTGCTCGGAAGTGCCTAAAAATTCAGCTTTATAGTCCATCAGACCTAAGATCCCTCGTCTGACAGAACTGCATTGTCCCCGAGATCATTTGCCTGTGCCAAAAATAACAGAATAAAGAGGACAAAAAGGAACCCAGGATCAGAAAATCAGCAGGAAAGTAAATTGTAATGAGGAATTCTCTTAGTTTCTAGAGCCAAAATAAGAAATAGGGAATCTTTTTGAACTGCAGGGTGAATTCAAGGAAGCATTGTGAACTTCAAGAAAAAAACTCCCTCTCTGGTTTCCTTTGATTTCAAAGTGTAGGAATATTTTGCCTTAGCATAGTAATGAATTCTTTCCCCTATTTAATCTTGTGCTGCAGTTGCCGTATCTTCCAGGAACATGTCAGTCATTTTTTGTAAAAATGGTCTCAGTTTATAAATTTAAGAGGTTTAATCTAATTGCATTATCCCAAATCTCATAAAGATCAAAAGGCTTTTCATCTTCAGACAGTAAGTTTTACTTCAGTGTAAAAGTCGAACAATGAATGTTCAAATAAATATAGGTAATTTAGACTGGCCTGGTAAGGCAGCCATTCCTTTGAATTTTTCCTTGCAGGAGGTGTCCAGCCAATAAACTGGCTTATTCAGTTGCAGACAACTCCACACATCCCTATCCGCCTCTAAGAAACTGAAACTGTTTATAATCATTGCAATTTGAAAGGAAGAATCTGAGAGCACTTGGTAAAACAGACATAAACACAGATATTTGGAATTACTATTTTTCTGTTATAAAGCCTGTGGGTTTTGAAACACTTCCATTTTTTTGATGTCCAGATTAGTGATATTTTGATGTACAGTTTGGATTAAGCTTTTATTCATTAGCTGTGTTAAATTCTAAAAACAGGTGGCTGATCTCTTCAAGTGACAGTATTTTGCATAGAGCAAATGTATGTGTCATGTGACCATAAACGCCTAAGGCTGAAGCTGCAGCTTAGGGAGAGAAGTATAGAAGTAGGTGGCTGATGTAAAAATATTATTTTCTGGCTAGTTTCCAGCTGGATGCCTGATTGTGGTGGCTCTCAGTTTCATCACCACAAGACAAATTGTTCAATATGTTTAAATGTACATCCAATCTGATAGACATGGAATATGAATTTGGGTACTTCCTCTTTGAGCAGGATCAATATGTCTCCAGCTGAATGGTGTCTCGGAAGCTAAATATTAATGTTAATACAGATTCACAATTGGTTACTGTACTTTTTGGGTTTTTTTTTTTGTACTTAGTTTGTATTTAATGAAAACAAGTTTGACATATTTGTTTTCAGATCATTCATCAGTGATGGTTCAGAAATCAAACATAAGATGAGTTGTAAACATAAACTATGATCTGACAGCTTTTCTTTGAAAGAATCTGACCTGCCAAACCCCATTTTTGGAAAGGACTATACCAGTTTTGGTTAAATGAGTCTGGGATAAGGTTATTGACTCTTAAGTGTGAAAGAAAGAAATAAAAAAGTAAAATAGAAGAAAATTAAAAAGACAGCAATAGGGGAAAAAAGAAAGAAAAGAAAAAGGAAGTGGGGAGGAGTGAGAAGTGCACCATGCATCAGTAGATAATAATACCCAGGAACTAAGAATCTTGCCAAGAGTCTTGAGAATTCCCTCATGCAAGAATAGGAATCTGAACGCTGTGTTCCTCCTGTATGACAACCATGTTAATAACTACTACCTGGTGGGAAGAGAACTCTATTTTTTTAAAACACATTTGAAAGAATTCTGGTTCTTTGCATACAGTAAATAACTGGAAGTGCTTTGAAGTCATGGATATTTTTGTAGGATGTGAAAATTATTGCCTTTCTACATCTATTCATAGAAAAAAAAATTGACTTTTTAAAAATACCAGCTGTAGTTGTATGTTCTGTAATTTTTGTTTCATTCTGCTGTGTAATAAAAGTTTAGGAAGAAAGGATTAAATTCTGGGTTTGCTATTCAGTGTAGTAGATAACTGTGCTGCAATATATCCATCTGAAAATTGTATTAATTTTGAATAGCCTGTTCCATGGTGGGTTGACCTGGTTAAGAAGCCACACCCCACGATTTGAAGGTTATGAAACAGCTTATAGGAGACACATAGGTCTGCATCAGAGTTTCTACACTAAACAAGGAATGCAGAAACTCTGTGCTGTCCATTAACGTGGCTATCTGTGGAGAGTGTAACCTTGAAAGGTAGAGACGCAGCTGGAGAAATTCCCCACCTCTGACTCAGTCCACATGGATTAATTGCCAGGAAAACATACGTACATTTGCAGGCTAATAAGTAGATAGAATAACAGCCACTAACGGTGTTTTACTGAGGTCACATTTCAAATCACCTTAAAAGATCTGATATTTTAAGTATATGAAGCTATTCAAATTATTTTCCTTGCCTGTATTACTCCCATTTACATTATTTCCCTACAGCCTAAAACTCTGGAATGCAGAATACCCAGGGGTGCTTTTGCTTTTCCAGATGGGTGAAGGAGTTGGGCCTGTGAGATACGATTTCTTGTACTATAGACGTACCAACAACAGTGTTAAGTTGGTAGGCATCAATAGGGAATGCAATACTGAAATACTGATATTTCCCCAGATTTTGAGATCTTAGAGTTTCACTGTCGTATTAAGCATCAATTATTCCTGGCCGCTAATATTGGTAACTATCACTTTAAAATAAGTATATCACACAGTTAACCTCTGGTGTATCTTTGCTTTAATGTTGATTAGAGTTTTTTATGGATGATGGGACAGAGTACACTCTTGGCAAAATGTGGGGAATGGGTGACAAACTGGGGGTAGGGATTCTGTTTAGGGAGACCTTGACCAGTTGGAGAAAGTCACAGAGTCCACCAAAGGTAAATGCAACATCTGGCTCTAGGAGTGGAATAACCCCATGCAGCGGGGATGGAGACTGAACCAGGGACTGACTGAGCAGGAAAAGGCTTTGCAGGAAAAGACCTGGAAGCCCAGGTGGACAGTAAGTTGAGTATGAGTTGGCTAAGACCAACTGCACAGCTCTTGGCAAGAATTCAGCTAGCAAGTCTAGGAGTGTCACCCTTTGCATCTGTTTAGCATCCGTGAGCGGACACTTGGAATGCTGTGTCAAATTTTGGGGTCCTTGGCCTGCAAAAATACATGGATTTACTGGATTGAGTCTACTGCAGGGCCACAGGGTAGTTGGGGCTGGAACACCTGAAGTGGTAAAATCTCCATCCACAGAGATGTTCAAAACATGACTGGATGAGGTCCTGATGATCTGCTGTATTGGACCTGCTTTGAACTGGAGATTGGACCACTTGACCTACAGACAGTCCTTCCATCCTACATGCTCCTGTGATTCTGATACATCAGTTATGTCTAATTTATTATTTTCAATAACTTTTCTCTGTTAATTTATCTATTGAATCTCTCAAGCTGTGGGAAAATTAAACTGGGCACACATTATGTAATAATTTCACACTGTTGTTGAAGGATAATTTATCTGCATATGTTAATGTCCTGTGTCTATTTATTTAAAATTAGGAAGTCTCTTAAACACTTTAAGTAGAGGACCACAGAAGTAATGCCAATTTTTTCTTAAACTGGGGAAAATACTGTTTTCTAATCTACTTACTTTTTGCATTCAGATTAACTCCATCAGTTACTATATCTTTACTTACAATGAGAGAACTTTGTTTGCTTGAGGAGTTTCAAAACAGATTTAGAACAACAGTGACTCAGAAGACATTATCTGATGAATAGTAATTGAGTTGTGAATGACAGAACTGAAAAACTACATTTAAATTCATAGTGGATGATGTTTAAAAAATGGCACTGTGCTGGTAAATTATGAGCCTTTACAGAAAAGTTAAGAAATGGGGATGACTAATTTTGCCATTTAAGAAAAAATATATTTTGAATCCTTTTCCCTTCCACCCACTTTATCCCCAAGAAAAAAAAGAAAAAAGAGAGAGAGAGAAAGACAAAGAAATCTAAAAAGCATTCAATTCTGTTAAAGAAAAAGGAGAAAAGTAACAACCCAGAGATGTTGCTGAAGTCTTTCACAGCTGTGTCTCTCTACAAAGTATGTAGTGCAGAATGATTTCCTGTAGAGTGTAGAAGCTGAAAAACGGTCTGTGGACCAAATCCAGTTCTTTTCCAATACTTGAAAAGATATTTTGATTCAGTCTTAGATCTGATGGGTCAACATGCCAGACACCAATTGGGTGGGGTTGTGCTTTGGTTAGATAAGGAAAACCTCTGTAAAGCAGAAACATATGTGCTGTTAATGGTTCTGTTCTGTAATTGCTGCAAAGTTGAAATTAATACCATAGATTTTAAATGGCATTGATAATTTAATCGAAGTGCAGAGGAAACATAGTAACGAGGATGCAACTAAACCTCTCCTGAAATTCAATTGACAGGAGATGAGTGTGTTTAGTACATTAAACCCATACACATGTGGATGTGTGTGTCAGTAAGAAAGGGAACAGTGATTTTGACAAGTTGGAGGGAACAAATATTACAGAGTTATATCAAAATGTCAAATGTACTTTAAATCTCTGACAGCCCATAATCTGTGTTAAATGTTGAAGTATGAATTAATGTTGAAAAGCTAAATATCAAAATGTTCCAGGTGACTACAAAAGTTGGAGCTTTCCCATTAACATTTACTATCAATTTTAAAGAAAATAATAAATTAATATTCTTTTTTTTCATATAGCATGCACTCATCTGTCAGAGATGTAAAGAGTACAGTTGTTAACAACAGAAGTAGTAATAATCAATGTCACTTCTATGATTAATTATAAAGATGATGAGACTAGTATAATAGCTGCACTATTTAACTGCATGGTTTCCACATGCTTCAGCACCCTTCAGAAAGTTTTTGACCACTGCAAAATTCTTACTATTCCATAATTTGCATAAGCCTGCTGTTATTTCAAGGTAGAACAAAAGGGAGAAAGTCATCTGATTAGGAATCTTGACATGGTTTCACTGGGATATTGAAAACTGAGCCTTTTTCTAGTACTCCATTTTCAAAACTTTCATTCATGGTAATATCTTTTTACATAAAATTTTCATCAAATATTAAATATTGTTTTACAGTAACTTAGTTTGTATTATTTCTCGGTTAATGACTGTATTTGATAGGAAGGTAATTAAATGTTATAAAAAAACTACGAAATGCTGGATAATATTTATGAAAATACAAAACTGTAACATGTCAGTGCATGGTTTTTGTGAGGGTTTAAAGAGATGACTTTTTTTAACACAATACCTTCAATATCTTAGCACATGAAAGATTCTAAATATTGGTGCTATATTTAGTCTCTAAGCAACACATTTACAGCTACTGACAGCATGAACCTTATTTAAAGAAAAGAAAAATTGAAACATACCTGAAAAAATAGGTATAAACTTAAGTCTTATTCTACCCAATAATAATCAGAAAACTATATATGTGAATTTCTTTCTTTTCTAGCACCATTAACAGATAAACCACCAAAGCTTTTACACCCCTTGGAGAGTAAGCTAACAATTCAGGAGACCCAGTTAGGTAAGTAGCAAACTCATAATTTCTATTCAAATTGTGTGAAGGTATTTGACGTGTTAATGTATAATGATAATGTGATGGTATGTTGGCATTAATATTTTCATTGGAAAGGCATTAAGCATACTTTGCTTCCATGCAGAGATGCATCATACACCATCTAGAAGATTGTTGTTCACAGAAACATTTGTAGTAATTAATATTGAATACTAAGCTCTTGAATAGTACTGATACTGGCTTTTACTTTTGCTGAAAGTCTGTAGTTACAAGTGTGCTTGACTTTTTCTAACTTCCACTTTTCTGTATATTTATATATATTTACTGTGGGATTCAGTGAGATTTTGTGGTTTAAATTCCTCTTGCAAAATTGCTTTGGTGATTGCTTACAGAATTGCGAACATGTTCTGTAATTATAAATGTTGTGCTGTTCTAAACCCATGTACAAATATATATGTAAAGATGGATGGAGAAAAAGTGATGCATGAAGAAACCATTTTGTTTCAATTTTTCTAGCTCAGTGGATGGTGGGTATGTTTTATCACTTTGGTCTCCTACTGCCATACAGATAATTAAGTCTCTAAAGCTAAGTGCATGAGTTACTACAGTTACAATCTATCTCCTTTGTGGATTGACATGGAAGGCAACCTGTAAGAAACAAATAGTCCTCAGTAGGTTGCACTGGAATTATGCTTTGGTGTCAGAATGGTAACCTGTTGATAGATTTTCTAGCATCTTAGCTACAGCAACAAATAGAAACTGATCAGGTAGTTATCTAAATCTCATAGGAAAACAAAAAAATGAAAGAAAGGAAAAAAGCAAAACTCAGTACATTCTGCAGCACAACGCCAGAAAAGGCAGAAGGCTTGCAAATAAATTCTGATAGTCATTGGCAGAACATTTTACGGTGCTTGCCAGCCTATGGCTCACAGTGGCCAGAGAATAATTCATCTTTGTTTTGGTATTCATAAAATATTACTTTAAATGATTCATGTTATTCATATAATATTCTGAAATGCTGATATACATTTTCAGAAACAATTATGTAGAAAAGAGGACACATAATACGTTTCCTTCTAGAGCTATTTTTTGTTGTTCTTGAGGTATTGTTTCTGATATACCAACTCAGAAAACTTCCTATATGACAGTCCTAGAAGACTTTACCTTTTTATTTGAGCACAAGCCTAGGGAACAGAAAACACTCCATGCATGTTTTTCCTAACTAATGTTGTTTATTGCAATATTTTTGAAGGAAAAAAAAAAAAAAGACAGAACCTTTGTGGGCTTTGACGTAGTCTTGCTAAATATACTGTATGAGTGAGACTATTTCAATAAGAATTTGATTATTAATGGCTAGCTAGAGGCTTTTTATCTATGATTTTTAGAATGAATCATATCTGTGGTTTCTCATCGTTCTAAGAATCAGATTAAATAATTTGAGAATTTCTGGGTTTGGAAAAGACTTTTTCAGAAAACTGAATAGGTATTGATGAATATAAGAGAGTTAATTTGAAAATGTCACTTTCAGATACAGTTGGGAAAGCCTGACCATAAATGAGTATGCAGCTATAATACTTAGCCTTATATCAATAAGCAACAAGAATATATTAATTTGTTGTTTAAAAGCTTGTGAAAAAAACTGTGAGAAGTGGAGCAGGTGCAAAAAAGTGATAGTTCCCTGACATGAAAATTATGTTAAATAAATTTGGTCCTACTGGATAATGTTTGAAAGGTTTATGTTTCACTTCCACTGAGGAAAGTTAGTGTTCATTTCATGGGTCCTGTTCATGCCCTGCAAAAAATGAAAAATCTTTTAACATTGGAATAAAGGCAAGGTTCATTTAGCCTAACCTGAGACTTGGGGTGACTGCATGTTGCAGACTGGTCTGGACACTCTCAGAAAACATGCTAGTCCTCCAGGATGGTGGAAAAATATTGGAAAATAAACGTGTTGGTGAAAAGGAGAGAAGTGGAATGGGTGGCACAGAAAAGGGAGAGGAAGGAACTGGGATCTTGAAATAGTCCAGGGCTTCGTTAAATGACCAGTCAGTGCAGGGGGGAGCTGGGGCAATCTCCACTCTCCCACCACGTTTCTGTGCTTCTCACCTCACACTCCTCCACCTTGAGTTGGAGATGAAGCAGATTGCAGGTGTCAGGGCATGCCCTGGGGGGTGCATATATAATTTACAGGCATGGGTGTGCTTCTGCCCTGCACATTGTGTGCTGAAATGTCAGTAGTGATGGTTCACCTCAAAATCTTCCCCTGATGGCCCTCCTTTGGGGAGTGGTGCTGGGCATGCTTTTGAGGAAACCCTCAGTAACCCGGTGTGTTTGCTGCTGAAGGAGGTACCGGACTTAGGTTCTTAAACAAGGCACCTCCATGCACAAGGCACCTCCATGCACAAGGCACCTCCATGCACAAGGCACCTCCATGCAGTGCCTAAATCAAGCTGGGAAGACTCCAGGTGTATCTCATTCGTTTGGCTCCAGCACTGCTTAGTGACAGAGATATTTGACATTTATTGCGGTCATATATCGGTCGATCTGTTGTACTGCTGTGTTGCATGGCTTCCGTAAAACAGCATCAGGCCAAAGAGTGTCTGCCCACTAAGGAAGGAGTTTCTCTAAGGGGTGACTGATAGAGTGTTACGGCATAAGCTAACAACAACTGCAGTTAGACTCGCTAAGACAAAAGGAAAGAAAATAGAGCTGGAGAATCTGTACTTCTCAATCCTGTGAACCTACAGACTCCTATTATGCTCAAGCTATCCACAGCCAGATATGGGAAAGGTGTCCCACAGTTCACCTGATGTTTGAGAGAGTGTTAAGCATGGCTGCACTGCCATGAGCCACCTCAAAGAGTCAGAGGAATCTTGAAACCTCATCGGAAATATCCGTTTATCACACTGAATAGTAACCAGAAAAACAAAAGATAGGAGCAGAGAAAAGAAATTTAGGGAGAAATTAATCTCTCAAAGGCTTTTCTTAAAAGACAGCATGAGAAAACCAAAGCATGAAGCAGAGAAATCCTAGATGAGGAAAGAAAGATTAGTTCAAATCTTATCCTATTCTGGATTTAATGTTTTTTGTTTGAAACTTTCCTTACCATTTTGTAATCAATAACTTAATCCTGTTACAAGGGTAAAAGTACTGTTTTCTTTTTAAGCTTTCCTTCTGCTAAAAGGGTTCTTAGGTACTCTGGTGACCTCAGTATAAATGGCTTCTCTGGAAACAATGACTCCAGATAAAATATCGTGTCAAATACAGTCTCCAAAAAGTATGCAGCCTGCAAGAAGCTTGAAGCTGTAAGGAAGTGAGGAGTGTGTCCCACTCAGGTCTGAGCCACTCTCTGGGCTAGCAGGAGCACATGACAGGGAGGTGAGAAAAGCAGGCGATGGATGGGAGGCACTAGAAGCCAAGGCACAGGTAGTGAAGAACAACATAATGACCCAAAGAACAACATCTCACAATATCTCTTACCCTCAACACGCTAACAAAATCAAATTAACAAACCCCTGCTAACATAAGAAACCCTTGTAATAATTATAAAAAAGGAAACCTTTCAGTTCAGAAAAGTTCAGAAAGGAAGTAATTAACATTGTTTGTTACGTATTAAAAATCCTAAAATTTCAGGTAACTGTATTTTTAATTCTAGATTAATGTAAATGGTATATATTTATGATATATTTACATCATATCCATGATATGTATATTTATATTCAAATTATGCTTTTTTTTTTCTATATTAATAAATTCTCAGTCTTTTCAGTTTCACCTGTCTTTCAGGTAACATTGTTTTTCCCAGCAACACTGTCAAAGATCTGTCCCCCTCAAGGAAAGAGGAAGAATACTTCTGGTCTGACTCGAGAATGTCTGATTTAATATATAGTTGGTCTATCTTTGTGTTACTAAAGAAGACAGGTGTGTCTCCAAAACAGGCAGTAATGGATCTGAATTGAAAACTCAAAGCTTATTTTAAACATGTCACGAAGTAGTTGGCTTGTGTCCTCCCCATTTTTCAGTGTATTTCCTGGTTCTGCACAAGGCTGCAATTTGAAATGCCAAAATTCACCTAGAAAAATAAAGCAATTGTTGAATGATTTCTAGGTAGGGTTGATGCTAGAGAAAAGAAAAAGAGGAATAAAGGATTTCCAGCACTATATGAATGCACCTGAAAGATAAATTTGGACAGGCATCTAAACACTCTGTCATCTGAATGAAATGAGCTTTCCTGAATTTCATCCACCACTAAATACGCATCAAATATTTTTTTCCTATTTGTTTTTAGGACATTATTTAAATAAAACTAAACTGCTATTACCTAGTGAATTGGGGCTTACTTCTTTCTCCCCCTTCCCCACACTTATTTAAGAAAAAGTGTCATCAGAATTACTTTCAATGTATTATTTCTAAAGTAAGAATACAAAGAAGTTCCAGAGGTAAATCATCAGGGAGAAGAGAATGTTACTTCTGTGTTGTCACAAAAATCTTCAGCACAAGTTGGCCTTTTTAATGATAAAAGCCCTCCTTAACTAGCTTAATCAGTAGCTGTATAAATAAATTAACTAAGGTGATATGAAGTAACTAGCATTCTGTTCTTCCTTTCAGGGTTAAAATAAAAATGAAAAAATATCTAAAATTATTAATTTTTATGTGAATGGTATATTCACTCTATAACAGGAACAGATTATTTTTTTTTCATTATGATAAAGGAATTTGTAAGCTTACCTGTTTGATTACACCAGTTCTTTAAACCAAATTGATCTTTTTTCTGTCATATGATTCAATCGGACACGTTGGATCTTTGATATATTCTGTGTTTAGATCAACATAATCTGGGCAACAGTTTCACAGTGGAATAATCAAAACTGTACATTCAAATTTTACTTCACACATATCACCTATTTTTTTATTTACCTGAAAGCTCAGGCTTTCTTTTCAGGAAACAACTAGGGGTGTTTTGAAAAAGTAAAAAAAAACCTGTTATTTTTTTTTCTGATTGAACTATTTCTTGTAAAAAAGTATTCTAAAAATCCCTAATATTTTAAAAGAATGTTTTCACTGAGAAATTCCTAGTTGCACTATTCTAAAATGTTTTGGTTTAATATTATAATCTGTGGGCTAAAGTTTAGTTGAGTCAAACAGTAGGATTTTCAGTGGAATAAGCTTTGCTTAAAGGCTGACGTGCACAACTAATGGTTTAAGTGCAGAGTGGTTCATGGAAACTCAGATGTCTGAAATGTATGTTTTTAATCTAACCAGCTACAAGCTGACCAAAATCTTGTACATGCTGTTTTACAGATTCTACTGGAAAGAAAGAAAATAATTTTCCTTTTTCTTCTTGGCATTTACAGCTCAGCTTTCAAATTCCAAGTGGAGAAGTATAGCATAGAAATATGTTCTCAAAGTGAAAATAGACTTAGGAATTCCATAGATCTTGACTCAGGGGAGGGAAAAAAAATCTAGTGAAGAAGAAAACCACATGCTAATAAGGGAGATTTTAATTGCTAATATCTGATTATTGAAAAAAAGAAAAATGTTTCCTGGGTACCTTACAGTCCCTTCTTTAGGCTTTCAACCTTCAGATTGCATTAATCCAAGTATTCTGCAGCAGAGGCTGACCATCAAGGGCCAAATAGATTTACTGAAAAAGAGACAGCGAATGAGTGAGAAACATTCAACTATACTAAGAAAAAGTTTGCAGCTACAGCTCAGTGACGAAATTTCAACTGATTGTCCTTCCACTCTTTTTTTGTAATTTAAACAAACTCCAAAAGGTCATAATTAGGATAATTAGAAATTATATATCTGTGTATTTTAAATGTTTATTTTTCTTTCTTTCCTGTCTGTGTATGCATCTGAGAATAAATACATACACATGTATACCTAACCTCTCCCTATATATAACACACACACACACATATATATATTTATACGTACACAAATAGATAAAAATTGACAGTGAGTACTAATTTTATCTCATTTCAATAATGCTTTGTCTGGGAAACATTTATATGAATTAATAATGGAATAACAAAAATTCTTTGCCCATGTTATTTTAATCCAGTGAGAAATGTCTGATAGAGAGTACTGTATACCATACTTACCTGAGGTACTTTGTATGTTAAGCATCTAAATAAGTTTTAATGTAATAGAAGTATCTGTTCACTCTCTGCAACTATGTACATTTCATTCTTTATGTAGAGATTAGATATATGAGAATTTTCTTTTTCATACAGTTTGTGCAGTTTTTCACACTTCCCATTAAAAAGGTAAACATCCACTTTACTTTTATAATATGAGCGAAGACTGTGGAATTTCAGAAGATCTTCCGTATCGGTTGGATGATCATCCAAAAGTCTGGTTTCCTATCTAGGACTGTCATAATCAAAAATGATGTGTCTCTTACTAGCACAATGAAATATAGTCAAATGCAGCAAAACTTTCATAAGAATTTTCTGTGGGAGACAGCAGGATGTAACTTATTGGAACCAAGATCATCATAAATACGGAATACCATATGCCAAGAGATACAGTTTAGAAATAGGCACATACTGTACATGATTTTCACCCTGTAAAATTATAGTCCTAAAAAGACTGTCATTGTGTAAATTTGAAACATCAGGAGTCACATTTTTCTGTGATCGCTTTTCCCAGAGTTTTGTTTTTAAGCTATACTTTGGGTCTCTAAATTGTATGTAAGTACTTCATCATACCCAGTGCTGGGAGACACAGAAATGTTTCATGCATACAAAAAAATAAATCACTTAATGGTACTATGGAAAAACATTAAAATGTTAAGTAGTGACTATCAAAATCAAAATTTAATAATGTGTCCTAAGTACTTATCCTTGATAAGTATTTTAAATTAATGATTGATAAAAATTCTAAATTAATTAACTCCAGAATATTCTCCTTTAGAGGGACAGATCTCTTGTGAGAAGCAGTGGTCTTCACATGTAAAGCTGTTCTCAGTAAGGAAATCTTTGAGCCATAAGTGGAACAACAAACACTAGTGCAGATTTTTTCTCCCAGGAATTAGTCTGCTTTCCAGTTCTAGAATAAATGCTTTCCAGCATTATTGGTTAAGTCAGCAGCTCATGCAGTCCAAATTAGGAGCGGTTTTACAAGAAGGTGCATCGAACACTGTTTTTATCTCATATGTACTATGGATTTGGAGCTTGTACTAAGGTTTAATATGTAGTTTAAATAAATATGTGCTATATTACAAACATATTGTTCTCATTCCAATAACTAGTTTATAATCACTGACAAAATTTGTAGGAAAGGAAATACTAGAAAAACATCATACTTACCCAGAAATAAAACGTATCAAGGGACTATACATACTCACTACAGAAACAAATGAAACACATGCTTCAGTTAACCACGTTAGGGTTTTTAAGAAAAAATTATAACAATTATCTCTTTCCAAACTAGTGTAATGGATAGATTGGAGATGTGAGGCTATAGGGTTACATGTTTTGTTTCTTGCACAGCTCTTTCTAGGCAATTCATTTGAAGTAGAAAATTCTTGTATTTTAAAATAATTCGTTCAGGGTCAGATTTTTCATGGGATTCCTAAAAGCATGCATGGTACATTTCTGCTCATTAAAAATTATAGGAGGACTAGCTTCCTGGTGCTGATTTTACACTACGTTTGGAGATTGATGCTAAAGATACCTGCTGACTTGTTATAGTTTGTATGTTGGTAGAGAGTTTTTGTGGGTTTGTTGTGTGTGTTTTTAATCTCTTACTAGCTTCTTTTAAACAGAGCGTTCATCCTACTCGAGTCAAAACTAGAGGATTCCTTTTTAGAAGATATTTTCAACTTTTAATATGGAGATTCAGTTCCCATATGAAGAAAAATTACTTACAAATAAATTAACCAATATTGCACAATCTTACTTTCTTTCACATTTTTTTTCTTTGTCAAATGATAATGAATGTCAAAACAGACATTTTATCATAGAGTACCCAAGGTATTATTTTATTTTCCCAATGCTTTGGAAAGGTCAGGCATTTAAAAAAGTTTATAAATGTGAATAACTCCCATCGTGTAAGTACTCAAATCAGTGAGATTATCCTGCTTTGTAAAAACAGACAAACAAACAAACGTTACATTTACACGGGCAAAGTCCAAGACTGAAAGTATTGGAATAAGTATTGAGGAATGAATGATCTTTAGTTTGATCTGTGTTGTTCAGAATAATATACTTATTATAGTAGACATATATGTAAATATGTTACCAACAATAACAGTTCAACCTAGTTTAACTCAAAAAATTCAAATTAGAATTAAAACGCTATTGTACTATTTACTGGATGGGCACATACAAAGAATAACCCAGTATATTTGAAAGACTTTTTTAAGAGCATTGTTACTTGTTACAATTCCCTGCTCGCTGTTTTAATTCTATGAATACAGCATCATTTTTCAGAGTTATTTTATTTTGGGAATTCCTTCTATCAGTCTGTCCTTGAGGTAGGGAGAACAGGGTAGGTAGGAAATGGAGCTTGACTTCCATGCAGACTGAGCCAGCACGCCAGTTGTTCAAGAGAGAAGGGACTGTACAAGTACTTTCACAGAAGAGAAAAGTCTGGGGAGGAGTCAAATTTTGCTACTGTTTCCTGGAATCTCTGGACATGCAACCTTTTTCATTGTTGTTGTTTTCTGTTGAAAATGCTTCTGACACAGTCACCATGAAAGGGGAAGTTATTGAAAACTTGAAAATCCACTCAGTCAGATGCACAAAAAAACATTTAGGTGCCTAACTTCCATTGCATACCTTTGTGTTCCTGCTATTTATGTGTTATGCAGAGTGTTCTCTTTGTCCAGCTTGAGACCTCTGACTCGAATATGTTTCTGAATTAGTCAGCGGAGCTGCTTGAAGGCACACGGTCTTCCCTGGCAGCCAGGTTGGCCATTAATGGTGTGATGGTTCACAACTGCTTTAACACAGTGTAAATCTGTGCTGCTCTGACACTGCCCCCTGGCACTCTCCTCTTTTTTCAGGCAATTTCAGTACTCATGCTCACATGTTTTTTTTGCGATGGCTGAAAAGGAACCCTAAAGGAAAAATAAAACAATTTTTGCTAGGTGGCTCGCTACGCTGATGGTGACATCAGCGCAGCAGAGCGTCGTGCTAAGACATGGTGAGAGTAGGAGTGCATAGCCAGGGAGAAAAGTGGGGAGAATACAGCATAAGCATGTTTTGGCTCAAACTGATCATGAAACATGATGCTAAGTCAATACATGGTTGATATAGATCAGGAGGCACCTGTATGGCATAAATCTTATCACATCAGAGTGGAACTGCTCTGCAGTTATCTGTCTCTTCCCATCAAGATGACTTTTGTCTGGACTTTGGCACACGACAACTCGCTCTGTTCACTGTTTATTTAGGTATCTGGGATGACATACCTGAAGTAGGAATGTGTGAATATCTTCCTTCATGATACACAGCGGGTGAATGCTAGGCTTTCAAAAATATTTAAAAGGGAGTTTTCAGAAAAATTTTACATTGAAGCTTTTAATACCATGAATATTTAACTGGAAACATCCTAAGTATGGTATATCACATAAATCTATAGCCCAAATCTTTGAATGTGTTGTATTTTTGACAGTTAAATTCATTGAAAAGTAACTCCATAAACTGAGATGTGCTAATGATTTACTATGACCAAACACAAGAGATAATTCCATCATTATTTTGTTGTTATTCATAGCTATACATGAATCAGTTACTTAATTAGTTCTCTGATATCCAGTTACAGAAACTTGAGAGCAATGAAGACATATTAATGTGATAAAAGAAAAAACTATATTAGTCATATCAACTCTTTAATTAGACATTCAGTTAATTTTGTTTATCAGTTGTTCTTGCTTCATCTCTTTTGTACTCATTTATATGAGTAAAAAGAATACTGGTTGATGGAGCTTGGTTTTCAACAGAATTATACATGACAAATTAGTGAGACTGAGAACAACATAACCAATTTTTTTTAAGGATTGATTTTAGTCATACTTATCCAGCTCATCACACTTCAAAGACAATTTTAATTTTAGCAGATGATATTTTCATTGGTAAATTTTCAGTCTTTTAATATTGTCATGTCAGAAGATTTATTTTTCAGATAGTTTTTAGTTGCTTATCTTAGTGGGATGACAAAAATAATCTCAAGATTGTTCCTGCCTTTCAAATATTGCTTTATTATGGACAAAATATACTGACTTTAATGCAGCTTGTACAAGTGAGATTAGAAGAGGTATCGTATGACAAATTTTAGGATTTTGGGATATCTTATTTTCCTTTAGTCTGACTTTATGTTCTAGGCAATCCTCGATGAGAATGGTTCCAAATTAATAACTTTAAAAGCAAACCACTTTGCATTTGAAATACTTCCCTTTTTTTCTTTACACTGGAAACCAGAGTTTTCTGTAAGAATAGTGAGCTGCTGTGGTCTGCATTGTACGTGCCAAACCACCAAACCCACACCCACACTGCAATCAGCAAGTGTCAGCACGCACCCTTTTTCTGAACTTATTTTGCTTAAGCTTTTTATGTAATTGGAAGTAGACTTCCAGCCTCAAGTAGATCAAATGAGAAGACTTTACCAAGAGAAGTCAGTATCTCTCAGAGGTTGAGCATCCCCTCCTTTGAACTTTGCTGGTCATTTAGAAGTGTTATCCTTATTATGGCAAAATGGTACCGCTGACCGATCTATCACCTGCTGCTCTGCAGTATCCCTGCCCCTGTCTCCTGTTTTGCTTTTTGGCAATCCATTAAGAAGTGTGAGTGTGGACCAGCTTCTCTGAGCTGTCATAATATCCCAAGGTATGAAAAGTAATGTGTGACTTTTTGTGTCCTAAATTCACTATGTTTCATTCAGAAGTAGCCTAATGGATGAGGGGATCCAGGCAGGTGTTCAGCAGTCACCTTGCTGGGTGGATATTTCACTGTTGAGGCAGTGCCTGGAGGCAGCTCTGGACCACCACAGGGGAAGAAGCTCCCCTGGATCTGAGCATGGCTTATATATAGGTCATATTAATCTGAGGGCTGGATTACCCCCAGATGGCAGCCCATGCGTTAGCGTTGAAATGAGTTTTACTCAGAAAGACAAAAATTTAAAGCAGCCTATTTCTAGGTCCATATTGAGCATGTCTGGGACAACAAGTTGTTTAAATCCACAGGACAGTGGAGGTTTCAGGCAGATGGAGAAGAGAGTAGAATGACAAAGCTGAGGCTGCATTCCAATCTAATGCACTATAGGACAAGCCTTAACTCCAGACTGCTAATAGTAGTGCGTAGCAAGTATGAGATTCCTTGATAATCTTGATCCCAGGTAGATGTAGGTAAGGGATATACCAAAGAGATTTGGGAATGGAGCTGATTACACTTCAGCACAAGTGCCTGGTATGTTGTCAGGTGCTACTTCTACAACTCCTCAACCCACGCACACGCAGAAAAGTGTTGAACTGCCAGTAGCAGTTTAGAAGCAATCCACAGATGAGAAGTAGGACTCCACCACTTAGATAGAGATGGATGAAGATGGAAACTGTGATGGATGTATAATTGCTGATTATTTCCAAGTCACTTCATTAGGGTCTCAAGAGTGACTATGTTGTTGTAGATCAGCTGAACCTCAGTAATTGGACCCTAGCAGCATTTCCTGGAATATGTATTTAGCACATGGTAAATGCAACGTAAAGCATTGCTGAAGTTTAAGACAGCAGGATTGTCTTTGCTTTTCAAATGGGTAACAGTACACATTACCTCTTACCGTGGCACACAAGCTGTTGTGTAATTCCTTAAACTGTGAAAACACATTTGTGTGTTAAAGAACAACAGTAAATGCTTATTAATTTATCTTACTAATATCTGGTTTGTGTGTTCACAATGTAACAAAATGTACCTCTTTCACAATTAGTAATTATCATTAGTTGAAATGACTGTCAGGATCATTTTAACTTCCACTAGAAAGCACTGATTTTTAGTTGCACGCACACTACTGTGTAAAACAAAGTTATATTCTACTTCAAAACCTCAAAATCTTTTCCATATTCACTTCTGTTATCTGCTAGCAGTACAGCAACTTACCGTAAATGAATGGTATTTCTAGGAAGTCTTACATTTTTCCTTAGCTCTTCTTAAAAGAGGGATAGATCATTAATTCTTTCTATCTTATAAAAATATTTAATAAAGGATGCTCTTTATTTGTATTTTTATGACCTTTGCATACAGAATGATAACTTAGATGTCAGATTTGAAGGCTGCTTTTCCAGACAGTAAACATCTGTATTTTACCTACCCCCAAATGCATTACATATATCATAGAATCACAGAATGGTTTGGGTTGGAAGGGACCTTAAAGACCATCTAGTTCCAACCCCCCTGCCATGGGCAGGGACACCCTCCACTAGACCAGGTTGCTCAGAGCCTCATCCAGCCTGGCCTTGAACACTGCCAGGGATGGGGCACCCACAGCTTCTCTGGGCAACCTGTTCCAGTGCCTCACCACCCTCTCTGGGAATAATTTCTTCCTGATAGCCAACCTAAATCTCCCCGCTTTCAATTTAAACCCATTACCCCTTGTCCTTTCCCTACAGGCCCTTGTAAAAAGTTCCCCCCCCCCCCCAGCTTCCTTATAGGCCCATACTGGTAAATATCTCTACATAGATTGACTTTTTTTTTAATTAAGAAGCAACATGATATTGTAATTGAACTAATCTTTTGAGTTTAATTTCAAATTAATTAGAAAATCAACCAACTTAATACAATCATCTAAAAATTATTACCAGCTGTTTCTGTAGCTCACATTTTGCAACACTGAAATACCCTCAGCTAGATAAGAAGTCAAAAGTAACCAAATCTGAGCAGAAGACTTTTTTCTTATGATTTTGCAATTCAAACTAGAGGATATGTAAAACCATACAGTCTAAATAATGACAATCCAACATGACATGTAAGTATCATCAGTTTTATTCCCTAGTAAATTCTATATGTAAAAAGAATATTTTTTTTTTATTATTTTTTTTTTTTAAGGATATAGACAGATACATTGTTTTAAATCCAGCAGTCTACCTATAAATGTAGCTTTTAAAAGGGAAAATGTTGGATTCTGGCATCCACGTGGTGCCTGTGAAGATGACAGGCACAAGTAGGACCAGATTACAGTAATTCTAGATTTTAAATATCATGTGGAGTAACAGTAAATCCATAAAAATCATGTTACCATAGATGCAGGTGAAAAGCCATAACCTACATCATTGTCCTTTTGGTAGTAAGCCATAAAGGTGTTTTAAGAGACAATGGGAAGTTGAATTTTATCTATTGACTGGTTTCCAATAAATAAGAAAAAAAGAAAAATACATTGTTGTTAAATCTGGTGTTTAATATGGGAACTTAAATTTGGGAAAGAGAATAAAAATTTTTTTTTTCAACAGGTTTCATTCTTCCTTGTGGACCTGTGCTACTCAGTTCTGCCTACTTAAAACATTGATCCAAGGAATATTTATTTTGCTCTAAGCAAAGATTAGAGAAGGAAAAAAAAAAGGAAAAAGAATCAGTTAATCATTAGTAAAGGCCAAGACTTGTAAAGGTCTTTGTTACTTCTTTAAAACTGAAGATGTTAATAGAAATAAAGAAGTAGGTGGCTTGATGGACAATCTCTAACGTGTAGCTAAAGGAAGTAATTTGTATTTCATTCACATTAGGGTTTTTTTCTAATAATGACTAATGGTAAGAGAAGTTGTCTCTGACAGAATCTTACATTAATTTTGAATTAAGTAGTTAATATTATTAAGGGTGTTTAAATTATAGATGTTCCTTATAAAACTTCACTTTTTAAAAAAATACTGCTTGGTGTAGTAAGTAAGTGTAAAAAAACATAGTGAAGTGGAAGTCTGGCATACGTAAGAAATGATAAAATTAATTTCAGAAGTATTACATTAAAGGTAATCCTAAGAGTTTCCCCAGTCCCAAGCTCTTTCTGATTCTCTTTAGCCGAACAACTTCAGATGCATTTGCAATTTAAAGCTTTTCCAATTACATAAGAAAAATAGAGATTCAAGATTTTGCATTTCTCTATGTACGTAAATGGTTCAGTAAGCTGAGGACAATTGAATCAATTCTGTATTGGAAAACAATATAATTGTTTCTTTTACAAGACTTTAAAAGCACTCAACATTTTATTCTATCTGCATGTAAAATATGCCTTGTCTCCTTGCCAGGCTTCACTCTGTAGAGGGTTGCACATTTTTCTGTTTAGTTATCTTCCCTGCGTGCTGGAGATGGAGACTTTCACATGCAGTACTGATGACATTCACATAAAGGCCAAAGCCACCAAATTTTCTGTCAGTTTTTGCAAATAGTTGGCTTTTTCTATTTAGACAGTGCCTACCCACCCTTATCATAAATATTTTTCTCTTGAGATGCGTAATGATGATTTTCTGCTTGGGGCTCTGTCTTCTCGTACTATTATTATTTTCTGAGCGTTATTCTAGTGTATCTTCAAAGGATTATCTGGGATTCAAACACTTCCTTTTGCAGTGCTAGAATACCTGTCAGTGATGGACTGCTCTCCACTTCTCTATCTGAGAGATATTTAAAAGACAAGTATTCTGTTTCCAATTAGTCTTTAGGTATACTGCTAGAAGGGGTTGGACAGACACTTCTTGTAGCAGTAAAGCAAGAAAGATTTGCGTGGAAGCACTTTTTGGAACAGCAAAAGCTTTGTAAGTGGCAGTTCCTGTAATGAAATGGGCTTCCTTGCCTGCTAAAGTTTCACCCAAATACCCAGAGAGTAGAAGAGACTTTCTCCTTCCCCAGGATCATCCATAAAAGTGACAGATATGTCACTGAACAAGAGGAAGTCGTTATCTCAGAAGCCTCTTCATCTTCCCCTATCCTTACCTGAACTCACCGGAGTGAGTTCAAAAATTCTCTAACACTCACTTAGATACCTATATATTTCATACAGGGGCGGAAAAAGCTAATGCAGGTAGCATCGTCTTTCAGACTACATACTGCTGAAACACATCTACCAGTGTTGGCCAGGCAGAGAAAACCGTGAAATTGTTAAAACTTGCTTGGTTCACAGTCTCCACATGGTTTTTCATATGTTTGTTTTGTCACAAACAAAAACTGTGAGCTTTTGGAGGGAAGACTTCTATTCAGCTATGTATGGACTGTCTATGGCAATGCCCAATTAGTGATATCTAGTCACGGTAGCTGTTATCACAGCAGGAATGATTGGTTTACTCTTTCCTGGAAAAAGATTTAGATTACAGTTATTGCTTCTCAGTCTCTTCTACAGCGTGCTGACCTCGCCATGAAACCTGTGCAGGTCTCAACCCCTTAAAGGACTCTGTCTTCTTCTTCCTTCACCACTGTCTTCCCAGACAAGAACAGAAAGAAAGGCAAAGAAGAAGGGCAAAACTTAATCCATTCAGCACAAATATCTCTGAAAATTATACTAGATAAATAAAAAAATTCTACACAATCTATTCAATAGCTTTTTATTAGAACATTTTGTAGCTGCCAGGCACCTTGCAGGACTCTATGATGATAGAAGCCACCAGTGAGCCTTTGTAGTGTTCATTTGACTGGAAACTCTTTCTGGTCATCGTGTAATCTCAGAAGGAGTCTTGGCACTAAGACTCAAAAACATGCTGCTTAGCATAGCTTTCACTTGTTATTTCAGCAGCTTGGCAAGGAATCAGAATGTTTGTTTAGGTGCATGCACTGTCTATCTACACTACCATTTTTCATGAGAAATAAAATGTAAAGAAAATCTTTTGTATGCATATGTGCAGAAAAGACTGTGTAGCGATTATGGATTTTAAGGCAGTATTTGTCTGTACTTTTCTCTGCACTGATCCCAGATAATCATTATTTTCCATCAGAAACTTATGTTTCAGCAATACAGAGAACATGTACCCATCTCTGGCACTATCTTACATCTGGAATGGACAAAAATGATGGAAAATGCTAAAATGCATACCATTAAACTCAGCGCACCTGCTTGCCTTTTGTTAGACCACTTTGTATCAGCAATATAGTTCCTGTGGCTTAATGAGCTATGCATGCGTGAGCTTGTGAGACACCACACAAAAAACTTCCTCATTAGCAGTTTATGTAGTTATGGAAAGAACCATTGTGTAGAAATGCTTAATGAAACATGCAAGAGCTTTTTACATGCTCCTAGAATCTTTTGTTGTGTTGCATATTCATGGCAGATTTTTCACCTGAGTAGTTCTTGTATTCCTTATCTCTGTTATGAGACGTTGACTTCTAATGATAGGTGTGATATTTGGAGTTGAAATCCTTCAGTATGTCATGCCTGGTATTCTGTTACAATTTCAACAAAGAGCCTAAACTTTAGAAATAACTTAAAAGCTATTCAAGGTATCCTTCAAAGACCTCTAACCAAACAGCTGGCTCTGAGAAAGCAGAAAATATGTGTATGATAATTAGTGTAAGAAATAAGTAGTATATTGGGAGGTGAGGTATAATGGCTATAAACAGAGAGCCTCCAGCAGAATGAAAAATCAAGTCTGTTCAAAAGCAGTTCAAGCATCAGGCTGTGAGAATGCAGGAAGCACACAAAGCTTCTGCTAACAAGGAAATAGATCCTCACAGGGGTTGAGGAAAAACAAGCAAAGACTGTGGAACAGCAGAACAAGAGAAGGGAATCATGGGATACAGCATAGCCACAGCTGTTATGGAGAATGTCATTAGGGCAACCCCATCATGTGACAGAGGAAAGGGAAATCCACAGGCTCCCTCACTGGAGTAGTGTGCTAAAAGGAACAGTTAAATGCAGAGGGGAAGGAGGATGTATACTGGGTGATTGCATTATGACCCTAATGGAAGGGCACAGCAGAAAGAATCTGTCTTGTTCCTACTGCCAGGATTACAATGGATATCAAGTAAGAGGTTCCTTAATAATGTTCTCATTGGGTTAATGTCAGCCTGCAGGGCTAATACCAATGCCTTCTGTTTGTTAAATAAAAACTCAAAGTAATGTAAACAAATTCTATTGCAAGAAATATATTAATTTTCTAATTATATTAGACCATGCTGGGTTATAATTATCCATTTGTGTTTCTGTTGAATAATCTTTATTTTGTAGATAAAAGCAGATTTTAGTAAGTATCAAAAAATATGATGTATGTATTAAAAAGAATGATTTTTCTATTTCCTGGATGGGGAAAAAATAAGAAAAAGAGAAAACAACATGGAAAAGATGGTCAGCAAGTGTGCTGTCATTTGAGAATGATTGATAGGGCACTCTTCACTTGGCCTTTGAAGCTCAATCGTTTCCATATCCTTTTATCTTAACTACTTATTTTTCGTTTTAAGCTTATTACTGTCATGTATTCTTGTGGGAATGACTGCTGATGACTAAAATCAGCTATGGAGGATGTTGTAGAGCCTGTATAGGAGAACTGTGCACTGGTTTTGACAAGGGCATGCTTGCCTTCTAGTGACTGTTTGTCTCTGGACTACGTTGAATGTGGGAAATTGCATTTGGTATTATATTGATCTGTGATAGTCTGTACTGGCTCTTATCATCAAATCCATGCAGGCCAGGAATGTCTCTAGAGAGTATGTTCCTGACATTATAGTATCCAGCCCAACACCCCCCTTTCCATATATGCATTTACCCGCAGACACACAAAACCAGTTCTTAAATAACAAGGAAATTTGTAAGGCAATTTGTCCTGTTAATCCCTACTTAAGTAAAGCTTTGTTAACCTGAGCCCTGGAATTTCCAGGAGCTAATTCTTCGTTAAAGTTTTGGTTCAGTTCAATGGAACAGCTGAAAAATATATGACACTTCCCCACCCCCACCCCCCAGAGAGTCACTTGTGTGAGTCCAATTCAGTAACTCAACAGGCAACAACTGAAGGCTTTTACATGGCAGGTAACATTAAGCCGTCAGCAGTCCTCATGGAAAGGAAAAGGCTTAGGTCAGTTAGGTGACAGCAATTAATCTGCTCTATCAAGATGGGCCAGGGTGGACACTTCCACAGCGAGCCTGGTGGCTGAGCACAGGCAAGTGCCTTTCCCTTCCCTGCCGTGTTTCTACTTTCATTGTACGTATTCAGGGCTATCCCCTTGTCAGGAAACAGGATAGAGCAGACAGAGCCACTGTAGAGGTACTAATGGCTGTTAGAAATGGCTATCAATTCCTTGTATAGAGCAGTCTCCAGGGTTAGTGGTGTAATCAGCTGGGATGAATTTCTTCAGTTTCCCTGTAATAATCTATTTTGAAAAATGCTGATGAAAACATGCCCGGTAGCACTTGGTTCAGTTGTGGTGATACACCTTTGATAGAATGGCAGAGAGATGTCAGAGAGAGAAACACTGATGATGCTTGTGTCTAAGTGGCTAGATAGAATAGAATGCTAATGGGCAAGCACTATAAAATCATCCTTTTCAAATAAGAATATATTTTTTAAAAAGAGGATGAAAGAAGAAAATACTAGAAAATTGTAGTTAAGTAGTCATTTCCTCTTATGCCTGCAGGATTTGATATCTGTGAAATTTCTGTCCATTAAAAGCTACAGGAGATAGTTTTGAGCATATTATATTTACTGGTAGCACTCTATACTCCTGATTTAAATATAAATGAATAAATAATAATAAGTTCCTAGCCTTTACTGACATTTCTATAGTATACAAAATTACTGGGGGTTTTTTTGTTTCTTAATTGCTAAAGAAGTTTAGAAAAATTATTTTTAAATGCAATGTTTGAAAGGGTTTTGTAGTCTGTGTGGTTCTTAGATCACTGCAAGAGAATGTAAGACATGAAAGCTAAATATTTAAAAACTTGCCTCTTTTCCATCAATCACTGTGTTGCCAGGAAAGCACCTTTACAGGGATAAAGGGCTAACATCAGAGAAGTACAGTGTGGAAGCACAATTGGAAGCCTCAGTTATTTCAGTGTACCTACTTATTGTAGGCTGTCATCAGACAATAAATGTTCTTTTAAAAATGCAATTGGAAAATAAGCTTTAATTAAATATTTATAAATTCTTTTAATTTAACACATGGCTTTCATGAGTTCCTGTGCATGTGTGTAGGAAGAATAACTATCAGACGCTTTGTCCATATTATATATTTTCTGTGATCTTTAATGATTTTCAGAGGATGAGGAATGAATTCTTAAAACATGATCTAAGGACCAAAAAAAAAAAAAGGAGGAGGGGGCAACATCATTATCTATTGATTCACAGTATGTGAAGGATGTGTTCTTTAGACAGAGTAAAAATCTGAGTCAAAAGGAGATAGAAAGCTCATGTGTCATGCTGGTGCTGGGAAAACTCAGGATATGATGCTGTCTTGCACATGCAGCACAGAAAGACATTAGAGAACCTGTGGGCATGCTGCCTCGCCATGGAAAAATAAATTGCTATTCATAGAACCACAGAATCGTAAAATCTTTTAGATTGGAAAAGACCTTTAAGATCATCATATCCAACTGACAGTCACTTTTGTCCTCAGCATTTGAAACAATGCTTCCCAAATGGATTGACCAAATTCCTTCCCTTCCAGCATTAAATTTTAGGGATTTTCTAATTCCTATATCCAAAATTATGGGGATATAAATTACTTTTTGACCTAGTAGTGTAGCAAAAATAACTTTTGTATTAGATTCTTGTTTTTAAAGTTAAATGAAACCTTAAAATACTCCCAACTTCTAGCAAAATTCTCTCTACAGAACCTAAATAAAGCAGTTTGATTTGAAGGATCAGTTTCATGTGTCTTGTGCACAAGGATTTTCTTAACCTTCATAGATATGTTTAAGCTTTGTAATGGAAATATTTTCTTGAGTTCTATGCCTAATTCCAGATGGAGTGAAATAAACGAACTGGAAAACATGGGGAAAAATTTCCTTGTAAATCTACCTTAACCTCATTGCTTCTATTGCTTAGTCCAGATTGTCATCCACATGAGTAAGCATTGCTAACCCTCTTTAATGTAGTCTCCTTAGTTTAAGTCACTACATGCAGCATGCTAATGCCTATATATGTGCATGCTGGAGTAATGGAAGTATTTTGTTAAACTGCTCCAGTTCTATCCATGCTAGCATATCTGCTGATATTCTCATTGAACCTGATGTCAGTGTTTCTTTTATATTGGCAAATAGTTTCCACCTGCTCCATGACATGCACCTGCTCTGTTAAGGACCAGAAGATCTGTTTGCAGTGTCACCTGTTAGAGTAGCCTGGGGAAGAGAAGTCCATTGTGGCCATTCATGAATAACAACTATAGCAACTGTCTGACACTCTAAAAGGGTCAACAAATCATAATTCAGCATTTAACACTATAATAATGTCTTTCTATCTTTACAGAGGAAATGTGCATTCAAAGTTTTCAAGAATTTCATATTGTAAACTAGTAGAATCGCCAATTGTGTCCTAGTCAGTTTTGTCATCAAAAGTACTTAATATTTCTGCCTTCCCCCATTTCCAACTCAGAGTGGTTTTGTCAGAAGACTAGCTACTGACTTTTTTTTTTAGTAATATGCTGTAGCCACATGCTCTTATTTATACAAGCTGCTCAGTAAAGTGAGGGGGTTGATGTTTCCACCATATTGTTCATACTGTGTTTTGTCACCATCCAGGAGAGATTTCTCTTCCTATTTCCTCTCCTATTACTTTCTTTGGCTTTATGGCTTTTCTGAAGCTGTTCTTTTATTATTTGTTTTATGGTTTGTCTCAAAGATCTGTTAAACTAGTGACAAGCAATCTATCAACAAGGTGGCAGAATGGTGATTTTAAATTTGCATTAGCTGAAAGGCACCAGACTTGCTTATTGCTAAAGCAAGCTTAGCTTGTGTCCCATGCTCTACCACACAGGCTAGCCTTGTCCTGTGCCTCTTCTCTTTTCCCCTAGATCTAGAGCAATAACCTTCTCACTGCCAACATGTACGAAGAGTGGGGGTTGCAGAAGCTAGATTTGCTGTTTCCCCTTTGCTGCAATACTGCTGCTTCTCAGCAAAATCCTGGAGCTGCTACACAAACAGGGAGATTCTGGGTCCTGAGGATGGTTTGAGTAGAGTTCAGTAACTTGAACATAGTGCAGGCAAGGAGGGACTGCCAGTGCCATCATGGGCTAAGGCAGAAATTTAGCCCTGGGACATCTTTGACTTTTAAGGACAGGAAGGATGAGACAGACTTGGCCTTAGCAATAGTACACCTTCATTGCCTGAACTACCTTAGTCCTGTGTGCAAGAAGTTCAGTAAGAAACAATACTGATATAGCATTGGTTGTTGTGGGTGTTTGTGGGTAAGAAAGTCATGAAACATTTCAGTGGTAACATCCTATCACTACCCTGAGCACACCTTAACTATAGACATGTGCTTATACCCTCGTGACTGTGTATGCAACCTCTGACTGTCTATAAACAAGCAGAAAAGGACTTAAAAATAACTGAGTGGTTGCTGAGGCTTTTGTGGTCATTGCACACACCAGGCTCCACCCTGTAGTGGCCAGCCTGTACTAAGGCCCAGGTTTGGAGACCCTTGGATGAGGCACTGCCGTGTCAGGAAGCTGGAGCTTTGTGATTTACAACCAACTCACTGAAATCCCAAAAAGCACATCTCACACTTTTAGTGTATACATTGGATTTTTTTGGCAGAGTTCTGATTTTCAGCTCTGGAAAAGCTGCTTTTAAGGTTTCCCTCTTGGGAAATCTGTCTAAAAGCCATGCATTTTTCATGGCCAGGAGGCAAAAACAAATCTCCTCAGTGAGCCCAACGGAGAGGCATGGTGCTCAGCCTTACCTTGTGGTGTAAGATGTGCTTCTGAGGACTGCGTCTTCACTGATTCGTAGTTTGGTCACTGTGTGATTACTGGCCTGTGCCATCATGGAGTGAGTAGGGAATAGAAGCACAGGCAGGAATGTCTCCATCTACCTGCAAGCAGTGGCTGGGATCAGCTTTCCCTGTTTTAGATAATTCTAAGTAAGAAACAAAGTGGTGGCTAGAAGAAAATCCCATAGCACTTTTAAAAGAGCTGCTGAAATATCAACTTTACCAAAAACTATGCTCCACTTTCTTCATTGTATTTACATTTTTTTGGAATTCACTATAGCACTAGATCAAGATTTGAAGATTGATGAAATAGATATTCAATGCATTGTTATTTGACATTTCATTATATTTTATAACAAATGAAATATTTTTTTCTTTAAATAACAACAAAAAAATTTAACTGATATCAAGTGCTGTTTCCTTTCCAAAATCCATTTGATTTTAAACCTGGGGAAAAAAAATGAATGGATGAGGCTATAAAAACAGGTTTTACTTCAAATCAGAGATGTCATGGAAATTAAAAACATTGTCTTAGTTGAAGAGAAGGCTTCGAGGAGACCTTATCGCAGTCTGCCAGTACCTGAAGGGGGCTTACAAGGAAGCTGGGGGGGCACTTTTTACAAGGGCCTGTAGGACAGGACAAGGGGTAATAGGTTTAAACTGAAAGTGGGGAGATTTAGATTAGATATCAGGAAGAAATTCTTCACCGAGAGGGTGGTGAGGCACTGGAACAGGTTGCCCAGAGAAGCTGTGGGTGCCCCATCCCTGGCAGTGTTCAAGGCCAGGCTGGATGAGGCTGTGAGCAACCTGGTCTAGTGGAGGGTGTCCCTGCCCATGGCAGGGGGGTTGGAACTAGATGGTCTGTAAGGTCCCTTCCAACCCAAACGATTTTATGATAACAAGACAGTGCAAATTCTTCTGGGTGACTGCTTGTTTCTTTTTTCTGTGTGCTGAAGTCTTTTACAACAGCAGAGAAGGATATTACCTGTATACAGGCCATATGTGTTGCTAGAAACACCTGTGTAACTACAGGTCAGAGAGAAGAAAAGTGTTGTAAGAGTGATTCATAGTTTTTTAAGGGAAAGAATAGAACACCAGATTAAATAAACAACAACAAACCCTTTAAAAACAGACTCGTAACTAAAGTTGACAGAAAGCTACCATTGGCCAAACAGGTTGAACTTTCTAATTTGTCTGTATAATTGCCATGATAGATTAATTAGAGTTTAATTGCTGCCTAAGCAGATGTAATAACACATATCACAAGCATGAATTAAAAAAAATTAAATGTAGCTCTCAGATACATTCCCTAATTATGTAAGGTTTATTTTCCTGAGGGGTCGTCTTTTTTTGTAAGCTCTTCCCATGCTCTAAATGTATGAAGATAATTGAAAAATTAATTTAAAATCTATGAAGTTAGAATGCAATATTAATGAATCTTTTCCTGCCTAAGATTGTAGATTTGAAAACTAAGTCAGCAATACCTTTTTTTTTGCGTAGTGTTTGAAAGTGTTCTCTTTACATTCTTTGAAAAATCGTATTTCCTTAATTTATTGTTATTTACTTAGGTATGCAACCATGAGACAGGCACAGTTATATTATCTGACTAGCATTAATAGTTAAGGAAAAGTTTAATTTGTCCTAGGTTTAGACATAGACAAAATATGTAACCATTTTCTTGTAACCACTTTTTGTGGCCAGTTGCCTTCATAGACAGTCATTTTTTGCTTTTTCTTGGAGACCGAAGTACTACCTATTGGCTGATAGGAACAGGATCTACCAAGTTAAGGTCTCACTTGTTGGGCAAATTGCTATACAATTATTTCAGTATTAATACAATACTTTTCTATATGAATCTTGTACAAAATTGGTTGTTCTAGAGTAGAAAGAAATGCAAAAACGTGAGCAGTTTGTGACCTATGGATTGCATGTAAGTCATTCAGAGCAATCAATAGGGGACAGCCCATCCTTTGAATCTCACAAGTATTTTGTACGTGTCTCCATGCCATGAGTGACCGTACTTCCACTGATAAAAGCAGACCTTTGACCATGCACCCAAACAAATGTCCCAGGAGCCTTTATGTATTCCACCTCAGTATTAGCACTGCAGGCTATGGCAGTCACTCAGTGGATGATGGTCTCCTTAACTGGAAAAAGCTTAATTGAGAAAGACAGTTGCTGAGGCCACTCTCCTTCACATACTGCTGTTGATTTCAGTGCATAGATTCCGGCCTTATGTGAATACATTATTGCAGAAGTTACAGAACTGGAAGATATAAATGAAAGTGCACATTCAAATCACTCTGGAATTTATTTTGACCCAGACTTATCAAATCTGTGTAGTAATGAAAAAAGATCCATGTCTGCTTGAATCTTGGTACTGTGGTGCCGCTGCATTTCAGAGAACACGAGACCAGTGAATAGGTCTGAACATCCGGGAATGCGAAAGTTTTTTACCCTTGAAAGAACAAAAAGGGCAGTAGAAGTGTTTTGACCACCCTTTCGCTGTTTCCTGCAGGAGGATTGGAAAGAGTTGAGAAACCTGCAGCCTTCAGGTCTGGCAAGAAGGCCAGCAAAACAAAAATAGGTTTTATTGGAGCATATTTGATATACTATCAAGAAATTACATTGTTACCTCTCAGGGAGGAAGAATAAGAATGCCTTGTACGCTGGAAACCAGCAATGAAACTAGAAGAGACGTACAAATAACTAGAGTACAACATAACAGAGTTTCTTGCTTTCTTGTTCTCTCCTCAGCTCTAGGGTAGATGACGCATTGCCCTGCAACACAACAGAGAATGATAAAAGAAAGACCCCTGCTTGTTACTGTGATAACAAAACCAAATAGGTTTCAGATTTCACTTTATCTGTTAATTAGGTCCTGAAAATTTCTTTCATGGTATTTTGCTTTACAAATTTCAGCCATCAGTATCAATATAAAAAAAAATTTATTCTTGCATCTATTAGAGAACAACATAGTTCTACCACTGAGAACATGCAAAATTTTGACATCCGACAAACACAGTACTTTAAAGTGATTTTTAAACTTTGAGGTCAAACTCCATTGTTGTTTAGCATTTAAACGATTTTTCATGCCTAATGTTCAAGAACATAAGCTTTCTATAATGAGTTTTATGGGACGTGCTGACATTGCAAGGGGATTATCTCCTCTTTCCCAGCTCATAAAAAAAAAAAATCCAGAAACATCAGCACAGCAGACAAAACAGTCCACAAGCCCTGGCTGCCTATCTATCCTCTTTTCGTAATGTACAGATTAATGTCACACATTCGTGTCTGGTCCTTAGGGAAGGTAACGGAGTATGGTTTATTCTCAGTGAGTAACAAACTGCATTATTATAAGGAAAGCCCAGGACTTTGTATACAACCTTTTTATACCTCGCTCTCACCCATGGGTATGTTGTGGACTGTTTCTTCAAAGTTCAGAAGGATTTCGGGTATCTGTTCTTCCCTCATCTGTGCAGCTCTTGAGATGCCTAATCTCCCTTGAGAGCCAAAAACTTTCAAAAGGCAGCAAAGAGCATTTTGCGTAGGTTCTTACTCTCCATCGCACTCTGAAAGCACCTTTTTATGCTTTCCAGGTTATGTAGGTATAACCTTTACCAGATTATCTAGGTAACCTGGGAGATTAGGCTCATAAATTGCAGGGCTATTTATCTACATCATGTTAATAATCTGAAGCCCTGCTCCTTCCCATGTTACTTGTCCATTACCTGTCCACCCTGTATGAACTACATGTTGACCTGTGGCATGAAGGAGTGTTACCCATCAGAGGGAGTTTGTCACTCTGCATGGGACTAACAGATAAGGGCTAGATTCAAAAGGAAGGCTGTGCAGACACCGTGCTGCCTTCTTGAACTGGCCTTGTGAAGTAAAGATTAACTAAGGTGCCAATAGGAAAGTAAAGCTTGTGCTAGGAAGCTGAGGACTGAAATTTGGTCCTGGATATCAGTCTGGAAGTATGCATGTGAACAAAGCAATGTTGCAGTCCGTGTAAAAGATTAGCATATTCTCACAGTGGAGTGTAGCTGCCTGTAGCTAAGCCTTACAGCAAGGTTAACATGCCTTTATACCAGAAGGGACTAACTCTAGGTAAAATTCACTTCTCTTAGATCTCACACCATTCTCATATTGTGAAAGGGAGATAAGGAGTGCAGGGTGGAAAAAGGTGGAAAATGAGGCATATGTAAGAATCCAGAAGAGCATCTTTTATCAAGAAGGGTTGATGTCAGCTTTGAAATGCTAGAAAAGGAGATGGAAGAAGTCCAGTGTGTAGGAATACAGAATAATGCTGATGGGAGATAAGCTTAAATCAAGCCACCTTTCTTAGTAGGAACCTGTGGGAGTGGATGACAAACTCTTGCTTTAGTATCAAGAACAAGCTGTTTGCATAAATTGCACCTTTGATCTTATATGATTTCTGCAGCTTCACCTGCAGGCTTCAATTTATGTTTCATATATTTCTGCTATTAGTATAGATGCAAGATGGTGTATGTAGTTTGATTAACCACTCTAAATGTAAGAAGAATCTGTTCTCACCTTGATACGTGAACAACATAACTTCATGTTTACAGGACCTTCATTTGTACAGCAAGGCAGTAATAGACTCCTTTGGACTCTAAATACTCAAATTTGTCATTTTAAAGAACTCGGGGATTCCAGGTTTATTATTCAAAGAACAAACACAGTAACAATGTATTTCTTTTTTCTTTCAGAACCTAAATTACCATAACTAAAATTGTAAAGTCTTCAATTCTATAAGTTTTCTGACTAAAAGTTTCAGTAAAGAAAGAACAAAAAAATCATTACTTAACATCCATGACCCTCTGGAGTATAATAATAATCCCACCTTTTTAAGATGCAAGTGGAACTAGATTCAAAAAACAAAATTTTTTTATGTTCTCTGAATTAGTCAGGGTACCATTGTGTGAGTTAATGGGTTATGCTTTTGTTTTCTCTAACATCTAATAGAATTTCCAGGAAAAACAAGCAAAACTGGAAGTCAGTCAAACATTTGGGTGGGTGAGGCCTTTTAAATATTAGCAGGATTATGAGTGGTTATTAGTAACTATATATATATCTTTTCCTTGCCTCATATTAGAATTCATTTAATTGAAATGATAAATATAAATGCCAATGTCAATAAGGATCTCAGTGTCAGTAATAATCCTAAATTATACATTTTTTAAACTTATAATTGATTTACAGCAAAAAATGTGATTCAATATTTCTTCTAAATATGTGCTTTGTAATTACAATTAAACTATATACACAATATTTGAAAAAAATATATACATAGACACTCTGCTGCTGACAGGGTATCTTTTTCACGTATACTGATAAACCAAATAGAGCTTTCACAGTATTTGTCTGCAGACTGCAGCCTTATATAAAGACTTTGGTTGTGTGTTTCTGTGTTCATAGAAATTTAAATCTGAAAGTTGTGTTGCTCTGTGGAATTATTTTCTTAGAAGAACAGAACTGATAAAACATTCTAAGAAGGCTAATTACTTGTGGGTTATCTTTATGGGTTAATGTGATTGCTTCATTTACAACTTTGCACATATTCATCCCCCCCTCTCCCCATAAGCTTCTATAGGTTCATCTAGTCAGCTCTTCACTGGCTAATGGCTTCCTGGCAATACCTGCTGTTATAGTAAAATGTTTAGGAGTCCAAGCATCTTCTGCTGCTTCCAACACATGGTTGGTCTCTGTTGTGTAACCCCAGCTGGAAAATAAGTACCACACAGCCACCTGCTTGCTCCTCTCCAGCTGGATAGGAGAGAGAAGCTGAAGAGTAAAAGTGAGAAAACTCATGGGTTGAGATAAGAACGCTTTAATAGTTTAAATAAAATAAAATGTAATTGCAGTAATAATAATAACAATTATAAATTGTAATTTAAAAGAAAACAACAAAAAAAAAGACAGTAATAAACCCCAAGAAAGACAAGTGATGCAAATTAAAAAAGATAATTGCTCACCACCAACTGACCAATGCCCAGCCTGTCCCTGAGCAGCAGCCCCCCTGGCCAGCTTTCACCTTAGTTTATATACTAGGCATGTCATCATATGGTATGGAATATCCCTTTGGCCAGTTTGGGTCAGCTGTCCTGGCTGTGCCCCCTCTCAGCTTCTTGTGCACCCCCACCATCCTCATTGGCAAGGGCAGTATGAGAAGCTGAAAAGTCCTTGCCTTAGTGTAAACACACCTCAACAACAACTAAAACGTCAATGTTATCAACTTTATTCTTGTCCTAAACCCAAAATGCAGGGTAATAACAGCTAGTAGGAAGAAAATCAGCTCTATCCAAGCTAAGACCAGTACAGTCCCTCACTGGATACTTGTCTCAGGTTGTCCAAATGTTCTTGCATTCCTTAGTGACCTCTGAGAACTCAAAATATTATTTTCCAGCTTGTCAAACTGAGCAGTTGGATGAAATAAGTGAAAAAAGGTGAAAGAGCGAAACAGGTGCTAAGTGTATTTATTAGTTCTGTGAAAAGGAAAAGTAAATGCTTTTTCAACCATCGAGTAGGACATACAGTACTTTCTAAGGAAACCTCTAGTTGCCTTTCAGTAGATGGCTCCTCTCCTATGTTCAGATCAAACTTGTAAGCCCATAGGGAGTCAAGGAAGCACCTTGCCACCTAATAATGGGAAGTGGTAATGATTGACTTGTGGTGATCCATTGTCCTACCTGTAATTCAAGCAAAACCCTACAACTTTATGCCAAGTGGTGACAGTTACATTGTTACTGCATGCCTTTGGGAGGAAAAAAAAAGCGATAAAATATATAGGGTTTTTTGGGTGCTTGTGTTAGGTGCTATTCAGCTATTTTGTGAAGCAACTTACATGCAAAACACAGACAATATAGTCTGGACATCAGATAGTCAGGACTTGTATGACATATCCATAAGGTCTTCTCACAAGAAGCATAATGCTATTTATTCCACCCTCTAAATTGATACGAACATTACCTACTTGAATGTCAGCCAGAAATGCAGCTGCACTTGGCACAGTGAGTAAACTGCTCAGAGTAGGTTTCCATCTGGCTGGTGAACACCATGGGCAAAGCAAGGCTGCATTCATCTGGAAATACTGCAACGAGTATGAACAATGGTGAGATTGATGTGAGATGGAGCTGTTGTTTCAAGACTCTGGAGTAAGATGGGATTTGATGGGCACAGGATCCTGTATCTCCTTGGTTGCAAGCTGATCCTTTTGTGTCACCATTTAGATCCTCATTATTGCTTCTTTCCTTCTGTTTTCTTTTGAAAGTCTAATTCTCCATTTTCATCTATGTCTAGCTATCCCCATCTAGATCTGTAGGCTAGTCCACATTTGCCCTGGCTTCAGTCCATTTCTTCTTCCCTCAGCTGAATGCTTCTCTTACCTGGTGCAAATTACCAAGAAACTGTTTTCTGCTTTCTTATGTGGTGTCCCTGGTGCTAAGAAGAGCTTCCACAGACTGTTATCATTGTCCTTCAGATTCCTCCTTAAAACTCTTTACTATGATGCTATGATGAAATTTTGAAAATAGATTACTTGTATGTGAAAACTGCTGATTTTAATGCCATCACCTCATTTTGCCTTGCATTTTTCTATCTGCCTGTATCAATCTGTTGCCTCTCATCTTAAATGTAGATTATAGATTTAAGATCATCAAGTTTAAGACAGTCTATGAGTCTTATAGAGTGTCTGCCATGATAATGCTCTGCTACATGGCTGGAATTCTTAGACATTATGGTAATGTCAATTAACATCATTTGTCAGAGCTCAGAGACAAGGATTTTTTTTCTCTGCACTTACAGTTAAATGTTGGGAAATATAACATAATTCTGTTTCATAAAATCTTTTAAGGTTTCATCAACTGGGGAGGAAAGCTGTTTATAACATTGTAGAAGACAGCAAAGAACAATCATGCTTCACCATAGTTGCCTCATTCTTAAAAGCCTTGTGGCGAGTGGGTTCCTGTTTCTGCTTTAAAAAAAAAAAGGTATTTTTATTCACACACAGTGTAATGTCTTTTAAAAGAGACACAAGGAGGGAGACTGATTCAAACAGAAGCATGAAACTATATCTATCTGTGCTATTTCTATATGCAGACCTGTAGCGTAGCAGTATATTTGGCCAGAATTCTATCCTTCCAGGTGAAGGAAAAGAAGATGAAAAAGATTTTAAAAAATTGAAATAAAAGCTGCTTTTCTTATGAAGAAATCTTTCATCACAAAGTTATACAATGCTTCTGTCATCTAATAAAATGCATCTTTCTTTTTTTTTTTTTAGTGTTTGCTCTGTGACAAAGTGAGGAAAATAACTTGCTATCTGTTGCAGTGGTTTGAGAAAGCATTAATATCTGAAAAGCACTTAAAGAGGCTTGGGCATAATATACCAAAATCACATGCACTCAACCTTGTTAAAATACATTTACTTAATATTACATTATTTTAATAACTGCAGAGTAATAGTTTATTATTTATGTTTTTCATGGCTATATAAATGAAGTATAAGCATATATAATATATTCCAAAATCAACAAATTTTGCAACCCAACAGTCAGGATATATTTCAGTGAGTTTTCAAATGTTCCCAATTTAAAAAGAGCTACAGAAGACCCTCCAGCAACATGCTTCTACACAGTGTACAGAAAACTAGGAGATGTATACAAAATATTGGGAAGAGTGAATTGTGCAGAGGAATAGGGTTTGTTTCTATTTATATTTCTGCAAGGTTTTCTAAACCTTGCCAGTAGAGTTCAATGAATACTTGGGGGGGGGGAAGCTTGAACACGTTTGCATTTGTGTTTTTCTTGTTATCTGTAAACTTTCCTTTCTTTGGATTTTTTTAGTTTTCTTTCAAATAATTACTGCAGAATAGATACTCTAATGCTTATGCACAGAAAACTAAAGTGAATGTTCTGGTTAAAATGTTTGTAAAATCTGTTTTCATTTTCTATATTTTACTGTCAGCTCATGTTTATAAAAGGTCTGTAATCAAATCAGGAATTTTGTCTTGTAATTATAAATTGTTACCAGCTAGATGTAAGAAGCTCCTAAAAGATAATAACTAGAAGTGAAATGGTAGTTTAGAAAGTAAGTCCTGACAATGCTGGTGACTGCTTTCCCGGTTCTTGGGAGGTGCTTACCACTCGAAAATCAAAGGCTGGGATCTGCAGGTGTCCTGAATGACCCTAGGGAGGTTGTCCTCTCCAACCTCAGGATGCCTCTTACATTCATACCATTCTCCATGCAGCATGCTTGCCACATTTCCCACAGTGAATAAGCCTCCACTTTCAAATATAATGACCAGCTTTATTTATTACTTAAATGCTTGCTTTTTGTGGGGTTAATAGGTGAAAAATGGTGTATCAGTTAGAAGCTCTGATCAGGAAAAGGAATATACAAATAGTGATTCAGGTAATTAGCAAGATCCATAGCCAGTGAAGTAATCAGTGAGAGCAGAATCAAACATTTTAGACAACTTGCAAGCTGAAATCAAAGTGTGGGGGTTAGAATAATGGGCATATTTGTAAAAATTAATGCTGTGTAACAATGTTTGTAGCAGTACCTCTGTGCTGTGTAACCACATCTAATGGGGTGGAGACCAGGAGAAATAGCTCACATGGCATGGTCACAGAACACACATGCAGTGAGGGCTGGCCTGCAGTAGTGATCCAACAGTCTTGCTGCGTCCTTCCAGGAGATGTAAAATTACTTGTTTATGCAAGTCTCTCTGATGGGAAATTTTATGTATCATATCTGTTTCCCCATCAGGGTTTACATTCCATAACAGTATTATGATTATGTTGAAATTTACAACTATTTTATGATATTATTAATTTATAAGAGAAACTGGAAGAAAATGAAATATTTTATTGTTAGAAATAGCTTTCTTCCATAAAAGTCAACAGGTTCTTTTAGTTTCTAATGTTAACACATTTTTGAGAAATACTATACATTTGCACTTAGACACAGTGAACACACAAAATAAGAAAGTTGTGAGGTTTTCTTTCAGAGTCCCAGGAAGCTGTGATCTGTCATGTCACAGATGCACATAATACTGACTCTCATATCATGCATAATGTATAATTTAGGCTGCCAATTATGTGTCTGCTTTTACAACCTTTTTCAGATTAAGGAATTTTAGGCTTCTGGGATCTCTGCATATTTATGGTTATACATGTCATTGCTTTTCTAGATCTATAAATATAAGTGCATATATATACACATATATACATATGTGTACATATACATGTGGGTATGTATATTTACATATGTGGTGTGTATGTAAATTAAAATATTTACAGATACGCATTTGTGGTAATATATTAATACTGATAGTTATGTTATATGATGTATCAGCCAATACAGTTCATCCCATTGGGAAAAAATATACATCATGTTTCCCCCATTTAAAAAGTTTTTAGAAAATCCTATAAAAAAAAAAAAAACAGTTCAGGAGCAGTCTTGGGAAAGATTTTTCTTTATGAGGCCTGTATTCAAGCCTAAAAGTTACATACTGAAAGCCCTAATATTGCCAGCCTAATGAAAGCTGGTAGATATTCCCAGCTGGTATAAAACTGTGCAATTACAGTGTCTTCAGTGTTTTTCAGCTGCAGCCTGCTTTTTAGTGTAGAGCAAAAGCATTTGGCTCCATCATAGAAAACTGATTACTGATATCATGGTCAGATTTTGCTGTGTCCCTACTGGCATTAGGTTTGTAGTAGAAAAAAAAAAAAACCAAACAAACCTCCTTTCTGAAATTACCTCTCTTTCTGCTACGTTCATTCCAAAGCTTGTTCACGAAAGATGAACAAAGGCAAATTCTTTCAATGTGTTCTTTCTTTTCACACTCATCTTTCTCAGCTCTTGGGCAAGAAATATGCTGTATTCCACCCATAAACTTACTTTCTGGCAACTAATATATATATATATATAAAGTTTCAGTGTTCTTATGCTTAATTGCCCAAAAATCACTGCTGAACATAGCATGGGACTATAAAATCAGTGTAAGGAAGCCAATAACTGAGCTTTTGAAATCAGTGTCAGAATCTTTATTCTTAGACACATTCTGCTGCAGACTAAAATTCTTCCTTCCTTTCATCTTCTGTGAGGTGGCTTCACTGGGAAAAGGGGTGATAAGGAGCCTTGGGAAACAGATTTTGGCATTTTGAGGTTAAACTGAAAAGACACTGCCTGGCGGGGAGCACATTTCATGTTTGACAAAGTGTTGCATAAGTACTGACAATAGTTGCCTTTTCCTGTCCCTTACAAAGTCAGAATGAATAAAGGTACTGTCATCCACACTGGACCAACTGTGGCCTGTATTCTCTAATTCAGCCAGGTTCAGACTTGTTTATACCTATTTATGAATCCATCAATAATATGAAACTATTTTGTAGCTAGTTTTCTGGGTCTTTTTTGTCCATATATAAGAATAGTAGAAATTAATGGTAGAAATTAATTCACAGAGTGTTAGGGTTTGGAAGGGACCTCTAGAGATCATCTAGTCCAACCTCCCTGCCAGAGCAGGGTCACCTAGAGTAGATCACACAGGAACACGTCCAGGTGGCTTTTGAAAGTCTCCAGGGAAGGAGACTCCCCCACCTCTCTGGGCAGCCTGTCCCAGTGCTCTGTCACCCTCACAGGGAAGAAGATTGTCCTTTTCATACTAATTTTGGGGTAAAGATGTAATCTTTTAGATAATGTAATCTAGTTTTGTTGCTTTAATAATTGTTCAAACATTCTGATTTCTTGCATCATGAGTGTGGGTGATATCCAGCATGATTCACTCTACATTACTATAGGCGTTTGTCTTTCATTTAGCATCCCAAATACATAGTACATTGCATTATAAAATATTTACCACATTTTGAATGATAATGGAAGTGCCCTACCAATTCTCTCACTACTGTTTTTCATTCAAATAAAAAGAAAAAAAACCTATGGGTAAAATACTAAAAATATAGCAGTTTAAATTAATTAATTGTAACTTTTTTTTAACTTCAGGTGTAAAAATCTCTGGTCTGCTCAGCATCATTTACTTAAAAACACTTGGGGGACATACAAGTTCTTATATATTGGTACCGAATATGATTTGCCATTAAAGTATCACTTGCAAATTTAGTGCTAAATTCATTGGGGTAGCAATGGAATTGGATTCATACAGGTAGTCCATACAGTTTTCTAAATGCAATTTTGACAACCATCATAAAGTAATAGCACTATACTTTGTATCTCATTATGTATACTTATATTTTATCACATTCAGAAGTTGCTGAAAGAAAAAGAAGACCAGATAAAAGCATAGAGGAACAGAGAGGATGTGGCAAATGTAGATGTCAAAATGGTGACATTTTTTAGTGAGAAGCTAAGTAACTGATTCCCTATAGTATGTTTTTCTGCTAACTATAACCTATGAAGTCAGCTCCATGTTTGGAGCAGAGTTTGGTTTCAGGAGAAACCAGTTTACAGGGCAGAGATTGCAGAGGAGAATACTTTTGTACATGAACCATTAAATGATTGCAGTAAGTGTTCCCAGTTGTCTGTCCAGTAATACCTTTACATAAGCAAAATCAGGGAAGAACTTGAATTAATTTGTCTATGCTGTGGTGAGAAATTTTGAACTGTACTTAAAGCAAAACAGTGTGTAACATGGTGAAAAACAAGAGTGCTGAATACAAATCATCTTACCACCAACTTCAACCAGGCAAAAAACAGAAGTAGAAGCCCAGAACATTCTGTACTTGTCATGATCCGCAATTTGTAAATGTCTCATAGCAGAGTTCTGACAGATGCTTTGTGTAAGAGTGATCGACTTCAGCAGAGTTGTTAGTCATCCCAGCCCAGCCCTCCCTAACGATCAGAAACTGCAGCTCCTTTGCTGCAGGCTCAGTTCAAGCTCTTGTAATAAATCATGCTGATGCCTATCTCTGAGATGTACGGGTTGGACAATGGGATGTCTCTTCACCTCCTGTTGCAGTTCACTGAAACTGTTAAAATGCTCCAAAGTTTAGCTCATTTGTCACACTACTCTGGTTAGGAAAAAATGCTTTACACTGCTGTCTTACTAGGTAATGTTTTCTAAACACTGAAGACTCCTAGGACTCACATGAAATGAAGAAGAGTTAATATACATATCCCACAGATAGGTAATTTGTGGGACAAAGATCACGAAGATGACATCTTTCTGTCAACTTTCAAAGTGAAGTCTGAATTTAACAGCTGAAACGGCCTTCCATAGAAATTCCTCAACTAATCAAAACATGCAATATTTTTATTCATCTAAGTTATTTTCTTAATACATTTTTGGATCCCAATTTATGACTTCTGTTTCAGGTGTCTGAGATACATAGTATTGCTTTATCACAAACTGTGTGAACATCCTGAATTGTTGGTAAATGCTGAGCTTTTATATTAGTGTATTTGACAAAGGAGGAGATAGTGCCTGAGATGTGAAAACCAAAAAATCATGTGATAAAGCCTTTCTATAATAATATAAAAATATAATAATACACTAGTATACTAATCCAGAATGATGCCAGTATTACCTGCTTACAGCTCTGATTCTTTTTCCTTTACAAAATTCCTAATATATTGATACATTCAGGAATGTGTTGAAGTTTGAAAATCCTGTTTGTAAGGGATGAAAGTTTAGAATCATGTTCCCAGAAATCCTTCAGCAGCTCCGTCTTGAGAATCTAGCATGACAGGAACTGCGAAAGCCATGAGATTCTGAAACAATAAGCTCAGAGGTGGATGTTAAATACTAATGAAATTTTGAGTTTTGGAAAACTACTGTGTCTGTGCTGTTTTTGTTATATGTAAACTTAAGATGAATCTTGCCAAGATACTTTTTGCTGCAGTTTCATGGGATTTTTTTTAGTTTAAGGTTGAGAGTAATGACTGAATTTTGGAAGATACCTAATGCTTTTACTGAAATAAAAAATCTCTTCTAGTTAAAAAAAAAACCCAGAAGTTTATCAAACTATTTACTAGTCCTATCAAAACTAGTATCATAATGATCTGCTAATTTTCTCTTTCAACACACAGAAAATGTATAAAACCAGTGCAGTGATCTCATGCCTGCATCAGTTTCCTTTATCTTGTGTTGTTTTAATGAGTGAAATGAAGAGGACATAGTGTAGGGCTCTGCACCCTCCAGAATGTACTGGCATGTATCTTGTTTGGAGAGCTGTACCAAATGTATTTTGATATCCTCATCCCATGGGATTTGAAACACGATCATGTTTGTTAATTATGCTGAAACAATTGGATCCAAATTCATGTTATATCCAGGAAGTAGCTGTGTTATTCCATGTAGAAGCCCAACAGACATCCGAGAGATTTTCAAAAGTAATTTCAATTTTTTTGCTGATCCTGCAACATTCATTTAAAAATTACACCCCTTTTATCATAGAATCATAGAGTCATAGAATGGCTTGGATTGGAAAGGGCCTCTAAAGGTCAGCTAGTCCAACCCCCCTGCAGTGAGCAGGGCCACTTTCAACTAGATCAGGTTGCTCAGAGCCCTGTCCAGCCTGACCTTGAGTGTTTCCAAGGATGGGGCTTCTACCCCCTCTCTGCACAACCTGTTCCAGTGTTTTACCACCCTCGTTGTAAAAAACTTCTTCCTTGTATCTAGTCTAAATCTCCCCTCTTTTACCTCAAAACCATTACCCCTTGTCCTGTCGCTACAAGGCCCTATTAAAAGGTTTGCACCCATCATTCTTATAGGCCCTCTTTAAGTAGTGAAAGGCCGCAGTAGAGATGTATACTCTCTGTAGCACAATTCAGAAATTCTGTGCAAAGGATACCATTTCCGGATGGACTGGTAATGCTTTGTTAATTTCCCATAGAAACTTACTGGCTTCATTCTGACTGACTAGGAATAAATTTACTTCTAAATGTGTTATCCACTTCCTATTTGTCTAGGCCGTGTTTGAGATGTATCTTTCATTTGAAGAGAATGAACAGCCACTGAAATACTAATTGCTGTTCTCTTTAGGAGTCTAAATCCAATCTTGTCCATTAAAACTCAAGAGTTGAGGAGATCCCAGCAAACTAAAGATGATCTCAGTTTATCCATAGACTTTTTTATCTACAAACGTGATGAAAAGGAAAAACATCCATAGCATCTTTCAGAAGTCTGCTGTTGAAAAGAAATTAAATTTAATTGGCAAATGTGATCTATTTTGTCCTATATGTTTATGAAACAGCCACTAAAATCCTAAATTCTGTTCAGGTCTTCCAGGTAGTGAAAAGTGAAGAGCCCAGGAAAGATTAGAGTTCACATGGGATGGACGCTTTGTTGCAGTGTAGCCTACTCTCAGGCACGTGCCAACATTACATGGATATATGTTAACCCTTGAGGATGGTATCTTCTAAGACAGCAGAAACAGAGGACCATAAATTTCAGGATGGAGGGGACTGATTTTCATTTTAGTAGTTGCTGAACAGCTTCTCTGGGAATATGATGAACCTTGTGTAGTTTCTCAGTCACATAATTTTAAAGTGTTTTATTATCTTCTACACTCATTATAAAAACATCACTTGCATATTTGCGTAGAAGAGAGCCATTCATTTTAGATATACTACTAACCACTTTATAGAAAATTGTTTTCATGAAGGCTGCATCATGTAAAAGGCTTTGAATTTTTACGCAAAGAAAAAAAAAAGAGGCAGGTGATAATGTCACATTTCCAAAAAACATTCTGCGACGGAATTATTGCCTTGTAAAGCTTATATTTCAGCCCACACATTTCACAATTGATAGCCTGTGAAATGAAAGGTTTGGGATTTACTAGACCATTTACACTTTGCAACTTTTGCAGGTTCTCACAGACCATGTAACACTTGAACTATGGAAAATATTACAAAACTAGTATAGATTATATTTTGTCTATTTTCATTAGTGTCTCTTACTTTAGTAACTACTAACTATTTTTACAAGGTTAGGTATTTACAGTAGCACATATTAATGAAACCATAACTTGCTCATTTCTTCATTGTACCTTCCAATTAATATTTTCCCCCCAAAATAATGCCAAAAATGAAAATAAAAATAAAACTGATGAGGTTATGACTGAAAACATAGTATTATGAACAATCATCTCCTATTTAAGGAAAAAAGTCTCTTAACTCTATGTTGTGATTTATTTTTGTTTTACAAGCAGTGAAGCATCTCAGTGTTGTCACTGTCTGACAAATGTTCAGCTCTAATTTGTAAAAATGTAGTTATCACCTCTTTTTATTTCAATTTTATTAGCTATAGTTGCAGAGATTAATTATTCTTATTCTTCAAAAAACAGAAATTACCAGAAAAACAATCCAGGTGAATTATAAATAATTCTTTTAATATTTCTGATAAAAAAACAGAATGGGTAGAAGAAACTTTACACATACCTGTCATTTCTACCCTTTCAAGTTAGCAAGATACAGACTAAAAGGAAGAGCAGGGCAGGCTAGAAGGGAAGTCTGCATGGTTCCTGCCCCACAGCTTACAGTTAGGTTCTTTCCTTTGTTCTAAAGGCTGACTGCAAAAGTTTATGCTTCTATTTAGCCTTGGTGCAAGGGCCAGAATCCTCTCAGTGTGTATTCCTGTGAGCATTTCCATACTATCTCAAATTAAGAAAGGAGACTGGAGTCAGGTTAAAATTGCCCATGGCTTTAAGGAGTACCATTGAGGTAATATTCATAAAATCATTATAGTTGTTTCCCATCCTCTTTGAATCCCAGCTGTATGCTAGATCCTTTAGGATAATTCTAATTATGTTTACAACCATGTGATATTGCTATGATCTTTAATACCTTTCTGAACAGAACAAGGGTTTAATGTAGTGAAAACAAAAAATCTTCTAAGCCAAAAGCAAGAACAGTCCGTCCAGTTATGTGTTTGAATGCCTGTCTTCACCAGGCTGATGTGAGCGTGCATTACTTAAGTGGATGAAACTTTTATAATTTTGTTTCCCAGCTCACCTCTAATGATTATAGCATATATGATTGTCATAGCCAGGGATTTTATTTACCAGACTCGCTTGTATTTTGTGTAAGTAAAATACTATTATGACAGTATTGCAGCATACTAATTAGTGACAGTAAATGCACTGGACATTTTGGAGTAAAGGAATCTGATAAGAACCATCAAAGTACTTTTTTGTCATCTATTTCTTTATGCAACCCAAGGAAAATTAATTAATTCATTTTTTAAAATGTTAACTCATTATTTAGAAATATTATGTCTTGAGTACTAAGCTGAAAAGAATTATTTTTCAGCTGGTTTTGATAGCAGTCCATTTTGTACAATTTCTCAATTCAGCTTGAAGTAAATTCACTTTATACAAAGGACTGGTCTACATTTTGCTAGTTTTGCCAAACCACTTCTAGGTGGCTGAAAATTATGATAAGCATTTTCCTTCATTTCCAACTGTCTTCTTGTTTTGCACTTAGATGTCTGTCTTTATCATGATTTTATTTGTTGTTTGGCTTTTATTTCCCTTTGGAGAACGATCATTAAAATCCATCAGTAACGGCAAATAAACCCAAAGCAGTTATGAACTGTGACTGTTTTGGGCAGATTTGCTATGTTATAGTTTGGAGCTCTACCCTTGTTTCAAGATAGGTCTTCAGTTAGTAATATTTACAATTTCACTTTCTGCTGCTGCATTTTGGCGCTTAGAGAACTACATCAATACCTGGAGAGCAGTAAGTACCTTAAGTGGATGATTCATTGCATCCTAAGACACCTCTGTAAAGTAGTTGGCTGAATTCCCTCAGGAAATACATTATACCCTTCTGTGACTACAAAGGGGTCCTTGATAGGCTAGCTTTAAGATGGCACTTAAAGTCAGACAATGATAGCACTGCATTTCCCATTTAAACAGACTGGTGTAATTCTCAGATCCAAGAAAGCCCAGAATCCAATCTCCATTTCAAGTCAGATATTTATGTTGCAGGATGTAAGACCTGGTCAACTAATGATGTAGTCATTCCTGTACCTCCCATGTGGGGAAGTACTTCCTTTAAACAACCTCCTCCTTTACAGGTGATGGTGCCTTCAGGGCTTGTCCAAGAACATCCTGGAACTTCTCCAGGAATTAGGAAGGTCTTGGTCTGGCCCTTTTTGCTTACAAACCCTGTTGCATTGGTGGACATATGTAACAGTCCCCTTTTGCTAACTGCTAATCTTCATGCTAATAACACAGTATAAGTTATGAAGTATAATCTGTAGCAAGTTGTACATGCTCTAGCTGGGATGGAATTAACTTTCTTCATAGCAACCTGTATGGTTCTATGTTTTGGATTAGTCACTAAAACAGTATTGGGAATGAATTCATTCTCACTGAACTGTGCTCTCACAGCATCAAGGCTTTCTCTTCCTCCACTCTGTCCCTTTCTACCCATGCAAGTAGGCAGGCTGGGGGTGAGTAAGAAGTCAGGAAGGGACACAGCCTGAACAGCTAATCCAGACTGGTCAAAGGGGTATTCAGTGCCGTATAACTTAGCAAGAAAAATTGAGCTAGATAAAAAAGAATGGATTTTTGGTTTGGTTTCCAATTTGACCTTATCTCAGAACAGGCTGGGAATCAGTCTGTTTAGGGGAGGTGGCGAGTGATTTCCTTTCTGTTGCTTTATGGGGTTTTTTTCTCTTTCCATCACTTGTTCAATTGTCTTGTCTTGACCCACAGCGTTTTATCCTAATCTGACCCCTGTCCTGCTGGAACTGTGAGTGAGCAGTTTTGTGGGTGCTTGGCTGCTGGTTATGGTCAACCCACCACAGTTCTTTTTGGCACACTAAGTGGGGCTCAAGGGGTTCAAGAAAATGACAGCCCTGATCAGTGTGATAGATCGAATTTATAGCTGTTACATTTGTTTAGCTGTTACTTTCCAGGCTGTTTTTTTCTGTTGCTCATGCCACTGTTGTCTTATTTGCTCCTTCACCTGATTTGTTGTTCACTCCCTTTCTTGCTCTATGATCAATTCCAGGGATTGTTAGGAGCTGCTTTCAGCTTTTGCAATTTCTGTTGCTTACGTTTTGTTTTTTCTCTTTCCTTGACTCTGTAAACTGTCTTTATCTCAACTCACAGCTTTTCTTAATTTTAGTGCTCCTATTCTGTCCCCCATCACATCATGGGAGAAGAGTGACTGCTCAGTCGTGTAATTAGCTGCTGCCTGGGATCAACCCTCTACACAAGCTAATCCACTAAAATCAACTGATTAAAAAAAAAAAGTCATTGTACTCCTTATTTCCCATTTTATCAATAATAATAATACCAATATCACTTCCCATATTTATATGATTTGTATCAGCATGCTTTTTATTTGAGTTTTTCCAATAGCACTTTCAGTCGGTGAGACACAAACGTTTATGCCAGTGAGACCATGATTTGGACTTTCATTACATCAAGCTGGAAGTACGGCATTGCAAAAGGGCAGCCTGCAATCCCCTTCCCAGAATGAATTCTCAGCTAGGTTCAGAAGAAAATAACTTTTTTTTCTAGTAGTCTTGCTGGTTTATACCTCTGTTTTCACTGCACACAACACTACAGTATCACACTATAATAAATACAGTATTATGCCATAACAAAGAAAAGTTTGTCATAAATGAACTCCAGTTTCCTTCCTAGGCATGTTTCTGGAAAGCTACGATTACACATTTACTGCTGCGTTTATAGATATTTTTAAATTTATGCAAATATATTTATCTGTTTGTTCATATTTAGTCCAGTGACCTGTGATTTTCTTCTGTAATTTTGTATCAAGTGTTTATTTAAAGGAAGCAAATTTTACTTCTCAATTGTCCATAAACTTTTTAAATAGTTTAATTATTTTAAGTTCTTATTCCTTATTACTGGGACAGAAATTGACCATTTCAACCAAAAAAGGTTGAGAGAGTTTTATTTGTGTTATTTTTTTTCACCTGGTTAATTAAAATCAGGCTGTAGCTTAAATTGCTTTGGAACCCTGCTACAGCCATTGATTATATACTATATTACAAAAAGTAACATGCAAGGTCAGCATGTGCTGTCAGAAGCATTTGATGTTTCTGCCAAATTTCAGTGGTAAATGACATTATCTGGCATTTCTATAAAAATCTTTTAAATAAGACCAGCTATAGAAAAGGTACCTAAACATGAAATGTACACAGACAGAGCTTCCTCTTCTTTATATTAGATAATTAAGCGGTGAACTGCAACAGGCTGACCTAGAGACACTGCTGATTTGACACACATTTTTCCAAAATACAAAGAAATTCAGGGTTGGAAAATAAACTGATTCCTTTATTAAGTTAGCTTGTGGCTCTGTTTAGTTTCTTCTCAAGCAGAAGTATCTTTTTCTCAATGTGTATTTTGAAATAATATGTATTTTTTAATAATAGAATTGCAAATACTAAGATTTTTATTTGTATTTTACAAAATAGACCTATGGTTATACCAGTAGTAAATGAAACTACCACCACCGAGTATTCTGTGGTATCTGGCTGTTTATATAGATATAGCTCTGATTTTAATTACAAATGGGAATAACTATAAGAACAGGTTACCCTAGATCTAAGTGGATCTGGCAGAGCAGCAGGTAATAGATGTCTGCCTTGAACAGACTAAGACTGCTATTGACATCTGTAAGGCTGGGAAAGGCTGAGAGAATTGGGCTTGTTCAGCCTAGAGAAGGCTCTGCAGAGACCTTATAGCACCTTCCAGTACTGGAAGGGGCTACAAGGGAGCTGGGGGGTGCTTTTTACAAGGGCCTGTAGTGACAGGACAAGGGGTAATGGGTTTAAACCGGTAGCAGGGAGATTTGGATTGGGTATCAGGAAGAAGTTCTTCCCGGAGAGGGTGGTGAGGCACTGGCACAGGTTGCCCAGGGAAGCTGTGGATGCCCCACCCCTGGCTGTCTTCAAGGCCAGGCTGGATGAGGCTTTGAGCAACCTGGTCTAGTGGAGGGTGTCCCTGCCCATGGCAGGGGGGTTGGAACTAGATGGTCTTTAAGGTCCCTTCCAACCCAGACGATTCTGTGATCTGTATCCTTGGGATTTGCAGCTAGAAGGAAGTACCAGAGTAAATGGGGGTCCCAGTTCCCTCTGCTTCACTCTGTTCACATTCATTCTAATGCATTTTTGCCATCCCACATCTGCTTCACTTGAACACACCCACATCTCTGGATTACTGAAGTCAAATCTATCCTGACTTTTCCACTACAGGCAGACTGATGAAATTATTTTGCACATCTGTGACACTACATTTCCTATATTGCAGGGACAAGAAAATGAGTAAAAGAAAGCACAGTCTTGTTTCATGACATCATATGCTAGGAGAAGACCAATACCAGGAAGCAGGGAATGAATACGTTTCTAACTGCCTAATGCCAACTATTAGGCAATCATAGAGTCTCCTGGCTAAACAAAGAAACACATACAAATGTGCATGAATTACCTTCCCTGGAAGAAAACACCTTCCCTATTATAAATGGCTATTAAACCTTGTTTTTACAAGACATCTGGACGTGATAAATAGGTTTAAAAAAAAAAAAAAGAAAGATACCTCAGAGTCATTGGTAAAACTCCCATGGAATTCGGTTAGACCAGGTTTTTCTGCAGAATTCTGGTCCTGAATATCTTTTAAGAAACTACCAGACAGTCCGGAAAAGATGCTGATATCCTTGAGGACTGATCAAGAAACAAGGGCAGCACCGTGTCTGTTTGTAGAGGACGTGGTTTGCTGACAGCTCTACCTTGTCATGACATCTTCAGTAAGTAATGCAATGAAGAAGATGGTTGTAGTAAGATCATCAAGTGTTCTTACAAGATAAGAAGTGGCAGTTGCTCACATGATTCTTTGAATAAAGAAACGTACTGAAAGGATACTGTCAAAATTATCAGGCTTGAAGTGTGACCTACCTTGATAGTCGTTCCCTGTGGCAAATCTTACCATAAAGATTGTAAACACTTACGGCAGTGTGATTTGAGAGATGTAATACAGGGTTGCAATTCAGAAAATTTTGAATCCTGATCACTGTACTCCTCACAGTATATACACTGACATAAAGAATATCAGTTGGGTAAGTCTTACATCAGTAACATCTCTTTATTTTCATGGACATCCAGATTACTATGGCTAAGTGTACACCAGATTTCCATAGCCCATGCTCCCATGGCGGCAAGGCCAGTACCACTTCCAGGAAATGGTGTCTTTTTCAGCTCCATAAGCCACCAAACCCATCCAGCCAGTTCTTATCAAGACTTCATGAGAAGTCTTTTTTTTATCCCTTTTCTCATGTGCCTGGGTTGCATAAGTACTGACAAGGATCTTATGCTTTGGTCTTTCTTTCCCAGTCTTAAACTTTGCAAAATGTATGCGGTAAAAGAGGGCATTCATTAGCGTCACAACTGATGTAAATGTTGTTTACATAAGGCAAAATATATTTACACTTTGGAATTTCCAGTTGCTCTTAAAAAACTGGTTTATGTGTATAATACAGCTTTCCTTTTCACTGGAGAAAAATCTTCTCGTTTGCTAGTCCTTAAACCAGATATTTCTGTGATTAAATAATTGAAGGTCAAGAAACTCCTGTTGTCCTCAAATCTCGATAGATTGCAGGTATGTGTTGAACTGATAAAGGATATTATCCATACTTAGATTAAAGTTACTAACAAAACCTTTGGAGTTTTTGAATAAAATATGGCAACTCTGAGAGCAACAATAGTTATAACTTTAGCTGCTTAGATAGACATATCCTTTTATCCAAGTCAAAATATCTTTCCTAGAATATTATGTGTCTACAACATTACAACCAAGACAAATCAGAAATATGGGCTATGACACAAGAATTTCTCACTAGCTATCATCTGCAAAAATGAATACATAAAAAAGAAAGTAGGATATTTTTGAATGTGGTCTTAAATTAAAACTCTTTCTACAGATACCTTTTTTACAGTGAAATTAATTGCACTAATTCTCTTCTTTAGCACACTTGTAAATTAATTGTACAGATAAGTACCAGGGTATGATATCTGCAAGTTTTGTAACAAAATTTGTCAATTAAATGTATTTTGAAAAATATCTTTATATAAAAATGTCAGAGCAGTTATTAGGGAGTTGCAGATTTCAGCTTCCATTGCTGAAGTCTTCCTGCTTTAACATTTCTGAATCATTGCAATGATTTAATATTACTACAAGATTACAGACTTCTTATGGGAGGAGTGTATCCCAGATAGTCTTACCTCAGAAATAGTAAATCACAGATAATTTGTTCATGCTGATGTTATTTACATTTATTGCAGTAATGATTCATGGAAACAAACAAGAATAGTGCCTGATTGTACTAGACAAAAAAAAAAAAAAAAAAAAAAAGGCAAAAATAACAAAAACAAATAACAAGAAGGATATGGGCTTTGCATCAAGCTGATTTCAGTCTGGACGGAATGCATGCATGGGAAATGAATGTTGTGTAAGCAGAGCTGAAAGAAAATGTAATGTTAATTCCATAGTTTTAAGCATGAGGGAAGGAGGTAGAGATGAAGGAGGACCTGTGCTCTGCAAGATTATGGAGCAGATCCTCCTGGAAACTCTGATAAGGCACATGGAAAATAAGGAGGTGACTGGTGACAGACAACGTGACTTCACTAAGAGAAAATAATGCCTGACAAATTTAGCGGCCTTCTACGAGGGGGTTAGAGCGATGGTGAATAAGGGAAGAGCAACCGATATCATCTACCTGGACTTGTGCAAAACATTTGACACTGTCACACATGACATACTTGTCTCTAAATTGGAGATACAGGGATTTGACAGGTGGACCACTCACTGGATAAGGACTTGGGTGGATGGTAACATCCAAAGAGTTGCAGTCAATGGCTTGATGTCCAGGTGGACACCAGTGACGAGTGGTGTTCCCCAGGGGTTCATAATGGGCCCAGCGCTGTTTGGTGCCTTTGTTGGTGACATGGATAGTGGGACTGAGTGCACCCTCAGCAAGTTTGCCAATGACACCAAGCTGTGTGGTGCAGTCAACACAGTTGAAGGAAGGGATGCGATCCAGAGAGACCTTGACAGGCTGGAGAGGTGGGCAGGTGCCAACCTTATGAAGTTCAACAAGGCCAAATGCAAGGTCCTGCACCTGGGTCGGGGCAATCCCAAGCACAAGTACAGGCTGGGTGGAGAATGGATTGAGAGCAGCCCTGAGGAGAATAACTTGGGGGTGTTGGTTGATGAAAAGGTTAACATGACCTCACAATGTGCACTTGCATCCTGGAAAGTCCTGAGCTTCATCAAAAGAAACTTGATCAGCAGGTCAGGGTAGGTGATTTGCCTTGTCTAGTCCACTCTCGTGAGACCTCACCTGCATTCAGCTCTGGGGCCCCCTAGCCTTCTCCCTGGAAGTGTTCAAGGCCAGGCTGGATGAGGCTTTGAGCAACCTGGTCTAGTGGAGGGTGTCCCTGCCCATGGCAGGGGGGTTGGAACTAGATGGTCTGTAAGGTCCCTTCCAACCCAAACGATTCTGTGATTGTAGAGGTAAGAGCAAGGTAGGAAGGAGTCAGAGATGTAGGAGTGGGGATCACCCTGGTGCCTGACCATCACTGCCAGGCAGCCCCTTTCCCCTGGAGTCTCCACCTGCATGTGAGAGCAATAGAGGCAGTTCTTGGGTGCCATGCATCACCCCAGCAAAGCTGCCTTTAAGGACCTTGGGACACTGGGTAGGAAAGGATACAAAAATAAATTATTGTGTGTAGCTTGCTCAGTAATCACCGAAACAAATATGGATTTCTTGAATTGACCCTCAGCTTAGTCATTGCATTGTGTTCTGCTCCCTCTCCCTCCCTCACTACCTCCCTCTGGCAAGACTTCCTATGCTTAATTCTGTACAGTCGGGCAGTCTGTATCTCAGTTACTTTCCTGAGATAAGTTATGCAAATTGATTAGGGGCATGTCAAATCAGCTTGTTATTTAAATTCAACAAGGCTTAATCATATGAATAATTCTGATATATAAAATTAAACATGTGAAGTTTTCCTTTCATTTTCTCAACGTGTTCATGCAGATGGTCTGTTTCAGCTAGGAAAATGAAATGAATTTTAAAAAGATTATTTCATGCAAATATTTTTCTCACGTAGCTGTATGGCAGAAAATTAATTGAAGGATAAAACAAGTGATGATAGAATATCAAACAATAACAATTAAACAATAAACAGCTTTTGTGAGTTACTTAAATCCAAATAATGATTGTTTTTATTGTATTTCAACAAAGTGCTTAGGGAAAATATATACAGACACTCATCCAGGAAATTGTCCTGGAGAGTTCACAGGGAGTTTACTTGTGAGGGGAAAGCAAGATTTTCAGTGCAGGTTGTGTGTGTTTGTGCTCATGTGTGTGAAAGGAGAGATTCTTTACTGTGTTTCTTCTACTCCTTTTATTGGTACTTGAATGTTGCCTGTTTGTTTTCTATTATTATACAGTTAATATATTCTTGGGAAGTAGGTAACATGCACATTTGAAGAGAGTTTCAAGAAGGAATTGAACTGCACAAACGAAAAGATACCAGTGCTGGATCAGACCAAACCAAAGTTAATTTTAGTCCCTTACTGTCATTTCAAAACAGACTATAACAAACATGTAGAGAAGAGCAAGCATATGGTATTAATTCCTCAGTATGTTCTCCTAAATTTCATTAACTTTCACATCAGGGACTTCCATCCTCAAGCTTAACATTTTTATGAAAAGAAAAAAAAACCAAACAGAGGCTAGTGCAGCTACACACAACTAATGTAAAATATGCTAAGTTATGAAGAATAAGAATCAGATGATTTCATGGAGTTTTGTGATGTCTACCAAAAGCTTAATGGCCCACATAAAAGTATAACAAGATCCTTGAAGTAGTGCCAGCCTCACTGGTACATCCTTTGTGCAGAGATAAAATCACAAAATCATGGAAGCATTTAGGTTGGAAAAGAGCCTTAAGATCACTCAGTCCAACTGTAAACATCACAAATCACCATGGAGTCTGGAAACAGCACATACGTGTGACTGTTTGGATACGCATGGGTCTCCTGCAGATTCTCAGTAGCCCGGAATGACGTGTCATGGAGAGACCAGAGCATGCATGTGAGTTCAAGACGCGTTCTCTTCAAGGACAGAAAAGAAAGCTTACAGAATAGGAACGGCTAGATCCTTCTTTACACCTGGGGAGGGAGAAAGAATGTTCAGTTGAAGAGACCAACCATACCCCATCTCAAAAAAATAGACCCAAGCAGCAAGCAAGGAACTTTTATGAGTTTGAAATGTATTTTCCTTCTTCAAATAAAATCTGTGATTCTGTCCTCAGTCTCCTGATCTGATATTCAGTACCCTATCTCCTGTTTTTCTAAAAATCATGTATTTTCTTCCCTGTCAAAAGAGGTGGGTTTATAGTAAGGAAACAGTTGAAATTAACATGCTAGTGGTGAAATCAAGTTCATTAGTGCATGACAAAAGATGCTAGATTATATTCACCTTGCAAGCAGAGAAACATCTAAGGCAGCAGTTTCAATAATACCTAGTCTCGGCGATTTGCAATGGGATTTAGACTGACAAGTCAGTCTGTTAAATAACCGTCACAGAAAAATAGGTTTTTTAATGAAGTTCTAGTTTAAAATTATTATTGTCACAATTTTCCAAAATAACCCACCTTAAACTAACAACACTCAGAAACATCATGCAACTAGTAGGTCTAAAATACATTGATCACAAAATATGTTTGAATTTAGGTAATCTCACAAATAAATAGAATTGAAAAGTTTCAGGGAAATACTGAAAAAATATGTCCAGAGGCAGGAACAGCAAAAGCTTTTGTTTTATGAGAATATGCCCTCTTACCCTGTTTGCTGTGGGAAGAGAGACAAAACTTTACACGATGTGATGTCATGTAATGGTGTCATGAATGATATTGACTAAATGGAGGGAGGACTCTTACAGATGAAGATACAGTTTTCCAGTAATTATAAAAATACATGATTTGGTAGTAAGAGGGGATACTTAGCCAGCCACTGGATGAAGATGTGCAGCAAAGCACAAAGTGTCTGACAGTGCTTGAAGTTGTTGGGTTTTTATTGCAGAAGGGAGGGACCAGAAGACCTTTTCAGTTTGTTTCCATCACTGAAGTGAATTACTTCACTCTGACCATGGACTCATGAGGCCTCATGATTCTCAAGGAAAAAAGGGATCAAGGACATCACAGCAGAGACAACTAACTTAAAGAAAGCAAATTTAAAACTCCAAGGATTGATATGTTAGATTACAAGAGGCAAATCTAAATCTTTTTAAAAAAGAGGCTTGGGAGAGTTCAGAATTCCTTAATGACATTATATTGAGGACACATTAATATTTTTCAATGCAGAAAGTTGGATCAGAAATTTAACAAGCAACCACTATGGCTGAATCACAAGCTCTTCAAGTGCATGACGCTCAAGCATAAAGTAGAAACAAGTTTAGTTTATTAGATAGGAGTAGAGAGAAATGCTCACATACATAGGCACGAAATCAGAAAAAACAAGGCTTTCCACAGCTAACAAGGGACATAAATTACATTAAAAAAACATTATTTAATTCTAAGAGGACCAAAGCTCTGTTTCTGGCACAAATGTGTTTTATTGTCGCAACTGACAACTTTTGTTGCCTATGAAGTTATACTGTGAACAACAGCTTTTTTCCCTTAAGCTTTGAATGCTCTTGGATTTCCTTCTTTGGGCCAGGCTAGTACTAAAACTGATGCATTTTTCTGTTGGAAGAAAACTCAAATTATGCTTCTAGTAGTTTGCTTTATTTTAATTTAAATGGCAAAGTATTTCCCTCACTTTCAATTTTTACTCCAGGTAATGCGTAGTGGGAATAATCTGAATAGCTTGAAATCTCTGTGTTGCAAAGAAAAATGTATTCCTCCAGAATAAAGATATCAAATCCTGGATTAAGCAGCTCAGATCTTAATGTAGTTGAAATGAATTCTTTTTCCCACACACAGCAGTAGTGTAATTGACAGATGATTATATATCAGCCCTTGCCAAGAATATTGCTAAGCACTTTAAGTCTGGCAAACTGCGTTTTACATTGTGATTGGTAGAAAAATCTATAATTTTCTCTTGGGAAAAGGCCAGTCTTGTATCAACTCAAATATTACACCATACTCTTTCCATCACAAAATTCCAGCTGCACACACTGCACGTGCTCCTAAAAAGATGGATTTTATTTATTTTTAATACAATTGAAAAAGTATTTAAGGAAACAATGATACTTTACCAAACTTGACTTCCCAACTCTTAACATCTTTGAAGTTAGAAGATGCCCTCTGTTTCACCTCTGGATTTCAACTCACAAGGGTGTTCTAAAAGTAATGGTGGCAATTCATTATCAAGGTTGCAGCAAGCCATATCCCGAGCCCCTCGAGTCCTTTACTCTTACTGTCTTGAAGTTTGACATAAGCTTCCAGTTGTGCAGCCCAAGTATGTATACTCAGAAAAGCTTTTTGTTAAACACTGTTGTGATTATTTTGTTTGGTCTAATGGAATACTTGGGATTATGAAAGCTTTTTATGTGTGAACCATTGTAGATGGTTAGTATTTATACAGTGTAGTGCATCGCCAAATTATGTTTGTAATGTAAGATTATATATCTACACATATATTCGCAAAACAAATAGCTGAAATCTATTTGTGAGAAGCTAGTATTTTGAGAGAGTGAGTTTTACAGAGTTATTCACAAAATGGGTTGGCACCCCTTCCTTCCAGAAGAAGGCATTAGCCATCTCAGCCAATAAGGCAGGTATTGTTTCCCAGTAGCTTCCTACAATGAACAAATAATTTTAATAATACTTTTTGATTGCCCTTCATATGTTTTTGTCAGTGACCTTTTTGCTTTTCTCTCTTGCTACCTTGGCAATGGTTTGAGGGCTTTCTAAGAGGTAAACATTGTTCACTATCATCTATACAGGTAGGATGTTGAAGCTTTTGATATTTTGAATTTCAGTTATAGAAAGGCATCATTTAAGTGAAGTAATAATTGTGGGCCTTGACCAACTTGACAATGCATGCCTGATGGGAGTTGCATCAAATCTGCAATTGAATAGCTGGGTGCCATCTCCTCCTCTGACATCTGAGCTGAAAATGCACTGTTGTTAGAATGATAAACATGAATGATAAACTATATAACTGATGCTAAATACAAGTATATTTTTGGGCTGTAGAAGCAAGAAGAAAGAACCATAGGAGGGTACAGTTAATCACTAAAAACTACTTACCGGACCAATTCTGGCCTAAATTTCCTGTAGACATGAATTATTTATTTTTCACCGATCAAAATAATTATATAGCAGTTATGTATATATTCAAATGCAAGGCATTTACTGTCTCACTAAAAGGAGAGAGCATCCAAGATCCCATGATACTTTGAATGCTAATCCTTTTGTTTAAAGTAAATGACATGGTTTCTTTACTGTCAGTTGCAGTCCTTTAGGACAAATAATCTATGTATTTCATGCAGAAAAGTAATCGAAAATGCCTGCATGATGAAGTGTGCTTCTTTGAAAAATTACTGCTGGAATACTAGTGCAAAAACTCTGTTGAGACAAAATTGGCAGTGCAATTCCTTTTTAACCAAAGGTTCTCTTCCCAAAGTGCACCCACATTCTGATTATGATCAGAAGGTGTATTTGACTGTATAGAGTCCAGACTCATGAGTTATTAAAAGAACAAGCATAAATAGTAACCTTTTTTCCTAGAAATACTACAAATGCTTAATTAGGATTGGCGCTATCTCTTGGGTGACAGTACCTTTATATGTATCCTAAATGACATTTATTACCAGAATCTTATGCATTCGAATGCAAGAAAAACTGGGGAGCAGCCTAAGCTGTGAGTGCTGCAGAGGAAGCTCAGTAATGAAGCCTGACAATGAGGCTCGAATTATTACTTTCATGGCAATTATGCAGTGTATTGAGCAGGACTTCAACTCTTGGAGGAAGATGGACAATGAATACCAGATTTTGACCTGCCTTTTAAGACATTCTAAACTAGAATAATTTAATTGGGATCACATAATTACTCAAAAGGCAATCTCAAGTGCATTATCCTCCTCCTGTGTCAGCCCTGCATACCTTGTTATCCTGTTAGAGTTTGTCAAAAAATTGTCACAGGAGACTGAATCTTACAGAGGATAATAACCCTACTGCTGCTTCTTCAAACCTCAAACCTGAGTTCTGAAATAATGAGAGGACTCTGCTGCTGGGAAGAGCCTTTTTCATTTGCTTGGGATATTTTTTTGAGCTAGACCACCCAGTTACATCTGTCATAGCAGGGGTAGGGATTTTAAAAAAGTAGTATTTTGAACAGTGGAGTCTTCATGGGTTTTGTTCACTGATTTATTATCCGCTATTTGCAGAGGTGTCTAACATTCCCTTGCTTGCTGGGTTATATATATTCCTAATGATCCCTTTCCATCTCTGTAGAAAAGAAAGAACATGGAAATAATACTTTTTAGGATGACAACTCATCTGGGTTTTTTTTCAGAAAGTTTACAAATATAATTTATTCTGATTTTCTTTTCATTTGAAACCACAATGAAGTTTCATAGTATACTGCTAGAATATATGTCTTAGTGTTACTGTTTGTACCATTTGTTAGCAAAGAGAGAAGGCAGCAAATAGGCATTACCAACCAATTTATTTACCTTGTTATTCATGCCCACTCCCAAAGACACTGAATTCTGCCGAAATGAAGGAATCTGAAGGACCAGCTAAGATAAATAATTTTCAGACAAAGTCTTCCAACAGACTTGGCTTTTATATGTCAAAAAGTAAGAGAAGTCTAATACTAAGATACGGTTAATGAAAGTCTTCTGCCACAGCTATTGATATTTGGATTGGGAGCTTAATTATCTACCAGGACATTGTCATTGCCATTCTGTCCTCAAAAGCAGATATGAGACTGCCTTTCCTGCATTTCTTTGTACTTGGTCATCATTCACTTCTCCAGGGACTACTGTAGCCCCACCTGAACTACTCCCTCCCCCATTTCCAGGGGCCATAGTCCTATGTTTTGTCTCTACAGAGATTTTCAGTTCTAACACTGCTCCCCAGCTGGAAGTCATTGTGCACTCTTGAATTTTACCTGCATGTTCATTGCTTTATATTCATTTGCCAGACCACACAAAGTTCTGTATCATGCATGGTTTGAGATTTAGAAAGGAGAAACATCACCTTTCATTTTACCTAATTTTTTGTGTGATGCTTTTGAAATCAGCCAAAAAAAAAAAAAAAAAAAAAAAGGAACAGGCTGCTGCTGACAGCAGGCTTGGCTTGCACAGAGAAGATCAATCTCTAACGAGATCAGTTACTGCTGCAAGTGCTCCCAGCAGCATTCGTATCTTTCTACTTGAAGTGCTTCCATTTGGAACTGCTATGTCCAGGTTTTCTTCCTCTACACTTCTATTAGTAATGGCAGTATGATGTCAGATTTTAAGGACAACTAAATAAGTGTAGAACAATTTGAAAATGACCGAATTTCTGAATTTCTATAACCATTTCAGACAGAACACCTTAAGTATTTAAGAATAGTTACAGATCAGTTTTAATGTGGTGATTGGGCATAGCTTTATGACCCATAACTGAGAGTGGACCCACACTAACAAGACAAGTTAGCCTACTATACGCTAAGAGATGCGTGAAATACATTAGTGGTAAACAGTGCTCCACGTGCATCACGTATTAATCTATCCTTACTACACAGTAAGGGTTTTTTTCAGTCTTCTGAACACATTGGGTTAAATTATCCCATGACATAGATATGTTGTGCTGGTTTTGGCATGACAGATACGAGTAATGTGATCAATGGAAATTAAATAACTACATTCTAATCATAAAACCCTCAAAACTGGTAGACAGTATTACTAGCAATTTTTTCCCAGCTAATGCATGAAGAAAAAAATATTTAACGTTTCCTAACATTTGTCAATATCTCACCAACACATATAATGACTCTTTTTAATAAATATCACTGATGTGACAATGAGGCAGGCAATCCCAGGCCTCTACCTAAACCGCAATAAAGGCTTGTGGTTGTAAATAGGGATGTACAAAATCCTTCCATTTGCTGACAAAACCTACTATTTTTGGATCAAATGAAGCATAAAACAAGATAGTTGCAGGAAAATTAGACCATTTTAATACATTCTATTTACATTTAATAAAATAGGATTTGAAGAAACTGCAAAACAACAACAAAAAATAAACCATTACTTAAAGTATATTTTAATATTTTGACTTTATCAATTCATGTATTTGTTAATCTAAGCAGTTTTTCACTGGAATTGAATTAACAAAATATTTCATGGTTACAGAAATTTGGTCCGTATTTATTCACAAGCTTTCATGATTCTACATTTACGGAATCAAGTATGGTCAACAGAAAGCAAAACTTAAATAAAAGGCAGTTATCTCTCATCCTCATCTTGTCTCAAACACAGACTAATTAAAATCCATATTACAGTAAGTTAGATTTCATTCTATGCAATTGTCAGGAAAATGAAATTATTTTTCTTTGTTTCTTATTGCTTTGTCTTCCATACTGGTTTATATTGTGCATTCATTAAACATATAATAATCAAATGGATTAAAACAAGTATGTGAAAAGAGTCTTTGGGGTTTTGTCTTCAAAGAAGCTTTCTCTTTCAACAGGTATAACACAGTCCTCTATTGTTTTTAAGGTGCAGTGTTAATAGCAGTAATTATATACTCCTTTATTGACATTTTCTTAATTGTTACCCACTGTTATTTACATGTGAATACAGAAATGGCATTTTACTTACTGCTAGGCAGCTGAGCAGTGTCACTCGCATAATTTATAAGATGACTAATTAAAATGAATGAGTCGGTTATAATGTTCTTTGTAGTGTTTACTGCACAAAAGTTATTAAAATATTCAATGCAACAACAATAAATTCCTTATTCAAAGTAACAGTAAGCAAGTATATTTAATTTAACGTTAACCTACTTCCTGCCAAACTAAAAGTAGACTGAAAACTCTATAATGGCAGCATGATGGTTTTGTACATCTTCTTAATGTTTTCAAAGAGTTCTCTGCATGTAGCTGACATCTGGAGGAGTGTCTTGAATATACTAACCCAAACCTTTCTGGTGATGGCATCCTTTCGTAGAACCAAAGGTTTGAAAGGACCTTTTGTATAATCCAACTTACTGTGTTTCTTCTTTTTGTCTTAGTTGCCTTGGAAAAATAAGGATATTATTGATATTAATTGTAGCTGTCCTTGTTTTTAATATTTGTTTGCTTAATGTCATTTTCACAAAGTGCAATCAGTTATTTTCTCCTAACTACATAAATGGCTCTTGTCACGACTTTACATCAGTCACTACAGAGAATGAATCGCCCTCCTTTATCGTAGTCAGGAAAGGGCAATGACAGTGTTCAGTGTTCAGCAAAGTTACCAAGTCTTCCATCATAACCAAAAGTAGCAGACTATACTTTAGTAAGTTCCTTGTTACAAATACTCTAAATATACCCCCCTAGTGTGTGATCATTCTGCTAGCACAAAGCATCAAACTAATTAGCAATAGCACGCATGCAAATAATGTTGTTCATGTTAAAGATCTTTGCATAATGCGCCTATGTTTAGTAAAGCAATTACAATAGGAGTTGCATGACATTATTAATCATTTTAATAACTTCTGTACACTACATTTAGTTAACTTTTAAAGTCCTAAATCAAAATATTACTTTGCATAAAATTAATCAAGACTTCATATTGTTTCTCATTTTTTTTCTTTTTAATTTATATATATTTGTTGAACAACTCCAGCCGCCTAATTAAAATAGTTCACCATTTTTTCTCACACTTCAAACATTTGTAAGAATACTACCTTGGTATGAAAAAGTAGCTAAAGAACAGGTACATCTTTATGGTTCATTTATTCTAGCTGTGGAGATCGTTTACATTATGAATTTGTATCCAGTGTCTTCTGATGAAAGACAGAAATAGAGGCTGAGCTTAAACAAGAAGAAATGACAATGCTTTGTATATGCCCGCTCTCTCATGTACTTGCAGTTTCATGCACAGGGTAGCATTGCAATGAATCCAAACCACTGTTTACTGCCCACTGACCCCAGGCATAGGTTTGGGTCTATGGCTGTGGAGGCAAATACACCCCAGTGCTGTACACGTAAGGCCACATTTTGCAGAACAAGATGCATTTTCTCTGGGTCGTGTGGAAACGTCTCGAGTGAGAGGTACCAGCAGCAGGCCTTTCATCTAACCTCAGAAACCACTCTGTGCTCCGTGTACTAATGAGGCTGTAGGCATAACATACTGATACCTTTCATTTAGCGGTTTGTAAAACATAAAATAAATGCTGTCTTCAGAATGGGGTCAGCATAGTGCTGCCTCCTGCTTTTCTTTCACGTGACCTGTGTGGGCCCTTCTCAAGGTGAGAAGGGAAAACTGGAGGTGTTGCAGTGAACGATGCCCTGTGTGAGCACAGGGTGAATCCTGTTACGGTTTGCTTTGGAAAGGCAAAATTAGTTTTAAGTTTAACAGGTAATTAAAGAGAACTTTTACCTGCAGTGTTTACCACAGCAAAAACGTACAGCCATCAAACTCAGGCCCATCTGGAAAACACATCCCTGTCAGCCTTGAAGACTTGTGAACTCCATCTCTTTTGGGGAGCAGCTGATCTGCTGGAGGGCACGACTGGGAGGTGGCATTCAACAGGCTGGCGAAATGAACAGGAGAAAATCTTGGGAAGTTCAACAGTTCGAAATGCAAAACCTTGTAGCTGAAATGGAATAATGGCATGGAGCAGTGTGAGGTGGGGACTGACTGCTTGGATCTGCTCTGCAGGAAAGCTCCAGGGAGGCCAGGCGTACACCACATTTAATGTGAGTCAGCAATGAGCCCAGCAGCAAAGGCAGCCTCACCATTCTGGGTTGTATTGGCAGTGATGGAATCAGCATGTCCATGGAAGTGATCCTTCCCTTCCACAGGGCCTCTGTGTGTCTGCATTTGGAGTAGTATCCATCTGCTAAAGAAAAAAGAGAGAAGGGGAGTGCTCTGGGGTTACACGTAGGACCTTCCAAAGTGGCATGGAAAGAGAGAGGCTGTGCCCCGTTCAGTTTCCTTTGTCCATCACTGTGATGGACAATTCACATTGGTACAGCTTGTCTGGTATGAGACAGACTTTTTTCCATGGTGTCATTGTAGCTGTCTTAATTCCCACTCCACCAAGACTCACTCAGGGTGTAGCTCTAGAGGGCTTCTACAGTCATTGTTATTTCATTCTCTTAATTTCTGACAAGAAGGGAGGCAAGTCGACTTTACATAAAAAAGCACAAGCCCAAACCAAGTCCTGAAAGAATATTCATCTCTGTTTTAACTAAACATTAAGAGCTATCTTGGTTTCTGAGTAGAAAAACAGTATGTACGCATGACAGTGCATATGTATAGCACAGCCCAGATCCTACCCTGGTCTCTAAGAGCCATGTGCAAGTTCTTTATCTTTTTTTCCTATTGGAAAGTTCCTTTCTTTGCCTTCCAAATCAATATGGCTGACAGCTTTTCCCAAAAGCTTCTGCAAAATGTGGTATATCTCAAGAGATTAGTACACTATATTGCTCTCCTTTATCCAATATCCTTAAAGCCAATCGATTTTCATTTAAAAATATCACTGTACACCTCAGAGCAGTGGGAAAATGAGCAGTGGAAATGTTCAGCTCCAAGATACTTCTTCCTTTGCTGACTGAGTTGTAAATTCAGATCACTTACCATAGTTCCTAGCACATCTTTACATTGAATCAATATGGATATTTTGGATACTGAAGCACTTCACAGGGCTTTGGTCTTCTTGTTTTCCTTTCCCCAAAGATGACAACTTACACAGAGTATGATATATATGTAGCTCTTTTCCAGCTTGTTCTTTAGCTCAGATAACATCATATACTTTTGATAAGGAACACTGCTCAAGAAACATGGGGAGGGGGAAGCAGAAAAGAAAGAAGCTACATGTCACTGTGTTCAAAGGCAATAATATTTTATCCTATCCCTTTATATGATTTTTCAAATTAGCACAATATACAATTACTTTTCACTTGAAGAGAGGTAATACGTTGATATTTTGCCCTGCATTGCTTATTGTAAGAAAACGACATCATTAAGATTTCTCTCAAGCTGCAGTTTTAAAAGCTGCAATAACAGAGCTTAAAAAGTTGTATTTTAATACTGCTACAGGTAAACCACTACAGGAGTTTTTGAAAGCTGCCAAAAAAAGTCTTATTTCTTCTTTTCAGTTGTCTCATCTTAAGCTAGACTTGTCCAAAATTAAGCAGTCTCCATTCTAATTTTCATCAGTTTTAAGGTGGGAGGGTGGTGTTTGGTTTTTTTTGAGAGGGTTGGGTTTTTTTGGACTGTGGGGTGATGTTCTTTTTTCTTTCTTTTGAAATTGCTTGTTGGAAGGTAAACAAAACCCCTAAACATTTTCAAGAAACAGAATTATGCTGGATGAGTATTTTGGGTGAGAATGTGGGTACTTTTATGCCTGTACCTTGAATTGTCTCTCTCTCCCTGTCTTTCTTCACACACTTCTTACTAAAAAAGTTCATCTTTGTCTAAACTGACACATCTCTAGGCACCTTTTCAGCCTTGTAAAAAACAACATCTTGATGAAATTTCACTTGCCAAAAATATTTGACTAACTTTGCTTTACAGCAACTTATTCTGCTTTTGCCAAGTCTCCCCAGGATTCATTTGAATAATCCATGACAGATCAAACCTTACAGAAGCGCTGAAGGTATTCTGGGTGTGAGGAGGAAGGAGAAGGTAAGGGGTGGGAGGACATGGAGATGGCGAGGTGGCTTCTCCTGCCTGTGCAGGAGGGGTCCCTGTTGCCCATGTTTTATGATGAGACATGAGCTCTGGTTGCTGAAGAGCTACCCTTGAGAACAACACGGCCTGACTCGAAGCATGAGATGAAAGTAGTCATGAGTAGAATGACTTTTTTCTTTTCTCAGGAAGGTCACTCATACTAATACTTGTTTACAAGGAAAAAGGTTTAGATTTTCACCTCTACTGACTGATCCGAATGCTTTCACTGGGGAATCCATGCCTAAGGAGTTTCTGAGTTCAGACCAAACGTTTCTGTTTCATCTAGAAACCTTTCAGTTTTTCCATCTCTATTCCACTTTCCATCACATCTTCCACTTTCTAAATTGCTTAGAGAGGAAAAAAAGAGCTTTTACAACGTCAATTATTTCCAAAGTCAGAGGTCCTGGTATAGCAGTAAAAACTGGATGTTTACAACAATTTCTTACATTTTTCAAAAAGGAGAAAGAAGGCACACTGCCATTTCTAGAAATTTCTTGCCAACATAGTTTGTCTTCACTCCAATCTCTCACCAACTGAGCTTCATTACTAAAGCTAAACCCTTCAGATTACCTATTCTTTTTCACTGTCTCAGACTTTACGTGCAGAAAACTGCTGCAAAACATTTACCCTTCACAGACATGTCATTACTCCTTCCCAGATTGGTTCCTATCATGAAATCAACAAAAACTCAAGAAGTGCTACAATTCAAGCTTTTCAGATGGTGGTAAAATACCACTGAAAAAAATGAAAGTGTACAAGATGTCAGCCATCTGTTGTTTAAAGCAACCAAAATGTATTTATTGTAATTCTTTCATAAGGACTGTGCCTTTAGAAGCAAACACATGTACATTTGTTGGCAGCAGAAGACCTTCTTTAATTGTAATGGGATGAGGAAACATTTCTCTTTCCTTTCCCTGATGATACAGTGTTTAGAAAAATAATAATTTTTATCAACAAAAACAGAGACATTCTAAATGAAGAATCCAACTAACAAACATATTACACTTCCTTGCATAGCTGACAAGATGGTTTAATATTATAAATCAATAAGATTTTGGGTTATGAACAGAAGTCTGCAACACATGCTTTCTTACTGACTCACTCAATTTCATCAAACATGATGTTGTCAAAAACTAGAGGAGAAAGGTGGCAGAAAAATGGGAACCAAATGTGAAAAAGGCCTTAAAGAAAGAGAAAGATATGCAGTTATTTTTATTGAACTTCAGGCCTTCAAAGAACTCTATGTGTGTGTCATTTCCAGTTTGAAAAAAAAAAATTAAAAATATTTCATATTGAGAGATTTGTTTGTTAAGGTATAGCAACACTTCCAAATCAGGTTCAACACCAAAATGATGGAAATATTTTTGAACCATGGATTTTACTGTTGTCAACCATTAGTAGCATAATAATGTATATAAGTATGTTTCCAAGCCAAAAAAGAATTTATGTAGAGGTTTGAGAAGCTGATGCTCTTTGGAAACTCATCTAAGTGCATCACAAGGATTTTATGACATTTCTAAACTGAGCGAATTCAGGAGTTGTAATTATACTGAAAATTAAGACAACATATTAAAATATGGAATAGTAGGACATATAGAAATATAGGTAAAACCATAGCATTCTTCTGAAATAGCATTACAAAAAACATAAATTGATTAGTGTTTCATAGTGTTTGTGGTACACAATTATACTAAATCTATTCTTTAAATTATTGATTTTCCCATTTTTTTGGTATCACCATAGGAAATTGATATGATTTTTTCTCTGTCATTGTCCATTTTTTTTTCCTGGACAAGGATACACTTTAATTATACAAAAGTGTGAAACATTGTGCATCATTATGTTATTAAAAGCATTTAGAAATAAGACAAATACTGCCTTTTCAAGTTGCATTTCTTACAGTAATAATTTTTAAATTAATTTGAGTTTGTATTATGAAATTCTGGCTCCAATGAAGGGAGAGGAATATTGCTACCGACGTAAATTGAACAGGATGTCGTCCATAAAGTAATTTCCTTCTTAACAGAAAAGCTGATTTAAATACAGAATTTATCACAAACCCAATTGAGGTATTAGAATCAAGAGCTGTGGTAAAAACAAAACAAAAAAAAAAAAAAAAAAAAAATCTGGGTTCTGATGTTTTTATCACCATGAAGGGAAGGAAGGGAGAAAGGATCCTTTCCAAACTCATAATGATAAAGGCATTATACCACACCACAGTAATATGTGCACTGTATATGCTGTGAAAATATTTTTTAGACCTTTGATTACAATCTTAGTACCTACAAGTTGCTATATAATCAGAAAAGTTAGCTGCTGCCATCACTGCAATTCTCTTTACATGACCAAAATGGATCTTTGAACTGGTGGTTAGTTGAAATACAGGATAGGTTGTAGTCAGAATTTGGGTGTGGGAGCAAATGGGACTTGCTCTTTCAGACATGTAAAACCTCCTACATTGCACATTGCTCGTGTTTATAGGTTAGCAGGATTTAAACTTTCCTATCTCTCCACTTATTATCATCAAGTAGGGTACTCCTGAATGTGAAATCCATCACACTAAATTATATTACTATTTGAAAGAAGTTGCTATTAAAAGCAGGCCTATGGTTCAACACAATGTCAAATGAACAAAAGTATAATCACACAAGCTCTGGTGCTTATTTGACTCTGCTTTGTTTCCATAGTAACTATAAATATCTAATTGTGGTACTGTCACAAATTTTTTTCCTTTTTCTTACATGACAACAAATGCTGGTTGTTTTATGGAGGACAAGATTCTGTGCAGGAATGTCATTACATTTTTCAGAAGACAGCTAAGCTAATTGTTAGGATAAATAGCATTTTGTTGACTGGAGGTGTCTAGAGGTTTTCCACAGAAACAGATTTTATTATCCATCTTGATTAATATCTTGATTTTTTCTGTGGAAGTTGGAATAATGAATGGCCTTTGCTGATGATATATAAAACAGGGGAGAGAATGAATATCGGTGATAATATTACTGTAAAGAAGTAATGAAATTTGTATTGAGAGTCAGTATTTATATGGAGATTAGAAATTTAGCCTAAAAATATCAACTTGAAAAAAATATGAACAAATAAACATAAAGCAAAGTCAAACAACATTCTAAAATTTATTCCAGAGATGATGGACAGCAGGTAAAGTCAATCTACCATGTAATACAGGTGCTCCGAAGGCTAACAAAACTTTATTCTGACAGACATTATATGTATCTCAGCCTGGAGCAGTGCAGAACTTGCATACTGCCCTGGGACAGCAAAAGGGATGGGCATCCTATGATGTTTTGATAAGTAATTCTTAGAAATAGCAGCCAATATTTGTACTTGGAATTCACTGAGTGGTTTTGAATGTTTCTTAACAGAAATGCTTTGTTTCCTATTACTAAAATTAGGACCCAAGATCAAGAAATCTAATTACAGCATTGCTTATAATTATGATTTATTTCATTGACTACCACTGATATTCGCAAAATAGAGTACCTTAAAACTCTACAGGGTCGCGAATCTCATATTTGTCTAAGAAAACGGTTACCTGTTAGCACCATGTATACCTTTAAGTCAATAAGGGTAATTTCACAAAGTTACAGAGGAACTGGAGGGCTGACAGACCCTGGGGATTATCCAGATTTAGCTCTGCTCTGCAGACCTTGTGAGCCATGTACTAAGATGCTGTTTGCAATTCTGTGAGGAGTGAGGGCTTTACATAGGGGCTTTTTTTAATATGTAAAGGCAACTGAAATTTGTCAGTCCTGTTTGAGGTTTACGGTCAGTTATAATCTGGCTTACACAGATCTTCAACATGTGTAAGCAGAACACTGATGGAAAAAAAAAAATCAAACAAACAAAAACTGAATACACTACTTCCTGCAAATGAGGAATTCATTCTCACACAGCTCTACAAAATGTTGGGAAAGCAGCTAATAGGTTTTCTAAATATTTGACAAAAGTCACGGGAAAGGAAAGGAGAATGTCCCCATTTCTGTGGCATTGAAGCAGTTTCTAGTAATTTCTGTAGAAGCAGAACAGAAAAAACGCAATTCATCTACCAAATGTCACTGGTCCCTAGAGGTGCAGCAGCTTCTCTCACCTGTGTGAAAATAAGAGGTAATCTCAGAATGTCAAAATAGTTAGCATTTATATTGAAGAAACACGAGATGCTGTAGATGACTATTTCTTTCTAAGGATGCGTAGAGGATGGAGCAGCACAATCCTGACTTTTCTAACCTGTAGGTTCTCCTTTGATATCTACAATAAGAGGGAAGGTAGGAATAGGAAAGTAATAATGCTCAGTCCTGGTTGGTCCTTGTACTGAAGTTTACATGGGTGTGTGTCCATAAGGAATCTGAAGAAAGATAAGGGAGATAGCTCTCTTACCATATTCTTGCAAACTTAGTTAAAGTCACTCAGAGGGAGAATTTGTAGGCCACAAATCAGTAAGAGGAACTAACTACTGTCCTTTGTCCATCCCTCAAAGATACAATGAAGCAAATTGAGAAGGAATTAGGGAGAAATATGATAAAGAGGAAATTACATTTCCTAGGTTCTCATTCACAAGGAGGAAACCCAAAAACAATGGTGAGGAGAGGATCAGTCTGACCCTCAGGAAAATGGACGATCATTGCAGTAGAAGCCATGAACAATGTTTCTTTATCCCTAGAACTAAGAACTGTAAAAACATGTTTTTTGCATTGGAACAAAACCAATTCAGCCACTAATTCAAACTTTAATTCATATTTAAGAAGTTGTCTTGTAGCATAAACCTTCAAAATCCTGTGAAGACAGAAACTGCTCTAAACCACTCTGCTGTCAATAACCACTATAACTAGTATCTCTCTGCTGTGTGGGGACTAAAGCATGGGTGGTAAAAATTATATAAGAGAAAATCTGAAAATACCTGCTTTCCTTTTGGTTTGCTTATTCACTGGGAGAAGAAGTAATGCTTTCCTTTCAGTTTAAATGGAAAGTATCTAGACAAAGAGAAGATATTTAAAATCATAAACTGATTTCTTAGACTGGCATTTGAAGTTTAAAACCTCTGTTCATCAAAACTATTCAGGATATACTTCAGTGTCTAGCTTAGTAAACATAAAGTGCTTTATACCTTTAATGGATAAGCGCTTCAGCTAAAACCCCTTTAACATTGCCCAAGTGCAAACTATTTCTAGTAAGCAATGATTTATTACCACTTGATATTTTTTCTAATTAATTAATCAAATTTTTATAATTAGTAAAAATGTTAATTATATCTAGCAATATATTATTGCCTATTCAGCTAATGAATGGTTTTATTCCTGGGATAATACATGCACAAGAGCAGATGGCTTTTTCCACATGTGACAGTTTTATATGTATGAGCATTTCTTAATATGGTTCTATCTGAAGCTATTTAGAAGTGTAGCTTAATAAGATCTCTGTATAAAATTAAAAAAATTTCAAAAGGTCCTTCACCCGTTCCAGTTGGAGGCCAGAGGGCACAAGCATCTGAACCTGAGGTCAGAAAGTGATTTTGTGGCTCTCAAGCCAAACACAGGTTTTGTTTCTATAAAGGTAAGAGCAACAAGTAGGTGTAAGATGGTTAGCGCTATCCACGATATTAATGAGATCTTACTGAAATTCTTTGCACAGTTCTCATTTCAAGAGCGTAAAAGGGATGTCAGCAGTATGGAAATGATTTAGAAGAGAACTCAGAGAGTAATGTAAGGTTGAAAAACCTGTCTCAACTGTAAAAGACTAAAAAAAGTTAATGTATTTAAACAAAAAGAAGGTCAAGAGGTGAATTGTTTGTAGTCTGCAGCTGCCCACATGAGGAAAGTTTTCTGGTAGTAGAAGGCTCTTTCATCTCACAGATGAAGGGAAAATGAGACCCAGTGGCTGGAATTAGAAGCTTAATAAATTCAGACTTGAAATAAAGCAGACTTCTTCAGCAGTAAAATGTAATTAAACTGTGTAACAATTTGCTGAGGATTGTGGTGCACTTTCCATCATTTAAAGTCTTTAAATTAAGATTAGCTGTCTTTTTAAAAGATAAGCCTAGAATTGTGGGCACAGTGAAGGAATTAGTGGTTGAAGCTTTTGGGGCTATTTTGCTGGAAATCAAATTTGGATGATCATAATGTTTCCCTGTGGATAAAAATCTGTGAAACCTCTGAGGTTTATATTCTGTTGTCCTTTCTCCTACTGAACATTATCTTCCTTTGCAACTAATCTCTTTTGAAGTCATTGGCAGTGCATGTCCAGCATATGTAACAGATTCTGGCTCTCAAGAATACTGCTTCGCAGCCTCTTTCTGTTTTAGCACTAGTAAGCAAAATAACATTAGAATTTGTAAGACATATAGTCCTCACATGTATTATGATTGTAACTGAAATCATTGTGCTCTCCGTAGTTCATTGTTTGTCCCCATACCTTACACTCTGGCACACCTTTGTGAAAGGTAATGTTTGACCACTGCTTATTGAGAAGAAAGGCCTTGGAGATTTTTTAACCCTGATTGCCCAAAGTTAATGAAGCCACCAAACCATCCGGAGTACCACTTAATAAAGACATGGGAACATCCCATTTACGGGGTAACCTTTCCTTTGCTCTGGGCTTTAGTGCTACAAGAACTGGATAGTGGCACCATTTTGTGGTCCATTTACAGTGGACCCGAATGTGACTGCCCAGAGTAGTGATTCACCTTCTCCGGATAGGATGGCTGTATTTCTGCCTTGAACACATATACATGAATATATTTAATATAATGACCTTTTATTCTGGGACACACAAGTCTAGTTCTGATGTGTAAAACATGCATAAAATAGAGCTCTAGTGAAGAGTGGTCTGACATACCTGGGGAGATTTGTAGCTGTTGTTCATGCTCAGATAAAGGTATCTTAACATGTTCATAAAGTTTGCCTTGGCTGATATATTGGATTAACTGCATATTACTAATTAGTCATAATAATTAATCAGTGTCATACAAGTATGGTAGGTCCTACATATCTTAGACACATCTTAGACAAGTAAATACTCAAATGTGTTGCAACCGATCCTGGAGAATTGGCCAGACCCCTGCTTCTCCTCCCCATGACACAGCAAAGGAAACAAGACAAAAGACAAGACTATGTGTTGGGTCTGGAGATACAATTTATCCTTTATGGGAACCTATTTTATCATACTCTGGAATGTTCTCCTTGCAACTGATTAGAATAGGTCCAGTAGACAGGGCTGATACTACAGTGCACAAAAATTCTCATGCAGCACATATCTTCACATGTGCAATAATGATAATTCTGCAGACAAGTCACTTTCATCAATTGAACAGAGGCCTATTCTGTAGTATAATATTTAAAACAGATTCCTAACAAAGGTTAAATTGAATCCACAAACTTCACTTAACCGATTAAAATTTTCCATTGAGCAAATGTGGTGCTCCCTGTTTGCGATAAACAAGATTGTATTCCAAATGCTTACCTTCCACTACAATAAGAAAATTACATTATAATGTAGAGGGTAGCTTGCACTCTTTTTATAGGACTATTTCCAGATGCAATAACTAGCAAACTACCAACAAGCTTTTGAAATAGGTCATATAGTTTTCCTAAAAGAATATACTACACAAATGTTATTAACTTGCCTCTATGTTTTGTGCTTGCATTATAATGCTGCTGTCTAAAGCATGTAATGTTAAAATCAGCACATAACCCAAGTAATATGTATGCAATATATTCACATGTGAGATGATATCTCTTTTATTCTTAATGTAAATAATTATTTTAATTTTTTGTTTTTACTTTTATTTTCTAAAAGTGAAGATTAAAATGATTACATAAAGGTTTGATCTTATTAAATATTTGTTGTACAATTTAATAATGCCCACAGATTTGGATATCATTACATAATTACGTACAATTATATGAACTTCTCTTTTAATGTTCTACAAACAAGTGACTACAAGAATTTATCCATCAAAAGCTTGTTTAAATTCACACTAGAAGTTGCACTCCAGAAAGTGTGTTTGAATGTAAAACTTCTGCCTGTGTAAAGGTGGTAACAAGAAAGCATATAGTGTTGTGGTTAAACCCCAGTATTCAGATCAACACTACACCGCTTCTTGCTCACTCGCCTTGCAGTGGGACAGGAGGATAAAAGTGGGAAAAGTCGTGGGATAAAGACAGTTTAACAGGTAAAGCAAAAGCCACACACACAAGCAAAGCAACACAAGGAAATCATTTACCAGGAGGCAGGTGTTCAGCCATCTCCAGGAAGCAGGGCTCCGTCACACGTAACGGTGACTTGGGAAGGCAAATGCCATCACGCCGAATGTTCCCCCCTCCTCCTTCTTCCCACTGCTTTATATTGCTGAGGATAATGTCATATGGTATGGAATGTCCCTTTGGTCAGTTGGGGTCCGGGCTGTGTCCCCTCCCAACTTCTTGTGCACCCCCAGCCTACTCGCTGGTGGGGTGGTGTGAGGAACAGGGGAGGCCTCAACACTCTGTGTAAGCACTGCTCAGAAATAGCTAAAACATCCCTGTGTTATCAACACTGTTTTGGTAACAAATCTAGAACACAGCAACATATGGACTGCTAAAAAGAAAATTAACTCTATCCCAACCAAAACTCTGAGAAAACCTATTTTTTCCTAACTTTAAAATCACAGAATCACAGAATGGTTTGGGTTGGAAGGGACCTTAAAGATCATCTACTTCCAACCCCCCTGCCATGGGCAGGGACACCCTCCACTGGACCAGGTTGCTTAAAGCTCAAAAATAATGAAACCAATCAGTTCAGTAATGCAATTTCTGCAAATAGAGTATGAAATAGAACTTTTAGAAATACGGACTCATTGATGAAAAAAAAAAATTTTTTTTAAAAAACTTATGTCATCAAGCAAAAAGCTATATCCTTCAAGCTCAATAATGAAGACCAATGTATCTGACATTCAGTTCCCTTTTCACCTGCTTTGAAGGCAGTTTAGATATAAATTCATATCTGCCAGAAAGTCAGGTTGATTTACTTTGCATATAAATAAATTTTGAGTCCACGTCCCAGTATGGCATAAAAAGTCCTTGCATGCTACCTCAGTGGGAGGGGGCATCAGGGAGGCATAGTGAGCACAACACCTTGACTTCACTCAGAAACCTCATCTGTATCACTGAAATAAGCTCCCCTTTCCATTTGGCCACTTTATAGAACAAAATGTGTGGAACAGAAACTGATTTTGAAAGTTATTTTTGCTTTCAGTCAATAGACTTACAAGTGAAGTGGTTTCCTGGTTTTTCAGGCATACAGAACTACTACATTTCTTCATCACTTTAAAATATTAATGTTTCTAGATATGTTTGGAGGATTTTTTGTAAATAAGGTACTTTTTATTTCATGTGCCATGTGTGATATTAACAGGCATGTGTATTAATCTTTACTAGTTAAGTATTTGATACTAGAGAAAAAGAACATAAATATTAATTAGAAACTTCCATCTGTCTTCAGTTGTTTCTTCTGCTTCCTTGCTTTCCCTCCCCAAGCTTGAGAGGATTCAGTTTCCTAGCTCTGACTGCCTGAAAGTTAATCATCTAGAATTGCTGTGTATTTAAGGGCAAGAGAGGGACGTGGAAAGTCCGAGTTCCCTCCAAGGAACAGATTTTTACTTGTGATAACAGAAGGAACCTAGATTTTTTTGAACTGGACACCCAATCTTTAAGTGGCTAATGTTAGGCACTAGAAACAGCAGTTTGAAAATCCCATACTCTCTGTGCTATTCCCTAGTACCCTGTGGTGCCATAAGAAGAAGAGGAAGGCCTCTGCAGTACTGGAGTATTAAATGCCTGCATCTGAAGGAAATGGCTCTCGACTAAGTAGAATTACTGGAGTTGGCAATATTTCTCACTTCAGCCATTTCAGATTAAGTCCTGCTAATGTGTTTATCCACGGGATCTTTTCCTGTCTGTTGCTGGCTCTCTGTATTGCTTATTGTCATACATCAGCATGTTCTCCATGTCTTACCTCCACCTTTTTTCACTGTGCTGTTGTACATTCACTTTTGTCTCCCAAGTGCTGCAAGGGTCCGTTTGCTATTACGCAGATGCCAGTGTGTGTGTAGTAGTGCATTGTAAGAACCTGGAACAAAATAATATATTAAAATTTGAAAAGAAAATGTTTCCATCTGAATTTGGGATAAGGAAAGCTGTTCTGTTTTATAAAATTCTATATTAAACTGGGGTTCAAATGATTGGAGGTAGTGCTTTTTCGGCTTCGAGGCTTTCTCATTATCTTAGATTTTAAGTATGATAGTGGGATTTCCAGCAGAGAGAAGCAGTTGAGAAAAACATTTTGCTACAGTTAGTTAATTCTTCTCTACATGTGCTATATTCAATGTATCCATTTTAAAACCAAATGAGGCAGCTCTGTCTTCTTTAGAATCAACAACAAATCCTAGCTGTGCCAATTTTAGAGTGTGCTCTATTCTGTGGGAATATGGTTTTCTAATCTTTATTGCATATTAAAAATAAAATAATAAAGAATGGAGTTTTGCCCAATGGCAGGAAATACGCAGGTTGTCTGAAGGATTTTTATAGTTCTTCAGCTTAGTTCTTAAATCTAAGCAGTATAGTTTTCAGAAGAAGATCAACTAACAAAAAAGCACGCTTCTAGAATAGTCTGAAAAAGTAATTTGGGATGGAGAAAGGTTCAAATAATTAACTTCTGAGTATGTCACCTGCAATGTATTGACACATTGCCGAATGTGATGGTCTCCAGTAGCAGCCATTTCTGACACTGAGAGAGAAAACAAGGTGTAATATACAAATAAGCCTTCTAAAACCTACTTCTGCCTTCTGCAAGAGAGCCAGGTACAATAATTTAGACACTGAAATGCATAGGGGATGTAATCAGAAAATCACAGACAATTGTAGTCTTTCAAATGGCAATTTGTTGCTACTTCAAGCAGGAATGTCTGCATTTCATTTGGGAACAGTTATTTGTTTTAGTTATCAGCCACATCTGTGACTCCACATGTGTCCAGAACCCTTTGTGCCATACAGTGAAGTCAAGTCCTTTAGGATCCAAAGAATGGGTAAAAGTAATCTAAAAAAATGAAGGAATCTGCAGTGTAGATATTTTCTTCTAATCTCTTGATATGGATATCCTCTGGAGTAAACACAAGTGATGTCCAAAATTAGTTAGTTGAATTGCATCTTACAAGTGCTTATTTAATTCTGTTGACGAAGGGTCAGCTAGTTTCAAGGTAGACTGTGTAAATATAGACTTTGTAAATGTTAAAAAAATAAGATCCTGTCTTAATTATTCCTTTGCTATGAAAGGAATTAAAATTCCCTGACTCTTGACAGAGTTTTTCTTGAAGAGGTCACAAGCATGATTAACTTAAACTCAGGAGTCCCTCTCTCCTGTCTCCCACATTCAAAATTTTCAAGTAAACTTCTGAAGAATTTTTTTTTTCTGAACCTGCATTTTTTTTAAGACGAAACCAGTAATGGTTTAGGCTACATTTCAAGGAGACAAAAAGAGAGATGAAAGAAGTGATTTGGAAGTTAATAGATTGAGCAATGGTCTCATTTATCTTCTAAATATTTTATAGTATCCTTGTTTTTAAAGACAAGAGAAATCGGGGGTGGGGGGTGGGGTGGGGGGTAGGGAGGAAAGGCAGGTGTTGTGCTTGGGTTTAAGTTTCTTTTTACAAAAAGGAAAACATAACTGTTTTTTGTGTACTTGGAGGGAACAAATCACAGCACATAGTTAATAGCTGAATGCTGCTGAATACTGTTCCCAATATTTCCTATTGACCAGTTCTTAACAGCTGTAAGGTTAGTGTTTGGGGATGTGGCTGAGAACAAAAATATAAATTGTTTCAAGAAGGAGAAGTAAATTCATGGAAGAGCTACTCAACAGATGCAAGAGCTATTTCAGGAAGTTTCTGAACTGGTGAGACTTAGAAACTGGAATTGTAAGTGGAGAGTAATGCTCTACACATTGCTTATTCTTACTCAAGGTTGGGTCTGATCCAGAGCAGTGGTTCATATACAACATGGTTTTAGACTGTTTTTTAAAGATCCTTTGAGTCTTTTGGATCAAGAAACAATGGTGACTGGGCTCCACTGCAGGGCTTGGCTCAAATCTCAGCTGTGGGGATGCGGAGGGGAGATTTCCCTACATCTTTATTACACAGACCTACAAAAGGCCAAGTAATGATGGAGGTTCGAGAACTTGTGAGCTCAGTACTGGTACATGAGATTAAGTAAGATTTATTTATATATAGAAGGTTTATGTCACAATTTAAAATTTGGGGATCTCCAAGATAGGAATTCTTGATATATAAGGTTTATTTTGATGTGGCATCATCTAACATTTGGACACTAGCCTGAGAGACCTCCTGTCACTAACGTTTTTGCAGGCCATTTACTACTGTCACTTTTCCAAATTCATCTGCTTTAGAGCTTGATGATGCTGGGGAACCTGCTGCTAATAATAATGATTATTTCTGTTGTCTAAGCCGTTGGTTCTTACATAGTGTTTTTCGCTCTAGGTCTTGTACCAGTCTTTCTTCCTGTCCTCGTATTATTTTATTCTTTTATGGTGTCTCTTCCCAATGATGGTTTTACTGAGACTGAAAGCAACCAGAAGCAATGAGATGCCACTGTTAATTTAATAGTTTCTACTTTTCAATTTTATTTTTTCTTTTTTTGACCTGAAATTTTTAATATGTTCTTCACTGTTTAGTGGGATTAAAATTGACATATTATTTTTCCATTGTCTTCCCCCTTAGGATACTGGGAGTTCTTGGGCAAAAATAAAAAGAAAGAAAAAAACCTTTGGTTTCATAGAACTAATTCAGTGAGATTAGAGCCATCATCAGCTTCAGAGTTCATGTAGATTATGGCCTACTTATGTGCTCTTTGTCTACATTGAGATGCTGCTAAATTAACTTAAGGGAAGGGTAAGACTGCCTACAGAAAGTCTTGACAAGGTGCCCTTTAGAAAAACTGATAGCAAGTAAGGTATGCAAATGTGTAGGCATTCAAACTATCTACTGCTTTTAAACATCAAGTTTTATGATAATAGATCTGTCTCATCCCATATACGTTCCGTACTTCCCTTTGTATCAAGCAGCAGAAGCCTAAAAATATCTAAGGAGACAATGCACAGGGTTTTCTAACTAAAAATTACTTAATCCTTAGTCATTTTCTGAGAGCGATTGTTATAAACCCACGCTCATTCCATGCATTAGGCAGTCATAGACGAATCAGCAATACAACCTAATTTAAATCTTCTGAATGCCAAACTGTTCTTTGCCTATATTTAGCTCATACTAATTATAAAACAAAGTGAGATAACGGTAGTGATATCAAGGATGCACAAAGCAGTTAACGCTCAGGTATCCATGCGAGGATGATATTTATTGTGGCTTAGCTGTGTTACAAGTACAAGGCAGCCCAGCTAGCACCACCTCAACCAGTTCCTCTGCAGAGACAATCTCACCATGTCTCCAAAGCAGTCTGTGTCATACAGCCTTCCGTAACATTGCAGTTAACATAGACAGTAATATTGCTGTCTTTATCTTTATCTAGTTCACTTATTCTGTATTTCAACAGCCTTATGTAAATATTTGCTTACTTGGGCTATTATGCTGCTTTATTTCCTTATAAGATGAAAAAGAATGATAATAAAAAATACAACAATAAAGAAATAATTCATATATATACATTTAAATTTGATACATGTAATGTTAGCTACAGGCATTCCTTCCCAACTTGCTTATAATTATTATTCTGTTCCTACTAAAAAAAAAGAAAAAATTTTCTTGAGTTTCGCCTGTATTATTAATTCTTTCTGAATTATCTTGCACTCATTTACCTGGCACATCTTGGTAAAAATAAAACTTTTGTCTCTAATATTTTTCCCCAGAACCATAGGTTTCATTTTGCATACTTGCATTAAAAATGCCATTAAGTCTATCAAGAATTAAGTGTACTCCTTAAGTGTAACTTCCTTCAGAGAAATTTCTTAGCTGAGAATAGTGGCCAGTTTGTGTTTGATCTATTGTTTGTGCAATGTTTAGGCATGGCACCGCTTACTCAAACTCATCTCTGCAGAATTATGCTGTAGATTCTCTGGAGAAATTTGCTGTGTCACAGGAATGTCTTGGAAGTATACAATATCCCATAACTGAGACCAAATGTGATTGCAGATTAGTGTCTCTGAAGTGGTGGCCTCATTTATGATAACTGACACCAGCTTTTGTCTTTAAGGGACCTTGTAACACTGCCTTTTTTCCAAATACAGAATAAGAACTGGTCTAAACAGAAAGTAAAGGGAAAGGGACAGAAATAAAGAGTTATGAGAAAAAAAGGTTTGAAAAATGTTTCCAAGCTTTAATGTGTTCAGGTTATAGGTAAACCAATTTATCACTGGCTGCATTACACAGTAAATCTTAAATTGCAAATTCTTAACATGAGAATGAATTGCTTCTAAATATTTTCTCCAGAGCACAAACAAAATAAACAAACAGCTTTGCACTGATACCATTTAAGTCGACTTCAATGATGCCAAGAAAACTGCTGTTCATTTTTTCAGTTTTACTAACCTTCCCTGTTTCTCTGTTACTGATGGACTCTGAGACTAAGGGCCACAGTAGCCTGTTCTATTTTTCTCCCTCATGCTTCTATTTAAGATTCAAAATACATTGTATAAGTGCCACTACTTGGTGACCTTTTGCTCTGTCACTTTGATATCGATTTGTTTTTTCCTCCTGGCATGCGAAGTTCCTCTTGCAATGTCTCTTGCTCTATTGCCCTGTGAAGTAGCACCAGCCAAAACGATGGAAATGCAAGCCTCTTCATGCTATCAGAGAGTGTCAAGGGGATATTGATATTCTGTTTCAAACCAGATGTAATATTCACAGCTGCAGTTCCTCCAGCATCTGTATGGATTCCTTTCACAAGATACCGTATGTCTTTTCCAGAAATAAATTCCTTTAGGTTTAAGAAAGCTTAAATAATTTTGGAAAGGAGAATTCACTATAGGTATTCCTGGAATACACCGTGCCATTCAGCAAGCTGGTAACTAATGTTTCCATAACTTATTAGTCATAATATAATTATAGGAATTAGAGAATTAAAAAAGAATAATCAGGTCCTGTAATCCACCATTCATGCCAATGCTTTGTTCCTACAGAGGAAAATCATCTTCTCCAATGGTCTGACATCTGGTATGCTTTCAAATGGCTACATTTTCCATCCTTTCCCCATGGAAGAATATTACATAGTCCAGTTCACATGTAGGCTGTTAAAGTGCTGGCTTTCTGTTTTTTCTCAAGTGCCCTTGTGTCTCCTATGTATCAATTTTACCTTTATCCAGTTTCCGTTAGAAATATTGTATTTGGAGCTAATGTTCTGTTCCAGTACAATTTTGCTAGCCTCCATATAATTATACTGTGTTTTGTGCTCAAATCGAAGCTAAAAATGGAAAGTGAATCAGTAATTTGAAAGGTGATTGGGAAGTGCTTCTATACATAAATTATCTTTTGGGTTTTTATTAACATACAACTTGTCATCATGAGTCCCATTTATCTGCTTTGATTTTTGTCTCAAATATGAAGTTGTATTTGTGTCCCTGAATGGTTTAATAATACTGACAGATGAATGACAGGTAGAACATACACAATTCCAAAGCTTTCCTTTCAGTATGAGGAATTCTGAGGTTTAAGAAGCTGAAAATTACTTTCATACTGGAGCTTGTAAACTGAAACTGAAGCTTGGAGGCAGTGAATATCTCTGCCTTGACAAACAATTTGGTGCAATATCAGCAGTCCATTAAACTGACCTCATTTGTGTTGAGCTCTGAATTTTGACAGTTTTTACATTTTGGAGTTTTACTTAACAATACATTTAGGCCAGTCCCTGTGACTGCACACCCCCTCCATATATGTGGCTCAAAACTACCTGAAGGGATCAGATTTGGTGCACACGTGGTTCTCTTTAAAAAGAGAACCACAGCAAGACTTCTCTGAAAACTTTGTCTATACCTGGTAAATATAACAGAGGAGAGGATTACCTGCAGAACTGCATTGCAGCTCTAAACAGCTTCATGAAATCCACAGGAAGAATTTTTTTAATGGGTTATAGATTCATGGTTTATTAATAGGGTCCTTCTATTAATGCAGCCTATCAAAAATAACAGAGGAAGAACTAAAACAGAGTATCTCACACTTAAATGCTAAGGGAAGAGGAGACTTTCACAAGCATAAATAAAGAGCAGGGTCAAGCAAGCACCTACATGCCCTGACATGCACTGCCATACCTTCTTAATCTCAGAACAAGCACAGCTTCAGCTGCAGTTTCAACCTCTGTACCTCCTGTTTACACCCAATGGAGCCTCTGTACTGGGGTAGAGGGAACTTTGACCTGACCTAGTATGCACAGTCTCTGCCCTAGTCAATTGTGGTAACCTTTAAAACAGATATTTTAGAAATGTTTGTATGTGTAGAGTGCCAGTTTCCACTGAAAGACTCACTAGTATTGTGGTTTTGTAAATTTGGAACTTTATCAGAAGTGCCAACGTTTTCCAGAATATGGACTGTATATAACTTGTTTCCTGAGCTCTGTACTGACTATGTAGTCCTTTAGAGTGAACACAGTGGTACTGTTTTCATAGTGTTTACTCTGACATCACATTGTTTAGTCACATTTCTGTGACTAAAGTTACAGAAATGGCTGACGTCTTTTCCAGCATATTGTAGTTCAAGTATCTCATAAACAAAACAAACAAAGGGAAAAACAAACTACCACTCTAGTTTATTGTGCAGAACCTTTCATTCAAAGAGATAGGTGGTAGCAATTTTCACAGTATCCAAAAAGAAGGTTTAAACAAGTGTCCATCTTTAAAACTAACAAAGTAGTACTGCAATATAAACAGAAAACCCAGCTTAAAATTTTAACTCTTAACTAAGAGCATATTGTGGCAAATACCTGTAAGATAGATAGGGAAGGATTCAATCACCTTTATGCAATCTGAGACAGCCTAGGGTATCCCATCCATTCTGCAACTGCAAGGACACAGGTTTCCCAAACCTCTTGCATCATACCCAGAGATCCCACAAAGTGTCTTGGATAAGTGCAACTGAAATCGAACTCAGTGCATGTGCGTTAGCATCTCAACTGACCCATAGGCAGTGCCTCCTGCCATGATGGAACGATCAAACGCTGAGAAGAGTGAAGCACTAATTGTTGTGTACAGATACTTTTCATCAATGTGTGATACCCAGATACTTCTCTATTCAATTTAACACTATTCTGTAGTCAAACAGCAAATGTGTAAAGGTCAAGTGCTGATTGTGAAGTAGAAATATGTGTAAAATAGGAATGCAAAAAAGAGCAAACTGTCACCTAAGTCACAGAAGTGGTTTAGCTAGTGATTCAAGAAGGATCACTTCCTTTAACCATGCACAAGGTTATGCTTAGGGCTCTCAATGCTTTGTAAGCATTTGAACCATGTGAACACAACAATAAAAACACTGCTTCAATAATCACTTATGATAGGATGTATTTTAGCCTAAATATTTTTATCTTAAATATTTTATGTGTAATAGTTAATGAAGTGCACCAAAAAAAGCACCAAATATTTCTGTTCAGGAAACTTTATTTGTTTCTTTATTTCAGGAAACTTACTTAAATTCTTCATCACTTGGCTAGAATTGTTCTGTGGTAGCATGGTGTCATTCAGTAAAGCATCTCCTGCTCAATATTTTTAACTGGAGTGTGCAACTGTATCAAAAAAGTGCCTCCTTTTGTCAGACAAGCTTCATAAGGATGGCACCATTATAAAAACTTTGGGGTTATCCATGTGCAAAAAAAGGGGAAAGGCAGAATGATAACATGACTGTCGTGTCATGCATGGTTAAACATAGTCACCTGCATGAAAAGTTAAACTGTCCCAATGTCAGCATGTCTGTAGGACTCTCCATTTATGGCAGGATGTAGGAAGTATAGGATTTACAGAAAATTTGTGCTCAATCCCCTGTTCTGCAGAACAGATTTTTATCTTCGTGCAATGTCACTCTGCTTATTGCTGATATAGCCACAGAGAACTGATATGGAGAACTGGGTTCTTAAAATCTCAAGTGGAAAACAAAAGCCACTTTGGCTTAGACCCATAGTACTTCAGTCTAATTCCTCTTAATTTATCCCAATTAGGATTTGCATTTTAGGATTTGTTTGCATAGATCCAGTTGTGGCTGTTCTTGTTCTGAAATGCAGACAATAAAATGTATCATCTGAAGACTTGGTAAGATTGGGGAAGAGCAAATAGAGAGGCTGAACTAAATCCATAAGAAAGATTCTCACTTGTGTTGCTGGGGAACACTGGTAAAGCTACCCTTGGAGCAGCAGGAGATAAGAGCAGAAAAAAAGCTGATATAAATGCTACAAAATGTTTCCTATATCTAGACTGTCACAATGAGATCTGTGTCAGAGAAGACAAAGGCCCTTGGGAGAACTGTGATTACAATGATTTGAGGTGTAATTGAAAGAGTTCAAATAACAAGTGCTTTGAGAAAAATTGAAAATTGCGGTTAACATAGCGTTCAACTTTCCTACATTTTGCTGGGGTAATGAAGGGGAAGAGAGGGAGAAAGGAGAGGGGAAAAAAACCACAAAGAAAGGAAAGAAGAAAGCAAACAAACATCTTGTTTTTGTTGATGCCACCTTGCTTTTGAAAACATATCTTGAAATTGCCTCTTTTAAGAATCTGTGACTTTCTGGGTATCTTCATAAGCAAAATGTCCAAATGTTTCATCTGAAAAACTGGTTTGGGATTAGTTTTACAAGGTCACAGGATATGTGCACTTACTAGACTGAACATGAATTAGCTATTACCATTATATTTTTCCCTCACTAATTAAGCTGTGATAAGTGTGCAGTACTTCTAAATAAGTTGTTTGAAATGCTACAGTTTGAGATTTCTTCCTTAAGTTTTTTGGGACTATCCTGGGCATGCACTCAGTTTGTCTTTCTGGGAAAATTGAAGAATTTATTCCACGTTCAGTTTGTTGAGTTAAAAGCTGGGAGACCAAGAGGATGCACGTTTATTGTATTTCCTTACTTTTTGAGACAAAATACTTGACATACAAGAGGTTCAGAAATTAAAATTCTGCTCAAATTCTGATGCTATGCCCACTACCTCATTTCCTGAATACTTACAAAGCTGATAAATTTTGTTCAGCATCCCCTCAGAAATTGTAAAATCCCTCATAATAATTCTTAAGATACTGCAATTTCATTATTGGTAATGAATTTAAAGATTAAGATACTGTACTGATGATCTGAGGGATGATGACACCTCTGTCTGTATGGTTTCTTTGCATTCCAGAATATGCAGTTTGCCTGAAAGCAACTTTGGGCAAAACATAGAAACCTAAAGATTGAAGTATATCAAGTCATTCTCTGCTAGGAACAGAACTGAACTCAGGAAGGAGGGCTTGTGTACTATCTCCTCTTTCTCGAGGACGCATGAAGTTACAGCTTTCCTGCTCTTCTGTGTCCTGATCTTCATGAAAAAAGGTGTAGATGTGAGGGATACATTCCAATTATTTTAGCATGTTCATATCTTGATTTGGCTATTCCTCTTCTCAGGCTTACTTGAGAAAGATTACCAGGGAAAAAACCTGAGTATCAATATGACAGTCTATTAGTGGAAGAAGTTGCATTTCATTAATGCTTTTGATGGCATTACTAATGATCTTTGTTAATGAAATGCAAAAAATCAACCAGTTAACAGGAATTTAACCCACAGAAAAAGTTTTTAACAACACTGCCAAAGTATTCCTAACATGAAACATAAAAGACAACCTTTCCTCTCTTTCTTGGTTGGTGGAATTGTTTCTGTTACTTATGCAGAGACTTCAGTAATGGTGTTTCTTGGAGAAAACTAGTTAGAATGGTTTAAGAACATTATTCTAATAAGGTATTTTACTTCTTAATTAAAAAGGAAAATAATTAAAACCAGGTTTAACATTCTATGTTCCTGGAACAACATATTCCAGAGAATTACTGTAAACTACTACATCCTCCTTCTCTTGAATTATACCATTCTCCATGGATTTAAATTTAGGGATGTGGGTCCCTCTTTTGTCACTAGTACTTCACATGTAGTTTCTTTTCAACAGTGGTATTTTGTTTTCTATCTGATCCTGATAAATACCTTATTTATTATTTTGAAATGTGTTTTCTTGTATTCACATAGAGATCTCAAAATATGTCTGAGTGCGTGTATTAGCTTACAGTTCAGCTTCACAAAGCATTGGGCTATCCATTCAGTATCTGCAGCTTGCTTTCCTTTACAGGTAGTGTAATTTAAAAGTGCTAGTGGCAACATCTCATTTATTTCTAATACATAGTTCTTTGTTATGGAAATAAATCAAAGTTGTTCCCAAATTATACCTGTGATAATATCTTTTGCTCATCTGACTCTCCATTTATGGCAAAATTTTATCATCTATGAAAAAATGTAATGAATTAAATTTCTTTTGCTGAACAACTACTTTGAAGTAAGAAAGTTGATATTTTTTATATTCTCATGTAAAGGAAATCTATATGAAAATTTTCTGTGCTGTACTGTATACTTTCTTCTGTATGAACTGTAACTTGGTTAAAAATGTATTTTTAATTAGGTATTCCAGTGACAAACATTAGATTTAAATCCATTGTGCATGGAAGGACTACACTTTCTTTTTTGTCTTTCTGTATACACAACTTCATCCACACCAAAAATGGTGCAATGCCTAAGTGTATCCATTTTTGCAGACCAATTTGTACTCACAGAATCACAGAATACTTTGGGCTGGAAAGGACCTTTAAAGGTCGTCTAGTCCAGCCGCCTGCAGTGAACAGGGACATCTTCAATGAGGTCAGGCTGCTTAAAGGCCCACTCAGCCTGACTTTGAACGTGTCCAGGGATGGGGTATCTACTGCCTCTCTGGGCAACCTGTTCTAGTGTTTCACCACCCTCATCAGAAAAAAAATCTTCCTTGTATCTTGGGAACTTATTCTTTGCTGTCCTAAAAGCTTCTTTGATCAAACTATTGATTTTCTCTCTGTGGAGGAACATAAAGATGTTACAGGATCATCACAATAATTCCTTTATACTGAATTAAGCTACTGCCACAGAAGCACAGGCAGAACAACCTATTTTATTTTCCTGTACTTTTCTGAACAGATGTTTTTTGGTCTGTTCTTGTTAGAAAACTGGGGGAGAGGTGTAACAGCCTTGAACTTTGACCAAGTGTATTATAATAGCTCCTCAGCTGTGATTTGGTTATAGTGAAATGTATAGAATATGCACATTATGGGGAAAAAAATAACCCAAATGGACCCCTTTTTATGTTCACATTTATTTAAATTAAAATTAGCAGAAGTAAGCAGCATATACCCATATGAAGCCAATGTAAATGAGAGCAGAAACAATCCCAGTTTTCTACTGTTAAGTGTCAGCAGTTCACCTTAATACATTGCAGTGCTTATTGAGTTTTCCAGATGTACAAGTTCAAATATAAATAACTCCAGATACATGTCTGTCTTCTTTTACAAAACCTGTCCAAAGAGATGTTTCAACAACTTTTTCAGGAGGGGAATTTCTTTCCTGGATGAATCCGTACTTCAGTAAGCAGAAATAATAGCAAAATCTGTGTTTATTGAGTGATGAACAGCACTAAAATATGAGTAGGTTCGATAAAATTTTTTGTTTCTTTTGTTTCTTTTTGGTTTTAGCAAATGAGATATTGCTCATACTCATTGCTAAAAACCTTTCATTTGTCTTGAAAAGGAAACACCTGTTTCTTATGGGAATTCAAAAAAACCTGTGGAGTCCTAACACTAGATAGAGATGTTCAAAATGTTTTTTTATGTTTGAACACTAAGAAAATGAAGAACTGAAATGAAGGTTCATTTTGAAAAATGTGTAAGGGAACAGTTAAATGATACTTGAACACTCATTTTAAAAAGAAGATACATGTTCCAGGGTCTGGACACCTTAGTTGTCATCTAGTACTTTGGATGTTCTGCCTCATTATTGTTTTCTCTAAAGTTATGCTCATTGGTTTCATTACTGGGGCAATTAATAGCACTGTCTATAAATTACTCGACAAACACTGATAAAACGGAAAAAATTTGAGTCAGTGTGCACTGCATCTAATATTCAGAGCTATAAAACAGTAACAGGGCTTGAAATGCCCTTCTTCATATTCTGTTCTGCCATCTTCATTATCTTGTGGTGATAAAGAATCACTTTTTGAGAATAAGTCGTTTTATATGCAGGCTGAAGTGAAATTTTCAGTGCTTTTAGAACACTCTTTCATTGCATAATACGTTGATATGAGAAGAAAGAAAGCTAAAAAATTTATTGGATTAATTTTTCAAAAAAATCTTTCTCTTATCCTTCAAAAAAAAAAACCAACAAACCCAAAACCCAAATTCACAGGTATTCATCTCATGTTACATTACAAGCACATCAGAAATACTGTTTTTAACTGCTCAGGCTTACACAGAATGTGACAAGGTTAAAGTCTAACTTTTGACACGTTCATTATTAACATTTTGACATTATTTTAGCCTGTCTGTACAGAGAAAAATGAATCCATTAGAGATAGGTAAATAAAAAAAAAAAGTTATTTTCTCTCTAAATTAATATAATGACACACTTTCATGATGAATTTTCTAAATAATTTTCAGCTTATACTTCCCCTCTATGGGTTCAATTATCTTTGTCATAAAAAAGAGCTTTTTCATAGACAACCTTTAGCCATTTTTCATGGCCTAATTTAACCATAAAGCTGTTAACATCACATTTAAAAGATGATGATAGATTGCCTTTTAACCTATTAGAAATTTTCAGATTAGATATTATAATATTCATAGATATAACCTTAACAATTATGAAGAAAAACTCTGAAAACACAAATATGGCTTTAACCTTGAAACCTGACTGGGGTTCAGATACAGCAGAAGCTGTCATATCATACTAGTGCTTCGTCACAGCAAGTTCTGTGATTTCTTGAATTGAGTGAGATGACACCTGAAGGACAGATTCTTCTGAGACTTTGGGTTTATGTTTTTGTTGTAGCTGATTTTACTGCCAGTTACCTCAGATGTTTTAGATGGTTCCCCCTCCCCCCTATTTCCTTTACATTAAAATGAGTCATTTGTTTTTAAAAGGAGATGGAATTTGATCCCCTTATTACCTTGCTGTTGTGCTTTGCTAATTTTGCTCTCAAAAATTAGAGGACCAGTTTTAACAAAAGAAGTAACAATATATTTGCATACTTCAGTGGCTTTTTATTTTTTTTTTTTTGAGTACTGGAATGATCAAGAATATTCTCTGTAGGTAACAGTCTGTGGGTAACAGTCATTTCTGAGGTGGAAAAGATTCTCTGAATGTAAACCATATTGCAGAGTTACATGTAAAACTTTCTCAAGGAAGCCTTCTATAGACATCAACAGAGCTAAAAGAGCCAACCCACCTGAGCAAAATGGTTTCAATTAGGTAAGATTTCCCAAACATAAGCTGCTGGCTGGAATATAACTATCCACACCCCCACCAGGAAGGACTGTACCCCAGTATGGACAGCCAAGTCTTGCAGCAGGTGATGTGAATAAACAGCGATCTTCCCTTCACCTGGGCACCATATCCTCAGAGCACAGGAAAGAACCAACCCAAACCATTCTATGATTCTCTAAATGTGTCTTCCAGTGAAGTACGGATACACTGGTGGTATGTTTTTAATGTGTTTTTGAAACACAAACATACTCAGAAACTCAGAATATGTGATTTCTTCCCCTCTAGTATCTCTGAGAGCCACTGTTTCCACAGTACCGCATTGCTGAAATCCATGTATGTTTATAAGCTGAACATGGCTGGATTTGACACCCTGAAATTATCCAATCCCCACTGCCTGTCACTCCCATGTTAATGTATTTTAAGTGCCGTTGCCAAAGGTATCTTCATTTCCTACCTCTTGCTCTGGTCATGTCACTCTCCTTTCTTAATGCCTCAATTCACTGTTTTTCTCTTTTTTATATGGTGAAGCTATTCATTCTTCATGTTCAACCCTTCACAATCTCACTGGTATCTCCATTTCTAGTTTATTCTAGACTGCACATTACCTACTTTTTTCCTCCCTTGGTTTCTTCTTCTCTTGACTTAACTTCCTATCATCCCCTCATCCCCCTGCTAACTCAGTCCTCCACTGCCAGCTGTTCTTTCCCTGTATTCAGAAACCACTCCCAAGCTTCCTTCAGCCAGCCATTTCTTGTTATCATGAAGAACCATCCCTTCCAGTATTGCCCAGTGTCTGGAGGTGACTGTCGCTGCAAGCTCTTTAAGAAGATGCCTTGCAGTGTATTTGTAAAAGGTTGTGTGCACACCAAGCCCACTATACAGCTATTACAGCTTACTCGGAAAAAGTGCGTGCATCCAGCTAGGTCCGCTGTGAGTAACAGCGGGCTCAAGGCTCATCAGGTAAACAAGAGAAAATCACAGTCATTCTTTGTTAGGCTTCTATTGCATATTTTCATCTTGATTACATTCCCAGTATTCACATCTGAATATTTTTAACATGTTTTTAGCTGACCACACCAGCTGACACTGTGAAAAGCAGGGAAAGCCATTTTGTAGCCTACAAATCCCCATAGAACAATTTTAGTAAAAAAGGAGGAATGTCATTATTTAAATACCAATACATGTAGCATAAATACCAAAAGCACCCATATGTATGGGCATCTAAAGCTGGACACACAGAACTCGCTAGGCATTTGTCTTGGGCTGACCAAGCTGTGATTTAAAGGGAACAGCAGAGTGCTCAGCACTTTAGAAAATCAATGCTCTAAGCAGTTCACACTTAAGATTTAGGAACCATCTTTAAGGTACCATTTTTATGTTCTTAACTACCAGGCTTAAAGCAGACCTTTAATGGGAAATTGCACCTATTTTTCTTAGCTCAACAGTCTGAAAGCTGACAAGGTGAGACATGCCTGTAGCCCTGAATAAATTGCAACGTGTTTATTTTTGGGGAGCTTCAGTGGCAACTTGTCAATTTAATCGTCTCCTGAAGAGTGGTATCATTTGTGAGGAGTGCCATATGACGATGAAAAGTAAGGATTTTTGTAGCCTGCTTAAATGTGGATTTAAGAAACAGAAAAAAATAATTTAAACCCCTAAATCTTTAAAAATGGTCTTTTATGCTAGTTTCAGCAATTACTGAAATAGAATCAAAGTTTGTTTACAGATTCCTACACTGAACTCTCACACCACCACTGTCACAAATCACATAGGTTTTCAAAAATGGATCATTTATAGCACTCAAGAATGGGAGATTGTTTGAAATGAAGTATTGCTATGAATTCACAATGATGTGTTTGTTGCCCTTAATATGCTTTTAGGTGGCATTTTCCTTTTTGGCATTGTACTGTGTCTTGCTTATTTTGCTCTGTAGTATTATATGGGAAAGGAAGCAGAATTTTTCCCAAAGGTTTATTTTAAAAGTGTAGAGAGTTTGTGCTAAAATTCAACTGATGTTTTTGGAGTACTTATGCATTATACATTTGGAATATGCAGACCTTTTTTTTATTTTATTTTATGCAAAATGAGTGATAATAACATTACTGTTTCAAGTGGAGACTTATAAAGGTGGCGGAAGAGGAGAGGTGAATGGGCTATAGCTCTGCTCTTGACATAACAGAACAATCTTTCTCCCCAGATTCAGTCAGCTCAGGGTAGTGCCTTTCTGATTTGATGGGCAAGCTCTTAAGTAACAGTATATTTCTAAAAGGAATGAGAATTTATCCTAGAAATTGTGGATGTCTTCCTCTTTTGCTCATAGTATCTATAAGTCCATGGTCCTGCTTTTCAAATAATATAATTTCAGCTAGCTAATAATTCTCTCATTTATTCTCTCTAAAACATCAGTCCAGCTGAGAGCTTTTCATATCACTGACAGAAAGATCCTTGTCCCACCTAAACTTTACAAACATGCAATGCTTTCTATTTCTTCCTGCTGCCATATTTTAAGACCAGCTGCTGTTTTCTTTGGAAATTATAATGTTGGTTTATACCCCATGGGGTATGAAGGAAAGACCTTGAGCATGAGGAAGGAAATATCAGAAACCTTCACTGAATCATTCTAACAGTTCTTGGACACATGGATGAGTTCAGAAAAAGAAAGCCTCAACTGGAGAATTCACATAAGAAGATGTGTGTTTGTTACCTATGCTGCAAACTGAAGGGATCCTAAGATGAAAAAAAGGTACAGACAAAATATGAAAAGTTCTTGACTGATCAAGGAGTGATGGCTACAATGAACCAGCATTTCTTAGTGTTAGTGGCTTACTAAAAAGGAAATGAAGGCTGGAAAGGAAGAACAACTGTTAGGCTGTTCTTCAATTCCTTCACCAAAAGAGGATAGTTGAAATACCCACTTGGAGAATGTGAGTCATACTTTCCAAAGGCCCAACCCCAAATCCTAATTTTCTCAGAATTTAGGCTTTTTCAGCTCCAGGATCTCTGTTCACAGTTGTTTCTATTTTGAAGGTTTGCTACAAAAGGGGTATCATGGAACTGTAGGGATAGAACATTTAGCATGGGATATTTGCTTATACGAAATATTATGTGTCCCGTACACTGTAGGGCCAGATGTCCTCTGGAGTACATGTGACCACAAATAAAATAATGCAAGCTTTTAATTAGAGACTTATGCTGACAGAAATAATTCTTGAGTGTCTACTTTAACATCACTCTCCTGAGAAATGTTAACAGTCAATAAAATTGAATCTATTGTCTTCAGCTTTGTACAGAGAAAAACGTAAGTGAACTGTAGTTCAACTAAAAATGTGTTAAGTGTGTTATCTGACTGTTAGCCCTCCATCTTCCGTTTTTCTTTTTAGAGTATATGGTCTTAATTATGAGATCAATGAAAGCTTTATTGCAGTGGTACATATTTTGATTTGAAAAATAAGGTGCAGCTCGACAAAATGAAGAGATTTTTCAATCCACTATGACACTAATCCATGAAAATATTAAGATTGTAATATGAAGATTAGAGAGTATAAAGAATATGTAAAAACAATACAATAAGTGTCTTAAGCACTGCAGAGAGAAACTTTACAATGCCTTATTTTTTAGTCACTAGAACCTAAAGTGGAAAACAGTCCCATAAACTGCCTATCTGAGGAAAATGTGACACTTGCCAATAAGCTTCATAACAGCAGAGAGGCACCTCAAGTACCTTATGTGAATAGTAAAGAGCAAGATTTAAATTAAATGTCACTCTACTCAGAGGCTTTGGTACTTAACTCGGGTCTGCAGAGAAGCATTCCTGTCAGATTGGGATTCATGCATCTAAACTCTGTCACAGAGTTGGAAACCGAAGCTGTTCTCTTAAAAAAAAAAAAATGGAGAGTCAGTCCCTTCTTTTGAAAGACACTGGTGAGACCATATCTGCTGTTACCTCTGTTGTTGCAGACTGGAAGGAGTAGGGCTGGAGTCCAGCATCCTAGACCAGGAGGACACACATCTGACTTTATCTCAAAAAGATTGCTGGATGTTAACGGCAGGCTCATAGGAACTATGTGCTCCTTTCAAGAAATAATGTAATATTTATTGGACTAGAAAGAGGGCAAATTAAAAAGCGTGATTCTTGGGCCTGTGATGAGGGCACTCACCTCAAAGGGGGAGATCTGATTACTAGCTGTGGCTTCCAAGGCTACTGAACGTATTCCATGTAGTGTCCGTTTATTGCAAGGTGTGGGAAGGTGGTGGGAGACAGGGGAGATGCTAGATTCCCACGTTGTGAAAAAATGTCAGTGGAACAAAGCAACTGGGGGACAGCTAATAACAGGATGTTACAGGGCATGGACTAAAGCTGACTCAGTGAGTCATAGTTCAGAAATGGGAAGCAGTAGTGGGAAATATCCTTTAGAAAGACTTTTAAAACATCCAAAGTCAAGGGAGGACAAAAAAAGAAGGGACAAAAAAAATCACGTCACTTGTGCTACTACTACTTATCACTCAGGAAAATAGCCTTGGCTGGAAGGAAGGGCGTTTCTCTGAGCAAATCTGCACCATGTATGAACAGACCTGGAGTAGCCCAAGAATTGACAGTAGCATTAGCAACTGCATTCAGGGTAGAAGACTTCATATACAAACTGCTAGTATGCCTCTAACATATTTAGGACAAGAGCTGCCTTACCTTGTACAGATAAATCCTCTTGTTTGGAAGACACAACATAATTACGCATGGCATGGTGCAGGCACATCTGCTGCTTTGGGGCAGGGGAAGACTTCCCTCAGTCAGTCTGTCCTGTTCAGTTCATGTAACAGAATGGTCTAAACTACAGTAATCTTGGCTTCTAATAAGGATCTTTTAGTAGGTCTCACTGGTAAATGTTTTGAGAAATGGAAATATATTCAGCTTCCATGTCAGATCAAAAACAGTAATGAAGGGATAGATAAACATTTTGCAGAAAAAAAAAAATACCTTCCAAATGAGGAAAGTCTCAGATAGACAGAGAAAGAAAAAAAAAAGAGTATTTCATATAAGGGTGGCATCAACACAACCACATGTTTATCAGGAAACAAGTTGAAAGAGACCAACAATCTCAAAGGGGTAAAGCAACTTTGTTTGAAGCATAAACAGGATTTCCAAACCTCTCTAAGTTAATTAAGGTGCAAGGAAAATGAGCCATAAACAAAATAAATTACTTTTTTTTAATTCTTATATGATAAGCATATCTGCTCATACAAATGACATGATGAGACTGGAACAATTTTGTCAGGACTTTCCATCTCTGACACAGGGCAAGCACTCTCCCTTCAAAAGGTGACTGTTCACTTTGTTGTGCGGTTCACAACACCACTTCTGGGGTGGGAGAGCCTGATGAAAAACTAAATTTTTAACAGAATCTGGGAGCAAGAATTTCATAAATAAGAATCTGTGAAGTAATTCACTTATTCACTTATCTGTCTGCTTCCTTTTAAAATATTTATCACTTGAATGAGGTGTCGGGGAGAGCTGCATATCAAAGTTATGGGGCATTGCAGGTCTCATAACATCTTGCTGCCTTTGATGGGTTGCTAGCTGCCTTTGCAGGTCAAGATCTCAGCTGAAAAAATAGTACAGAAAAGTCACTGACTCACTCCACCTCAATTAATAATTAATGACAATGGTATATTATCGTGCCAAGAGCACGTTCAAATGAGATAGCCTGGGATAAGGCAAATGCAGTCCTCTGCAAGTGGTGCAGGAATCGAGTTAGGTCAGAAATACATTGCAGCAGGTGGGAGTTTGCCTTCCTGAAAACAAGAGGCAAAGGAAAGCTTTCTAAGTTTTGACAAAGAATTCCTTACCTAAGATTCCTGTGATTCCAAATTGGGAAGCTGCTGGATCTGGTTACCACTTAAGGGCTTGTGAATTTGGACTTTGTAGGGTAGGGAAAATGTCTGTCCCTGTGCTTATGCACTACCAACAGAAATGTGGCAGTCATCCTGTCAACCTTCCGCAGTAAAAATAATAATGATAAACTTGATGTTACCCTTTTTTCCATTATTATGGCAGGAAAATAAGGAAAAAATTCTTTGTTGTTGTTGTTCTTTTTGGTTTTATTTTTGGTTTATATAAATAGCTTCATTCCTCTCAATTATGACTGAGGAGGGGGGAAAAAAAAACCAACCAAACAGATTTAGGGTTTGGGGCAAACACTGAAAATTGCCTGATGCAGATAAAAATCCTCGCAGTTAGGTATTCTTTATCCGGTTAATGTGAACTATCCAATTCTAGCTTGGCCTAACAGGTGTTGTTGTATCTTCATTAAAAAGTGAATGATAAAGATTTCTCGTCTTGCTGTGTTTGCAAAGACTGGAACTGGTTTTTAGGTTTTTTTAATGATTCTTAAGATTAGTACTTAAAATTAGGCTTTCTAAAGGTCTTACAGAAATCTTGCTTTCTGAAGGAAGGATATTCCATTTTGCAATGGTGACTAATGATCTAGTGAAACAAAACCATTTTTTTATTATAACTGGCAAAACATAGCAAAAACATTTCCCGGTCTTTCATTTCCATCTCTTAGTTTAGTTATTCTGAATTCTTGAGTGTCTGTTGTTTAGTGAAGGTTTTAATCTAAACTTGAAGGTATAGGTGCTGCACATCCTAAGGAAACTGTGCTGCATTTTAGCTATTGGGTCTGTTTGCTGACAAGATGAAAGAATTAAATTTGGTGATTAAGACATTTCTTCTGTTCTCTGTTCACAAATTACTCCTGATCAAAACTTTAAGACAAGTTTTCTCTTGAGCACTTTAACTCTTAAGTCCTTGCTGACCTAGCTGGAGTCTATAAAGAACTCGATTAACAGACACATAACCCATTCTTTTACAAAATTTTCTAGAAAATAGATCATATGCTGTGACCCTATGTTTCAGAAGATTTAATTTCATTTAATACATTCATATGTAATGTGCTTCTTGTCATCTTCATTTGTATCCTTGTATTTTTAAGATGTAATCATCCTTCCTGGTGGCTAGATGTGCTGGTTTCAGGCAGGAACGAGCTCCTCTCCTGCACAGAGCTGGCTGGCCCAGAGTGATTGGGGGAGTCGTCTCGTTCCTTGGTACGTTAGGTTCAGTGGTCAGGCTGGTGTGCAGGAGTTGGCCTGGAAGGGATCATTAAGGCTTTGGGCTAGCCTGATAACTGGCTCGTTAGCTCCTTTTGTTAGCTTTTGGCACAGTTGTTAGCAGGGAAGCTGTTCTTTTTGATAGTGGGAGTGGGGATCGGCAGGTTTTTGTCCCCACTCTCTGGCTTGGGGCCGGTTTGCTGATTTGGGACCTGGCTGTGTGTCGGTTGGTGGGTGGTGAGCTACTGCATCCTATGTTCTGTTTTCCATTGCTTTAATTACTTTGTAGTAGTAGTATTGTTAGTATTAGTATCACTATAATTTTCATTTATATTATTAAATAGTTCTTATCTCAACATTATGAGCTTTCCTTGTCTTTTCCTCTTGCACTGGGGGAGAGGAGAAGGTGTTCAAGTGACTCTGTGGTACTTAATTGCCAGATGAGGCTAAACCATGACACTGATAATGTTCTCTCTCCTGGCTTCTGCAAGTATAACAATGTAAGTGCTAACAAAAAGTTATATTTGCCTTCAAAAAAAACTAGTAGTCAAGTCATATAAAAACTTCAGAAATCTGAAAGCATAATATAATAAAGACCAAAGGACTGACTGAGGAAAAAAGAGGAGATGACAAACCAAACTACCCAGAACATCCTTTACTTAGCATGAGAAATTCTCTGTTCTGAGCATTTTCTCACTTTAAACACCTGTACCCTATCTCAAATCTAGCAAATCAAGTAAATAACTATAAGAAACAAAAAGTTTAGATTGGAAAATTTTAAGAAATATCATGTGTGAAACACACACACACACAAAAAAAAAAAAAAGCCCAACCAAAAATAACTTGATAACTTTACACCATCAAAATAAAAGGAATAAATATCCCAAAACTGAGGAGAGAGGGAGTAGGGAATATGTGTGGGTTTTACTTTTTTTCCTCTGGGTGGTGTCTACAGCCAATTTCAGCACTTTTTCATCTTTTTTTGAGCAAGATGTAACTAAACTCAAGAGGTAACTGAGACAGGTCTATGACCATGTATATTAGTCAGAAAAAGTGGATAAAAGAATCACAGAATCACAGAGTGGTAGAGTTGGAAAGGACCTTAAAGACCGTCTAGTTCCAACCCCCCTGCCGTGGGCAGGGACACCCTCCACTAGACCAGGTTGCTCAAAGCCTCATCCAGATGTGCAGCAATTTATAGACAGTATGTTGGAGGTACATTTGTGTCTTTGGTGGACTTGGTTTCTGTTTTTCTCAGCAGAGAAGACAGAGAATTCTGGAGATACCAAGGCACTTATAATTTGCTTATTGGAGACAAAAGTAAAGTGTTATGTAGTCAGTGATATATAAGCAAACAACAGAGCATCATAGATTTTTATTTGTGGAAGGATTACAATAATTTGAAATGAGTGTTATTTGAAGCCAGTTAGATGAATACTAATGGTATTGGGAGATAACTCAGTTCTAATTTATGTGTGCATGTGTTAGAGCTCAATAAACTGTGCATTATCAAATGGTTTGTCAACATCCTAAGAATTGACCTTATACTTCTATAGTCTTACATCTTTCTCTTAGGTGTCACTCTTCCTAGGCAACACATAATACAAATGAAAACACAGCATGGTTTCAAATCCTATTATTTGTCTCATTAATTCACATCTGAAATTAATAAGAGTACATTTTATCCATGACTGAAAAATAAAATCTTTATCATCTTTAAAGTTATGCAATTATTAGCTTTATGATAACTCACATACAGATTCCATCCCATTAGCAGCTTACTTAGCTCCAGTAATTCTAATTCATAACTACAAATCTAAAATAGAATAATTCTGGCTAAGATTCCTGAAGTATGTTTAGTTACATACCAGAATTAATGACAATTTATAAGGTATAGGTCTTAGCAATAACATTTTCCTACTAGGAGTAGACCAAATGTTGACTTTTGAGCTGGGCTTCTGTTGTGGTCCATTCCTAAATTTGATTTTCACAGGCTCATCTACTCTGAATTCCTCTCTCCCATCTCCTAGGAGAGGGAATAATGCCGCAAAGACTGTACCAGAGAATATCAGAGTGGCAACATAAGTAGATGGTGGTCAAAAGACTGCAGAACTATTAGTTCAGCTCATTAATCAGCTGCAACTCCATTTAATCATCCAGCATAAGCAATGTAAACAAAAACATGTCTGTAAATACCTGAGCAAGCTAACAAGAAAGAAGAAAGCTATTCTTTTTTAGGAACTAGGTCAATTCTGATAAAACCAGTGGTGAATAAAATATTACTTCTTGACATAATTAGTCTTTTTGCAGCTAACAGTGTTGATATGTATTTTGTTACAAATGACCCTACTCTGAAGATGCTCATACTACAGAGCAGAGCTCAGGTCCTGAGGGTATGGTCTTTCCACCAGGAATCTGGCTTCAAGCACTACAATCTGTGGTCACTGAAGTGTATCACTGAAATTAATAATGCGGCTTATATCCATTGTCTCATTTGCATTAGATTTTACAAACTGAAATTTGAAAAGATCTCAAAGTTTTCATGTCAATATGTAATTTCAGGTAATTTTTTTGTTCATTTCCTTGCTTCCTTTCTGCACCAGTCTTGGGAAAATATGTAAGCATCTGTGAGAGATTAAACTGTGAAATGCTTAGCGCACTCTAAAGCCACACTTAAGTCATCTTAGAATCGTATTATATTCATTTTGCCTTGAAAGCAGTAGTGAGACATTGTTAACAGTGTGAAAGGCAGCAGATATAACTGCATATTATATCATAAGAGGAGACAATTATAAAAAGGGTATGAGATGAAGTACCTGCTTAGAAAGCTGTAATTTAAACTGGTAATTAAACTCAAGTGTTTCATTTTCCCAGTCAGCTCATCAGTGACTCTAGAAAATAAATGATCTGAAAGTGAAATCCTTTGGGGGAAACAATAGTAATTAATTACATTTCTCAAGGGACAATATATTCCCAAAGCTTGTTTCTGGGTAACCTCTTGAGCAACACATTACAATGTACAGGTGGCAAGGTAGGGAGGATAATAATTAAAAAAATTAATTTGAATATTCATGAAGTCTCCATGCTGGCTTACGATCTACATTTTTCTTTAAAATCACAGAATCATTACATGTTTCCCATAGTATGTCATGGTTAATGTCTATGACCTTTGTCCATATGAAAATCAGGAAACAGTATTCTACAGAATTTGTTGCAGTGTTTTCTCTGGTGTTCTTCCAAAAGTTAATTACATATACAGACAAATTAGTGATAAAAAGGACCTAGTAGGTCAGAAAGTAGTACCTCTTTGCAATGCAGAAATTCTCCCAAGAGAACATTCTCTTATGGTTTTTCTCTATATTGGATTTAAGACTTCAAATGTTGGGAATTCCCCTTTTGTTCTGGGAAATTAATTGATTCTACATTTCCTAATTTTTTTTCTGACTAATTTTTCTTCTGATTAATTTCCTTCAGTTGCCTCAAGTTATTGTGTTTACTCCCTGCATGACTATCAATCCCTTCTTAATTTCTGTTTAGCTACTCTACACATATTAAATTTTTAATCTATTCTTGTATGTCAATCCCTTCAGACCCCTTACATGTTTCAGTGTTTTTCTCCATAATCCTTCTGTTCCGCGTACTTGTTCTAGTTATCAATCATCCACAATGAGAGCTGAATTTAAAACCTCTACTACCACAAGCAGAGATTTTATAGAGAGCAGTAAAGACAGCTTCCAAAAGAGAACTAGCAGTTCCAAAATTGTTGGGGTGAAATACCAATGTGTTCTTTCCTTCCCCTGCAGGAAGGGTGTAAAACTGTGGCTTTAATTACTATCTCAGGTTCTTTGCTTGTTACTATAATGGTCTTACCAGATGAAGTCCAGATGAAGCTTTTCATGACATGACAGTTAAAAAGCACACGAGAGACGTTTTACAGCTGATATGGAAGATAAACAAGCGTGCTATCGCAGCACGTCTGAGGACAGGCAGCACAAGTAGCCATGCTGAGAATTACCAATGTTTAGCTTGGACAAAGCTCCACAAGAATTCAGATGAATTTGTCCTTTGACATGGGAGTGTTTCTTACTTGTGGCAGTGTGTAACTCTACCTACCTACAGCGAGTGGGGTACCACAGCTCCCCCACTGTCCAGGAAAAACCAGGCAGAAATTTGTTGCTTAGTCAAGAGGAGCACAGTATCATCCTTCTTCACAAAACCACTACTCCAGCACCGAAGTAGCATTTTTACTAGTTTCAGTCAAGCATTGCCAGCATGCAGAATCCTTCAAAATACAGGACATCATCTAAGTGTTCATAGTGCCCTGATCAAGCACTAAAACTAAGAAGCAATATCTCTTATTAGCTTATCTGAACTAGTAGCAACATAAAAAAAATTATAAAATTTAGAGACTTTTAGGATTTTTCCACTGAACATCAGCATTTTGTACCTTATTAACTTTTTTTTTTTTTTTTTAATCCTTGCCATTGGTGGTATTATAAATGAGAATATGTCAGGAGGACAAATTTCCAATTGCTCAATCTTGTCATATCGTCACCATGTGGTTCCTCCTGTAAAGATCAGAGAGCTTGCACCACTTGAGGATGTATCAATAGCTTTATTTTGGAGAATAATCAAAATTTATCAAAGAAAAATTTGCATTACTAGTCTATAACTTCCTAAAAACATTTTTACTTATTACAGACAAAAGTTTATCCAGCACTCCCACATCAAGAATAACGTGGTTTCAAATGTTCAGGTCCCTGAAACTGAAAATTTTAACAGCATAATGAAGGAAACCAAGGTGATTTCAAGGCTCTTCCTAAGCATCTGAGGTATATTCTTTTACCTTAAATTACCTCCTAAAAGTTCAATCAGTCAGAGAAAAGTTTCATGTGTCTTTTAATTAGGACATTTTTATAGATAAAAACCAGTGCTAGAACATCATTCATGCTTGAAGTAGCCAAAGTAGTTATGAAATAGCTTGTAAGGAAGAGTCCCTAGTGTTTCATGCAGGTAAGTGTCATATAATGACAAAGATGAAAAAGCATAAAGTTTATCTGAAACCTGTTTGAGATCAGTGGCTGTGGATAAAATCCAGCTGGTTTTAGACAAATTTTTAATACAGGGTTCCTAGAGATTAGGTGAGTCCAATGCACCAAGATGACACAGTTTATGCGGCACTCAGTGAATGAGAAAAGTCATACTGATACATGGAGTTAGGGAAGAAGTGTTCTCATCCTGCTGAGCTGTCTGAGAAGCAAAGACAGGATGACATAAACAGCAAGAGTCAAAACCAAGAATAACAAATGATATACATAAATAATTCAATACACAAGGATATTTCATTGAATTTCCAAAGCAAAACTTTAGCAACAGATTATTAATCCCAATTGTCTATGAGATTTCAAAAAATGAGGCGTATCAAAAAAGTCTGAAAAGACTTTCAATATTGTATTTGTTGTTTATTTTGTTATGTATTAATTTGCATTGTGTTAGTGCCCTGTGGCAATTGTACTAGACAACAGGCAAGTGCATTACAGAGATATTACCATTCCACAGGAAAGCTTAGAGTGTAAAATAAGACAAGCAGACACAGGGAGCTTGGTGACTGAGCTGTCTCTTTCCAGCTGCAGATCTCAGAACACGTCACAGATCTGTAAGTAAAAAAAGAAAAAAGGCACAAAAGAAGCACTGAAAGTACAGGGATGTATGACTAGCAATATGTGAAGTGCTTTGATGAAGCAAATCAGTTAAGCGTATGCCTAGCCATAAACATATGAGTGATTTCACTGCATCAGCACTAACATTGCTTTGTGGAACTGGATACAAGAACTGCAAGAGCATAAGAATGTAAAGTAAAAATTTAAGAAAATCCCCTAAAGCAGTTATTAATTTAGTAGGTTAATCGAACTTGTAGTTTAGCCAGTTATTGCCTAATTAACTTATTTACGTGAAATTATTACTTAAAATATTCTTGTAAGGATCTCAGATGTCACCGTGCAAATTCAGTGTTTCATTCCTCATTTTTGAAAGTTGGAAACTGTTTAAAAGGCAAAATATTTTCCAATATACTTGTTATCCCTTTATATATGTTAATACAATGTTACTGTAGCCATAGGAATTATAGATGCCATCTGGCAGAACACCTCAATATCTGTTTAACAGCATGTGTTTAAGATTGCACATGACCTACAGTGTTCTCCTTTCACATCTCACACAATACAAAATCGTGTATACCTTAGGAACAAGGGTTTTCTTGTTCAAAGAAACCTCCCTTCACGAAAAAAAGTTTCTGTGTGAAGAAGTTAATTGTATTAGGCATATATTTATTTTGAAACATTATGGAATAATACCACTAAAGCAACAGAAAATGAGCCAAGACTGATAATATTAAGGTCATCCTTGACTTATTAAAACCATTTAGAAACAAGGAGTTTTGAATGCATAAACTGTTCTGCCAACACACCGGTCAAAATCTCATGGCTAGAGCCAGGGAAGGAGGACACCAATTCTCAGCACATTTCACAGAGCAACTTTTCACAGACTTGGGCGTTCATCATGGTGCCCCAGTTTCAGTGGTGCCAGGGAGGGTCACTGACATCCAGGGAATGTTTTCCTTCTGTTTCTGAGCCTTGCAGAGGAATAAAAGCACTCAGGTGAGCTTCAGAAGGTGGTTTCAGAATCTGTATTCTATTCCAAATACTGGTCTCTTGGGAAAACCTGAAGAAAGAATGTAAAGCGTTACTTTCAGGTCAGAGGTTGAGATACCGAGATGATAATGAGCAGATAAAAATCATTAAGCGGCAATGGTTTCTCAAAAGCTTTCGATTTCTGCTTTTCATTTATTTCTTTCTAATGTCTGGGAGATGGTAGTTATTGTATAGCAGTCCATACTTGAATTCTTAAAAAAAAATCTCATATTGCAGTGAAGGATTTTGATGTTGTCAATGCTTTTGTTGTATATACTTTTAAGTTTGATTAAAAAAAAAAAAATCCATAATCTGATTCATTAGAAAAGACAAATCTCTAATGGCTTTTCTAAGAAAATAAAAAGAGATTCTTATTTCAGTATTTCTGTGAGAGATACCTTCAAATATCACCATTTAGCAACTTCATCTGCCAGTTCCCTGAGGATCCACGGATGCAGCTCATCAGGTCCCATGGACTTGTGCACCTTCAGGTTCCATAGATGGTCTTGAACCTGATCATCTCCTACAGTGGGCAGTTCTTCGTTCTCCCAGTCCCTGCCTTTGCCTCTGTGACTTGGGCGGTGCCGCTCTTGCCCTGAAAATTTATAGTCAAAGTAGATGGGCAATGGCTGGACATACCCCATAGACACAAAAATGGTAATAAATCTTCTTTTCTAATCCTTTTAGAAAGATTCATATCCAGAGGACAATGCTAGTCCTTTAATCATTCATGTCAGTTCCTTAATAAGATCATTAAAACATCTGGCTAGAATTTGTGGATGATCTCTAGGAAGGGTTGCTGAGGAGGAATTTAAAAGGAGAGGGGAGAGGCCGGGCACATGTTACATTAGCAACTGTGTGATGATGTGGACTGAAAGAGGAAGTTGGGCAGGTCAGGTGAAAAGGAGAAATTTGAGGTGTAATTGGAAAAAGGCTAAACATACAATGTACCCTAAATGGAATATTAGGGCAGCACAAGGAATGGTGGCTTTCTCTCTTTCCTACAGTATGGTTTTGTAAAATTCCCCAGATGTTACATGGAAGAGGCTAGAAAAATTCAGCCACTTTTTGGATACAGTTATCACTCTCCAGTAGACAGGAAAAGGAGTCTTGGTTTAGCACGTAAATAATGCAGCTAATGGCAGCATGGAAAGATAACAAATCTGACCTTTGCAATTGCCGTGACTTTTCAGCCCAGGAAGGACAGGAAAGAGACTGTAATTTGGTCACAATTACTGCTCCTCCTAGGTTGTTGACTCAGTCAAAAGGTTTAAACTAGGTATTAAGACTAAATAGGCAGGAAAATAGATGAAAACAGTAATGATGTCTTGCTGGGCTTTGTCTCTGTTTTTCTTAGTTTTGAACATTGCGTATATTGAAAATTCTAATAAACCTTTAAAGGCAGTGGTGTTTGCAAATGGAACGCTAACAGAAACTGGTGGTTTTTAATAACTTTCTCACTGGCTGTACAACAAACAAGATTAAAAAAGCTATTCCTGCAATTTTCTTTCAATTTTTTACAATATAACCACACAGTAAATAAGCTACTTTTTTCTGACTCTTTTTTATGTTATTTATTGATTTATAGCATACGCTTCACACACACACAAACACACTTTATCAACCCAGTATGAGGAAAACAGCGCATAAAATCTAACATGACATAAAATGTAATTGATCAATTGCAAAAGTAAAGTGACTGCAATAAGGCAGTTCTGTGGGTTGAACCTGTGAGGGGCTGAGACAAATGTGAGATTCTGCACTCCAAAGAATCTTTCCGGACTGCTTTCCAAGTTCATACTGTTTAACATAGATATTCAAATAGTCCAGCTTATGTACTGAAGGCGTCTTGTGAAATCAGTGGTATTTAGCCTCAGTAGCAGCTGTAAGATTTGGCCTCTAGATAGTGTAAAAGAACAAGAAAAAATTATTCAGGAAGGGCATATATTTTATGAGTAGAAACAGCAATGCTAATTGAATTCTACAAAGAGACTATCATTGAAATGTGAAGAGCCTTTGAGCAAATTTATGGCCACATTATGCCTTCTTTTTACATCCCATTGTGCTCATCTGGCTCATAATTTGGCTCCAAGAGCCAAATCCTCAGCTGCTATAAATTGGTGTCATTCCACTGAAGACAGAGAAGCTGTACTGATTTATAACAGCTGTGGACCAGGCTTATTTATTTCTTCTATTATTTTTCCCAATATTTGAATGACGGTATAGCCAGAAAAATACTATGGTCCAAAAAGCAGATGAATAAACACAATTTGAAGCAAAACCAGCATAGCTATAGCTTTTCCAGTACTCAAAGAAAAAGATAAGACCCAAACTACAACTGAAAGTCAGTTAATTGGAGATTCAGGTCTCCCACACATTATGTGTCATTAAGCATCTACTGTTTAAGCAGGTACATTCAGCTCAGGATAATTCAAAATTTCAGTTCATTTGTAGAAAACCAATTAAAAGTGAGAATTCATTTCGTGCATATTTAGTTCTTGTGTGTTTGGTTTTGTGGGTTTTTTTCCCTAAATCAATGGGTTTAGAATAGCATTCTGCATTTCTGTGTTGGTTTTTGAAATTTAAAGGTTTTTTGGTAGCAGTAAATTGCATTACTCATTAGAATATGAATCACATACATTTATGATCTCAGCGTAACCTTGAGTAATACATGTTGGCTTCTGAAATCACAGTTCTTTGTTTTATTACATTCATGTTTATATCCTGTTTTATATGAATTTAGTGAATAAAAGCAGCTTGAACTAAAAAATGGGAATGAATGTCAATATTATTATTCGTTAACAAAAACTCAGTGTTATTTTTCCTTAGTAAAGTCTTCTTATTATAGAATCATAGAGTCATAGAATCACAGAATGGTTTGAGTTGGAAGGGACCTTAAAGATCATCTAGTTCCTATCCCACTGCCATGGGCAGGGACACCCTCCACTAGACCAAGTTGCTCAAAGCCTCATCCAGCCTGGCCTTGAAGATGAAGACTTGTGGATTTCTGTAGGCATTTTACAGTCTGAATGCATGGCATGACTTTCACAAATAAAAGATTTTTCTATCCTGGCCAGAGAATATGAGTATTTCCTGTTAGACTCTGCACTCTGGGATAAACATGCAAAACTACAGAAATACTTAGGAGAAATAGATACTCTAGTCTTCACAAACTAATCTTCAAGGTCTGTTAAACGTCAGATTGCCTCTGTCTGGATAGCACGCAGCACAGTGAAAGGGGCTTCCAATCCCATTAGCACCACTGTAGATACTTCTTTGATACTCATAATTAAGAAAGCTAAAGGTGTATGTCAGAACATCAAAAAAGAAAGAATTCTGAAGAGCTTTGATTGAAGATATCTTGGAATTCACTGAGGTGACATTCAGTTATTTGACATATGCCAAAAGCTATAAGTATATACTGATGTACCAACTCAGTCACTGGTAGGGTTTTTTTTAATTTAATATTTTTATTTTCAGTGCATCACTGCCTATGGGAGTGAGTTAATTGGACATATGGCTTTTTGTGGCAGGCTGGTACTGATCCAAACACAGACTATGCACCCAAAAGATTAGAGGATATATCCATGGGATCAGTGGTTCTCCCCTTAAAAATATAAATTAGAAAATTATACGAAAAGTTTTGAAAAATGTGAAAAACACCTCATTGCTTTTGGATAGTTAATAATTATTTATTACAAACTATTAGTTGGTTAATACTGGTTGATGAATAAGTAATTAATACTTCAGTTAATATTATTAATTGCTAAATAACTATTAGTTGATACAGATTAGTAACTGGGTATAGCAATTGGTATTACTCATATTATAGTTAATTATTCTTACAGAAATAGCAATTATTAATTATTATTGAAGTTAATTATAAATTCCACTTACAGTGTACCTGCAGTAAAACTATTTATCCCTTTCCAGTAAGCATCTGCCCCGGTAGCATCTAAAGGAGACATCAATCAAATTACAAGGAAATAGGCAGCTTGTTCTCATTGAGCATGTGTTTAGGTGACTTTGCAGTTGTTGGGTAAATGGATGAAACCATTGGTTTGCCTGCAGACACGATTCTGCTGTTCAAGCAATGTGCTTGTAATAATCTAAAATAATTCATTAAAATAGAAGTGTGGAAAAGTCCATTAACTTATGCATTTAGTTCCCCATTAAAAAAAAAAAAAAATACCCCAGTTGAACACAGTATGAAAAGACAGCTCTTAAAGAGTGTGATAGGTGAGATTTTAAAATGCAGTTTGTAGCAAAATTTTCTGAAAAGATCTATAGCCTGATTTGTTCATTGAAAAATTCCAAGTTGTAGAAATAAGGTGTAACCTCAGAGTTTTGAACTCAACTGCTGTTATGCAAGGATCATCTGCAAGTTGAGGAAGAAAAAAATAATTTTAGGATTTTGGTTCAGACCCTTTTGGAATAAGCCCATAATCTAGATGCAGTTGAGTTAATATGCCTGGATCCCAAGAAAAAATATATATGGCAAGAGAGCCTTCAATGTCAAGTGATGAAGCTAAATTAGATTTACGAGCAGTACGTAGTGGCATCAAATTTGGACCTGATTCCACTGAAACTTACACATTTTTGCTAGTTACCACTGTATCTGTCTCTAGAAACCTGTGCTCTCTAAATCTCTCAGCTCTCATTTAAATAATGATTTTCGAATCATGAGGTGACAGCCTCTTACATGGAACTGAATTTTAGCCCTCTCTATATTTGGTCACTGCTCTCAAAGGTATTACCTCCTCAGGAATTTAGATGCTAATGACAGACATTTTGCTGCCTCCAGCTGCAAGAAACTTTACAACCAGTGAGAGACTTTGGCTCATCTTTGAGTCCCACCAAGGGAATCTGAAGTTTAAACAAGGAAAAATTTTCACCTGTCATGCAAACCAGGTCTGAGGGAGTTTGTTCGGTACTCCATGGTCAGCATATCTGGCACAGCTGGGTGAAGTTTCATCTTATTTCTTGTGTGGGGCCACTGATGGACAGAAATACTCAGGTGTGGGTAAGGAACGTGCTGCCAGCAAACATTAAAGGTGTGAACTTCAAGCTGTGGGGAAGGGTCTGCTCTGGAGAGTCAGGTGCTGGATCTCTGTCCCTGTGGGTGAGTGCAAATGCCTATGGCTGCTGGTGGCTGAAACTCCAGGGTATTTCCCCCTGTGCTGTTAACACTGTGTTGAACTGCATGTATAGTGCTATTTTAGTGTATATAGAGTACCCATTCCCATTCTGAAGATGTGCCAGTTCCGTGGTGTATGTAATGGAAAGCTACAGTAGGTTATAAAAATGTGATGGATGATTTAGGTGGCTGTATTCAGCTGTAAGCAATAAATGCTGAGCTCGGCAGAAACTACTACAGGCAAAACCGCAAGTGATTTACTAGCAATTTAAAGCACATGGGATTTGTAATGCATGAGGCCCTCAGGCCCATCACTTCTCTTCAGTAATGGGAAACAATATTTTGGTGAAAAATGACACGTTTAATTTCAACGTTGTGCTGTAAAAATATAAAGGCAACCTAGTTTTCTTCATTTCTTGAGGTATAGCTATTTGCATCTTATTCAGACTGCAAGTGAATGTTCAAAAAATTGACAATATTAATATTCCTTGAGTAAGTTTTGTTATGAAGGAAAAAAAATATTTCAAGATAACTAAACCAGTGGAGTTTTAAAACTACTGGTCTAAATGTGTCAAATTTTATCTTGCATATGATACACTTGTGTAAGATTAACTCCATAGCCAGTACAGCTACGATGTAAAGGAAAAAATGAAAACGTCATCTATTTCTACTCCAGTACTAATACAGCCATGTAGTTCAAATATGAATTTTAATTGAAGTGGGTCATGGTGGGTGAAGGGATGCTGGCATGAAACTGAATACAAACAGACATCCAATATTTGGTGTGACAGATATAAACACCAGCTGGGGACTTAAGCTAAAGTTTTCCTGATACATCAAATTTTCAGTTCATGAGACAACATTTAAAACATTGTTCCACTTTGAACAGTAAGCGTGTATAGTGGATCCCACTATGAGTTTGTAGGACTGGCAATTTCGGTAAAAAATATATTTTTATTTTCAAAGTACCCTCCATGACCTACAGATTGGAAGGCACAATGAACCTGCAACCTTATAACACATCTGACAAAAATGGCATTTCCACTCAGCAAAGCTAATCACGTTTTGCCAGTTTTCCATGTGTTATTTCCAACGTGGTCATGTTAGCTTAGTTTCTGAGTTACCTTCTCTGTTCTGAAAACACATTGATGGTAGTTGAGTTCGGCAAGCAACCACATGGTGATCTAATGACTGCAAATCCTTCTCTAGCTAGCAAAGATCAGGTATCTGGTCTCTCCTGTGGTATCTGTAGCTGAGTGACAGGTTACTGATAATCCAAGATGGAGCTGAACGATTTGTTGTGGTTGATTTTTGGTTCAGTGACCTGAATATCCCACCTCTTTCGCGTCTCTGCATTGTGCAATACGTTTCCCTTCTGCTACCTTGCCTCCAGAGTGCCAGGTCTGCCCACCATGCATCTCATTGTGTGCCCCTTTGCAGAAAAGATTATTTTAGTTATCGAACAGCTGTTGTAAACATCCCAAATTCCAAAGGTAATATAAATGTCCTGAAACACTTCTTCTGGATAGATAAATGAATAGATGAAAACTGTATCTATTCATCCGTTTGCTAATGAAGATTAAATCCCAGTAGTAGGTAATGAAGCAATAATATTTGAGATTTATTTTTTTCTTTTATGTCTCTAGTGGAGTATTTCCCATACTGAAAACTTGAACCTCTTTAAACTTCTTTTTTCACAGCTGAAGCTAAACTCTGTCTGAGAAACTTTCTAACCAGAAATACAAGTTACTCGATACTACCAATCCTTAGACTAACAACATGTGGCAGGAGGGGGGAGGTGTTAAAGCTATGAACTAGATATTTATGCTTTCATCCTGAATCTGTTGAAACCATGGTAATACATCAATCATTTCCGTTCTGCCAGTGTAGCCCCTCCTAACTTGGTTAATAGAAAGGATTAAGATGAAAAGGAAGCAATAAAAGCACTTTCTGTCAAGTGGCAGTGTACATCTCCACTTAAAATCGTCTGTACAAGGAGACATAACTTGAGGCAGTTTTCAGGTCCTACAATGATTTTTTTCCACCCAAAACTTATTCAATTGGTGTAAAAAAATGAAAATCACAAAGGTTTTAGGAACTAAAACCTTAGTTTTAGTAAAGATAAATTAGATCACTCCAAACTTTTCAAGGTAGTTTTTTATTTGATCCTCTTCAAATTTTGTTTCCATTTTTAAACAAAATATCCATTTCTATTTCCAGCAAAAGGTTTACCTTATTAAAAGATTGTGCTAGACTTTACTATTTGGAGTAATTTAGGAGTGGCAAACTGTTTAGATAATTAAAAAAAGAATATTATTGAAAAAGGCGAGAATAAAAGTGGTTTTGAATGGCCTTGCAGAGGGGGATATGAAGGATTTTGATAGTCAAAGCTGCTTTCAAAGAAGCTGATCTTAGTAGTCAGGCTTTTATGGCAATGGGCAACAACATTTTATAGTGCTGATAGAAAGAAGGCTGTTACAGAAATTAGATTAGTTGATGTGGACCTTGAGAGGTTAGGAATGTTGAGAAAGGGCAGATGTCACAAATACTGTGTAAGAAAATAACAAGATTTAGACACATTCTACATTCATGGCATGAGAAAGATAAAGAGCTACATCTGTTCACAACTGCTTTCCTTCTGCCATACACAAGCAACTGCCTGGAGTCAAAGGATGTATTATGCTTTCTTTTCCCTTGGGTGGATGCAGAAAGCACGTGGTATTTTCACCCAATTCATCCTCTTCTGACTTCCCCCTTTTTATAAATCTCTAAACATCCAGATCTTTGAAAGTGTTAAGCTATTTCCTTTTGACTTCTTTAATGTAATTTTCCCCTTTATTCTCCCCCTCATCTACCCTCTGCAGAGTCTTCTTTTTTAAAAAATTTGGAGCAGAGTGTTTACAGCATTTTAATTCAAAGAGACCAGATCCCAGGATACTAGAGATCACTGTTCTTCCTAAATCATACTTCAAAGGAAGTCTAGGACTAGCAAAGGATTTGCAATTTATGTGCAATAATTGGAGCAGAGCACCTGCTAGGGCAGAATATTAGATCTCATTTAGTGACAAATGATGAGACAGTGATGTCCAATGGCTCTTGTGATGTAATTTGATTTCAAATTACTATGAAGTCTCTCTTTAGCTGACCATGATTGCATAGACATCTATGGCAAAGAGTTACTGTGCTCTGAGTCCGTGCTTTTTATGTCCGTGTGTGTTTGGGTTTTTAAGTACTATTGTTTTTAATCAAGACTGTTGAAGCTGACCATGCAGAATTTACTTTGCATAAAATTCCTTTCTATGCTAGTAGGTCTCTTTTTTTATTTCTTTCCACAAGCTATGCAGTGTCTTACCGCAGTAGTCAGTTACTGTCATTTCACACTCTACAGCCTGCTGAAAGATGGCAGTCATATTTTTCTTGCCTTTTTCCTTGGGAAGATTTTCTTCCCTGGGAAACTCATTTATGAAGTTGCTCAGAAACAACAGGCAAAAAGCTGCAGTGCCCGCATAGCAGGGAACAGTGAGTGCTCAATCTGTACCTGGCATTCAGATGAGAGTATGGCGTGCATTAGCAACAGGAAGATTGTGGCATTATCTACCGTGGCATTATCTACCATAGCATGTTACTCTCTTTCAAGCTTCCTAATACAACTAAATAAAATGAACAGTATACACAGATTGTGGTCATGGAGAAACGAACTATTTAGGTTTTTTAACAGAACAACAAAGGTAATAACTTCCAAGCGATGGAAAAATGTTCAGACCTCTTTGCCTGAAATTCCTTTTTTGTAGGGTACGTATCAGCTTCTGTTCTGAATTTTCTTAATTACAGTAGCCCTCAAGCCTAATGTTGTCTGTTTGCAGCAATGGTGTCATATGTGAATAATATTTGAATAGACTCATAACTTTCATGATGCAATGGAATGATGGAGGAGTATTAAATGGCTTTTTACGACATTTTTGTCAGGCATTTCAAATCATTCATACTTAAATAAAGGACACATTAACTACAGATATACTGATAACCTGAAAATTTAGCCTTTACTAACTGAAAGCCAGAACTGTACAAATTAAAATTTCAGAATAACTTGCATATGGGCAGAATGTGTCTTTATCTCCTCACCTACAATTTCCATTTGAAACCAAGGAGGGGCAGGTAACCACAGCTGAGCCTAATATCTTTAAGTTCCTGATTTTGGGATCTTTAAAAGGGAAGTCTTACTGTGTTACATGATGTATCTTTTTGTTGATAATTATTCTCCATCCAAGAAAAAAGAGCATTATTAGACTACTGATTTGAAGGGACTTTGTGATTAGCAAGCAGAGTCTCCTGTTATTTTGAAAATATGTATTAAGACAATTATTAGAATATAAAACTCTGTATTTCTGTGTAACTTCTTGACGTGCACTAGTTAAATATCCTTAACCAAAGAACAGTGTACTCTACCTTAAATTACAGACTTAATTCTATATATTTTGGTTATCTGAAATACTTCTAGTTGATCTGAGCATCATTAAAAACGTAACTTTTCCAAATATTTAACATTCATAATCTTGCAAAAAGGATGATACTTTGCTATACTCAGATGTATGTTTTGTCTAACATGGCAAATTATGATTAAAATTTGTTTTCCATTCTAGAATGAAAAATATTGAAACTCATGAATAAAATTTTCAGTTATATTTAAAAATAGTATTTTCTTCCCATGGTACCTATACTTAGTTTTGCCAAGTATAATTCTCTATTGGATTACCTTTTCTTGTCTTTAACATATGAAGTTTATTTAGCCTTAATTAGGAAATGGTAATGGTTATGAATGAGGCTGAGGCCACTCTTGGAAGGTTTTAGAAACAGATGAAAGGATTTTTCCAGAAGTTAAGAAAAATTGAAATTGAAAAGCCTGGTGTAGTTTTAATTATAGAGAATCTCTACTGGGAAAATTCAATATTGTGAGATGTTTGTCCAGCAAAACAAAACTTTGTGCTACCTAAAAAGTATGAATAATTCAGTAGGGGTAGCTGGGCACTTAAATTTAAACAAACACATACATCTGTGTATATCTTTAATCTATTTGTACATCTTTAATCTATTACTATAATTTACCTCTAACCATTCAATGAATGAGTTTAACATCTGTAATAAGGACTGTTACAAGTGAGGATAAATATGCGAAATGTATTTTTAATAATTCTGTGGTGCAATGTTTATCACACCAATACCATGACATGTGGATGGAAATGGTTTATTATTAGATAAAGATAGTTTCATACCAGTTCAATTAACTCTTAATTATGTACTTTCCTTTAAAAACTGTGAATTTTGCCTAATTGATTTAATTTGTGTGAGTGCAGCAGAGATGGGATAGAGATATTTAAAGTAATGCATGTTCTCTACCATGCTGCTGAATCAAAACCTTGATCAACAACAAAACAAGAATTCATCTCCAGAGTATTTAGCCTTGATGTGTGAAAGGTTGTGTCCTACATCTGTGGTTAATTATGGCCATTTGACAGTTTTGCCCGATCACTGAGTTATCCTCATAGCACATTGGAATCAGGAAAAAATCAACTGCACATTTTGTTTAGAAATTATCTGTTTATGTCATTATTATGAGAGTTTTGATATGTCCTTGGTTAGCTTTGCAATTACTCTGATAACTTCTTTGTAACCTTATTTTGCCATGGAGAGTTTTCTGATGAATCACAGGGCAGAAATCCCAGCATTACTGTCCAAGTGCCTGGGACAGTTCTTCAAGCCAGATCCTGCAATATGAATCCAAAGTAGTCTGAAGATTTTTTTTAAAAAAAATCACTAAGGATATTTATTAAAAATATTCTATCTAGCTTCTATAGTGTGGATACATAGGGCATAAATAGAATGATCCACGTGGCAGACATTAATTTTTCATGCCAGTTAATACCCTGTTTGAGATGGTCAAATCTGAATGACAGGGATTCATGGAACAGGGCAGAAAAGAAATTTTTCTCTGTACTGCAAGTCAAACTCCAATAAAAACTCTTGTCTCAATGGTTCAGGAAATTTTAACACCTTTTGTCTATTCTTAAGACATTCACAAGTAATTCTCCTGACTTTATATTAGGATAAAAGTGCTGAAACAAAGGTCAAAATCAACTCAAGTTGAGAAGTTGAAAGCACTGCAACCTGTATAGAAAATGTTCTGTGATGGCATACTTTGTTCCAGGTCTAAGTGTTCATAGTCCATTTCTTTTTGGTGGTGTACCAAAATTGATTTTTTCTAGTGGGTTTTCTGTGTTATAGATAGCAATGAATTAAATTCCCTTGGCTAAATTACTGTAAAATTTGTGTGTCTGGAGATATGTTGCTCAGATAAAATCAGGACCTACAGGAAATCTCTTTCCATATGATCTTCTCAGGTCCTTTGATTCAGTCCATTGTTTTTAGAATATCAAGCTGTCAAAAGAAATTCATGCAGGCCTTTCCATGATTTCTTAGGCTCTGTGTAATTTAACATTCACATGCTGTTCTTCATTCCATCAGGATGACAGTGACCATACAAACATGTAATCTGTTATGAACCACTCAATGCCATATGTTAAAAGAAATTTGAACTCACAGAAGACTGTTTAGCCAAGATGATCCTTGCTCTGCAGATTTCTCAGTGACTATCAGACTTGGGTCCTTCCAGTAAGTGTATTCTGAGGGAGATAAGTTATAGACCACTTCCATCCTGTCACATCTGGAGATATAAAGGATGGCAGAAAAAAAAAATCCTACATACTTCTCAAATGAAGTTCTGTGTTTCCTGCATGTTTCTGTACAAGTCCAAGACACTTGAAGGCATGTAGTGTTTATGTTGTGTTTGCATATCTCATGCTTTGACAGAACTGAGGTATCTAGAGACACAATAGCTGTCTCTTCACTCTTTCTCTAGCAAATACCATTTGCCAGAAAGGCTAGGATATGGTGAAAGAACAATTTAGATACAGGATCTCAATACCTTAAAGAAGTCTGTTCTCACATTAATGAGCACTGTCCAGCCCTCATGATTTGAACCTGTCAAGAGTCAGTACTTGGATAAGAAATAAGAGTGCAATTTCTAGGGTTGAAATTATATAATTTCTTCAAGAATATTTGGTGAACAATGATGCCATGCAGCATGTAATTTTGGAGTAGTCAACTCTCTCTTTCACCACAAAACAGTAAGTTGCATTTCCTTTCCAGTTTTTTATTCCCCTTTGAAAAATATTTCCTTTTTCAGGGTAAGTCCTTTCTCAAAATAAAGTAAATAAGAAACATTGACAAAGTTTATTTGAAAAGTCGGAAGAACTCTATTCATAATTTTCTACCTTTCTCTAGTCTGTTAGCCAAAACCCATCTGAATCCACAAATAATTTTGCAACTTTCTGCCTTTGTTTTCTAAAATTGGATATTCACTGAAAAAAAAAACCATTCCCTTGGTCAAGGCAAAGTGAAGTGTATAAAAACTTTGGGTACATCTGAGGAAGGAGGCATATTCATCATCTATATGGTCTTATACTGGGGCTTCTGTGCTTTTCAGTCTCCTGAAAAACTGGAATTCTCTCAATTCTGAATGAGAGCTGCTAACCACCCTGCTTAGCATCTGGACAGGCCTTGCCTGTCTCTGACTGTGAGCAAACCTGTAATCTTAACATTACCAGACTAGCAGGTATTTCTTCCTTTGACCAATGCCAGTCTCTGACATCTTTAAAGAAGTTCCCCTCTCTACGAACAGAATTACAAATTTTATCTTATTTTTATCATCATTCTTGAATAGTTCCAGGCAATTTATATACACGAACATTTTAATTCACTTAAGATGCTTTTCTTAGGAGGGTAAGAATTAGGAAGCATTACTAAATAGGTCAATTCCCATGATGTTATAGTCTCTAGACAGTCCTCGTTTTTATGCATAAAAAACCAAATAATTTTCTTACTATATCTTTAACATGTAGAAATTTTATGTTCCCTGTAAATTCAGAAGAAGAGGAAGAAAGAATTAATATTTAAACTCAATTTTAACCCATAGCCCCCAAGAAGATACAGCTTGAATCCAAGCAAACCACAGAGATTACTGGCAAAGCTGGCCAAGGAACCATTATCACAACTGTGTTATCAGGCAGCTGAGAAGAGAATAAGTGTTTACTTCATAGGGGTAAATATTGCCTCCAGTATTCTCTCAGAGGGAATATATTTCAATCCACCAATAAAGGGGACACATTCCAGAGAATTTTAACACATTATAGTGAACAAAAGTAATTATATAATATTTAAGCCAAAAGTCTTGATTTCTGTCCAAATCTCTCACATAATTATGCAACTTCCTTGCTGGTCTTTTGGCTAAGTTTGAGTAAAACATCAGTTTAATATCTACTAAATAAGTTAGATGTATGAGTACTATATCCTGCTTGGACTCAGTGGTCTGAAAGGTATCTGCTGCAGCCACCCTGTTTCCATGACGACCTTTTGTATTAACAGTAAGTCTTCATCCTGTAATATCAGAAATAAAAATCCTTTTTGCAAGGTATGGGTTGATTTTCTTTTTCTTTCTTCACAATTAATCGCTTTCTCCAGCTGACTAAGATTTAACCTTTCATCTTGGCTCTCAAAGGAGCTACTCCAATATTCTTCTTCCCAGTTCACCACACACTTTATCTGTGTGGTCGTCACAAACACATTTCAGAGTGAAAGAGAGGCAGCATTCAACAGGGGGCTCCTTGATAATGTGAGCCAGAAATACAAGAAGCATATCAGTGACTCTTGTGAGCAGTGAAAATCGTTCAGTGACCCAAGCATGAAAGATTGACTAAACCCCTTCTTTTTAGTCCACATAAACACCCATATTCCGTTTGCCTGGTCTTCACCCATAATAAAAGACTCCAAGATGATACACGTTTTCATGGAAGGAGCACTGTGGACTGTCCTCATGCATTTATCTCAGAGCAATAGGAGCCTTAAATGGTTTTATATTTCATTACACTACTGCAGCTGTTGAGCTGGGCAGTGGTAATGATGAGGGTTATTTTGCCAGCCATCAACAGATGGCATATTACTGTGCAAAATGCTGTGGTGCTGTGAAGGCAGTGGGTGAAATGCCAGACTAGGACAGGAGTGTTGCTGTCAGCCTGGGCAGTACTTCAACAATAGGTTTCTCATCATGCTATTAGTCATGAAAGTGTATTAATTATATTCTACTGTCAAAAGAACATAAAGCCAGCTATTTGTATCAGAAAAGTTTTTGTGGTATTTAAAAGCACTGTGAAATAACTTAGATGGCCAGTATGAAGGCAGCATAGAAATACTAAATGATATGCATAAAAGTAGAAGTGAAATTAATAATTTCATTAATAGAAACATGTCAAAGCTTATGTAACTTGGGGTCCCAATCTTTCCTACTGGATTGCAGAAATAGAAAAAAAATCAACAGTAAAAAATAGAAAACACCTAATGAAAGTTTCAGTTTCTTCACATCTTCATCTTCTAGTAAATATTGTCTCTAACCAATAAAATCCCATCCACTCACAAAACCAGTTATGCGTTTGGGGTGTATTTTAAAAGAATTTTACACATATTGACCAAAGAAACTTGGAATCTGCTGAAATAACAGTATTTGGACCATTAAATAGCACATGGACATCCATGTAAGAACACATCCCTATTTCTAGATCATATGCAACTAGATTTTTCATCTTGATTGTAGGTTAATGACAGGGAATATCAATATAAGATAGACATAATACTTACCAGCACACATTTTTCTTTTGCATATAATTCCTTCTTTAATACAATGAATTCAATTACAAAAATTTTCCCTGATTTTTATCTTTATTACTTTGCCTTTTTTTTAGATTTTCACTGTGCCTGCCTTTCTAATACAAAAGCATCCAGAAGGTACTATATTTGCTCAAAGTCAATAGCGAAAAGAAAGGGAAGTAAAAATATATCTGGGATGTTATAACAGATATTGCAAAGATATTCCTATTAGAAGCAGGAAGATTTCTAGAAAAGGGATGAAGTTTTAGGTTGTATGATGAGCTGAAAGAAATTATTCTCTTCCCCCATGAAGCTTATGCTCCAACGCCCCCAGCCTATAAACAGTTATGTAAATGCTTAATTTGAAGCATATGAGTCATCTCATAGCTTAGAGTGTTAAGCAGTTTTCTCATTGCAGAAGTGTAGCCTAGACCAGAGTGATGGCCAAGATGCTTTTTCCTAAGGTTCCACTAGCAATCTATCTAGAGCCATTCAAGTTTTATTTATTCTTTTCCTAATAAGTGCAAGTAATATTTCCCTAGAGATTATACCGAATTAAACTTTATGTAAATACATTAATAAATCTTTCCCTTTCTTCACACTTCTTTACATAGCCTGGCAAAACAAGTAACCTCTTTCAGGAACAGATGAAGAAACAGTGAATGAAGAAATGAACAATCACAAATCTAACTAGCAATCCTTGTTGTCACAGTGACATTTACTGGCAGCCACCAGAAGGAGGATCCACTGCAATTTTAACCTGGTTTGTACAGAAGAAACAGTAATCATATGCAGTATGCAACAGCATGCAACGCATCCTGTTACCAGTGTGGTTCAAAATGAGTAAACTCTATCACAGATAATCTAATACAGCTTTTTACAGCTATATTGCTTTCAGGACTTCAGCTATTATATCTGCATCTTGTTTTACTAGGTAATCTACCCAGGCCTACTCATACACCCAGCTATGCTGGGGAATCTTGATTGTGGAATCTCACTGTCTTGCTGCCCTTTCCATTTAATTAAACAAAACAGAGGATGGCAGGACAAACTTCTATGAGCCCTGATGGCAAGTAAGTTAGAATAAAAAGTGTCGGTAACTATCCCAAAGTCACACAGAACACATGCAGCAGCGCTGGAACTGCATCTAAATGTCAAGGTCAGAAATTTTTGGTAAAAGACAGTCTTATCAAGAACAAATGGGCTTCACAGCATTTAGATAAATCAAACTTCTTAGATTTATGGCAAGTCAGTGGAGATACCCAAACGTATGATGTAAGAACACATACCTATTCCTAGATCATATGCAACTTGATTTTTCATCTTGATTGTAGGTTAATGACAGGGAATATCAATGTAAGATGGACATAGTACTTACCAGCACACATTTTTCTTTTGCATATAGTTCTGTCTTTAATACAATGAATTCAATTACAAAAATTTTTGTCAGTCATGTGGGGCCTTTCATGCCTGAACAGCAAAGCTGGAAGTATGAATTTGCTGTAGGCTACAACTGTCATTTCAGAGGCAGCCTTACTGTGTGACGTGACTGGTATGTCAGTGATCTTGCTGCACCCCTGATCTTGAGATGGTCAACAGGGAGGTAGCCTAGAAGCTATAGCTTTGAGAACCTCAAGCTGGATCTTCCAAGGTCCATGTTTCCACGCAGAAAGACGGGAAGATTTTCCAGTATCATTGATGTGAAGCTTGCTAGCAGTGAAGCCTTAGGATCTCCATCCCCAACTAAGTTACTCTCCTTAATAGAGCATTTTGGAACTCTCAGAATATAGGTGGGCCAAATACAAAAGGATTTCCAAGCCTTCCCCTACGGCACTTGAATTCAGAGCCTGCAAGTACCGGGGGAGATCCCAGCATCTTGGTTTAAAAGGCCAGCCTTGCTCTTGGGACTATCCTGGGCTAACCGTTCTGAGGTGATACTCTATTCAAATTAAATAAAGACAGAAAAAAGTCCAAGAAAAGAGAGTATCAAGACTTTTCTACCAGAAATCCTATCTCCTGGAAACCTGCTTTTCCATCCCACTGTCTAAACTACAGAAATTTAATTCTATTGAACCCAGTGTGTCCAGCCAATGAATCATTCATTTATGGCCAGTTCATAAATAAAAGCATAAAAATTCTATTGAAGATGTTTTTGTTCCTGTCTAATCAATGTAACATTTTGCCCTGGTAATTTTTTTTGGACCTTTTCATGTTCCTGCTTAGTGAAAGGGTGAGGTAGTAGCTCTGCATTTTTTGTTTTTCTTAGTGAAAATCTGGGGGTTTGCAGCTCTTTACACAAACAACAGCTCATCTGCAATATTTCCCATGTCACCAAGATAAGTTTTTATTCATAAAACTGACATTTGAGTAACTAATAGCTTTTTAATAGAAATATCTCTAGAATGAACATGAAAAACAATTTTTTTCCTTCAAAGTCTTCATTTATGCAGAAAATGTCATGTCAACCTTTTTCTTCTGCCTTTTCAACAAATGCTCTTTTCAAACTTACATTTCTGTTTCATTCTAATATGTAACATGTGCTAATCATATTAGGAATGATTCATTTTATTCAGGATGGCAAACTGCTTCTCATAGCTAGTTCTTATTCACAATGCCACGCTTAAACCTATAGCAGAAGACTCTTTCTCATGGGTGTTGGAAAATAGCTGTCGACAGCCAGTTCTCCCACATCTCTTTTGCATTGTTTTGCTTTATATTGTTGTGTTGTTGGTTTTTTTCCCTGATCACTCCTCAGACAAAGTTATTTTGTAATATTTGATGATCTCTTATGTTCTCTTGTGGCAGATTCCAGCCTTTATCACTTCATGTGTGAAGGCAGAGGTGTAAGATGTATCTCCATGTTAACAGGGTTCAGGCTGCCTCTTGCCTGATCTGGGTGCTGGAGGTCTACTCCTGGAGTTGTCTTTAGCCAGAGTGGTGCTGGAAATTGCCAGAGATCTCTGGAGACGGGATGAGAAAGAGTGGCTGTGGAAACATGTGGCAACCAAGGTGTTGTAGGCCTTTATTTTGAGGGGTAAAAGCAATATCATCCTCTTTCAGCTCAGCCTTTTATTGGAACCTGCTTTTTGGCTACTGCAGTGTTGCTGCATAGGTGCCTATAGCCCATCTCTAAGAGGATATCTTCTCATTAGCATTGTCCAGCTTCCCATATGCACAGACTTGAAGGGGTCATGTCCTAGTCTCAACAGGAACAATATTTTTCTGCTTCCCAGCTACTACTTCCACACAACACTGACCTAAGCATAACAATTATAAATAGCTTTTACAAGAATCCCTTATGGTAGTATAAGGATATATAATGCAGCAGGACACTTAAAAGTTACTAATGTTCCACTGAGTTAGGTTTTCTCTTATAAGGACAGGAATTAGTTTTAGAGACTGTCTCAGAGGAAACAGAAAAGTTACAGGACCAGCCACCCCATGTCATTCTATTATCTGCCTTGGATACCAAAGAAACACTGCCTGCCATCACAGTCTAAAAAAAAAAATCCTCAGTTCGTCTTCAAATGACCACCTGAAGTAGAAACAACCTTGCCTTTTTCCCTCTGCCTTTTATTGTTTTCCACTGTTTTTTCATGACTCTTAAATTCTCTCATTATTTAACACTTGGACTTCATCATCTCACACTACAAAGTGTCTTAAAAGAATGATTTATGTAAAATGAAGGTTTATATAGTTGTTATCCAAAATTCAATATTTTTTTAAAAAAAAAAACACCTCTTGCAGAACTCCAGTCATAACCATCTCCTATTATTCTGAAACCTGTAGAAAATAATAGGAAGCAAGCGGGGAGCAAAGCATTCAGCTCGATAAGCTCACCTAGCTGCTTTTTATCGTAACAGTAAATTTCCATCTTTTAACTTCTCAGATAAATGCACATGCCTTTGTTAAAAAGCACTTTGCTGAACTTCTATTAGAGGGATATTTTTTCTTGTCTCCTGGTGCTAATGAAGCTGATTACTGGAACTGTTTTATATGAGTATCCTGTTAGAACAGACATTAATTGCCTGCAGAGGATAGCCATATGATCTTGCTTTTTATTATTGGCACTGCTGTAGTTTAAAGTCTGTCAACATTTTCATCATAAAATTAGAGCTGTTTTCAGGAACTGTGACTCTTGTATCTAGACATTTGCTCTCCTACTATTGAATACTGTCAGGTACAGGATGCTGGCATAATGGATCTTTGTTCTGATTCAGTATGGTTGGCTGTTTACTCTTTCCCGCCTTTGTTTTTGAAGATTAATGATCCCAAATAAACTTTATTGTGAGTGTGTGTGAAAGGAGAAAGATTTTAAAGTGTTGGGGTTTTTTCCCTATTATTCTCATTTCAAATGATCCATGTGACTTCATTTAAGGTAAGTATGTAAACTCCATTCAGAGTGTACGCTATACATTCAGGAAACTATCTGGATATGTAATCATGCAATACTTAATGCCTAAAGCTATTCATTTTGGACTGTTTTATAAATAATACTTATTTTCATATGACTGCAATTATAACACATTTATAAAGGAATGCCATTTAGAGGCCAAAGGACTGAAAGTAAACACTGTGCTAAGCACTTCCTAAAAATCCATCATTGTTTTATTACTCAGTAGTTTGTAACATCACTCTACAAATTATTGCATCAATAAAAATCAAAGCCTATAGCTGCAGTGGTATTTGTTAGACCTGATGATGGGCTAGGTAGTGCAAGGGTTAACCCAGCCTCTTTCCCAGACCTGGATTAAAATTCTAGCTCTAAGCTACAAGTGAAAAGGTGTTTTTCAAACTTACCCTCATCCCTCATGAACAGGTGTCCACATTAAAAAGCTATCATGTAGCTTGGGGTGACTGGCAACCTCATTTCCGGAGGGGCAGAGGACTGGGTGAGCAGTAGGGCTGCTGCGCAGAGTGGGACCCGGCACCTCTGCAGAGAGCTGTGCTGTCAGAGACACCAGCCTGCCACCTCCCTCCTTGCACAATTCGTATCATAAATATTGCATAATGAATATTTGTCTCTGTTCCTGTAACCAGCAGCTGTCGTACCTTATAGTTCCATTGTCACTCAAACTTTGCTTTTAGTCCTTGTTTCACGACCTTCAAAAACTGTTTAAAAACACAAACAGTGTTGTAGACAACATTCTGCATTCATGGTGCTTGAATGGAGAAAGGTGAAAATTTCCTTCACTTTCTTCTGATCTTAAGAAATGTCACAACTCTCTTGCCTCTCACAGAACTTAGAAAATTAAAATAAAGCTTAGGATGGTAGGTTATATGAATTGATTGGAAAATTCACAATTATGCAGGTAAGAAGGATTGATATCCTGCTTGCTGACCTCAGCTATTTGGCTTCAGGTACAGGAGCAAAAACTCTTGAGTTTTGCTGGCAGGACACTATAGAATGCAACCATGGAAATGGATGGACAGACAACTAAAGGAGGAGGATGAAGGCGGACTAGAGAAATGAGGCCCACATGGCTGCAGCAGGAAGATAAATCATTTAAGCCTTGCTGTTGCCCAGCTCTTCCAGTACTCGAGCACCTCCTCTTGACAAACTGGAGCAATAAATGAAAATAATTTGATGATTATTTGTTCTTGAGAAGGAAGTTGTTTTGGAAGAATCACAGTTTATGATATCCACAACCGCACCTACTCCAAATACAGATGGGGACACCAGGATCTGCTTCTTCCCGTTGTACCTCCAGCCCAGCCAGGCCATTTTCCTGCTAAAGAGCCATAGCCAATGTAGAGCCAGTCATTGAGCAGGTGTTGTTTAGGAGTATAAGAACAACTCTCCTTCTCTTGCCCGTGTGGCAAACAACAGCTGCCATCTGGGAAGGGGGACAGAGATTACAGGTCTTCACCCATTCCAGAATCAGAGTGAGAGAAGGCAGGTCTCTGGGGCTGAGAGCGGGGGTGGGGCCTGCTGAGGAGCAGAAGTTCTTATGTAGAGCGAGGACCCAGAGAGAGAAGATGCTGTGTGGCCCAGGAGTGAGCAGCAGGAACGCTGCCTTCGGCCAGACCCACCTTTTTTCCTGTAGGAATTCTGGTTATAACACAGTTCCTCTACCCCACTTGTATGCCTGCAGGTCAGAAAACAGAGTACAGCATCAAGAATTCAAGCTTGCCCTCATTTCTTTGTTTTTTGTTCCTTTAAACTTAGGTAGCACATATGCAGTGCTAGAGCTGGATTCTTTTTATTCCATTGCTAGCATTTGTGCAGCTGCCTTCGTTAAGCGTTGTCTATCAATATGCAATTACATAGCGGTATATACTGAAAAAGCCTGTCTGCCCTTTGTGTGGAAAGGGAGCTGATCAGTAGCAGCAGATTCCAGCATGTCTATGGACTGAGACTATAGCATATTTGTGATGGACAAGCAAACAAGTTTCTCCATTTGCATCTTTATGAAGGAGAGAGGGTTTTGTTGTCATGGGTTTTGTTTCAGGGATTTCTTTGGGAAGCAGGAGACTCACACATGCAAGTGAAAGAGACACACCACATGCTGAAATGACTGTCGTAAAAAAACGTGAAACTCAGTGCTCTTAGAAACAGTACATAATCCCATTTTTATGCAATAGAAGTATTTCACATGCTTGGATTTTAAAATTATATCAAGAGATATTGGTCATATGATACTTAATTAAACGACAAACATTATTTCTAAGAATATCCTGTTAGTCTTTTCTCTGTCCATTGCAATGTCTTCATGACTTAAGGTGGGGGGAGAGCACAATTGCAAGCAGAAGCACATCTAAACCATACGCATACCATTCATTTTCATTCTTTTGCTTACATAGGCAAACCCAGTATGAATATGCATGGCATAACCTTCTACACTCAAAGACTTTATTGCAGTAAAAGAGAAGGCTGGTATTGATTTAATTTATCTGTTTTATTAGTAATTAAGAGGTTCAGTTCATCAGGCCTCCAATTTACTATGGTGCTTAATGGCTTTCCTGGTGAACATTTAAGAAGAGAAGTGGTTTCATGTAATTTTGAATCAAATAGAAATATTTTTATTCACTTAATAGATGTATTTTATTTCAGTTTTATTTATGCTGAAATATTATTTATTTGTTTATTTATTCATTCATTTATTTTATGGTTGAGGCTTTGAGCAACCTGGTCTAGTGGAGGGTGTCCCTGCCCGTGGCAGGGGGATTGGAACTAGATGGTCTTTAAGGTCCCTTACAACCCAAACCATTCTGTGATTCTATGGTTCTATGCTGTTCTGCCACATTGTTTCATGGGAATGGTAGTTTTCCCTATCCACATGCTTGCTAAATTTCACTGGGTCGTTTCCAAATGACGTTTTCCATCATATGGTGTGATCTGACAAAATTGGTTAGTTCGTTAAAATCTTACAACTGCTGATGTTTCCAGTGTGTGCTGAAGAATAAAAATCACCAGAGGAAGATAAAGTGTTTAATTATTTGTCATTGGTTGTTTGGAGTCTCTATTTCCTTAATACCCACCTAAGAGGTGTAGGCAACACTGTGCCTGCTAGTTTCCAAAAGGTCTACTTTCAAAAATCTCTTCCATATGCAGCCCATCTCTACAGTATTTTTCAGAGTATTTCCTTGCCCAAATAATTCCCTGCAACCTACTCAATGTGTGGTAGGCTTGCTCATGAAGAAAAAGCAATGGGAGGAAAAGAGCAGCCAGGCTGACCAGTGGAAAATAAAACCACAACTTATTATATAACATGTATGTGTGACTCCAAAGCTGTGAATTTACTACATGTACTCACATTTTTTAATGATTGACAAATACTGCAATTCCTCTTTTCAAAGCAGTTAAAGAGCAGGTATGAGACATTATAGCAAAACACAGTTTCTAACGTTGTTCATTAAGTGCTATGTCTGAAGAAATCAACTGACTGAACAGTTAGGGGCTGAATTCACCAAAAGAAGTTGAATAGCCAATAATTTGGATGTAAAATGAATTGCCAAATCTGTTCCTTAAGTTTATTGATATTTTCATATGTGTGTGATCTGACACAGTGAGCTGTTTGCTACAGCTTCCCAGTGTTAACATCTTTCGGAAAAAGCATGTTATTTGTCATTATCTAGAATCCAGAACATGGTCTGCATTTCCCCAGTGCAGGTGAACCTGGGAGGGAGGCTGGGAGAAGGTACTGGCGCTGCAGCTGTTTGCCGTGATTCATGTGCAGGGTTTTTTGATGCAGACTAACGCTCACAAGAGACCAAAGCAATCCCACTGTGTTTTGTTTAGGAAGAACAAGAAAACAGGATTCATAACAAAACATCTACAACAAGAGGTTTGAATGTTTTCATCTGTTGGGCCAACACTTCAGGATTAAAAAAAAAAAAAAAAAGTCAATTATTTCTACATCTTGCACAGGTAAAAGAAAGTGAAGTGAAAAGGGAGCTGTGCTATTGCATGCGTGCCCTATTTGAAAATTATTGTCATCATAGGCATGGGTGAACTGGGCTTATCAATACATTCAAGTAGCTCCTTAGCAAAACAAGTCTAGATAGTTGTGTTCCAACTCAGAGGAGCTGCTTTTCATTCTACTACTGCTTTGCCTCTGTTTTTTGTATGGGAATGAGGAAAATGTTGGGAGCGCTGCAAGGGTTTGAAACTGTCTTCCTTAACTAACAGAGAAATTATTACAGCTTTGTAGTGTCTCAGGGTCCAGAGACATCTACAGAACTCCAGGAGGCTACAGTACTTAATGTATTTCTTATCAATAAATATTTTTAACACACATCATTGAATTATTTTCTGGGTGTTTTTACCTTATCTAACCTCCCTGAAATGTAAAAAGTTAAACCCCTCCTTCTTTTCCTGGAATTTCCCAAAATGTGGCCCAGAGCAGAACTTCACAAAGCTAAAGCCACAGGAGGCCATTCTGGGGGTCAGTCTGCTGAGGGGCAGTGGCATCCCCGAGTGGGTGACCTACCTGCTTTGCTTTTGAGGCACAGAGGGAGACCATAGCGAATATGGTCTCCCTTATGGGACTCATGGGAGCCCTTATGGGACTCCTTTATGCAAAAGGAACTTCAGGCTGCTAGCTGAGTTTATTTTCTTACCATGTAGTATGATTAAAATGCAAAAGCCACAGCACCATAGTTAAAGGTAGTGAGGCTGAAAAAGAATCCAGAAACAGTACACTGAACAATATTAAGCTATGCACAGTGTGGACAGATTTAAAGCTCCAAAGTCACAAGTCTGTAAGAACTAAAAAAAAAGTGAAGTTGACATTTAGAACCACCTCTTTTTTTTCTTTTTTTTTTTTTTTTTCCATTGGAGATATTTTGTTCCCTAGGATATTTTCTTGTGATTTATATCTACAAACAGCTAAGCTTTTAAAACAGAAAATATTTTTTGGTCTGACCAAGGGAACACAGGAAAAAAGTGTTTAAGAAATGCATTTATCTAAAAAAAAAACCTGTAAGAAAATATGAGCTTGTAGACTAAAAGTTTAGTGAAGCTTTAAAACAGTTGCAATGACTTTCCTTTTCTTCAGCAACTTCTGCTTTATGCTTGTGATAGTTGTTGTCTCCTACTCCAGCCTCTACTTCTGAAGAGGAAGGAATAAAAAGTACTTGCTGAACAACTAATTTATCAACTTGACATTATCATCTATCAAGAGAAGAGGCCTGCTGTTAGGAAAATCAAGATTATTGGTTCAGGGGTTTTGTTAGCTCTTGTGAAATGAAGGTTAGTTTAACAATATACATACCTGAGAGATGTTCTGGGCATTTTGAGCCAGAAGTCCCATACATCACTTCTTTTTCTGCGGTCTGTTGTGGTGGTTTCTGTCCTCATTGACTCTGTCTCTGAAAGTCCTTCTTCTAAAGAGCCCATTCAAAGCAGAAAGGATTTGGATTTTTTTTCCTTCAGAAACTATGAGGCAGTCCACCAAAAATTTGTAATATTCTTAGGTTAATCTTAGATCTTACCACTTATGTTTCAGTATAGCACCTTATTGAGTGTTGCAGACTCAAATATCTCAGGGCTGTCATCAGGGAACATGCAAGCAGCAGCATACAGACACCTCCATTAAGTGTCCTGCTGCTGAACTGTAATTCAGCAGCTGGAAGCCTTGCAGGGTAAAGGGCTTTCATATGGCAGTGGATGACTTTGAGTGGGCAAATGAGTTTAGCCCTATGGTGAGAAGTAAAAAACAACAAAGAAAACACTAGTGAACAAGAATCAGACCTTTTTCCAATCAAAATTAAGAAATTCAAGGAAGGGATTTTTTAACCTCTCCAATAACAAGTGGTATCTACAAGTTCAGTTAAAATTCAAAAGCTACAATCACTCTCTAATCTTGTTGCAAACCTTCAGCTGCCCTTTTTTTTTTTTTTTTTTTTAGTGGAGGAATGATTGTGTGTACACTAAATTTACACATTTTTGGCCTGAAGAACTTATTCAATATATAATTCAGTCTTGTGCAACCAACATTCCACTCTGCAGCATAGCAAAACATGGACAGGTCTATTAATGAAGAGATATAGCTGTGTAATCACATTCAGCCACTTTGTATGCTTTCATGATAATATTTAGTGGAATAATAATACCCAGCCCTTTCAAACCTACACCCACTGAATTCAAAGTAGGGGGAATTTGCACATTGTATTTTCAAAATTGTATGGATACAAGACCCGATGGCTTGCCAAAGACTTCACAATATAACACTCACTGATGAGACTAGAATTTAGCAGTTCCCAGCTTGCATTTGTATTTCAGAAAACAGCTTCTTTTTTTTTTTTTTTTTTTTTTTTTTAAATTTGACCTAACCTGCAATATGAAAAATGCAGCAGACAGTTAAGATCTGGTAATAGAGTACAAGATATCAAGACATGAAAAACAGGTCTGTAAACTTGAGAGCAGCATAGCAGCAGGTGATGCTTTGTGTAGGCAAGGAAGAACTCAGGATGAATTTCTGCAGTTCATCCAGGGAAGACTTGGATGTCCTGAGAATATGATCATATGATCAAGGTTCATAATTTAAAACTATATGGTACCTTATTTTCCTTTTTTTTTTTTTGTTGTGGTTTTTTTTTGTTTGTTTGTTTGTTTGTTTGTTTTTTCTTAATCGCATTTGCAAGGCGGCTTTCAAAAACTGTTGACCTGTTTTAGGATGTGAGAACTCTCTGAAAACATGAGCAGATTCTAACTACCTGCCTGCTGGGCTTGGCAGATGATACTGGCAAAACAAGTGGGTCACTGACTTTGGGAGGAATTTCCACCTACCTGTCACACCTAGGAATTTAAGAGCTTGTACATCCCTCCACTTGGAAGACTGATATTTTGTCAATATTTTTTCTCCACTGCAAAAGGAAAGAATGGTATTTAATTTGTGTGTGAGAGACTTGATTGCGTCCACTTTGGCCTTTTATAATTTCATTTTGAAGTGTTAAAGTTACAAATAAATACCATACTTCTAAGGCTGTAGCTATTGCCTGTGTGTAAGTTTTATACATGTTTTATATTGTACAATAAAAGAACGTCACATATTTCAGTACACTTAACATTTCTACTCTTTTGGCCCTCAGTATTATTAGATGCTGAGGATGGCTCCCAAGCACTTCACTTCCATACTACGTCTTTGAGGATTCTTCTAAAAAGAGGTTTTAGAGGATGTATGATAATTATCATTGCTTCCAACAAAAATGGTTGTCCTTCACTGAAGAATCTGTCAAATCAAAGGCTACAAATGGTACCATCACCGTGTATGCTAACTTGTATGACTAATGGTGCAAGTGTAATTTAGACTGCCCATACGAGATGACATTTCACTAACCACAAAACATTCACAATTTGCTAATTACAACTAGCAGGTTCTTAGCAGGCTGATGGATTTAATTAGAGCTTATACACTAGGAATTTGATTCTTTTTCTTTTTTTTCTTTTTTTTTTTTTTTGGTGTTGAGAAGTTAGACAGTGCCCTCTCCTGGACACAGACTCCATAGCAGTAGTTTGCAAAGTGCTCCAAAGTAGCCAATTAGAGAAAATGGGCACAAAAAGTATGTTGCTCCACTGAAGGGATTTGCTGGTTTCAAGAAGTATACTTTGTTGTGGTCCCTCCTTGCATTCTGCTCTACTTGAAAGCGTACTGTGCAACAAAAACTGTTCTCCATTTAGATGTCAAAGAGCTTTTGATTAATTTAGCTTGAACCCAGTTGGCTAGAGTTGACAGTGCAACTTTATCACAGTGAGCAGCAGGAACATGTAGTGCTATACATTCCAGTTTTTTACAAAAATCATCTAAGTACAGTAAGATCATATTCATCTTCAGAGATTAAGATGATGAAGAACTATGCAGTTGAAGCTTACTTTTTAGGTGTTCTGTCTTTATTGCATTATTAAACGGCAAAAAAAGATAATTATAGTGAGAAGTCAAAAGTGCCATTTTTCTCTTTATCCTTTGTTGAGGGTGTTTTGGGCAGCAACATTATCAGTTTCACTGAATATGGTTCTAATCTCATGCATTTGGACTTTTCCAGGGTCCATAAAAGAAACTGTTTACCCAGCACATAACTTGAGACAGGACATGCTTAAGAATTTACAACATCTCACAGCAAAGGGAACAGAGGGAGAGAGAGAGAGAGATTTTCCCTAGTAATTTAATTTAAAACATGTAGTTAATTTAAAGCATGCATTTAAATTCCTTCAAATATAGACTATAAAGCTATAATAATCCAGTATTTACAGAAAAATTTAAATTAATGGCATAGAAAGAATTACATATCCATTCATCAAACTTCTGAAGTTTTCAAATCACTTCTGTAGTTTTTCTCAGCACAGAAAACACATGGAGGGAAATAGTTGTGTAGGGTTAACTGTGAGTATTCTGTATTTATTGGCTGACAGGTTGTTTTATACATTAGTTTATACACAAAGCAAAACAGCTCTTGTATTTACATACATAACTTTTGCATGCATTCTAAAAAAACTGCAGGCTTCTTAAAAGCAGACTGCCCATGCAGAGCAGCCACTCCATGACAAACTAGGCATCCTCTATCCACTCACTTCAAAGGTGCACTTCTAGGGGAAAACGTAACCCATCCTACAGCATACTCCTGCTCATGTGAGGGCAGCTCTGGGTCAGAGCGCAAGACACGCTCCTGAAATACTCTGAAGTAGTATTTCCCTTCAGCCTCTTCCCGTTACTCAAATGTGCCTGCAGCTGTGAGCATCTCTGCTTCAACAGGTGAGCTCCATTGGTCTCTGCAAAGAGCTGTGAGCTCTGGCATAACAGGCCTCCCCATTAATGATCACAGTTGGTCATTAACTGGTCACTGAATCTTTCTTGATGACCTGCTAATGAACTTCCCACTGGCTTATTGTAAAGATTGGTCAAGGTAGATAGTATAGGTAATTTATAGTTGAACACCCAGCATGTTAATGACCTTTGCTCAGCAACTTTAATCAACACAGTACTTCTAAGAGGCATGACATCCTTCCTATTTATTTCTCAGGTGTAAATATTTCATGTTGAATGGAAACTTTGGATTCTGTGTTTAAAAAAAAAAAGTTTACATATGTTATTTAGGGGGGTAATTTATTTAAGAATGTAATGAGTAAAAAATACTTTATCTTACGAATTTTTTTTGACATTTTTTATGTGTTAATATTCACCTGTAAAAGGCTCAGAGGCCTGCACAGTGCCAAAATCATCTCTCAGTGGGTGCTTCTTAGCTGCAGGGTCCTGTGGAGCTTTGATGGTTCATCACCTTTGGTGCCTAATCTCTGTGAATCATGGATAAATTGGCCAGAAGCCCCACTCACTCTAGCTGTAATCTAGCCAGATCTTAAAAGCTAAAAAGTTTCAACTGGACCTTGACTTGTTGGAAAGCTCCAGAAAAAGCCCAAGAAGTGGCAGTGATGCATTAGGTAGCACTCTTCCCTCTAAGACTGGCAGATAATGCCATAGGGTTTATCCAATTATCACAGGAGACTGCTTTTGCTTTAAATGTGCAGGTATCTTCTCCCATTTTGAGCGTGATCAGAGTCCACCGATGCTGTGGTTACTAGTCATTTCACATCCTTGAACGTGTGCTAGGTGGGATGACTGCGGCCAAGACATTCATAACCCTTTAGCGTTTTGTATTTTCATTTTCACATGTTCACGTATCATAATCATGATACAAAAACAAACAGTTTGTATCTGCAATGCAGCTGCTAGAAGGAACTGGGCTTGCACCTGTTGAAATATCCTGGGCACACCCAGAAGTTCATCATGTTCTGTTACAGGTTTTCATGCACTTGTCTCACATTAAGTGGTGTCCCAATACTTACCTCATTCCCTGCAAATGGCTTCAAGGTTGCAGAAATCTTTCTCTGCAGTGCTTCCAAATGACACTCCTTGAGCTGTGTAGACATTGAGGAGGTGGATTTCCAGGGAGGTGTCCTGACCATTGGTACTCAGGCTGTGGAAACAGGCGCTGTGTTGTCTTTATAAAGAGAGGTTTTTTCCTGTCACTGAAGATCTGCAGGTTACATTTGGTAACTTTGCTCTGAATGAGCATTGTCAAAATGAGATGAATGAGATTATCAAAATGTCTCATTAGACAGAGATTCAATTTCACACCTTTTGAATGTAAATGAGACCCTCCTTTCCATCCTACTTTCAAATTCTGGACTACTCCTGTCTCCTTAGCAAGCATTGCTGGCAAAGGCTGTGGCACCAATTAAAACTTCATGAATTTACTATAAGCAACTCAGTTCCTAAAACAGCTTGTGAAAGCAACATAGATGGAACTTGCCTTGTTGTTGCACATTTTGGTTACAGACATTTGATTCTGCACCTTTTATGGTGTGGATGTGAGTGTTCAAGCCAGACAGAGGAGTCAGATGCTTTTACAGAAACCCACAAATCATTTCAGATAAATTATACATTTATTTCATAATTACTCGTCTTCTTGTTATAAAGCATCATGCATTCCTTTCCATACTAAAAAGTAAATAAGATGTTGAAGTATTAATGTCATGTGTTTGAGAAGTACCGGGTCCTGATCCAAAGCACTGTATTTTTAAGGAAATTAATTGAATCCAGATGGACTTCTCATGGCATCTTGGTACAGAATGAAGTAGTGTTAACAATGCTTTTTTTTTTTTCCCCCCTCAGGAGCTGTGGTCAGTCAGCTTTAAAATCCTAAGATCAAAAATTGAAATTGTAAATAAAGTATGAGTTTGGTCTCAACAGTAATATAAACTCCATTAAAATACTCTCCTCAGGGGAGAAAAAAACCCACTTCCTTAAATCACTGTGTTATTTTCCACTAAAGAAATGCACACACAAGTTTAGAAGAGTTGTTGCATGATGAGACAAACACCTTTACAGCAGTGAATGGGACATCTTTAGCTGTGTCTGCCCTCTGTTTTCATCTGATCTTACCAACACATGTGCAAAGTACCGTTTTGATCCCTATATGTGCTCTAGCTGAAACCCCAAAGCCAAGTAGTACTAACACAGTGAAGGACTACACAATGAGAATGAACCAAAGTGAAGGCGTATTACATTTTTAATTTTCACTATAACAAATAAGGAAACCTCACATACATAGAATTTCTGCTCCTTGCTGCGTGTACCTAACAGTTATTGTCATTCATACAGTGAGTTGTGTCCCACAATGTACAGAATAAGTTCACATTCTTTTTTTCAAGTTTCAGTGTTTAATACTTTCCTGCAAAGATGTTTTAGCAATAAGCACACATCTTTCTACTGGCTGTCCCCTGGAAATGGTACCCTGCAGGACTCCACCAGCCTCTTTGCATGAACCATTACAAAGCTGAATTAAGACAGACGTGATTAGACATCTATTTTACCTAACCTTTATCTGTTTTTAGAGAAAACATGGAAGTCTTTGGTTAAGTTAGCTCTTTTTGAAAAAAAACCAGTCTTTCATTTCCATACCAAAAAGAGAAAACTTGATGAAAGAACAAAATTGAATCCTATTCTTATGTAAAATTTCTTTTCTTTTCTTTTCTTTTTTTTTTTTTGCATTTATTTTCAGAAAAGGTATTGAACACTAATGGTAAGACAAGTAGATACTTTTGCACAATTTCAACAGCAGCTGGAAACTGAGGGTCTCAACAGATATAATTTTTTATAATCAACAAAACTAGCTGATTAGAAAAATGAAACTTTTTGTACAAATTTTGAAATAATATATTTTCTTACGTTCTTTTTGACAGGTGGTTCTGCTAATCTAACCTGCCGTGCTTTCTTTGGATATAGTGGAGATGTCAGTCCTTTGATCTACTGGATGAAAGGGGAGAAGTTTATTGAAGATTTGGATGATAGCCGAGTCTGGGAAAGTGACATTAGGTAAAAGAAAAAGCATTTTGTTTCTGTCAGTCAATATCTTTTTTTGATAGTTAATGTAGTATTTGTTATCACAGACTAACTCAGGAACACTTTGGTTCTGATTCCTGTTTTTGCAAGGTCCATTATTTACCTTTTCAACTTCACCAGTAGAGAACAGAAAAATGCACACTTCAGCCAGTTCTGATGTTAGAGCAGCAAAAGCAGAATAGCTGACCGACAGGTACTGTGGTATAACCAACTGAAACTTGCATAGCTACTTTTTCAAGCTGTGAATATCTACAATAAGAACCAATTAATAAGACAAGATAAGGAAAAAGAAGTACACCAAGGAAAACAGCTCAAAAGAAGTCTTTTAAAGCATGGAGCGTAATATAAATGCTGAAGTCTGTCTTCTCTTGGAATGTCTTAATTTCTTTTCTTCAAAGAAAAAAGTGAGTGTCCTGGGATGTTATCTGCCCTGTGACAGCCAAGCATGCTGTTATGTGGGCTGCTTATATCTGCTGAAATACTTGGTTTAGAGAGGATCTGGCAATTCGCATCATGTTCTTTTAGTGCTTCTTAAAGTGCTGCCTCATTTGGAAATTAAGAAATAAGTGGTTTTGTACTGAGAATTACATGCTTGACATAGCGTACCAATTCCTATCCAATAGGAATTACCTACTTGGATCTGAAGACGTTCCTTTTTCTTTTATGATTCTTCATGTGTATATATATATATCACTGTGCCTATATATCATGGATAAACCCAGAAATGAAGGCAAATCCGAGTATGTTACAAAGAAAGCTAAATAATCACAGATGTGTTATCTACAGTGATTGTCTATAACAAAGCAAAATGAACTTCATTACACTTCACCTCTTACACAGGAGTTTACTATCCCACCAAGATGTGAAGTCACTAATTTTCCTTGGACTTCTGCAGTGTAGCCAAAGTAACAGAGACAATTCCTTTACGAAAATCAAGAAGGCCACATGGGCATTCAAGGTTATCTCAATGTCCCCAGATACAGGAAAAATGGAAGCATATTTCACCCCAGCATGCTTAAAGTTTCTTCTGTAAAGCTTAAGGCCAATCCACTAAATGGCACGTGACAACCAGATGAGCGGTATTTCATACCTAAAGAGTTGGCATACTGAAGGCTAATAAAAAGGTGATAAGACCCTCATTACAACTTTTATGTTTTGTGGTAGGAGGAGCAGGAAGGCTGGTTTCCACTTCTTTTGTCTGGTGTGATGAGAGGGAGCAGCCTAGACTGGGTTGTTTTTCTGGGTTTCTGAAACTGCTCATGGGCATGCTGAGATGTAAGGAAAACAATGGGAAGACAGGTGGAGTCTTATGCAGGAGGGACTTTTATTTATTATCTGTATGAATGAGCAGCATCTTGTATGCAGGTTCTTTCTACAGTCAAATTTTATAATACCTTCAGGAAATAATTTTTCAGACCGTGGCATGAACATACTGTTTCTGAGTGACATGTTGAAGAGCCTCAGAAAGTGCACAAATAGTGTGTTTGGCCTAGCCTCCTAGTGTGACCCTGAACTCCAAAAGAACTGCTTTCCCCTTTCTCTCTTCTAACATTTCAAGACTTCACATACTACTGATCAAGGTCTCCATCAGAGTGTGCAATAGTATATTATCAGTGTGCACATCATCCTCCTTAAAGAAGACAATTAACCAAAGCTCTCATTAACATTTGCAAAGCCAAACCTCCTCATTAGAAGTGAGGAAGAAAAGGGCATGATATAATTTAATTAAGATTTCATCAAACCATAAGCAAATTTGAAGCCAGAGAGTTGTGAATTGTAAGTAGCATTATTATGTCATGATTATCTAATGCTCTTCCATGGTACAAGCAGAATAGCAGTGGTGGTTGCTTTTTCCTCAGGGTTCTCAAGGAACATCTCGGGGAACAGGAGGTTTCCATCTCATTGATTCTTGACTCTGTGGAAGAGGCAGATCTGGGCAATTACTCGTGCTACGTTGAGAATGGAAATGGACGTCGACACGCCAGTATTCTTCTACATAAAAGGGGTAAATGCACAGCTTTGCTCCATGAAATGGTACATTATATGGGCGGTCAGTTTGTATAGCTTCCTTCTAATGTAAGCATGAATTTTGGCTTCCTGAGATATTAATAGGCAATGATTATTTTTCCCCAGGCATTTGTACAACTTTCAAAATAAAACAGAAAGGTTGTTGTTAACTATGGCTGTGACTGGGAAAAATACAGTAATACCTTTTAATTATATTTATATAAAGGATGCATTTAATAATTCATGAACTTTAAAAATAACAAAGGCTCAATAGAGAAAAAAATAATAGAAAGCCACAGGTAATACAATTGTAATAATTTTCCGTAACACATAAAATAAAATATTAGAAAAGCCAACAAAAGTACATCCCACTTCTATCAGAAATGCCACCTAAGCCTCATGCCAAGGGAGTTCCTGCATAGCCTGTGGGCATTTTCCTTCTAACACATTTGTTTAACACCAGCATTTCTGAAGTGTAGTGTCATGACACAAACTTCTAAGGACTTTCCTGTTTCTACTCACCACTCGCATCCTGTGATTCCAGACTGCCTAATGGTCACAGCCATCTCCCACTGAGATAATTACGGAGAGGGGGAGAATCTCTTGCAAAGCAAGGTTCCCAGATCCACTTTGTTCACTTTACCACCCAGAGGTTGCTCCACATGCCTAGGCTTGACGTTCCCCACCCTCATGCAGCATCCGACTGGTTTAAGAGAGCAAAGAATAATCAGGAGCAACGTTTGTACTTTGCTGTCATCACTGTGCTTTTTTTAGACTGTTTGTGAAGGTGAGCATACAAAGTTCTTACTGTCGTGCTGAACTACTTGTGGCATCTCAATTTCTATCAAAGCAATGTTGTCTTACCTAGTTTTAGTCTTGTAGCATGCCAAGTCTATCTAAGTTTAAAAGGAAACCATAAATCAAGATAGTGAGACTCATTTATTTAAATCTAATTATGTACCTCCAATTAATTTATTAGAATTAATTTGTAGCCATTTTTCTGAACTCTTGCATTGTTCTTAAGAGGTTCAGATGTAAATGAACAGATGTTCTGGTTAGCCTGGCATTTGCCATACTTACTTGTATTCACTGAGCTAGGAAATTAACTCATTAAGTAATTGAACCTTAACTATTTGCCAGCTAGTAGTCATATACTACAAATTCAGAGCAAGAGCTTAACCCAACAAACACTGAAATCCAATAGCTTATCTTTAATAATTAAGTTAGTGCATGGAACACTTTAAAAACACTATTTTTAATGTTCAACTGATGTGCATTGTCACATGCTGATGGTGAGTCCTTATTTTCCCTTCCATATAAGCAGTAGCTCCAAAACTGACAACACGTAAGTTTCTTTTGTTCTGTGACCACCAACTTTTTAATTTAATAGTGTGCATGCATAGATTTTGCAAGGATCTACTTTCCTTGCTTCTTTTCTTGAAGAAATCAGTATGTCAAACACAGCACACTGTGGTCTCATGATGACATGCTTAAGAGGAAGTAATCTCAATATTTAATTGCCCTTATAAATAGTAAAAAGTAAAAATTGCTAAAGTTTCCCCATTTTTTTTTTCTCTTTAAGTAAGGTTGACTCTGAAATTGTGATTTGGAAACCAAATCTGTTGTGTCCTCAAAAAACAAAAAGTACCTGTTACAAGCCTTCTGCATACTTTGCATGTTGACAACTGTTTCAGTGAAATGATAAATTAACCATGACAGATAAAAATTTGAGCTAGTCTCTCAGGTCTCCTAGGAAGAGGAGCTTTGCACTGCTTGCTTAGTCTCCTGTATATCACCATGACAACATTTCGGTTTAGGTTTCCTTGTTTAGATCCACATTTAAGTCTCCGCTAGGAATGAGTTAGCTGTTTATTAATTTCTGATTATTGCCTCACTTACAACAACTGGGACCTAATGATTAGGTAAATTTGCTTCTTGAACACTGAGGCATTTGCAGAGATACTATTTTTGGCTGGTTTTCTACTTAGTTATCTTTTTTCCCAGCAGTATAAGCCAATAAAAACGCTGAATTTGGAAGGTTCGCTGGACACCTGAAAGAGAAATTGTAATCCTTCTTAAACTTCATGTGTGTTACGTTATCACCAGGATCAGGAGGGACAGGAAAGCAGAAAGCTCTGTTACTGAACAAAAAGTATTTCTGGGAAAACAGGTATTTAGGGCTAAATGCTGCAGTGGGGATTCAGGTACAAAAATTAAGCCTTTCAAACACCCTTGCAACTGCTGTAGAATCCTGGTCAATACATTCTCTGTAAACTTAAACTTCCAGGGAGAGCTTTTAGATATGCCTGCAAATACACAGGCCCTGAAAGGGCAAGAAGTTCGGAGTCTAAATCACCAGCAGAAACCTGGATGCATGTTGATTACTCTTCCTGCCGGTCAGTCCAGCAGGGGCACACACAGAAAACACCAGCAGGATCCGTCTGATGGTGGTGCCCACTGCAAACCAGCATCTGGCATGTGCAACCAGGTAGAGGGGGCTTCTGCTCCTTCCCTGACATGGTACTGGAATGGAAACCCAGAGCCTCCCCTTACCTGATAGGAATTTCAGGAAGGGAGCAGAACATTGGTCCCCACACACCCCAACACCACTTATGCAGGAAAAGCAAACCCATTTTGGGCATCCAACAGCAGGAGAAAGTTAGGGCCCCTGACACTCCCTTCTGTCCAAGATGCCAGCACACTGCATCTTCAGGAAGCTGAACCCCTGCTTTCTCCTGAGCTGCTTTCGCTTTCTGGATGCCAGTGGAGAAAACCTATGACCTATGTTTTTGTGCAGCCAGCTAAGCATTTTAGACTCCTAACTTTCTTCAGACACTGTAGGTAGGGAGCGTTTAACTCAGAGCTAAGGGCAATAAATCATTTTAAGCATGAAAATGCCAGTGCTGTTTCTTTTTCTGGTCCACTCATACAAAATCTGTCCAATAATATTCAGAAAAAGAGAGGGATCAGAACCAGGAGATTTAACTTTCATTCCCTTCCTCCAGGTGTTGGCCAAATCTCTTTCTATCATGTTTGCAATAATCAAGTTCTTTTCTCTTTTATGTGGAAAAAAAATTGTACTTGTTACAATCTAAGGCTGATTTTGTTACTTATTGGTGATAGTTATCACTGATCATCCATAGCAGTTAGAGGTTAATCTTCAGCCAGGTAGGGGAACCTTCTAGAAATTAATTTTGAGAGTCACACTGACAGCAGCCAAGCACAAATTTATTAAAGACAGACCACATATTGCAGGTGGTATAAGGGGTGGATCACAACCAATAACTATTTTTTCACAGGTTTTTAATTCAAGAAGACAAGCCCATAGCCTATCAGTGTAGCAGATAAAAATGTAATGCATAAGGAGAAAGAATGCTCTTCTATAACCTTATGTATTGAAATGTATGGCTTTCGTGCTGGAACAAAGCCTTCGTAGTCTCATTTAATCATAAAATACGTTGGAAATACAGATTGTTATCTAATTATTTTTGTGGAAATTCTTGTCTGCATGCTTAGAACTAAAACGCTAAAGCAAAAAATAATCTCAGGTTCTATCTTAGCAGTATTTTCTTAATGTTATTGACATTATTTTAAAAGCTTAATAATATAACTGTATTTTTCTTGGGACAGACACCAAAACTAAGAGCAGGTAATATATTTTATGCATTTTTTCCAATCATCTCCTTCCCCTTCTTCCCATTTTCTCAGTGTTGTCTAATTTCCTGGGCCTCTTTTAAGTTTTGGTTTTGTTTCCCTCTGTCATAGGTGTTCTTAATGGGCGTATATGGATCTTGTTGACTATAAACTAATAAGGGGTGGTTAAATCAACTTTTTTTTTTCTCTTGGGACAAAAAAGGACTTTCACAGAAATAATTTGTTTAGAGGAACAGATTTATTCTGTTTGAAATTGCCCGTGAGAATGTATGTTTGAAAGAAACCCAAGTTAATATTTCCTATAGAAAATGCATCTTGAGGAAACCTACGAATAGGTAGACATACTTAAAACTCATGATTTATTAATGCATAAACATCATATTAATATTTCCTATATAGTACAATTTAATAGCAAATTCTGAATAGCAGGTAATTTTGAATTTTCCTCATACGGTTAGTACCGATAGTGGAATTGCTGATGAGCACCTTAAATTACAGTGTCTTTCACATAATAGTGTAAATCTGCTTTATTACTGAAGGAAATGAATAAGTTAAGTTTTTGATCTCATGAGCATTTTCAGTCACTAGGACACAATTTCACACAGTGGTAGTGATGAGTGACAAGACTTGAAAGAGAAAAGAAACTAGTCCTTTTCTAACCTCTGAAGAAAGCACAGGTGTTATAGCACCCTTTGCCATGAGGTTTCATGATGCTTCTGAAATTTCTGAATGGGAGCTAGTCATGTGAGTTATGAGAGCAATGAGTTTTATATTTCAACTTCCGTTAATTGCTCTTAATTACTTGAATATTCCAGCAAATCTCTGAGTCTCAGTGGGAGCAAAACTGTTGTAAAACTCTGACCCACTTGGTCATCTAAGACCTTACACATTTATATCTTCCATTATATAAGGCATTCAGATTTTATTCTGCAATGCAGGAAAAGCTTTTCCAAGTTCCTCACCAGGTTTTAGAACTGGAAGTGAAATTGGATTTGATTTTATGGAAATTGATTTTTCATCATTCTATGGCCATTGGAGGATCCTTCAGGTTGTCACTCTGCTGGGCAGTGCAAAGGTTCACTTGCCCATGAAGTCATGACATAAGGCAAAAAGCCAAATGCCATCTCCCTTCCTGTCCCAAACCTAACCAAAAGTGACTGTTATCTTTACACTCAATCTCATCTAAAATCAGTAAATTAGAATACTGAAGACCACTGCCTGAAATAAACTCTTCATAAGACCATTTTCTTAATCAGTAAGGCTTTTCTCATCCTTTAGAATATTGGACTAAGACATCCCCAGTAAAAGGTTAGTTAGATTACTTAGCATGTCCCTAAATCTAACTTTCCTCTAACAAAGTGTCAAACAAGTTTGTTTGTTTAACAGATTCCTTTTTAAAACAGCTTTTGTACCACTTTCATCATAGTCCTTCCCTTTACATAATGTCTAAATGCAATTCTAAACTTGATTGGCAAGGATGAAAATACTTTAAAATAAAATGTCTTAAATTGTTCCTATAATCCATGCAGAGCTAAATTATTCATTAATGCTATCCTCAGAAAAAATGTAAACAGTATGTTTTATGATCTTACATACTTGGAACTTGGTACTCCATTTTTCCCCACATTTTAGCACTTCCCAGTGCTTCTTACATTCATTTTTTTTCAGAAGATCTAAAAGAAGTAATTGTGTGGGCTGTCTGATTTCTCTAGTGCAATAAGAAAATAGAAGCTCTCCTAATCAGTAAGGTTTTAAGTTATATACACTTCATTTATTTGGGGAATCGAACCAGAGATTAATGCAGTTACTCACCATGATGACTTTTTTCCTTCAACCTGAAGTATAAACTGCCTTTAAAATGCAGTGTTCTGTATTTAAATGAAGTAAACTTCGTAACATTGCAGCATCTATATTTTTTTCAACCTTATCCTCTTCTGAGCTAACATACTGTTGGAGATAGTCAGTGCAATTATTTTCCTGCGGGAAACAGGCATCCTACGCTTCTCAGAGGAAATAAAAATGTCATCAGTAAGAATATACTTATATTATAATAATCTACTATCTCTATTCTAATAACACTGAGAAATCCAACAGCACCAAGGCTCAGATACACTGCCTGCCATACTAATGAATAGGTTAACAAGATCCCTGTCTTTATTCGCACACATATATACGTACATACATACAATCCAGAACCTGACTAGTTCTTTTTCACAGATGATTCTGGAATATATATTATATATTAATCTGAAAAATAAAATAACTAGGTCTCAATAGTTATAGTAAATAAAATTAGACCACTGCACAGCAAACCATATTAAAAAAGTAGCTAAATTTAGCCACCTTAAGTCAGCTCAGGAGACATCTGCAGGTATGTGTGACCTATGCTGGCAGAAAACATATACTTTGTGCTAAGAAATGTTTTCATAATCAAGTCAACGAACATCCCGAATCTACTTCTAGGGGTATCAGAAGTGTCCTACAATATGCATCAGTAATTATTCACAACAGTATCCATATACCCACCTAGGTATCTTAAATAGAAACAGGTTTTGTTTGTCACGTTGAAACAGAGAAATAAAAAATCCTAAAAAGTAGTGGATAGATTTTTAATATATATATGCATATTCCATATGCATATGCTGTATAAAGCTGTGGTTCCATATGCTGTACTTTGGAAAGATAAATTGTTTTACAGACATGCCATAATAAATATTGTATTAAGTGGAGGGGAAAAAAAGAGAAAATAAGCACATACTTCTCCATTTTTAAACTGTGAGCATGGGTTTCTCCCTTCCTAACCTAAACTCTGCCTACTGTTTACTGCTGATGTCTAAAATGAGGCTCAGATGAATATTCCTTTGTTAGCCAGCCTCCTTCTTCCTTTAGAAGAAACACACCTGCTTATAACCAAACCTGCCTGTTATGACACGTCAATCTTCTGTTAGTTGTCGGTATCTGCCTTCTTTACCTTCTCTCAGGTGTCATCACGAAAGCTTTAGTATTGTTTTCAACTGGTCCCCTTTCAAATTATATTAATTCCCTTTATGTTTCATTTAATAATTGGTCTGTGAAAGCATACCTAGACAAGCATACCTAGACAAACTGAGAACTGTCTCTAACCAAACCTTGTAGCTTTGTGAGTTAAATCGTTCAAGACAAGCAGAGAATGTGAATGTGTAGGGTACAAACTTGCAAAGATTTATGTATGTGCTAACCTGAAGCTCTGTGAATAGTCCTGTTGACTTCAGAGGGATTACTTATAGTCCATGAAGTTAAGCAATCTGCGTAAGTGATTGCAAAATTGAAACCTTAGATAGACTGTAATTGGATTTTGAAAAAGGCTCAGAAATTGAATACACAGATATAAATCGCATGTCGTCAAAGAGTTATAAATCACAAAAAAAGAATGTTTGAAATATAATTTTTTTTCTTAGCAGGTCAGCTCTGTATGGACTAATGAATAGAAAAAGATTAATTTTAAATGATCACAGATCATTAAGCCTAAAGTCTCTGAAGCAGGTTGTATAAGTCAAAAGAGATAAATCTTTGAAGGTATCCTTTTATTTACACTCTTGTTACAACTCCTGCTATGATAAGTGAACTACCTGCATGACACAGCAAAAGGAAGTTTATCAAATATTAATGCCAGGTGAAGATCAAAGATCCTACAAATATGTCTAATAATTAGGATAGAATCAATATAAAGTAAGCATGTTTATTACCAGCCATATCGTGCTGCATATGTGGAGAGGACACGTACTTTGTTTTAATTAGCTGTTTCTTTCACTGGGTTGCTTGGCCAAAGCCTCCTGATAAGGAAAAAAATTGTAGCCATTGGTCAAAATGCTTGTAACAGATCTTGTTTTAAATTGAAGCTATTTATTCAGAAACCAATCTACAACTGCAGCAGTAATCAATGTGTTTTCCCTTGGAGTAGAACTGTTCCTGTGCTACTGGAGGAATATTGTTAATTGCCTGTAACTAAATGATTGCTGTGCTTCTGAATGTAACTCCCTGGCACTTGCTCATTTGTTGTGTTTAACAGAATGCCTGTCCCCCTAAGGGTTAGCCAAGTAATTTTCCTCTACTATTTCCTACATTCAGCCTCAGCTCCTTAAGGAGGACCAGGTCTGTAATTTGAGCAATGTAACACAGAGGCTAAGTAGATTTTAAAAGGTTTGCACTTTTTGTCTCTCCCCTCTGATGTGGAATTGTGCTGAAACTGAATCTTTTTAGTGTGGAGCCACTACAGGAAACTTGAATTTCAGCAGGAAAAACAGATCACACTTCAAAGGGAGTGTAATGCCTGCTGCAGCAACTGTGCTCAAATCCCAGTGCAAAAGGCAGAATGAAGCAGCAGGAAAAATTGGTATTGTGAAGGCAACCTTACACCCCAGCCTTGCTGTTACACTTTAACTTAGCTTTAACAGCCACTACATCCTTGTTGACATAGCCATCACCAACATCCTCATTGCCCGAAGTGCACCTTTAGGAGTAACCTCTCCTACCAAGGAGTCTGAAGCATCCTCCCCAGTTCACATTGGGAAAACTGAGGCACAGAAATATGACAGCCTCGGTCACTGGAGGGATGAACAGCAGAGGCAGGGCCGAGCCTCCCACTCCTCACACCTGTGGTTCAGCGCCACAAAGGGTAACGCTCTTCATAAAAACCCTGCGGCAGCTCAAAGCCAGTCAGTGCCGCCGTAGGGCAAGCTTTAGCGTCCTCCTGAAACACAAACTCAGGGCCTGAAAGCAGCCAGCTTGGCGTGGCTCTGTGCCCAGGTCAATCCATCCCGCCTTCCACAGCGCACATGGGTGTGGCTGTCCCACTTCCAGTGCGCTGGGGGTTAGCTCAGGTATTTGGAGTGCTGGGTGTAAGGATGCAGCAGTTTGCTGGGCTAATCACTGCCCTGCTCTGCCTTTGGACCTTGACAAATAGCACCCAAGACAGAGAGCGAGCGTGTGCCGGTAGACGTTGTCCAGCATGGAGGAGAAGCTTGCTATGCAAGATATGTAGAGCACGAAACTTATTTTGCAAACCGATCTGCTTAAGAAAGAACCAACTTATCCTTGTGCTCATAAGTGATCGTGATGGGCTCAGCAGCACGTGAGAAGGTAATTTCTAGTATGTTTCAGGGTGGCGTTGAGAATTTTGTTGTTTGCTCTGGTTGTCTAAGTTAGGACAGGTTCATGTGTGTTCAAGTGGACTTTGAAGTAAAACTATAGTCACAATTGTGAATTATTTTATGGGGAAAAAGTAACTAACAGGGACTCTGATGGCTAAACTGATACAGTGCCTTAGTCTGATTTCATGCACTGTGACAGGGAACAGATGACTACCTGCAGTTATTTTTTTCCATTTAATCTCAAAATCATTAATTTAGAAAAAACTTTTGTTTTCCAGTTGTAAAGTTTTTCCTCGCCTTTACTGAGTCATAACAGCAGGCATATAAATAGAGTATTTTGTGCCTAGCAACCTGAAATATTAAAGCCTTTCTTCTAGTTACCATTGAACAGCTGCATCACCTGTAGTACAAAACGATAAACAGGATATAGTAAGCCAGTGCAGAGTAATTTTCATTTCCATTTAAATTCTAAAATACTGTATTACTTGTCTATGCAAACAATTTTTTGTTGGGTGTTTTTAATAACATTCCCCTCTCTGGACCAGAAAAGTATTGAAATTCTAAAATAACCATGTCGGTCTTAAAAATATCTAGCACAAAGGAGTTTCCAGCACAGTTTTGGAGGGAATGACATGGAATATAAATGCCTTTTTATTTTATTTTATTACACTTTTAGTGTCTTCTAGAGAGCAATGAAATCTTCTTACAGTTGCCTCAAAATAATAAAAAGTGTGTGATTCTCACTAGACACAGTCAAAATAAATGGAAATGTCATTTTTCTATTCTAACCTTTTATTTCTCTAATTGAATTGTATTGTGCTAGAGTAACAAATCTGCATAAACACACACACACAAAAAAGGTTACTTCAGGGCTGCTATGTTTCACTCAAACAGAAGCTGCCCACTGGAAGAGAATACTGTGAAAATTACATGGAACTGAGCTTTCTCCAGCACAGTTTTTATGAAGCTAAACTGTATCTCTTGGATTTCCAAGATTTATTTCTTGGCATTCCTGGAAACTGAATGATACTAGAAAAGTATAGGTTGTCTTAAGATATGCCCTTTATTACTCATTTAAAATGGCGTCATTGCTGGTAACACTTTTCCTCCTCCCACCCTCCTTTTTTTTAACATTGCTGGTTTTGAGTCAATAAGCAAATGAAAAATAAACCCAAAATGGATGCCATGTAGCTGCATGAGCTTCCTTGACTGTGCAACACTTTAGGCTGGGGTAGGTGAAAGCCTGTGATGGCATATTACTTACGCACTGAGTGGCCCCACTGAGGATACTGCTGGTGGCAGACAGTTGTTGCCATATTTGACCAGAGTCCACGTCATCGGGAATGGAGCTACCTGAATCCATCATGTGAGTCTCCAGTGGTACAGCAAAGACATGGACATGGTCTGAATGGGAATGTCAGAATGGGCACATCAGGGTGGTTTGCTGTGACTACACATAAGCCAGCCCCACTGGGGGTAAGGGTAGAATAAAGATGACCTGCAGATCTTTGGGAAACTGTGTCAAAGACAACATGTAACTGAAATGTGTAAAGCTGTGGGGTTCTTTGGATAATTTGTCTTCACACCTCTCAAGTTCTGTTATTGGGGTTTTTTAAATTGTTATTTTTGATTTGGGGGGGGGGGGGGGGTGGAATTAAATCCGTAGTGTAACCTTATCCAGTAGTCTGAAATTCATCTTATTTGTATGTAGAATAAGGGAGAAATTGTGTTTGCATTATAGTCCCCTCCCAAAAAAAACCCATTCACCTCTGCTTTCATTGTAAGTGGAATGTCAACATTTATCTGTATAAAGCAAACTGTGATCTGTCTACGGAGAGAGAAGGAAGACAGTTATCAAATATGTCTTAGATATATGCACATATTCATACACACACAGACACACATGCCCAGCAATTGTTATTTTTCAAATGAGCAATTCAGATGGTGTACCAGAGGAAAAAAATAATTGAAAGAAAAAACTCTATTAATTGGAATTTTTTTTGATAGTCCTATAAAGAAATAAATATATAAATAAACCATCACTCAATATTTTATTTTAATGTTTAACATAAGTGAGAGGTCTGTTGCTAATCTTTTTCTGGTTTGGAATGTGACTGTTACTGCGTTTTGTAATTCTTTACAGAGCTGATGTACACAGTTGAGCTTGCTGGTGGGCTTGGTGCTATTCTGCTGCTGCTTGTTTGTTTAGTGACTATCTACAAGTGTTACAAGATAGAGATTATGCTCTTCTACAGGAATCATTTTGGAGCTGAAGAACTAGACGGAGGTAAGGCAGCTTCTTAGCACATTTCCTACTTTCTACGTATGCCTGTCTTTTATTTCTCTCCATCAAGGTCCAAATTTCATTTCAGTTCAAGATACGTTAACAACTGCAGTTTTTACTTCTCACTGCATTAGGCACTGGCATGAACATGCATTCCTCATACGGCACATTAGCAGCGGTGATTGTTGGGCTGATGTACATGCTGCTCTCTGGAGCTCCAGAAGACACCCGTGTCTCTTAGATTTTTTATTCCTGACACTGAATGTAAATTACCAACATTGATGCGTTAAAGATTTTCACTTTCTGTCAGTACTGAAAGCCGGCTTCACTTCCCCATGAGCTAGGGAGTGTCTTCCCTAATTGTATTCGCCAAATAGGTAGAAGTTGAAGTGAATCTCAATTTACTGCTTGCTTAAACAGATCAGTTTCAATAAAGTGTACCGAGTGTTTGGGAACGTAACCAGCAGTTCATTTTCTTGAGCTCATTTACTTAATCACTGAGATAGTGGCTAGTGGTCATTAAAGTTGTTCTGCAATTTGGGGATAGTCAGCCTAAACAAAAGTAATCTACAATGTATGTATTTCTTATGTCAAATGTGTACATGCATTTCCTTTTCTTCTCTTTTTAAGCATGGAAGAAAAAGGTCTTCTTTGCCTCTAGCCCTACTAACCAAAACTGCTGTTGAACAGCAAACTGGGTTGAGCTGCAGGCTCTGATTAATTAGGTTTGGTTTCTTGGGTCAGAGTTCCTGCTCATTTATGCTACCACTACGTCTTTGGTGACAGGACTTTCTTTTTTACTGAAATACTAATAAAAGTTATTTTACAGTTCAAGGTAATAGCCTGTGGGCAGAAGACTCTGTGACATATTAAAATAAGTATGTACAAGCAATAAACAAGCAGGGACCAAATCTGTCACTGATAAGGGTGAAGAACACAGAAGAATTAGAGGTCCTTATATAAGGGAAAGACTTCCATAATAAGATCACTAGGGAATGACCCACTTCTACCTCCCATCTGAAAATACACAAGGATTCAAAATAGAAAATGCTAGGAACAACAAGCCCAAGAACATTAGAACATTTTGTATCCTTCTACAGGATTTACAAGAAGGATGTATTAATATAGCAGCTCAGTGGGGGGAAAAATCAGGTTATTCTACTTATTTTACAGAGGAGGAAACTGAGGCCCAGAGGGACTGTGACTCATGGAGGATTTTGGAAGATGCCTTTTTTTTTTCAGGAGCTGAGATCCTCTCTTCTCCACAAAGCAGCCTGCAATTTAAATGGGTTACTTGCATGAATTGTGTGAATTTAATGAAAGACCGTATTATGCAGAAATAGTTTAATTAATAATTGTTTAAATAGATACAATTTAATGTTTTGTTTCTCAGTATCAGTATTTCTTACTTTTACACTTGTCATTTATTGTTATCTCAAATAGTTCCAATTCATTTGCAGACTTACTCTACCAGGTGTTACACGCTTGCCTCTCCCTCCTCCCATCCCAAGCATTGGTCACCTGGGAACAACAATACTTTAGTCACACGTTCTAAACAACAAAAAAGTGACCTCTGAAAGATACTGTTCTGGGATTCAAAAGGAGGAAAACCAATATCCATTCAGTTTATTCTTCTGAGCAAAGATCATTGTTAAAGAAGATAAAGCATGGATTCTCCTTAGATGATCAATGCAAACACTGGTAGCTTGGGTGCTTAACTGCAGTAATATAAGAAGAAAAATACTAATTGCAGATTCCTAATGGAAACCTGTGGCTTCCCCTCTATTCAATATACTGGCAACATGGGTAAAACCCATTGTGCCAATGAAGTTGCTGCAGCTGGACTTCTTCCTCTTTTTCACTTACACTCCTAGAAAAGCAAGACGACAGAGAGAAAATGCCCCACAGAAGACCAAGCCACAGATCATGCAGAAATAAACTGTAGACATGCATTCAGACCCTTTCCTTCAGCTTAGTTTGTTACTGAAAGACACAAAATGCTGAACTCTCAAATCTCCTTCTAACAGCATCTCCTGCAGTGCAACAGCAGAGCACCCACATGCTATACATAATTTACACCATGTTCTGTCATACTTTGGGACAGCATGTAGATAAGCAACCATCAAAATATCACAGGCTCTTTTTGTGTGCACTATATTGTACCCAGAGAGGATTTGAAACACTTTAAAAGTGAGGTCTAATTAAAATTTTCAGTTGAAAATCTCTTTTAAAATGCAACGCTTCATTTCTTCCCTGATCAGAGAATAAGCCCTTCAGCATGTCAAATCTCATTGCAATTTCTCTTTCCTTTCCAAGCCTTAGACACATCAGTTTTTCTCAGGCTAACATTCGCATTTCTGTGGGAGGCATGAGTAAATTGTGAGAAATGTTTGAAAACAAAGTATTTAACCCTTACAGCTAATGCAACTTCATTTATTGCTTTCTGTAGGGGTACTGCAGGTTAAGCAAGTGATCACAGTTGCTGATTCCTTATTTCTCTAACGTGCAGCTTTGAATTTCCCATCTCCTCTCTCATCTTGGGGACTAGACTCTCCTGTGTTCTGTCTCCTTCAAACACTTTAGCTTAGTCTCACCTTTATTGTCTCCTCAGAATGGGCACTGAAGCCCCCTTTTTGTGTTCATGGTTAGTTCCCTGCCTTTCCTACTAAATTGGAACATAATCAAATCCAGCTCACGTTTTGCTGCTTTTCCTTCTGCTCTGTGCCCATGCTTTTTGGCTCCCTGGGAGCTGACTCGGCGCCAGGGCATGCATGACAGACACCATGATGTGTCCTTTGGTGTGTAGCAATGCTACATGCTGGTGTTTAGACGGGGAAGTACCTGGGAACCTCCCACGGATCCCTCTGTGAGCTGGAGTACAGGGGCAAGAAAAACACTTTGACCCTTGGCAAAGAAATAGCTTTCCCACCTTAAGGTGTTTGGCATGACCTTGCAATACAGAGGTATAACTCACCCCTACCAGTTTGGTGGTCAGAAACTCGCAAATCTATTTAAATGGAGAATTTCAGTTCAAGATCTCCCCACATACATGATGAAGGTGATACCTTGAAGTGGTATGGAAACAAAGAAATGTCCAGTATTATTCTGAAAACAAAAACATTTTCAGAAATAGATCCTTCACTGGGAACTTCTGAGTGCTGATCATCATTAAATGTCAGGCAACCTTTTTAGGTTTGCAGCTCTAAACTTAAAAGCTTATTTTTAAAAGCCTTGTCCATAAAGTGCACTCTAAGGACTAACACATTATTAGTGAAAGCCACTTTTAGCAGTGATGATTTCTTCTGTTTTGCTGTACATTGAGCTCCAACACAAGAGATTTTATAGCACGTTAAATCTCTGAGGAGTGTTTTAGCAGTTACTGTTTCTGAATTTTGATTTTCCAAGGATCTTCTCTTGCTGCCTTTCCCAGTTTTGACACGACTTGATGAGCAAAGTGTCGTACTTTAACTAACAAAGAAGGGTAAAAATGCTTGTAAACATTTACAAATACCTGCAATCAACACATGCCCTGACTCTTTCTACCATGCACTCTGTGACCTTAAAAGGCCATTTTTATCAGAAGAGATATTACCACTGTATAGAGATCTGCTCTTTGTCTACACACAAGCTGACTTCCAGATTCCCTGAAATCTATGGCAATTTCCCCAGGGTTTCACCTGGGACAACTTTCTCCTTTGTGATACTGCTCCCACTCATCAAATTCTGCAAGGATCAGTCCCCAGGCATGACAGCCACAGCAGACACAGGAAGGGTGCAGAGGGGAGTCAGATCACTTCTCCAGGCAGCACCATTTATGATGGTGCCTTAAATAGGCCAGAAAGCTCAAAGTCTCTAAAACAGCTATGTTCAACCAGTCACCATCAACAGCTATTTTCTTGCCATTTTGTGAACTGAGAGTTTCCTGTGGACGTGCAGATGTCTACATGCCAGCTTTAAGGTATACTAAGGATAAATCCAGAAGACTACGGATGGACATGGTCAGATAGGCAAAATTACTCAAAATTGTTAACTTATATATGTGTAATCTTACTCCAGATTTCAGTTTCAGAAAAAAGAGCATATGGTACAGTTAGCAATAGTGTCTGCAGGCACCAGCACCTACCATCACCTGAATACATATAAAACTTTTCATATGAAAGATTTAATAGGCAAGGGGTGAACATTATCCTAAAAAAAAAAAAAAAAAAAGAAATTTTGCATTGAAGGTGGCATTAAAACTGATAAAAATAAAAAAGTAGCAGTTAAAGTCTGAACAAATGTGCTGTATATAGTTTTCTAATGAAATTTACATAAATATCCTTTCTCACAGCTAGTCTGACAAGAAGTCAGGCTTTAGGCTCAAGAACACAAAACAACCCTGTAGCCAACTGATATCTAGAAAGTGAGAGCTTTGCTTAGCAGCTGATACGTTGACATTCACAATCACCCTTGGTGCCTTTAGGTCCCATCAGCTGTTCCCACCATGTTGGACTGGAGCTCTGTGTGGTGTCCTGATGTTATTCTCAGCTCTCCTTGCAAAAGCAACCTTGGTGATTGAGGGAAGACACAGCCTCTGTGCATCTGGGGTGCAGGCAGGGAAGTCACCTGGAAGCTGGGGCTGGGGAGTTCCTTGGAGTTTCACTTTCTGTTCTGCAAGTTGCTGCTTTCAACCCCCTACCCATTGCTGAAATAAAACAGGGTGCTCCTAAAGTGATTAAAAGGTGCTGAGCTCTCTAAATTCAGGACATATTGTTTGGATGTGGTACATGACACCTACAGTGGCAGTTTGTTGGCTGTGCTAGTTACACTTTTCTTAAGAGGTGAGTTTCTACTGCGTGCTGAGGGGAAGCAACTCAGTGTTCAAATTAGGAGACTGATAAAACAGATTCTGCCTTGAAGTCTCTGTTGCACCTGGAAGTAATCATAAAATTTGACCTTACTGTTATTTAGCTGCACAAGACTAGCAGGGTTCATGGACATACTTACGTGATTGCCCAGATAATATCTTATTAAATGTACAAGAAAAGAACAGGTAAGAAATGATTCTTAGTGGTTTCCTGGGTTTCATCCCAGTAAACCTCTTTATGCAGCACGCAGAGGCAATGCTTTGAGATTCTTAAAGTTTCAGTGTGACTTAGTTGCTAAATATCAAATGTAACTTTTACCAATGGTTTAGGCACCACCAAAGCACATGTTAATGATTATGCTATGCAAATATAGCTAGACTGAAATTACTGCTGAAGTGAGTGGCTTTGCAATTACAGAACCTTCCCTGGGGACCTATAGAATAAGTGCAACAGTAGCCTCAGCACTGCTTATGTATTCTTATTGGATATTGGCAAATTGTGGCAATAAGAAATCCTGCTCTATGAATATCAATTTTAAATTCTATTAAAATCATCTTTAGAAAAATGCAGCTTTCATCCTTCTAAATATTACTGGTTACAGAAGGGGATTTTCCTCTTACTTACTTACAATTTTATTGTCGGTGAACTGCTTTTCTTAACTCTTCTTGTTTATGTCATTTATTTACATCTGAAGTGCAATTCAAACAATAATATCTCAATTTATGTCTCCAATGAATGTGGGATTTTCTACATTGTGTCCTTGAAACTTACTGATTCAAAGAAAAAAATCCTGCTTTTTTCTGTCTTCTTTATAATAACATATCTAAAGTACATGTGTAATATATATAAAATAAAGTAACAACGTCACCAGGAACATCTTTAGATTCCAAACTGAAAGATTGTTAGAAAGTCCAGATGTAAAGTAGAAAAGGAAAGACTGCCATATATAAATGAATGAAGGCTGAGATATCTCCTGTTCCTCAAACAGCAGCTCTGTCAAATGGTTCTAAGCTTTGAAGCTTTTTATTAAAGAAACATGCAGACTGCATGTATCTACAATACACATTGCAGATTTCCAAGGTAGGTGAGATGAATGCGATATATTGGCATCTGATTTCAAGAATCTTTGATTGAAAGCCTGTTTCCAAACCTTCTCCCTTGAGTTTTGTTTACATGTATAATGATTTACTTAACTTTTTGTCACTTTTGTGACACCAGGTCAGTCTTAGATCCTGTTTTCAAAATACTTAACACAATGATAAGATGCAAATGCTCTCACTGAGTACAACAAAAAGAATATACATAAAATTAAGCATGCATTTTACACAGGTAACTGTTTGTTTTGTTGGATTGGGACCATAGTAAGAACATCACTTCTTAGCACTTTCTATTTTAAGAAATTTCGTGTGTATATAAAAAATTATATTCTTCTATTTTCAGTCTACATGACAGTCATTATTAGTGACTCTTCCTACTTTCTTTTTTTTTTATATAGTAGCTAGTTTCTTCTAGTCTTTCATAGATAGCTACTATGCTATGCTATGTTTCCACCTAAGTAGTTACCTTTAAGTCTTTCAATATCTACTAATAATATGTTTTTTCTTAGTTTGATGTCTGACCTGCAAATACTTCATAGCAACCTAGAGAATAAGTTCCATCAGCATCTTTCGACTTTCATAATTTTTTTTAATATTCTAAAACTCCTATAAGGACTTCTGAGTTTTCGTATCTGTCAACAGCAACTTCAAAGATTAATGTTTTCATCAGTATTTTATATTGAAAGTAGAATGTCTTCCGTAGTAGTAATGAATTTAAACTTTCATGTTAATGAGAATAACTATGAAACATTTGAGATGTTCTCTTCATTTAGTTAGGAATACAAAATCAGACTAAGAAAAAATACTAACTTTAATAGTAGGTTACTCATTTTAAACAAGTAATATTATATCTTATGTATCTATCAATGACAAATTTTAGCTGTAATTATAGAAAACCAGGGAAAACATAACTTAGGGATATAATTTATGTCACACTTGAAATCATGCCATTGCATTATTTTTTTGGCTGCATTTTTATCTGCCAGGAATCACTCCTAAGTTTCAAAAAATGTCAAATGCAGCATTGATATCCTGGGGTTATAATGAATGTTCTTATAAATCTACTTTAAAATTAGGGGTTTTTTTTTCATGTTCTTTAGACTTCTAAAATTCAACATTGCTTAATGGAATTAAAAAAAAGGGAAAATAAATGCATGTTCATTGCTTCAGTATTTTTATAAATAGGCCTATTGAGGACAAAGGATTTTTATATTTCTGGTCTATGGTGTGCTGAGAATACTCCAGAAACTATTTAGAGTTAATTTACATTTAGTTAACCTCTTCCCCATTGTTGCATTTACAAAACCTCCCTCCAATTCACCGTTACACACTCTGAAAAAGGATTTGAACTATCATTAGGAATGCTACACTTAACAAATACTTTTCCATGTGAAAAGCTTGCATTGGTAGTTCTTAATTTTTATTAATATTAAAAGGGCTTGACATTTAAAAATAAAAGAAAATGTTGAGGTAAGCTTCATAAGCAACAGTAAATAGTGTAAAGGAAAGGATAAGTATTTTGAAAGACCTAAGATTTAGACATTTTACTCAAGCATTTAATTACATTTTTCATTACATTAAGGGTGAGGAACACTACTGCAATATGTACATTAAATGTGGCCCCACAAATGAAACAAATACAGAATATGAAATGCCATAGTCATGATATTGAAGCAACTACAGTCTCTGGGAAATTTTGAAAGTCTAGTACTTTGCAACCTTTCCTCAACATAGCACATTTTATACAGGGGAAAGACTCCTCCATCAGCCAGACTTCAACTCCCTGCAGCACTGAGAGGAGCTGGTCTGCCATTTCTAAAAGAACCCCACTTGAAATCCTGAAACTCCAAGTTAAATCATCACATTGCTCCTAGGCTGCAGTAATAAGTGTCCGAGTCTTTACTAGACTGGCGTGTGCCCTGGGGAAGGAGGGAAATCAGCTGTCCAGGTCCCTGTTGATCTAGGAATGGAAGATCTGCCAAAGCCCGACATGTTGCCAGCTACACCTAGCTGTGGAGCAGCCTGCGAATGGTCAGCTGCCTTCGGTGCCCTGGATGCTCCTGAAGGCGTTGCTAATTACTCTGGAGGATTTCAGGATGCACAGAGGCAAAGGTGAACCCTGGTGTCTAGGTTTTACAGCTTCATTAGAATAAGATTCACTATGAAATGTGACATTGTGGGATTTCTCTTTATTTTGATCTATTAATTTTTCTTGTGCTAAAATGTATTATGCCAGCTGAAAATCACGGTTTGTCATCTTCTTGAACATGATGGATAAGAAAAAACTGACTCTATGAAGGTTGGTTTTTTTAAAATTTTTAATTTTTCATCCATATATATCCTACTTCTGTCTCCCGTTAGCTGAAGTGTCTGGGATGTTTAAGGTTTAATAAACCCTCAAAGACCCAGGTTTCTTGGGGTGCAACATGGAAAACATTAGTGAACTTGTGCATCTGTAATACAAATGCAGAGTTGAATCTGTTTACTGGTCCCTGTAGAAGAGGAAGTTTTATCTGTCCTTCTGTAGGCACCAGCTTACCATTTCTTCATGTGTAGCTGTTATAAAAGCATGCATACAGATGAGTTTTAGACGTCTGATAGCAATTTACTTACCCAAAGATCCCATTTGCATGTGACAAAGTAGATGCATATAGACTCTGGGTTTCATTTTATGCTTACATTGAGCCTTCAAGTGACTGCTGCTGAGCACATCCTTGGAATAACAAGCAGCACTTGCAACTTCATCCCCTAGAAGTTTATAGCATTTCTGCTGGATTAACACTGTGGAAAGTTACAGGGAATATGATCATATGGTCTATGTTTGGATGAGTACCGAAAGGAATGGACAGCATTAAAGAATGAATGTTGCAATGATACAACAGCTCTTTTCGCTAAAATCCTGGGCCACTAAATGAAGTAATGCTTCTGTGTGTTATTAATTAAGCTGTTATTTCACCCTCAGTGTTCACCTGTAAGATTGATCCAAACAATCTTGTCAGACCTGTGGCTGAGAACAGCTCCATGGCCATTTCTCAGTGTCCTCACTTTCAACCCCATAGAATGGTTGAAACGATATGGCTAAATTTATACTTCAGTCTATTTTAACCAGCATCTTGCAGTACCGGTAGTTTAGAGCAGACTGAAACGTTTGTGAATTGAATCCATCATACCTTGAGCATGCCACGTATTTGACCCCATTGTGATAAACTAATCAAGAGCTTCCACATGCTGTCATGGTTGTCTACAGTACAATAACAAAGATTTTCTTTGCATCAAGTCTGTTTGAATTTGGCCATGACAGATCTGCTTTGGGTTTTGTTTCAATATTTTCAATTAATGGATACAACAAAACTTCACAGAAATGCAGACTGTGATGTGAAGAGCTCCATCCTAGTTGTATACTACCTAAAGGCAGCAGAAAGCAACTACAAACCACACAACTGGAGAGGATTACTTGTCCATTAACAAAGAATGGGAAGAGGAAACTTATTACAATAAAATGTTTCAAAGTATTGGTGTTGAATGTTATTGTATGTCACACTCAAGTGTGTTCACCTAATTAAAAGATAGCCATTACATAGTAAAGCTCTGCAACATACCTGGAAGCAATACAAGATGACTTATTCTGGTGTGTTTCTAAAAAAAAAGAAGCCTGAAATGGTTAAGGAATAAGCATGCTTTCAGGTACAAAAATGTATGTAGATAATTGCTTTTAATCTCCATGGGAAATGAAAAAAGTTTTAGATTAGGTGATCTACGTCCTGCCTTTGGTTATTAGGAGGTATTTTTCTTCCTAAGTGTGGGAGGAAACAGGTAGTGAGTAACTATATTCCAGTTTATTGCTAATGTATAGCAGCCTGACAAAAACAAATCTTTGAAATGGCATAATCTATATATAAAGCCAAAGTGCAAGCAACAATCATCAATCACATTTTCATTCTGAGGGTGCTTGAATAGAAGACTTAATTGTTTGCTGATGAAGGGAAATGAAGAAATTCTCATTTTAAAGAAAAGTTTCATTTGCCACCAGCTTTGTTTTGAAATTGGATTTTTGCCTCTATTTTTCTGACACTGAACAGTAGATCCAGTCGGTATCTGAACTTATTACATAGCCAAATCTGTAATTATCATACTGCATAATAATATAAATAGCAATATCAAGTCCTTTACAACTTGATTTCTGATTAGGAGCAAATCAGGAATTTTCTGGTGAAGTGTTTATTTCTTGGAAGAGGCAGATGTGCTGACACCAAATATTTTCATGAGTAAAATATCTGTTCCAGTGAATGGTCAAGAAAACAAAAATCTGTGATAGAACTCCTGCATGCTTGCTGGGAGTCTGGGGACTCCTGAAATGTGTTGCTTAATGGAAGGCTTACATGGAAAACAGCCTGAGAGCAAAGGGCTTGAGAGCAGTACTGAGAGCCTCCTGCTTCTGTGTGACATGGCCAAGAGACTGGCAAGATGCGAGCCCCAGCTCTCAGAGTCTGACTCAGCTGTAAGATCTGGATGTCTGCAGGCTCCCATCTCTCCCACTCAGTCCACTGGGACAGCATGTTAGAAAACATGAATTATGATCAGAAATGTTCTTTAACATGTAGGCATCACTCCCACCCATTACAAGCAGGAGTAGGTGGGACCATTTAACTGGAAGAACCACATGCAGAGATATTATCTACTGTGTGTTTAAATACTTTCCTGGAGATGGACAATTTCAACAGTTTTATGAGTTCTCCCATTATGCATTAGAACTGAAATTCTACTTTTTTTGACTACCCATAACAATTAGAGAAAATAGCAAATAATGCCATTGCTCTTTGATCACATCACAGAAAAGATAGCTTCTGACAGGTGTGTAGCTGTCTGCCTGCTGTAGTTCTTAAAATGTTTCACAGGGTTGGCAATGTAACCCAAATAATTTTAATTAACTAAAAGCAGCCTAATACATAAATATCTCAGAAGTAAAACAAAGGCATATGTGATCATCCCCTGTGTATCCCAGGCTTTTCACATTTTGCAAATTGTATGCTCCTGCCAGTATGTCAGCTCATCAGATAACAAAATTACCACATAAGGTAATTCTGTTGTAAACTGAATTTTTTACTTTTCATCAAACAAAGTTAAAAAAACCTGACAGCTGGAGAGTATAATAGCTCAGGGAAGCCACTGTGCTAAAGTATCTAACAGTTTCCCAAACCAGACTACATATCTTGCAGGATTGGGGTTTGAATAAATTCATGATTGCCTGAACCCATCTGTGTAGACATACCCTAGATCCTGGCCATTCTTTGCCCTTCAAATGCTGTTAAAACTAGGCAACTAGGATAGAAAGAAATGTTCCCTGCAACACAGGATAATGCAGTTGTAGTCAGTGGAAATGCTGGAGCCTCCATGGTATGAAAAATGTATATTTCAAATAAATAAATCGTTGTGGTATTTACATATGCAAGAAAACAGTAGCATAGCATGAATAATTTTCCTTCTAAGAAAAAATGTGCAAACCATCTTCACAGACAATACCCTGAGCCTTTAAAACAGTTGGAACACTGCATTACTTATTAGGAATCCCTTTGAGAAATGATACATTCTCCTCTTTACTCAAACACTTTTAACAGAGCAACACTGCTCTCAAGCATGTACTATGGTTACGATCATTACTAAGGTGACAACAGGAAATGGCATTAACGCATCACCATTGTTTCGGTTGTTGCATTTTCCCCATATCTCTATTGACATTTCTGTGTTTTAACTTGGTTGCTGGGTTGACACTGGCCTACTGTAGAAACAAAACCCTGGTATGTAATCTCCTTTTACCTCATACTTGATCCATTCAGTGTTATTTCAAGGCACTGTCGAAGGCATTACGCGCTTGTCTATTGTTAAGGATCATGGTTTCACAAATACTCCAAAGGAAAATAATGGAAAGAGTGAAACATCAAAATCAGTGTTCCTTTTTTTTCTTCTTCTTCTTTTTCTTTTTGTTTGTTGTTTTGTTTTTTTTCTGTGACTATAACAGTCCAATAGATAATATCACACAGCAAGTGTGCAGGAGAGAGAATGAGCACATGGTCATTTCATGGGTTTGGAAAGTTTGAAAGTATTATGAAATTGAAAAAAATTACGGTTTTACCATTTTAATTTTGACATCTGCAAACATTAATGAGCATAGTATGTATGGTTCCTCAGAAGGAAAAGTAGACTTCAAGATTAACACCGCCTCATTAATTTCATTCATAGACTGCACCCATCCTGCATTTGGCAGGCTTTTCCAAATAATACTACCAGAGTACAAAAATATGTAAAATGAGGAAAGGAGTGGTTCAGTAAATAACTGAAGTCACCATTGGCTGAATATAATGTTACTTATGACACACAGTCAAGTGTTCTATCAGGTCTCTATTACAAGCAATTGATATTCTCTATAGCCTGTGCATAGTGTTGTCAAGAGAGTTAGAAGGATGTTAACATTTCATTACTCATGTCATTGATTTTTTTCTGCTTTCTTCACAACAAAAGTCAAAACGTGACCTCTTATTCCACTGAATTAGTTCCAGAGCACTTGGCATTATTGACCTTCTAATGAAAATTAATGATGGCTCTTTTGATTCAGTCTTTCAAGTAGGCACACCAAGCACATTTAAGAAACAGACACTTTTATTTCTCACATGGAAATGAAATAACGCACTGTTAAGTAATGAAATGTACATTAATGAAACATTAAATTTGTAAATTTAAGCACACAGAATTCAAACTATTTAAACTTCATTATAAGGAGCTGATGCTGCAAAGATTTAAGCTTGGCAATAATTTCAGACCTGGAAAGCCAATGAGTTTTACAAGTGAAGCTACACATATGCTTAGAACATTTCAGCCCCAGGCCCTAAATTTATTGTAAAAATCTGTCAATCTACTAACGTTAGGTTAGGTATTTCCATACTTTTCTTTTCCCTTTTAAAGCCAGAGAAGAATCCAAATTCTTTTCAGTGATTTTTTTCTTTTGTGCTCACAAGCTGTCACCCCACAGTTGAGTGGATTTCCTTCACATGGAGCCTTACACAAATGTTTATGAACAAACTGACTTCAGCCTAGGGATATGGATCCCTTCTCCCTTGCACCTGTGTAAACAAGGATTGCCTCTACCAGGTGAAACAGGAAAGGTGAATGAATTCGTACCTGGAGACTCATTGAAAGTTTGCCATTTTATCTAAACAATTTCCTATCCTGGGGAATTGTCCCAAACATAATTCCTGAGGAATTATCTAGGAAATCTGCAAGAATAATGAATTAACAATTTCTTCCTCTCTTTCCTCAGACAACAAAGACTATGATGCATATCTATCTTATACCAAAGTGGACCCTGACCAGTGGAATCAAGAAACTGGAGAAGAAGAAAGGTTTGCTCTTGAGATCCTACCAGATATGCTTGAAAAGCATTATGGATACAAGTTGTTCATACCAGACAGAGATTTGATTCCCACAGGAAGTAAGTCTTTATGCGTGTGTGATTCCTAAACAACAAATGCAGTGATTGCAATGATGGTTTTAGTATCATTTCTATACCTACTTCTTCAGAATGTCACCTTTCCTCTCTTCTCTTAGAGAATGGTGAAGATAAGCCAAACATACGTAATGTGTATTTCCCAGATAAGAGGATTATGTTTTGGTAATTGTATTATATTGATTGAAGGTGAGAGTGGAAAAAGGGCATAAGTAAGAAGTGCGCAGTAGTAAAGGAAATGAATGAGGCTCACATTTTTTCACAGATCTTTTGATAGCTTGTGTATCCAGGAATGAATACAGACGTCTTTGTTTTCTGTTACTTAGGGTTTGCCTGGAAAGATATCCATGATTCTAAGTATTCACTACAGAAATTCAGACAGGAAAGAAAAAGTTATGTTTGGACTAAGGCAAGGGTCGAGTAATACCATCTACAGAAGAGCCAAGTAGTGAATTTTGTTGGTGTCCGCTGCAGATGAATGTGTAGTGGAGGTACAGTGCAGTGGGTCATTCTGAGAGACTTAAAATTAAAATTGATTCCAGATGGTGCTAGTAGATAATTTTTATGTTTCTTCACACATTCCAACCTACATACACTAATTTTTTGTAAGTTCCTGTAGTATTCTTCATAACTTCAATGTAACCTTATAGACAGCTGCTAAGATCAATCTCTTTTCCTAAAGATCAGAAAGGTTGCTTGGTACAGCCAGAGTACAACATTGAGCAATTGCATGGATATTTTTAAAATCTACAGCAAACTAAACAGGAATATGCAGGAGACAGCACTTTTTTTGTGAATGTGTGTGTGGGGGCATGAAAGGTAAGGAAGAATCTGACCCTATAGTACACCTTAGAATATCATTTACCTTTGAGACTGAGGCCCTAAAGCACATAGTTGCTGCTCTGTTGCCTACCTGGGTGACTTCGCCTTTTTAAAGAAAAAAATGGTGATGGACATAGTTGTTGCAATAAAGATGCAAATCCTGATACAAAACCACAGCTCATAGACACTCACAATCCACAGCACAAGGGGAAATAGGTGTTTTGCAGGATCACAGAATGGCTGCGCTTGGAAAGGACCTCTGGAGGTCATCTTGTTCAACTCAAGCAGGGCCACCTAGAGCAGGTTGCCCAGGACCATGTCTTGGCAAGTAAACCTGGAATGTTTGCCAGTGATGTTTATGCATATTTCAGTGAGATCTTCTGTGAGCAGGGATTTGCCTTTGTGGTTTCTCCCCAGTCTATGGGAGCAGAGTGTTTTCTTAGACTGATTTTTGAGCAATTGTCTTATTTTGTAGCCTACATTGAAGACGTGGCAAGATGTGTAGACCAAAGCAAGCGACTGATCATCGTTATGACTCCAAATTATGTAGTAAGAAGAGGCTGGAGCATCTTTGAACTGGAAACAAGACTTCGAAACATGTTAGTCACAGGCGAAATCAAAGTGATACTGATTGAATGCAGTGAACTACGAGGAGTTATGAACTACCAGGAGGTCGAGGCCCTGAAACATACTATCAAGCTACTCACTGTCATTAAGTGGCACGGACCAAAATGCAACAAGTTGAATTCCAAGTTCTGGAAACGTTTACAGTACGAAATGCCTTTTAAGAGGATTGAACCCATCACACACGAGCAGGTTTTAGATGTCAGTGAGCAGGGGCCCTTTGGGGAACTGCAGACAGTCTCCGCAATTTCCATGGCTGCTGCCACCTCCACTGCTCTTGCCACAGCCCATCCAGACCTGCGGTCCACCTTTCATAACACATATCATTCACAGATGCGCCAGAAACACTATTATCGAAGCTATGAATACGATGTACCTCCTACCGGCACCCTGCCGCTTACCTCAATAGGTAACCAGCATACCTACTGCAACATCCCTATGACACTTATAAACGGGCAGCGGCCACAGACAAAAACTAACAGGGAGCAGAATCCGGAAGAGGCTCACACAAACAGTGCGATACTGCCCCTCTTGCCACGGGAGACCAGTATATCAAGTGTCATTTGGTGACCGAAATGCAAGGGGCCGTCAACCCCCTGGAGTAGGAGCTGAGCTTGCAGTCCCGTGCCTGGAACTACATCCTCGACTGCTGCTGTTAAACATGCATTACAATCGATAACATACGAGGAAAAACAGGGTCTTGTACATATGTTTTTTGCAATTTCTTTGTAGCATCAGTCTTCCTGTTTTACCCATGTCTCTTCCCATTCACATTTTCGACTTTGTTTTATATGTCATTGGAATTTGTATATTTACATTTTTTTAAATGAAGAGACTGCTGTATAGATAGGAAACTTTTTTGCTTCATTAGTATAGTTTTAGACTTTTTGTTTGTTTGTTTTTAACCTCTTTTGGGAATGCTTGGACAAAGCTATGTTGATATCAGAAGCACCATCCATTTTGTTGGCCTGCCTAGCCTGATTCCTGAGGGCCATGCCTGCTTCAGTACACTTGTTTTGGAGAATATTTCTTCTTAGAAGGACCCCATCCCTCACTGAGAACTCCACTTTCATTTCTACTCCCATAATGCGCACTGCTCCGTCCCTGCCCTTACAATGACCCCCATTTGGGGTAACACTACAGTCTGATCATCTAACATGTAACTTGGTAGATACCTGTCAAACAACAGAATATACCCAATCTGTATCGGTTGCTTCACAGTAGTCACTACAGAGTGTATAGAAACTAGAGATGGTTTGGTTTTTGCTTCCTTGGGTTTGGTTTTTTAATTGTTATTTTAAGAATAAGTTGACTGTATCCCTTTTATAAATATAAAAGCAAACCTTATTTTTAACACTTCCTGGAAAAGTATTCATGTGGTTGTGGATTTTGTTTTTAAGTATTTAAATTTTTATTTCCCCCTTTCAAAATCCTGCAAATAAGATCATTTGCAAGTGTCAGGCAAGTAAGACAAGTGAGGCAATAGGCACTGAAGTGCAGAGAATCCTGCTGATATTTACAGTGATGACTTCCAAACCAAAGGGGAATAAAGAAGACAGTACTGTAGATGGTTTGTCACTTTGTATTATAGAAAGTGTTATTTTCTGAAAAGGTAAGAGCAAAACATTATTTTGCTGTGGATTACAGAGTCCCCTTGTATTTTAATGTTCCAAAACCTGTATTTGCTTTAAAATGATATATTCAGGATTAAGAATTCTTCTTTGATTTGGTTTTAGCTTGTAATTATAAGTAAAACTTTATTAATTTCAACATGATTTCAGTAAGAACTCAGGCAGACAAAATACATGAATACCACAAATATAATTGTTTTCAGAATAAATTTTATTTATACAAAATTAGTATTTAAATCAGACCTGAAAGTATTAAAAACAATTTATTCACTTTAATGAATAAATAAATTAGTTTTATTTTTTATGTATGATTCTATCTTTGAGCAGTTGCAAGTAATGCGTCCAGACCATGTCTGTCAGGGAAGAAGGAAAAAAAACCAAAACCACCACCCTGTGTTTACATCCAGACATCTTTAAGACAGATGAAATAAGCATCTTACTTGTACTTAAGTTTTAAATAATGGAAAAGTCCTTTCTGGTTGTAGAAAGAGAGGAGTGATGTGGTAGCTCTACAACGTATTTGGGCCAAGCTCTCTGCTAGTCTTTGCTAGCAGAAGTAGAGGAGCTGGAGTCGAGTTACTGATTGCAGCACACTGTCATATAATCGTGGGTTTGATTTACCCTGGCAGAAATGTAACTGATATCCTGGCAAAAAGACCTTATAGTCTATTTATGTAATTAAATATCTGGAGGTATTTTTATAGTAGCTGAACAATATTGGCCAATATAATGGATCTGTGGCATTTGTTCATCCTGATTGTCACAATGAGAAAAGTACAGCTTATAATATTTTGGTCTTCTTAATGAGAAGTGATGGGTCGAGAATGGGTAAACTGTAGTTTGGGGGATGATTGTGGGAGTAATCCAAAACTGACAGTGTGGGAGGAAATGACTGTGCTCCTGTTGTGAAAGTCAAGAAATCTCAGTATCTGTAATAACAAGCTAATAGAGCTTTGGGATGTGCACTGATTTTTATTTGCTTAAAAATGTTTATTTCTCTGACAATTTACTCAAGTCCTTTTCTACAACCTGTTCTTTATTGTGGTTTCTCCCTCTGGACACGTGCCAAACATCCACAAAATGGAAATGAAGCTGCCAGGCCACATAAAGTTTTAGGAGAGTTTTGCACATTTGGTTATTTTCTGTGTAAGAAAGCTATTATCCACTTTCTCTTACAGACACCTGTCAGGCACTGATGACATTTTCCTTCATTGATCTGGATGCCAAATACCCCGGTGTCCTCTGAACACAATGCATTATTTTTTTCCCCTTTCCCTCCCCTTTACATGCCCAGGGGCAAAGGCTGAGATGTGGAATAAATGTAGGATGTAACTGTCTGACCACAGTCACATTTAGACGATTGGTAGGTGTTTCCTTAGCTATATGGGGAGTATTTTTCTCTTGTCCCATTTTTAGTGTAGATTTAAGCACTTTGAATAGCATGATTCAGGGATTGACAGATACTATTTGATATTCACACTACTTTAAAAAGAGGTTTTCTTATAACGTTTTGTGATAATATTACGCAAAAGAAAAACAAACAAACAAACAAACAAAAAAACCAAACAAACCACAAAACAAAACCTGAAATAAATGGAGAAGCTGTCTATGGCTTTAGAAACATTCCTCCGTAGTATTCCTCCTCTATGAACAGCTCTGTGTGGGGAACAATGAAGGAAACCTGTGTGTTCACGTGCTCTATGTTTGACAAAAGTTCTGTTGGAAAGCAAAATAAAATGAAAAACCAAAACAACAACCAAACCTGTCATTGCCCTAGTGTTTAGGCTTCATCCTTTTTTGGTGAAGGTATTCCAGATTTTGACAATGCAGACTGAAGTGTGCATGCAATAGCCACATATAAGGGTTAGCCATAAGCAAATAGCACTTTATTTTAAAAACTGCACAGTGTGATGATGAGAAAATCTTACTCTGCTTGGTCAATAACTTCGGGTCTGTAGGTGGATTCTATGCACATGAATTATCCAAGTGTGGTGCTTTGTCTTTATAAGGCTGTCTCTAATCAGGGTAGTCCTTGATGTAAAAGACTCTGTTGCACAACCTGTGGAAATTCAGTATACAGGTTCTCCGGGCAGCACATGTAACGAGACAGAAACGGGGGGCATGTATAGTATGCAGCTCATTATTTTGAATACAAAGTGCATTGCTGGGTCTGATTCTGTTCTCAGTTGCAGCAGTATGATTTCAGAGTAAATCTAATAAGTTGAATGAGTGCAAGATTGATGTGTGTGGGAGAAGAAAATTAGAAAAGCAAAGGGAAAAGGAGTTTATATTTGCAGTCTGTGACAAGCTGAAATCTTGGCCGCAAGGAAGGCAGCAGCAAAATGTCTTCTGAATTTTAGTGAGGACCCAGTTCTCACCTGGCAGCCAACAGCGAACACTTTCAAAATTATCTGGTTCAGAGCTAACTACTGTTCGGTTTAGATGCAAACTAGGATTTTTCTATTACTACACAGCTGTGAAAACCATGTGTATGTTGCATAATGGGCGATAATCAGCCTCAGAATAATTGGAAATCTTGTTATACCCGCCTGATTAAAATTCACAAATTTTTACTTGGATATTGTGCATTAATGACACATTTAAATTATAGATAAAACAGTGAGATTTGGGGAAAAGTGGCCTAGTAAACAGACTTCCTCCATTCTTAAATTAAAAAAAAAAAAAAAAAAATAAGAAAATGTCAAGCTAGCAAGCCTAAGGAGGGTTTAATTAAACTCCAAAGAAGAAAAAAAATCACAGCAGTAGAGTAAGCTCAAAAATAGGATAAAGGCCAACGAAGAAGAAAGGTCAAAATATCCACCTGCTCTTTGACCATACTGGGGCTTTTTTTCTTATGCAAAGCTCTGTACTCTGGCTGACCTACATCAAGCAACTGACTTTTTTGGGGGCCCATCCAGACAGAACAGCAACACAAATATGCCCCTGTAAGTCTAATATACTTCTGAATGATTCTGTACTTGTTGATAATCTAGCACAGAGAGCTTTTGGTGTGTCTGCTATTGTTGTGATACAGAGGATGGCAGAAATCTGTCAGCGCTAAAATATCTCCGTAGCAGGCTTATTTTATTATCTGGAGTAACTATATTCCTTCACACCCACCCCTTATCTGATTTGCTGTTATTAGAACAGGGTTTCTTTAAACCATTTCTCAGCTGAGCAAGGCATTAATGTGACAGGCATCAGAAAAAATGTAAGAAATTTCATAACAGTGAGTCTCCTTGTGTAACAAATGCCAGAAGTTCCCTTGCATTTCTTCTGTATAATCACAACTCTTTCACCTCCTAAATAGCCCACTGAGTGAAGGCTGGAGAACACCATTGTGTCTTTCATTGGAGATTCACTAAATTCAGTATGGATACCGAGCTGTCATTTTGTGATGTAATTTTCCCATTGACTGTGGCTATATTCTCCAAGAAGATGTTGGCAGCATTGCACTCCTCCATCAGCCTTGGGCTGATGTTCCAGAACTCAAGAGTTGTTGCCCTGGGGACTGAAACAAATAGGAACGTTTCAGCTATTAAGAGTTTTCCTATGCTTTTTGTTTGTTTAAATTCTGTTTAAGACAGAGTTTGACCTTTATTCTGGACTAATAAACTGTGCAGGTGGGAGGTCAAGAGTCCACAGTCATGAAATACTCAGAGCAAAAATCACAAAGGCAGGCCTGATACCTTATTTGGAAAATGTTTACATTCTGAAGCTGCTCAGATTACTAAAAAATTAGTACATAGAGGTTGAGGGTTGCTGAAGGAAAGTGTTCTGTTTGTTATCACAACCAACCTCATTCCAAAAGTTTATCAGCATTTTTACATTAAATAGCCAATATCCTAGATAATGTAATTTCAGAAACATTCAGTAGTCAACTAAAATATTTTTATTTTGGTGGATTAAGAGTAACATGATTCTCTAGGATCTAAATGTCAAATAAAGTAAATAATCTTTATTTATTACTGAGATTACAGAAAGTATAAACATCTTTTTGCTGGGTCAGTAGCATTAGGAAAGCAATTTGAAACAACTTTTGAGACCTAAGCATTTGATGGAGATATTCTTGATATTTTTAATAAGGACATCTCTCTCAACCCCAAAGGCATGACAGAAGGAACACATAAAATATTCCAAAAAGAAAATGGATAATGCTTTTTAACCTTCTCCTTCTCTGTTTATTGAATATTAACTCTCTCTCTGCCCCTCTCAAAAATACAAAATCATCCAGAAAAAATGAATACCTACTGAGCCGACGCTCAAACACATTTGGTGGTGGATAAAGAAGTGCAAGCCAGCATGAGGGGCTGCATCACATGGCTGAGAGTGAGAAGCTCTACAGTGGGGAGACCATGTGTGCCTGTGCAGGGAGAGGGAGAGCACAGGGCCCTTTGGCCATCATGTTTAGTTACTCCTATGTCAGGTGGGTGCAGCAGGAACGGTGGGCTCTGTACACCACCACTATTCGACCTGCTACAGGCAACACACAGAGAAGGTGGGGAGTAAGCCTTGATGTTAGTGACAGTACACGAGTGGCATCAGCTAGCTGAGCACAGATAATCTTGCAAAGCAGCCAGAAGAGTAGAAACAGCTGGCAGTGCTCCCCATTTGCTCAGCGTGCAAGGTAAATGATAGCAGTGAGCAAAGAAAGAGGTTAGGTTACTGTGTTAGTGTGCAATCCACGAAACAGCAAATACAGGAAATAATTGACATCTCAATCAGCCAGCACTGCACCTCCGCTCCCTCACAGCAACTTCTATCCCATCCCATCCCATCCCATCCCATCCCATCCCATCCCATCCCAACCTGTCCTGCCCCATACCATCCTTTCCCACTCCATCCTCTCTTCTCCATTTACCCTGCAGGCTGTATTAAAAGTACAAGCACTCGAAGCTTGCTGTGAGCCTTCAGGTTGGGGTACATGTGAAAACTCCTTGCAGAGGTGTTTAGAGTGAGTAGATGTCTTCTCTCCTGAGAAGAGACTTAGAGGAGCAAAGCTTTGATTCATAAAATATTTTTATTTTGTTCTCAGTTTGCACACCATTTTTTACTTCCCTGTAGAGTGCTCATGCAAAGCAACATCCTGATGCTCTCCTGAACCTTCTGTGAAGTAAGAAGAAAATCTTAAAAAGTTCAGTCATGGGTTCAAAATATTTTAACCCATGAATCTGCCAGTAAACTGCAGGGTTTACATACCCAGTTGAAAATCCAAAATAAACAAAAAAAAGACAGAATAGTAATGCACTTACTAAACCCTATTTAATTCTAGTTTTAAGTTTGTTGGGGTTTTTTGGTGTGGAGTTTTTTTTTTATAGAATGTTGTTTTTTCTTGCTGTTGTAAATTATCTTTCCATACTTTGCATGACAGGTAAATTATGGAGAGATTGTATTTGTTTTTTTTAGAAAGTCCCATTCTTCATTGTAAGTTTAAAATACAAGCAGCAATGAATTTACAGACTTAAAAAGAACTGTCGGAGTTAAAATTCTCTGGTGAACAGCTCACTGCAGCCCTAATTAAGTTCTTAGGGACATTTCAGTAGAAAATTGAAACAATTAGTATTATACGTGTACCTTCCGCAGCACATTACAACACTGTACATTTATCTTCTTAAAACCCAGGCAACGTCAAATGGAACAAGTATATAAATACAAAGCAGAGAGGAAAGCAGTGACACAACTGTCTCTCCATCTATCTTAGCAAAATCGTTTAATGACATTAGGCTCCTTCTTCAAGATCACTAACCTATGCCTACCTCAGCAAAACATATAAATCTGCAAAATGTGCAGATATCTGGGAAAAAAATTATTGCAATAAGCACTCTCCAGTCTTAGTTACATCACAAAAAGCACTTTATACGTTTTTATGCCTATGCATAAGTATTTTAACTTGTGACCATTTAATCATAGAACAGTACAACAAAATGAAGTAGCACTCATAAAAATTCAAGAAAGTCCCAAAAAGCTAGGTTTGTTCACAGGGCAATATTTACCATGTGCTGAAAGATGACAAACTTGTTACCAGGACACTGCTAGGTGGCACAGATACATAGCTAGGGGTGACACGGTGGTGGGAGAAGTCAAATGAAGATGTTTCCTGGTCATATCACGACCAGGTAGGTAGCATGGGACTACCACCCATCTAATCCTGCTGACAACAGGAGTTTACAGACATCCTTTGCCTGTAGGACACTAGGTACCCAAATATACCAGATCCTTCCTTCATGTCTTGTGTGCTATCTGAAACCATTTATATAACCTTGGTGGAGGTAGGAAATGTTTTTTTCTAGATGACAGGATCTACCTGCATCATAGGAATTCCTGTCATTGTAAATAATAATTGGTGTCAGTACAGTTCATCTCCTTTTCTCTGCTTACTTTCTCCATCTTCTAAACAAAAGAGGTTGTGAATAGCTCTCAGTGCCATAGAGCAAATAGCATTCCTACACTCTTTTTTCTATTATTGTTGGATATTTGAAGAGTGAGAAACAGCAGCAAAGACACTATCTGCTTGAAATGACACTTGCCAAGTTACTCCTTAGGGAATGTTGAAGAAAAATTTCCTGTTAGTCATCTTGGCACCTTACCTTCTATGCTTCTTTCAAGAACCTGGCACAGGTCAGTCTAAATAGAACATAAAGTCTTGGAAACAGACTGAACTGCATGTACATACAATTTTCAAGCTTGTTTTCATTTCTTGTAGCTCCTCCTATTGTTTATATGGTTTGTTTTGCTTTAATTTCTTTTGTTTTCGTACGAAAGAGACATCAGGACCAAGATACCGTTGCACTACATTAGTTTAGTGATGACATAGCCACATTAGAAAGAATGGAGCTGAGCTCCAGAGAACTGTAGTAAAGTAATCATAAACAAGGCTGAAAGTCTCCTGAACATTGCAGCTGTTCAGAGAGCTGCTGGATTTCCTTAGCTCTCACTTCAGTCAGTTTGCCACTTCATAGGCCCTGCAACAAAGAGGTTTCAAAAGGGAAAATGGTGCTTTCAGGTGCCATAATACATAAATTCTCAGACACAGTGTTGTTGATGCCACGTTCTCACTGAAAGATGATGTTTCTGTGAGAAATCTGAAGTTTCCCTGTCATTTTGGCCTTCTGATTGTCATATGTTGGCTTGCTAAGGTTCTGCTAAGACTAAAAAAAAAAAAAAATAAAATCACATATTTCAAAGTAAAGGTGAATTATTGGAAATGTATAATAGCATAATTGGTTGTTTCAAATAGCTGACTAGAATGCAGGTGTCTGCTCCTTCTTCATGCACCTCTTCCTGTCCTCCTGCCCTAGATAGTCACTGGCTATAACATTTTACTTCCAGTAAAAATATGGTCTAGGGGTTTTTTTTATTATATTGGTCAGCAAATTCAGAAATAGTTTGATAGAACATCTTGGTTTCATCATAAAGCTTTGCAGATTTAATAGTTAAATAGTTTAATAGTTAATAGTTTCTATTTTATACCTGTTCAGCAGACAATAAAGCAAAAGTAGGCAGCTGTCCAGTGTTGGGTAAAGCAGCCGACACTGTAAGCTGAGGATGTTAAAAGACAAAATATTCACCTTAACTCTTACAGAAGAATGAAATAAAATTGACTTCTCGACATTACATCTAAATATCTACTGCTATCACTCATAGCAATTTTGAGTCACATATGAATTCCTCAAGACAGGCACACTGCTAAGTCTCTGTAGTTACTCGTGTTGTGTGACTATTCATAATGCATAAATTTAAACATATGCACCATTACATAGGTAAATATTTTTATTAGCGTAATCTACATAACTGCACTTTCTTCAGAAGATAAGAAAACAAGATGACCAAAAAAATGTCTATAAGAAAGACCATGTGCCTAGTTGCAACAATAGAAGAAAAATTTCACTACATTGTCTGTTACAAAAAAGCTGCAAATGTAGTACAAACAAAGAAATAAAAGTCTATAAAGAATAGCTTGTTTCTAACGTCAACTGCAGCATCTTTTTACCAGCCACAATTTGTCTAGTGGATTTAGTTTCTTTAATTTTATTTTGTTACTATACTCAGTTCAGGAGCTGACTGTCCATAAGCAGAGTGCACAACGCAACTCAAGCAGTAACTTAAAGTAATTTAAGCCTTCTTGGGAATGCACTGTTCAAAGTTAATAGCTGGATAAGCACCTCGATAAAATACTTTGTTAAAGAAGCTCTCAGCTGGCCTCCTGTAATCCTGGAAACAACCATAAGTGAAATGCTCTGCAGCTCATATTGAATACACACACATACTTTGAAGATATAAATGTATACTTAACAACTTCTTTAAAACATTTTGCAATGATGGAACGAAACAAGCATACTAGGCTTTGGGATCATTCTTCTTAATTTGCTTAATGGTTGATAAAAGAAAAAATAATTCTACTCAAGTCAGCAGAATTAATGCTGTATATAACTGGTGCAAAAAAGAGCAGAATCAGGCCCAGAATTTGTGAATATAGATTTCTGGTTATTCTCCAATTTAACTGAAGATTCAGCATCATTGCCTTTTCCAGATGCTCATTACTATTGCCATACAAAACATAGATTAATATATGCATTCTTATCAAGGCTTTCTTTAAGGCTACAGAGATGACTAAAAAATGGAAAACATGCCTCTTTCTTTATACACTTTGTTCAAAATCACCGACATTAAAATAGAAGCACTAAACTTAAGTAGAGACACATCAACCTATATTTATGCCTACTGTATATTAAATATTTTACCTAAAGAGATTAGCATATATTTATTTAAAAAAAAAAAAAAATTGGATGGGTCATAGCTAAAAGCAACCACATTTTTGTAGTAATACTATACACATTGCTGAGAAGCGAGAGAGTCGTAGTCAAAATATTACCTAGTTTCAGTGTATGTTACTTTAAAAAGAACATGTTTTATGTTATCCTCACTTTTCGAAAATTCAGCAAGACTGGCATATAAAACTGAAGAGCTTATTGTAACAACTATAACATATTAAACATTTTTGTATTTTCATCAATTTTTATTCTTACAGGAGAAAAGACATCACTCACTAAATATGAATGCTGCACATGTTAGCAATAGAAATATTGATTTTGTAACTTTGATTGCACTTGCCTTAACTTTTCCACACACATATACAACACAAATAACACAGAGGAGAAAAAAAAAAGAGGATTAAGGGAAATAAAGTCCACAAAAGTAGGCAAGTTTTGCATTACTTAATGAATAATGAATGACATGAGCATATTCACTAGAGTCCTTGTAAAGAGCACATGATGCTGTAGGTTTGTTAAAGCACAAGCTGTACTTTGTCTATATTAAAAACAAACAAAAAACAACATAAAAACAAACAAAAAACCCTTTTGGTGTGACTTTGCTTTAGGTTTAAAAAAGTTGGATGTTTAAAAAAAATCTTTATTACTTGCATATGAATATTTTTGTATAATAATAACTGAAGAAGGTTTTAAAACAAAACAAAAAACCCTACTTGCTTTATGGTGTGCAAATTTTAGAGAAAAATTAACAGGGTATGTGTCCAGTTTGTAAAAAAATGTTCTTCTTTCAAGACTACTCTTTCACTGGCTAAATGCAAGGTTATGACAACTTGAAATATTTTTTTTTGTGAACTGACAAAGAAAAAATAAAGCAATGTGAATAATTTGCGTATGCAAACTTTCTTTTAAAGAAATTGTTGCTAATAGCAATACTAATTTAAACAGCATGGTAGGGAAGGCTTTGAAGATTCCAGTTCAGTGATTGGACTTGCAGGATATACTGAGCCAGAACATATGCATTGGATAAACTGGCACAGCACTACTGGAGGCAATGGAGCTGCTCCAGTTACACCAGCTGAGAACCTGACCTTTTGCTTAAGAACACTTTTAACAGTAAATACCCCTCTGTTAATATTTTCTTTCTTGTTGTTTCCTCTTGTTCTGCTGTTTTATTTCTTAAGGATATTTATTTAGGATATATATTTTCTATGCAAAATCTTTTTTCTTAAAACCATGAAAGCTTATGGATTTACTCATAGTAAAGCAAGCAGTGTAGTTTCATAACTCTGAGGATAAGATTTTGTGTGGGTGGGTGGGTGCACGCATATGTGTTTGATTTACTACTGCATTTCTCAAGTTTTATAACTGTTTAGCTCCACTGGAACCACTGGGTGACAGGGGAGTAGAGTAACATGGAAGTTAATATTTTTTTTTAACATTGTGTGTGTGTGTGTGAGCAGAGTGGAAGACCCTGACTGACACAGGAACTGTAGTGGAGCAAAAGTAGCTCAAACCACAGCAATGTTGTTGTACAAATGAAAGCTAACAAGAAAAAAAATGTCCCCAAAGGCATTACGGAAAGCCTGGATGAATGCTTTTCTTTTTTAGGTTTGTTGAATATGACATCATACCTGGGTCAGGACAAATTCCATCCTTAGTTTTCTAGACAAACGGTAATCTCTGTGGTTCTCTTCTCAACTGCAGTGGCATAAATCAGGAGTGTCATTATCCAAGGCAGTGAGTTTATACCCGTATTACACCAGTCATACGAACTGCAATCACCTTCTTTTTTGGTTTTCCTATCAAGATCCTCATCTCTTCAACTCTTCAAAAGACGCAAGAAGCACTTAACTTGTTTCCACTCTTTCATTATTTTTTAGAGTTGTCTATCCTCTCAGATTCCAGAGGAATTCTCCACATTTGAACCTCTGTGACACAAGAATTTGGGGCCTTGCAATAAGAGACAGGCACCAGGGCACAGCAGCTCTTAATGCTGATCATATGCTGAAGCTAGAGCTTAAGTTGGCAAAAGAGCTAGTGATCTCCTTGCTTCAGAGGCCCAGGCCATAAATCACCCTGTGTCTTTGTAGCTCATGACTATCTCAAGACCTTCAGACATGGCAACTGGATCGGTTTACCTGCAGCAACTCATATTTAAATGCATTTTTTTTAATATAACCACTGTATTTTGCATCTGCTGGCTGGAGCCTGAAGTCAAGGTGACCTATATTACAAAATATTGTTTCTACAGTCATCTTCTTAAAATCTGAAGCTGTCTGCTCCATCTACTTCTCATAAGATTTTGGTTTGCGAAATATCAGTGAGATCCTCTGTTTAAATGATCACGGTTTCCCCAATATCAACACAATTTGTTGACCTGGTATGGTGGCAGGAAATGCATTTAGCATTCTGTTAGACATCATAAGAGTTATGATTAGTCAACTACCAGCATGTCAAGTGCACAGAAATATGGTATCCACTGTAAAATAAAAAAATATTTATGTATATTTAGTTACATTTTTAAAATATTGCTATTAAACAGACATTAATTAAAAAAATCAAGAACACAATGTTTTATTCTTTACTGCATTATTCTGCATTCCTTGCAGTTCTTAGACTCATAACTAAAACAAGTACAAATGCAGATATGTTATTAATTGCTGGTATTCCTTCCCAAAATCATGCATATGTAAACAGACTGGGAACCCACATTGGGATGCATGTTTGAAGAGAGACAATCACAAGAAAAAGTAAGTAAACAAGAAGTTTGCTTGGAAGAGCAGGCAAGTCTTGGTTCCAAAAAATAAATAAATAAAGACTAAGACAAAGCACCAACAAACTCCAGTACTGATCAAAATACTTCGGGTGCATCTGGAAAGCTTTCTTGGAAACTCCTGACCTGCACCACATAGAGTGGTTATCTGCAGCTCCACATTTCATTTTGGCAGTTTCCTGACAAAACCACAGAATCATTCTTTTTTTCTTCTGCTATGAACTCTTGTCCTCACACGGCCCTCCCCTTCAGCATGCTATAACTCACATACTTGAAACAAAGTTCCTGAGCGTAGGAAGCTATCTCTGCTTTCAAAGGTCTTTTGAATCACCAAATTGTTATTATAATTGATTTCATTTATTCATTAGATTACAGGTTTTCCCTCTCCTTTATAAGTACTCATTTGCCCTTTGTGTTTTTCCCTGTGTGTTTTTTTTATTTTTTTTTTCACATTGACTTTATTTTTGCATAGATAATTGAATTTGGAAATTAATGAAAAAATATACAACTTTTAAGTATGAGGTTTCCCTTCTTAGGAATTCAGTGTGGTATCTGTAATTGAAACATAGGTTCTTGAACAGAACTGTGAAATGCAACTATTCACACTCTTGTGAGCCTGACTACTTCATCTGGAAGATCAGAAAGTAATTTCAAGTAATATATACATAACTGAAAATTAAATGCTCAGGTATTTATGGTATACACTGAAGTGCAAATAAAGCTGTTGTTTGTAATGAGCTCTTTTATTTCAACTGGAGAAGTATATTCAAGGTCTTCTGTTAAACAACCTGCTAAGAATCACAAGACACTCTGATAGTCATATACTACAAAAGGTAATGCTGAGTATAAGAAAAAGAGACATTACAATGTAAGGTAGGTCTATAATCATTGTTTAAATTTTCAAAATCTCCCAAAAAGGTCTGGGAAACACATCCTTACCTGAAATAGACTCATGGATTACATGCAGGTTAGTTTCAAATCTCAATGAAAACAAATGTTAAAAGTAAAACGAACAGTAAACATTTTTCGCAGGACTGGGAATAATGCTAACAGATGAGAGAAATCATTAACATAGAAGCTGTATCTAAATGCATTGTCTAGAGATTTGAAAATAGGCTCCTGAAAATTAGTCAGAGATCTTTAAAGTGCTTTACTTATCAGTTACATTCAGAATGATTTCATTCTTTTAAATCAGTATGCATACCACAAAACCAAAAAACTGGTCCTGAAGGCTATGAACAGTAATGGACCTTAACCAATTTAGTGTGTTCCCCATACTTACATTGTAGAGGAATATGATTGAGCCAAGTAAAGCTAGGAGAAAGCCTGTGCCTTTTATGATTACTTTACGTGGTGCTCTCATTTCTTTCTTGAAACATTAAGTGTTGACTAACTATTGGCCATGTTAGAAAGAGCTGTCAGAAGAAACATAGCCCAAGTATTTGACATGGGAGTATACTATACCATGGCTTCTCTGTCAGCATTGGATACACCACCAAAAACAAACACAAGATTTTTTTTCTCCAGTGAGTGTCATCCTGCACCCTATAATAGCACACATGTAGTGGAGAGAATAGAAAGAATGCAGAAGTACTGAAAGACAAATATACCATGAAAGAAGATGCAAGAAAAAGAGCTATTCCTCCTATAATGGCTGACATCTCATCCCACGTGGTGAATTCCTTGTTGTCTCCACCAGGCTTTGCTTGGTCCCAGTTTCTGGGTCCAGACAGATGAGATAGATAGACAGTGCTGAGCTGCACTCTTTGAACTCCTCCAAGGAGTGCTAGCTCAGCCATCTCTAGACTCCCTAATGCAAGAAGTGACTTCCTCCAATGTAACTTCCAAAACTCATCTGGATGTAACTACTGATATGGTCTACTTGGCCATAACATTTCATGTACTAACAATACAACATTATTTTTCTTTCTTCTGGGAAGATGTTTTTGGTTTTGATAACCTCTTTGTCTTAATACATCTAAGAGGACATTCTCATTATAGAAAATTGGTTCTAAAGTTAAGGAGTGTGTATTTGTTTGGGTATACAAAACTGAGGATGTGCAGGTGTAGCGTGGTGAGGATGTGCGGTGTGGGTTGACCCTGGCTGGATGCAAGGTGTTCACCAAAGCCACTCTGTCACTCCCCTCATCAACGGGACAGGGGAGAGAAAATACGATGAAAGGCTCCTGGATCAAAATAAGGACAGGGAGACCACTCAGCAATTACCATCATGGGCAAAACAGACTTGAAAAAATTAGTTTAATTTATTACCAAACAAAACCAGAGTAAGATCATGAGAAAATAAAAACTAAATCTTAAAACATCTTCCCCCTACCCCTCCCTTCTTCCTGGACTCAAATTCCATCCTGATTTTCTCTACCACTTCCCCCCACAGGCAGTTCACCACACATCTCTGTCACTCCTTCCTCCTCAGGAGGATTCCTCACACTCTGTCCCTGCTCCAGGGGTCCCTCCCATGGAAGACAGTCCTACATGAACTTCTCCAACATGAATCCTTCCCATGGGCTGCAGTTCATCACCCAGAGCAGCATGGATCCCTCGCAGGGTCACAAGTCATGCTAGCAAACCTGATCCAGCCTGGGCTCCTCTCTCCATGGGGCCACAGGTCCTGCCAGGATCCTGCTGCAGCGTGGGCTTTCCACGGGGTCACAGCCTCCTTTGGGCATCCACCTGCTCCAGCATGGGGTCCTCCATGGGTTGCAGTTGTGTCTCTGATGTACTGTGGACCTCTATGGCTGCAGGGCACAGCCTGCCTCACCGTGGTCTGCACAACCGACTGATGAAGAATCTCTGCTCCGGCGCCTGGAGCAGCTCCTCCCCATCCTTCTCCACTGACCTGGGTGTCAGCAGAGCTGTTCTCATGTATTTTTACTCTTCTCTTCTAAATACAGCTGCTGTTGTGCACCAACTTTTCCCCCATCTCAAACATGTTACCCCAGAGGTGCTACCGTCATTGCTGATGGGCTCGGCCTTGGCCAGCGGTGGGTCCCTCTTAGAGCCAGCTGGCATTGACTCTGTTGGATATAAGGGAAGTTTCTAGCAGCTTCTCACAGAAGCCACCCCTGTAGCCCTCCCACTACCAAAACTTGACCATGCAAATCCAATGCAGGTATGAAAACAGAGACTAGTTTAAGTGAAGAGCAGGATTTCTTCTAATGATTGAAATCACAGAACATACACTCCTAAGCAAATAGTTAACTAGCAATTAGTGTAAACAATAGATGCCTGGGAAAAAATCTCCTTAGATTATAGGTAGAATAAAATTCAATAAAAAAATCAGAACCTAAATATGGATTTCCCAAAAAGATTTGGTCATCTTGTAAAGGAACTGTTTCAAATTATTAGGTACATGAAGCTTTCAACAAACACTCAAAAAATGTTTTCTTCCATAGTAACTTTGTAGAAGTTGCCTCCGTCTCTTTGGTAAATAATTAGCATTTTAAACTGATTAAATAAATATATATATAGTAGATTAGAAGGGATTTCAAGGACTTCTTACAGACTCTCTTTGTTGTAAATAGGATGAAATGGCTCTGATCTAATCTCCCGGGTAAGTAATGCATTTTATAACTTTTAATTAAAAATAGGAGAAGTAGATATTCTTTTAAACAAATACTTAAATAACATCAAGGATTTAGTTCAAAAGTGACAAAAGCCTTCAGACTTAAAAAAAACCCCAGAAGATTATCCCATTTCTTATTTCTGTTTTCTTTCTAAAATAAAATGCCAGTTGCTGGAGGTTCCCTTCAGAGCTTGTCCTGTGGGGCTGAGAAATGAGTTCTGGCCTTCAAACTTACATGGACCACTTTACAAAAACTATGGTGAACTGAAGCTAGATTAAATTTAAGTAGATGCTTTTTAAGATTTGCTTTCTAACATGCTTTATACACCAGCAGACTCTGGAGCACAACTGATAGTGTTACGGAGATTTTATTTCAATGTGGAAAGAAATAGCTGTTTCTGGAAAGTTGATGCTCACAGATCAGGAATTTAAAAGACTGTTCATCCTTGTATTAGTCTTGATTAAAAAAAAAAAAAATCCACTCAGAAACAGCAAAAAAGAATTTGGTTTTCCTCCTGACTCCTGCATGTATTTGACTTAACTCTAGGATGGAGAGACCTTCACCTTCTTCCCAGAACTCGGAATGAATTTACAGTGGATGTGTAGTAATCTTCCCACTCTTCCTTCAACTGGGCAATTATTTCTGGGGAAATATGTTCTCTCTTGAGATCCTTGTTGTCTTAAAATATTTTGTAGGATGTAGCCACTGTAGAAAATAAGTTTCAAAGCTGTGGAGTAGAAGCGTGAATCTCCTCTATAAGTTATGAAACAGATACACCACGAAAAAAGCTCAGAGCAGTCCAAAAGTGTCCAAGAAATGGTGCAATGTCTTTTCTTGTTCTTGTTTTTGTTTATTTATATGACTATTTTTATGGTTTAAGTTCATTTGCAAGCTCTAACTCAGCTTACATTTTGCCATTGTTGATTGTCTGACCACAGAGACCTCTAAGTTCAATTTGCAATTATGTATCTCTTTTTCCTATTCCTTAGTGAGGTTTTTGTTTATTGTGTTTGAGAAAGAGATTTTCCCAATGAGTCCACTGCTCTTCCCTATACAATTTCCACATATTTTTTCACAAGTATTTCTCACTTTAATCACCTTGAAACTAGCAAGTTAAACAGTGACTGGGCCTATTTTTTGGCCCTGGGGCCAACGGGTGCATCAATACTATTAAACCCTTTTGGCATCCAAAAGAGGTGTCTTATCCAAATTGTCTATTAGGAATGGTCACGCAGACTTGCTCAGATACTGACTAGGAGAGCCCTTGGTGGTCCAAAGCAAAATCATGCCAGAGACTTTTAACAATGTGCGAGTGAGATAATAAAGCACCACAGGCAATGTTTAATTAACTCGTGTAGATGAGTCACTTTGTTCCCTAGCTCTTCCTTCACATTCACTTCAAATAAGGGCAGAAAGTTGTTAATTCTCACCATCTTATAATGGGTTTCACACATCTTGAAGCATATATTAAAGCTTAAACACTCAGAAATAAATATTTTGGGATAATTTTACCATACTTGCTAGAAAGAAATGCCCAGTCTTCATGATTACAAAAAACATCTGAAAATACTAAGTAGCAACACATTAAAGGTTTAGGGACCTGAAGTATTTCTATTTGATAGTAATTGTCCTGTGAATTTGATGAAAGGGATCTAATTTACAGCTTTAAATACTTGAGACTGTAGACCACTTCAGACTATAGAGTTCATACAACTCCAACATTGCTAAGCATCATCTGGCTTGCAATCAAGGAGATTTCTGGTGAGTGCTTAGACAGCCAACCGACTTGTATATATATGTAGGGTCAAGTACGAAGGCGATAGTATCTTCTGTCCCCAAATACGTGGCAAGGAATTTGGTACAGCCTAGAGAACCCTTGGTATTTTCCTGGTTTGTAGGGGTGCAAATCGTATCGTAATACAATTTCAACATATTTTGATTTGATGGAAAGAACTAATATCACAGACAAAAATACATAGAAAGTAGCTGCCTTCAGCTCAACTGTATGATATGATTGATAAGCTGGGTTTTTTTAATTTACTACTGGGGAAAGGAAAAATATGACATACTACATACACACAAAACTTTCCATAAATGGTATTCTGAACTCTGTTATTTTCTCCTCATTTCTTTATCAGTAAACTGAATCAGGACCAAAGAAATAAGAAAGGTATTTTCAATAAATTTTTATCCATTTTCAATCCAACTACTGACCTAATTTAAGTATAAACTTCAGCTTTTTCCAGAGAAAACTGAAGTGGGACATGAATCAGCACATACACTTCTCAAAGTCTGCAGCATCTGAAATATCAGATCATGACAGGTTATGAATTAAAGCACTAAACACCATCACAGTGTTTGGAAACATGCTTTTCATGGGTTTGAAGGAACAGCCAACTGCAAGCAAAAAAAGGTAGAAAGCAAAGCAGGAGATTTATTGTGTGCCATCTAAAAATGAGACTCGGCTACTTTACAGATTGAAACAAAAATATATTATTAGTACTCTAATATTTGAGAGAAAAGGATGGTATATATTAGTAAATCTTTCGCTTTGTATTTGAAGCAACAGACAGTGCTTTTTGGGGTTGGGTGGGGAGGGTTGAGTTTTGTTTTGTTTTGTTTTGTTTTGTATTGTTTTGTTTTGCTTTGCTTTGCTTTGCTTTGCTTTGCTTTGTTTTCCCCTGAGGCCTTCCTCTGTAGTGGAACTATTGAGATGCAATTTCGTGCAACTGTTACCAATACTAGTAGCTTTCAAGACAAGTTTTGAGGACAGACCACTGCAGATATTTTCTTCCTGCTGGAACTGCTCTGTCCAAGACGGGGGAAGCTTCTGCAACTTCCCTGCAGTCCTCCCACGACTAAAACCTTGCCAGATACACTCAATACATTCCATTAGTGTGATCTACAATGAGATCATCTGATGATTTGTTTGGAAGCTTTCCTGTTTCTTTTCTAGGTTGTCATTGTGTATATTTACCAAGGACATTCAAGCCAATTTACAGGTTCAGCAGTTATATAGTCAGCATTACGTTAAAAGATGATTGCTGTTCTCTAGAAAGCACAAAATGTGCCTACTCTGGTTATCTAGGGTTTGTATTGAACAGATAATTATAGCCAAAGAAATACCAGTTAAGATACTTTTAACTGAATTTGAAGTCTTCAGTACTGCCCTTGCAAAATCTTTCCATGGATTGTTCAACTTCACCTAGGTGAAGCACCTTTCAATTATCTAATTTCCTACTTTGTTTCACCCCATATCCACAGTTTAGATTTAATTTGTTTGTTGTTTGTGGGTGTGTTTATTGTCTTTCCACACAGGAGCAAGTGTGTTTCTTGTTATGAAGTGTACCACTGACACAAATGACCACAGAGCTCTAACAGAATGAGGAAATCTAAAGTGAAGACATGTAATGTCCTTGCCACCTGCCACTGTATTAAACTAAATTAAAAGAGGCCAAGAACATGGCACCACAGTGAGGATTATGCATGAAGTGTCAGGCATTATTTTAAATCTTCTTATCTTCTGTCAACTTAAATCAAACTCTTGAAATGTACTGGGGTGGAGAACAGGGAGGCGGCTCTGTAAAGTGCCTAAATTAAAAATGTTTCTGTTTTCCTATGAAGCAGGAACATTTTTTATACTTATTAAGAGTAATACCTGTTAAATGTTGTAACAAATGTAAGCTTTTATTGCTTCTGCTGATATCAGTCCTGCAGAGACAGCTACAGCTGGGTGCAAGTTTCTGCACAGAAATAACCAAAGTACCACTGACTGCAGTCTAAGGCAATCCGAGGCAATGATCCAATTTACTGATGTCCTCAGGTCGACTAGGTGCCGCAGCTGACATAAAATGAACATAATGTGACTGCATAACTGTCACCCAGGGAATGCGGAAATCAGTGGGGTTGCAAAAAATATACATGGGTGTTTGATTTGACCTGGAGAACGTTTACTGCAAAGAATGAAGAAGGAGGTCAGAAAAGATTGATTTTGATACCTGCAGTTGGATAGAGACAGAAAAACAGAAGCATAGTTTTGTTAGCATGCTTTGCCCATCACTGGATCTTTCAGGTCACTGCCACCTGTCAAAACAAAGGTGTACGTGGTGTCCTTGTAGAGGCATTTGAGACTGCTCACAAGAAGTTAGTCTCAGAGTGCAGTCTGACAATGCACTGCACATCTTTATGGCACACAGTTACCTAGCGACATTCACAGCCCTTCCTGAGGGTTTATGTTCTTTGCACTGTGCAGGAAGAAAACTTCGTGTTTAAGAAGGCAAATCACAGAAAATAGCTCATGGAGTAAGGAACATTTATGCCAGAGGATACAAAACAATGAGAACAAACACATATAATAAAGTGTACCTTTCTTTCCGAGTTAGTCGTTTTCCTTCAGGCCAGCACAGGTTGTCTGTCCCCAACAAAAATTCATCCCCTTGAGCTGCTTGTCTATGAAAACTCCTTCTCAGACTCAGACTGAAGCAAGGGTTTTGAAGGCTTTGCTCTCTTCCTTCTCCATTCCTGCCTAGGGTGGTGGAACTGATTTACGCATTATCAAGTAAAGGTTTTTGAAGCAGGATATACCCTTTCCATCAGGTAAAGGTTTTTGAAGCAGGATATACCCCTTCCATTGAAAATGTTCCACTTCACAGACAGCAATAAAATATTCAGTAGTCCAAAAAGAGAAAAAAAAAAAAAAAAAAAGGCATGGGAAAAATTACTTTGTAGCTTATGGGTAAGCAGCGTTTTTATGAAGAGGATGTCTAAATTACTATACTTTCTCCCTTCCTTCCATTCCCACTTTGCTTAAAGTTTGCAGGTTCATTGTCTCCAGCAAGTTAACTATTAGTTTCTTCCCAAGGAACATGGGGCAGCCAGATGCATCAAATCTCAGAATATATAGTCTTTTTCAGTGACTTTAGCCTTCCTTTTGTTTTATAGATGGATTATTTTTTTTCAGTATGTTCTTTGTTTTGGTTACTCAGTGTTTCATAGGAAAACATGAACTTTTCCAAAACAAGTTAATTAGTAACATTAAATTTTAGCTCTGTAAGACAAGATAATAAATACTACAGATTTTTTTTCCCAATTTGTTTCTATTTGGAGATTAAAAAACTTAGACACAATTGCTGGAGAGCTGGGCAGGGAGAAATCTATTGAAATTCAATAAGGGCAAGTGTAAAGTGCTGCATATGGGGAAGAACAACCCCATGTTCCAGTACAGGTTGGGGGCTGATATGTTGGAGGGCAGCTCTGGGGAATAGGACCTTGGAGTCCTGGTGGACAACAGGATGACCATGAGCCAACAGTGTGTCCTTGTGGCCAAGAAGGCCAATGGCATCCTGGGATACATTAAGAAGAGCGTGGCCAGCAGTTCGAGAGAAGTTATGTTCCCCCTCTACTCTGCACTGGTGAGGCCTCACCTGGAGTGCTGTGTCCAGTTCTGGGCTCCTCAGTTCCAGAAGGACAAGGAAGTACGGGGGAGGGTCCAGTGCAGGGGCACGAAGATGATGAAGGGCCTGGAACACCTTGCATAGGAGGAAAGGCTGAGAGAGCTGGGTCTGCTTAGCTTGGAGAAGAGGAGGCTGAGGGGGGATCTTATCAGTGCTTAGAGATATCTAAAGGGCAGGTTTCTGGAAGATGGGGCCAGGCTCTTCTCAGTGGTGTCCAGTGACAAGACTAGAGGAAATGGCCATAAACTGGAAAACAGAAGGTTCAACCTGAACATATGGAAACACTTCTTGACTGTGAGGGTGACAGAGCACTGGGACAGGCTGCCCAGAGAGGTGGGGGAGTCTCCTTCTCTGGAGACTTTCAAAAGCAGCCTGGACTTGTTCCTGTGTGATCCTGCTCTGGCAGTGGGGTTGGACTAGATGATCTCTAGAGGTCCCTTCCAACTCCTACCGTTCTGTGAATCTATGAATCTGTGAATTTGGCACCAGATTATTGCTGAGTTTCCAGAGGTCCCTCATGACTTCATTGTAAATCCATGTAACATGTGCCTGAGTGGGACAAAATACAAGATTAATACCTGAGAAGAGATACTTAAACATGTAAAAATTTCAGCTGGAGGTGAGGATCCAGAAAACCCCAGAGGTGGAATCTTTTTCCTCTTGAGAAGCATGTCTGAAAATCTGTCTCAAACAGGAGGTACTTCTTACAGCCTTGATTAAAGGTTAGAATATCCCTAGAGTCCTTTTCTTCTGCTCATGCTACCTTCTTGTGCTTTCCCCAATTTAATTTATTTGTTGTTATGAAAAGGTAGACGGTTTTCATAAAAACCTAGCAAATATACTTATTCATTAATTTACCAGCGTTACAGTTGAGAAAAACTATGTAATTGTTCAGGCATTAAAAGAAAAACTATGTTTAGACTACCTACCTTTAAGAATGTTTCACATCGACTAATAAAAAAATGTTTTCCTGTTCTCTTCTTGCCTGACGTACCTACCTTTTGCCTTTAATAACTCACAATCTCTTGCTAGCTCTTTTCTTTGGATAGAAGCAAGCAGTTTGACTTTAATGTTGTTTCTTTTTCCCTTCCTGAATCTCCTGAAAGATTAAAGGGCAAAAAGTATGCCCAAAAGGAACAAAGAATTTATAACTATATAACAGGAATAATAATGCAAACAAACATAAGAACCAATATAGTGGGTGAAGATGACTACATAACAGTTTGTAATTTATTGAGGAGATACTTATTTTAATGGATTTTTCATTGTTATTACATTCTGATACATGGAGAAAACACAGCAATCGTAACTTATTAAAGCTTATCATGGCACAGATGGCAGAAGCAATAAAGGTGACAATGGTATGGACTGCAAGAATATGACAAAAATTCTTGCTTCTGACTTAGTATTTGTCTTCAGAAAAAAAAACTGGTTTTACTATCTTTAGCTTCTTGTTTTCTTGGGTATTACTGTGCTGACACTAATGGTGACTACTGTACTAGCTCTCTGGCATCTACAGAGTACAGAATATATGACATGTCTTGCAAAGAAGTGGCTTATTGTAGCATGAATATGAAATGTTCACAAAAAGAAAGAAAAAATCCAAAGAAATAAAATAAGACACCCTGATTTGAGCAAATGCAGCATCAACCTAAAGAATTGTAAGTATGAAACAAGCATTTGGTAAGTGTCTGAATATTGAAAAGAACTCGAAAGTAGCTCTAATATTAGGTATGTACACATAATTTCTTGTTAGGATAAGTCAGCAAAACTAAATCTAAAAATGTATGCATACATATATTTAAACATTGGGGGTTTTTCTAGTCTTCATGGTGCTCATTCAGTCTCAGCATCCACATCACCTCTTCTGTCTGACTATTCCTGCTCCAGCTGTAATGCATATGAACACTCCTCCTGCGAGTATGCTTGACATTGAGTCTGCCAGTTCGGACAGTCAGAGTGAAATTTCACAAGAGGCTACATACTTTGAAAGTAATTCAGAAGGGACTATTGTTAAGAATTGTGTTCATGTCTTTTTCAGGATGATTTTTTATATTCCACTGATCTAAAGCCAGACTGAATTTAAATATTACTAACTTAGCGTATCTCTAAAAATTATTACCTTAAGTGGCCAGGGGTATTAGATGTTACCTATTTATGTGCATGTATTCATTTAAAAAAACCCAACAAACTAAGCTATACTTTGTGTTTGTCATTCAGTTTGCATTCAGAGAGAGACAAGAGGGTATGCATTCCCATCCCTTTTAGTCACTATAATACTCTAGACATGATCCTTACTGGGAAATGTGATATACATTCAATACAACATAATGGCACAACTTTGATGAGAGTCTAAATTCAGAAAAGCAATGAACACCATGATAGACTATTACCATAAACCACGTCACCGCCTAGCTTAAAACATTATGGTCTTGCTTTGGGAGAAACAGAGGGAGGGCTGTAAGCAATTTGTTTAAGGGCCATGCCAGCAGCACTCAGAGCATCTGGAACGGAAAGTCATCTTCAGTATGAGGCTGTACCCACCACCAAGTTTCTGAAACTTCTACCTTTTGTTGCTTAATTGCACACAACTTTTAAAAGAGTTGTATAGAAATCGCCAGCAGTTTTAACAGAGTAGCTCTTTTGCTGCTTGTCAAGCATCAGATGCACATGTTGTGCTATATATAACTAACAAAAATTATACTAAGTATACAAAGCAGTGGGTCTGATTCTTAACCACTTGATTGCTTATGCAGCCATTCAGGGTCTGACCTAATGTGCAGGTGAATAAACAGGGAGTATGGTTCAGGTTAAATATGTACATAAATCCATGGACTAAATTTCTTATCATGTCTTGCCTAGAGTTTTCATATATTCCATATTTCTTAAAGGGACAAACGGATCTTTGCACAGGAGTGCTGGTCTAGTAGAGGGTGTCCCTGCCCATGGCAAGAGGGTTGGAACGAGATGATCTTCCAACACAAACCATTCTGTGATTCTGTGAGTTAACAAGGCTCATTGAAAGAACTTTAAACTAGATTTGAAGGGGGAAAGGGATAAAACCAAATTTGCTAGAGATAAGCCTGAGGGTGGCATGCCAATATTTAAGGGACAGTGTGCTAGTGAGGTCCTCCAGTCTGCAGCCTCAGTGAAGGTATGGGATGGATATCCACACAGATGCAAAGATGCAAGGGCTATTGATGTCTTAGAAATCAGGGAAGATTCTGAGAATGGTCACATAAGACCAAAAAGGTGACGGGATCCGTAGCTCAAATGAAATTCATCTACATCAATGCGCAAAGGATGGGCAACAAACAGGAGGAGCTGGAATTCATTGCACAGCAGGAAAACTATGATAAAGTTGCCATCATGGAAACACGGTGGGATGACACACAGCTGCAGTGCTGCAATGGATGGCTATCCCTCTTAAGAAGGATAGGTAGGGTGGGAGAGGTGATGGGATAGCCCTGCACATTACAATCATAGAATCGTAGAATCACAGAAAGGTTTGGGTTGGAGGGGACCTTAAAGACCGTTTAGTTCCAACCCCCCTGCCATGGGCAGGGACACCCTCCACTAGACCAGGTTGCTCAAAGCCTCATCCAGCCTGGCCTTGAACACTTCCAGGGATGGGGCACCCACAGCTTCTCTGGGCAACCTGTGCCAGTGCCTCACCACCCTCTCTGTGAAGAACTTCTTCCTGATGTCCAATCTAAATCTCCCCACTTTCAATTTAAACCCATTACCCCTTGTCCTGTCACTACAGGCCCTTGTAAAAAGTCCTGCAACATATCAGTTGATAAAACCTTCAAATGCCTTTGCAGTGATAAAATCTGACAGAGAAGACTGTCATAGCCTTTTCTAGAAACTCCTTGATAATGGCTGCAGCCACGTCAGGCCTGTCAGCAGCTGGAACTCAGCTGAACTCAGGCTGCATGCCATGAACGATTGATCTAACATGACAGGTCTTTTGGGGAATATTCCCAATAGCAGTGGGCCTATATCAGTGCTTTCTTCAATCTCTTTGTAAACCAGCATATATATATGGCTGGTTAATATACGCATCCTAGCATGTCACACATATAATTGGATTAAATATATGTGACTTTTTTTAATAAAACATAAGTCAGCTTCAGTGGCAGGGGCCTTTCATTTATATGTTATGGAGAGCTCAGAGAGAATTATCCCTCAAGAACTTCTGATGACAAGGAAAAAGCTCAGACAAAGATAACATTTCTGGTTTTGCCAGAATAACAGGAACATCTACATTAGAAATGGAAAAAGCTACTAAAAATAAGCTGAGGCACAAATACATGTTGCAGAGGATGGAAGCCCCAGGTCCACACCAATCTTTATTTTTGGTGCCCCTTTCACTCTGCCTTCTGTGGATTTTTGTCTCCAGGACTAAATTCTCTTTAATCTTTTGAAAAAATTACCTTTCCAAATTTTTGGGGGAACTTAGTCTATGAACAAAGGATAAAGTTTTGTCATTCCAAATGTTTGGTTAAGGATTTGCTTCTACTTCAGAGCAGTTACAGGAAGAATGTATTTAACCCATTGCCTGCATCCTTAGATTAGAGTGAAAGCTTCCAAATATGGAAGCACAGAAGCCCTAGATTGCTTTCTGGCCCCCGAAGAACGTTTTGCAGCCTGGATGCTCTTGGTGCATGCGAAGACAGTGCGTATCTGCCTACAAGTATTGGAGAGGCATGAGACCTGTTTTGGCTATTCCCTGATGTGAGCAGCTTCTGTAAGAGCAGTGGGGATAGTGTGGCTCTCCCTTTCACTCCTGTCCTCTTTTCCATAGTTGTCTTCAGCTTAGATTTGCATTCGCCATAGGTACAACTGGTCTCTAAAACCATGAATAACCTGGTCTTCAGGAAAGCAAATGTGCTGTCATGTGATTGCTTACTCATTTTCACAACTTCATTCTCCTTCTGAAGACAAAACTGTGATGGCAACTGTTGTATAGCTTTTATGTAATATTTACATGAAAAACTTTGAAAAGTAAATGTTCTTATTACGAGATTCTTTATAGCTATTTTTCTTCTGCATTCGAGAAAAAATATATTGGTTTGGATATTTTTCTGGACATTCTGTAGTGTATGAAGTCGACCTTTATTGAATTACCCTTTTAAAATTAAAAATATCACATTTCTGATATTACAATGACAATCTAGTGCCAGTGTTATCACATTTGATTTATTTGGATAGCTAACCAAGCTCATAGCAAATCGCAAGTGAATGCAGTAGGCTGTAGAAGAGAAAATGGAAGTTGACATGGAAGGAGTAGCAAGAATTATTTAGTAGCTGTGAAAACAATAATATTATTTGCTTCTTCGTTTGAGGTTATGGTCTGTTCAGCATGTCTTCCCAAAGCAGAAAAAATAAAAAAAAAAGAACCCACAGAAAACCCCCAGAGTTTTGATGATAAACTCCATGATTCTGTCTCAAATATTAACTGACAAGGTGCTAATACTTCAAATTTCATGATGGACTATGTCTGGCTATATCACTTGTAAGTCACATGTAAAACCTTTAAGATAAATTACCTTGAGACCTGTAAATTTCATTAACCAAACCCACACATTTTAAACAACCTTCCAGTGGCTCCTATGAGAGTTTATTACACTTTGGTAAAATCCTGGTTTGTGCTTTTGCTAACACAATTTTTTAAAATTATTTTTGTTACCTATTGCAGTATGTTTAAAATGCCCTTTTATTTGAAATTAGATATTTGCAGTGATTGAAGTGACATCTTGATTTTCACTTTCTGAACAGTTTGCAATTTTATGAAACTGAAACTTGCCTTACTCACAAATTAAATTTCTGCTTTTACTCTTCATTTTATCCAAGTCATTAGTTCTCACAATTAAACATCATTAGCTATCACAAACAGTAAGCAATTGCCTTTGTGTATTGATTACATCATAATATGTTACTATTAACTAAATGAGAGTATTCAGACTCATATCTCTAGTGCAATTATGGGATAGTCTGCTGAATGGTAGCATTTCAAAATCTATTTGAGTGTTCAGGCCTAAGTGATTGTCTACAGTTTTCTTACCTATTAAGAGAATGCAACAGCACCATATTAAAACAAAGTTTTTTGCTAAATACAAGTGCAGTTTTCATGCTGAGAAAATGTATGAATTTTCTTTTCATATATAACTCTCTCTTCTGACAAAATGATAACATGCTTGTCATCAGTCACTTCTAGGACATCCAGGAAATTGGGAATACACAACAGAGCATCCTCAGCATTTGGCTGGAGAGGAGCACTTGGAAATTCAATTAAATTTTTAATCAGAAAAAGGCCTTTCCACATTGACATCTTCCATGGTCTGTATTTATTCTGTTTAACTTATTTTTAATTCCTTTTCCCATATTATATTTTTTCCTCAGGCCATGTGTTATATATCCAACTAGAATGACATTCTCTTTCTTATATCACACATTTCTCCAGTTGCTACCAGTTTGATGATTTTACCAAAGAATTGTGAGAACAGATAGAACAGGTAGCATTAGCTCTTCAGTAGTTCACAAAGGAAAAACCTTTCCTTGGGTGCCTGGCATTTTGGTCCCAGAGAGCTTCTCTGTGCCTAGCACTTCTCTTGCTGATAAAGAAAGAGGATAACCTAACCTCAGCATCAGCAGTTTGTTCAATAAGAAAGAGACTATTTCTGCAGCTGTTTACCTAATAAGGACTGTATTTCCGCATCTGGATATGTTTTGGTGTTATGCCTGTAATTAGAAATGCTAGTCTAAGTCTCAAAATCTGATGTGATAACTCTAGTGAGCAGAATTTAGGAAGAAGATTAAGATAATTTGATGTTTACAGGAAAGGTATCTGTTAGCTTCATCTCCCTTGCCAGATGGTGATGGTGAGAGATAAATTGACTCTTATGTCTCCAAAATTGAAAGAGGGGGAAAACAATGTTTGTTTTATTCTCATTAGTACTTTCCTGAGGCCTATTCTCATTAAGCATCTGCATTAGTGTTTCACCTGGGTCAGGGTACACTTTCAAAGTGGTCCTGCAGCGCTCCCTGTTTATTGTGCTTCGGTGCACATCACAGAGCTGGCTCAGAGCACTTCATCTGAATTCCCTTTGGATATAACAGAACTTCAGTGAACTCTCCAGGAGTTCACTTAATGCACCCCACATTTGACTGGGAGGTCAGTCCATAGAACCAGACAAGACTTGTCTGAAACCTCCTCCTCCCCCTGCTTGAAATGTGGGCACTGTGGACATGGGGTGCTCAGCACTGGCTGGTTTGCTCTCCAGGTCTGCTCACATTGGTACATCTGACTGGGGAATAGAGACATAACCGCTTCTTTTCCTCCTTTTTTTTATAAAATAAAGTTGTTATTAAATGGAAATTAAGTTGCCTGCAAACATGAACTCTGGAAAGCATCAGTGTTGATCATTCTACACTAATATACATTTAATGAAATGCAAATATCTGTTCATAAAGTTAGTGTGGCTGGACATTGTTTAATATCTGTTGGACTGGTATTTTTGAAAGATCAGAATTATAGCTGATATATGCACAGGTTACTTTTCACTTAAGTGAACAAGATCACAGAAATTTGGTTGGAGAACATCCGTCATTACCACAGGCTGCATTACCCTGTTAAGATTGTTTCACATTTGACTTTTTTTTAGAAAATCATTTCATGTTCGCAAAGATGAGCAGGTTTACCATACAGCAATGGGAGTATACTGACCTCACCTAAATGGGTACAGCCTCATGGGAGCACTTCTGATGCAGGTTTTATGAAAATGTCAGACAAAATTATTTTATAGAGACAGCAGACCCCATCAACCCTCATATATTATTTTCAAAAGTATGTACATGCACTTGTGAGATGATGAATGCACTAATAATGCAAGAGAGGTATGAAGCATGCTGCAGTAGATCTAGCTGGCTCTCTACATTAAAGACCAAAACAATATATCCTGTTGCTCTGGTTTTTTTTTTTTTAATTTAGAAACTGACCATAAATCTGAGACAGGATTATGACCTCTTTGAACTTGTTACCATGCTAATATTGGAGTGCTTGCAACTGAAACATTATAGTTCAATTCCACAATCAAACAGGTAATCCTAGGTAAAAACATACACATCCCTATTCTATTGTTACCTTAAATGAACTTGGGAAGCTAAGTTGTCTTGAGAGACTAATCTACCCAAACATAACGCAATAGCTAAAACAGGAGGAACTAATCCCATTGTGAGGATGCCTGTCTTTTTCTTCTAGTTGAAAAGGGAGCATAACTTGTAATATATGCTGAATAGTTAGATTGCCATAGTTCAGTAAGAAAAGTCCCATTCTTAGTGTCTACTTAAAGTTGTTGTGTTAAATGAGAAATTTCCCTTAGAAATCTAAAAGTACTATTTTCTGGTTTCAAGCCATAATTCTTTCCTCTTTTAACTTACTGGATGCACATACATGGTATCACTCCATTGACTTGAATGGGAATTTGGTCAGATTTCCATGCTCAGGTCAATGCTGTTCATCAGTAATCACTGGCTTTTCTTCCTTCCCAGCCTCATCTCTGTCATTTCCATCTAGAACGAGCCCAAACCTCATTAACTAAACATTATTATCAATGCTTTTTCATAATCTGACTGAACTTCTTGGAAATGCTTGCACCAGCTTCCCTCTGATGCTCAGATGACACCAGAGTCAGTGAAGAACCAAGATCTTCTGGGGCAAAAGTGCACCCTCAGGTAGCAGGGTCTTTTGTGGTATTATAATCCTCAAAGCATTGCATGACCTTCATTGCTCTACTGATTTCCCTGAAACACTGCAGGTAACAGTGATAAAGTAAAAAGGTAAAATCAGTGTAATTGCTGCTGCCTTGGGCACCATCCTAAATCTCATTGCCCTGCCGTGAATGTGAAATGTGAGATTTCCCAATGTTTTTCTCATTTCACCATGGATAGGAATGAAGGGTTTCTGCTCTGCTTTGGTATAAATGTACATTCTCATTTGTAACAGAATTAAAAGCAAAGAATCCCTAATGGTTACCCCGTTGGATTTTTCTGATTTTGAAGTAGAACTTCAGCTACAGAGTGTATGTAAAAGACAGTACATCCTTCCCAAAATTATATAATGTTATTTCTGAATATAGAGACATCTCTCTTATTTTGATGGAGAAAAATAGTGTTTCATTTTAATTCAGTTTACCTCTCTTTAAAACAAGTGTTTAAAACCAATTTGCAAATAGTTTGGGACCTTTTTCTGTAATTTCACATATTAATTCAGATCCTTTCAAGTTGTCTATGGCCCAAGAAAATGAAAAATAACTAGGATTTTAACAACATTTGGTTTATTTTTAAAAAATGAAAGTTCTTTTTGAAACAGAGAGTAATATTTTAGTAATATTTTCATTAATGGAATTATTAATATAATTTATTACTCTTGTTGTTTATTTTACTTTCAAAAAAGACATTAGGAAAGTAGTCTTCTTCCACATCCATATTTGTAGAAGACAACTCTTAATACCACACGTTTAGTATTTTAGATATGGTAGTTACACTATACTTGTAAATTAATCTATTCTTAAAAGCTTTCAAATTTATTTTCAAGTGGTTTTTTTGTTTTGTTGGTTGGTTTTGTTTGTTTGTTTGGGTTTTTTTTGTGGTTTGGGTGGTATTTTTTGGGGGGGTTGGGTGGTTTATGTTAGGTTTTTTTCCCAATATCTGCTCCAGAACTCACCAGAAGTTTAGGCTTTACAATAGAAAAATATTTCAGGGCAATCGTAGCTACATCTGAAATAACAAGTCCTGATGTGCCTCAGGTGCAGAACGAGTTGGTGCCCAGCCAGAGCTGTCCACTGCCCTGAATTTCAGAAAGCTTGTTAGCTAGGATTCAGTCCTGTACCTGAGCAAGATAAATCTGGTTTTGCTATGCTATACTTGAGCTAGGCAACATTTACATCTCTGAAGTGAAGGGGATTCAGGGTAGCCTGAGCTTCATAAATTGTAATAGACTATAAATAAGGTTATGTAATCAGTTTCAGGACATGGATATTATCAGAATTTTTCCATCATTTGGACTAGCACACCCCTCATTATTTTTTTTTTTTTTAATGGAGACTCATCTACATAGTTATCCTATCAGGTATCCCACAACCCAGAGATAATTACATCCAGAACAAACAACAAGCCTGTTGTCTCAGTTTCATTCCTCTCCAGGCTGTTGGCCTCATCTCTTCAGTCTTTGGCATGGCAAATTCTAATTATAAACTTAACATAGTAGAGCAGCAATTCTTGTTAGTCCCTGCACTAAGTATGACCTGTTTAAGATATCATCCTAGCCCTGGTAATCTTCTGAATTCAATCAATAAACCTGGCTCTGTTGTTCCAAATGCCTGCCCTAACACAACCATTAACACACAAGTGCAGTGACCTTCCTGAGTTCCAGTATCAATCAAAACCCAAATGCCACTGCTGGCACTGACCTTCACCTTATCTCACCTTTTTTCAGAACTTCCAGCCCCTCTTCTTCCAGTGATAGTTATGTGGACCTTAGGACCAAAACAGTTTTTTACCTGATGTTATGTTATTCTCATACAGTCAAGAAATCATGCTAACCCTTAGTCAAATTTAGCCTGTTTTCCTAACTCTGCCTTCAATTAAGTTGACCAGCAACCCTCCCTTTGACAGAAATCACAGCACATTTACCTCTGTAGGCATTCACTCTTACTTAGCCCAATATAATACAATAATTTTGTCCTTACGCCAAACCTACAGTTAATATAGTAGTCTATTAGCTCCATCTAACCTGGACCTTGCCACAAAATATTTTTAAAAGGACCAGTTCTGTGTGCCACAGTGAATTCATACTAAACATTAATTTTTGTATCTCAGATGCCTCAAACATAACCTTAACACAATAAAACGCTCACCCCTCACAGTCTTAGAATCAATTATAAACTGAATCTGGCAGTAGTAACCCAGGAGTTAATCTAGTTCTTCAGCCTCTGTTATCCTTAATTTTAACCCTGGGTTAAGAACATCCCTCCCTGCATCCTGCAAGATCCAGGCCAGGCTTCCTTCTCCTTCCAGGGATAATCTGGAAGACCTCCAGCACCCCAGGATTAACCTTCCCTGCTCCAGGATTGCTCATCATAGTTAGGCATGCAGCATTTGCAGGCAGAAGCACAGGATTGTTCCACACCTAACCCCAGCTATATTGAAAACCAGTCTAATTCATCCTCCTCATGAATTCTGTGTATTTGTCTATGTCAGCAAGAACCTTTATTGATCTTAGGAGGGCAAAAATATACAGTTGGCTCCACTGTTCTAAATCTTCATGCAGCTCTAGCAGCGGTAGCAGGTAACTCCTGCCAGCTCCTGGCCTGACAGAAAGTGCTCGGTTGTTTTCAGACAAGTCAGTCACAGTACTAACATGGGTGGCTTAATGTTAATTCTTGAGCTAGTGACAGATTCTGCTGTATATTGTCACAGATAGATTAAGGCTAGAGTTAGGGGACAGGAGAGCAAGAAGGCACTGGGAGATTTATTGCTCACTCCTGTGAAGCTGGGATAGGAGTTTTTCACATGTGAATGTTTTAAGACACTGTTAAGAATTGATGAGTGGTTGCACAGTAATTTCATTAGGGTTAAGACTAGAAGTAACAGGATTTAAATCATACCAGTCCTACAGAGTCAGGATGTAATTTTTATATGCTTATAGCAGCAGTCCCTTCCCTGAGATCTTACAGACGCCGGGGGAAAACCAGCTTCTGTAGCCATTAGGGGCAACAGTCATGAACACCAGTCTTAATCATGACCTCTAACACAAATTCTACCTGATGAAATCCTAGTATTATCAATAACATCTCCAGTTCTCTCTCAGTCCTCAGCCTTCATGCTGACTGCAGCCCTCAGCCAGCCCAGAGGCAGTCATACTGACATTATAGAATTAAACAGGTTACCAGAATCAGAAACATGTGATTTCATTTTTTTCAGTTTCAGGAGAGACCCAGGTAGCATTCATAGGCAGGAGCTAAGCATACATAATAGAGACAGTAGTCACGTTCATTTAAATATTAAACAGTAGTGTCTGGATTGTCAAATCGCGACCTCCCAAACAATCCCAGCTCTTAATGAGCCATTCCTCCAGTCAAACAGCTAGCTCCTTCTTGGTTCCTGCAAAAGTATATATTTTATATATAGAAGTATAATTCCATATATAATTCTGAGCAGAGTGTATTGCTCTGCTCAGACAGCACCAGCTCATAGGAGGAGGGAAGGGAGCAGAACACAAACACCTCTAACTGCCTTGCTGGCGAGGCTGAGCTGCAACCCTGCCTAAAACTGTGCTAGCAAAGGCATCAAATTGTATTTCCTTTCAGCCTAGGTTAAGTTATCCAAGAAGGGAAGAATAGAAAGGTTTCAATTTCTACACAAGTCCATGAATTTTCTTGTTTGCCGTTTCATCTCTTCAACACACATTACATGAATATATGCAGAAAAGAGGAGCATTTAGGTTAATTATTTCACTGAACACATCAATTTTTGGTGTCCAGGATATAAAAAGTAAGGCAGGGTAATAGAAGAGTTTTAAAATAATTAGTTCAAGATTTCAATTTTTTTATTACAAAACCAGGGATCAGATAGCAACAAGTAATTACTTCATTGGTTACATTGTTCTTTCTTGTTAACATATAAAAACAATTATGAAAAATGAAGATATTTTAGTATAATTACTACATTGATTCAATTTTTCTTGTTCTTTGTATTTAAAAAGAGCATGACAGATAAGTTGCTACTATAATCAGTTTTAAGTGAATTCTGTGCTGGTAAATGAGGTCAGACTAATGGTCTTCATAATTGAAGTTTTCTGAAGTAGTGTTAGTTGGAAAATTGGACCTATTACTTCCTCTACAGCAAATTTTGGTTTCCCTTTTTTTTTTTATTTTTTGGTATAAAATGAAATCCTTCATTTAGTAACATCTATTTAGAAGTGTCACCATTATTCCCTATCAGCTGGGTCTAGTGCTCTGGCTGTATATTTAAACATACACACTACCAATTTCTCATTATTCTCATGGTTATTAAACAAAATGTTGCTTCATTTAATCTGGTGAAATATGTGATATTTAGTAAGGGTCTCTCCAAATAGGGCATATAACACATGTAATTCTTTAGTCTCAAAGGTGGAGTTAAAAATATATTAGTGTAAGTAAAATGGACACCAAAATATTCATGGGGTCACAGAAGCTGTATGGAAAAAAGCTTTTGAAGTGAATTAGTGTTATTGACTTTGACACTTCCTATGGGACACCATAATCCAATCCAATAAATGTACTTGTGAAAAAAGTTCCCTAGTGCCGACTGAAAACCCATTTCCATTAAAGTTGGTGCATAAACTCCCGTAGGCCATGAAGGGGCCAAGGCTTCAGCTGCTTGTCAGGTACATGCCTGCAGGCAGGCAGAGGGTCCTTGCTTGTGAAAACAGTACCAGGGTGGTGTGGGTTCCTAAACTCATCATTCCTCTGCCCATCTCCACTTTTGCTCTCTCTGCTTCAAAAGATGTACACCTCTCTGTATATTATAAGACAGAGCCAACACAAGAACTCAAACCATATTCAAGAGGAAGAACTGCAGTCAGAATAAGGTGCTGGCTCTTCAGAATCTCTTATTAGCTGCCCTGGACAGCTCTGCTCCTTCCTTTGCCCTTTGTGTCAAAGAGGTCTCAGGACACAGAGCACTGGGACAGGCTGCCCAGAGAGGTGGGGGAGTCTCTTTCTCTGGAGACTTTCAGAAGCCGCCTGGCCTTGTTCCTGCATGATCTGCTCTAGGTGACCCTGCTCTGGCAGGGGGCTTGGACTGGATGATCTCTAGAGGTCCCTTCCAACCCCTACCGTTCTGTGAATCTGTGAATCTGTGACCCAGTGCTGTGGTTCCTAAAAGAATGGAAACCTACATGTGTCATGGGAACATTCTTCTTTTTCTGTTTTTTTTTTTCCTCTTTTTTTTCCTGGTTATGTTTTGTTCAAGTACCCAATATTAACTGAACTTAAGAAATTACTGCTTTTAGTATTTTTTGAGAAATTGTTTCATTCTTTTAGGATAAGGAGAAAGATTTACAGCACTGTAAATCTTATTTTCTTTCATAATTTTGAGGCTGTTAAATAAAATTCATTACTTTTGGTTAGTTTGGTTTGTAGCTGGGAAGTGTTAATCAGCAAGGCAGTGCAACTATAGAAGCCCTTTCATTCCATGTAAGCACTTTCATCATTAAATGTGGACTCTAATTCTATTTAAGTAAAAGACATTTTGGCAGCAGGACCCATGTGTTATTTGAAAAGAATCCATCCGCCCCTATAGTACTTTATGGCAAAAGGAAGCATTTCAGAGATAAATTGATTAGCTGAAATTCACTATTCTAGAGTGCAAAAGATCAGGGTTACAACAAAATATTGCCAGTCTTAGGGCTAGTTCCTGCTTTTACATTTCTCATTAGGAATGCAGTTTTCCTCTAACAATTAAAATTTTTTTTGTGGTTACATGATCTCACTTGAGTACACAGATACAATGGAACAAAGACCACCAAATATGGACATAACTGACATTTAATTGGATAAAAATGACTACAGTGCCATTCTAAATTTTGGGAAACTCCCACCCAAAAGCACCACTCAGGAATGCGGGTCCTGGGCTCCCTCTGCTCTTAGAGACCAATATGAGCTGGAAAAACAAAGAAGCAATGGATGATTTTTTCAAGTAACTTTCCATAACTTCACACTTCAGTAACACTCTTGGAGTGGGAGACCAGAAGGCATGAAATGCTAGTCACAGACCCTAATTGGCCTCAGACACAGAGAAAGTCAGTCACATTGCCGTGGGACTGTGTGATGAGCAATGCTATTTGCAGCCTGTGTGCAAAATCTGATTTAGGGGTAATAAAGAGTTAAAGCAGTGGTCCCTGGATGGGGAATGCACCCAGGGGTGGCTGAACCCTCCCTGGCATCAAGTATCCCACGGGGTTGGTCCAAGTCTGTGACAGCAAGGTAGTTACACAGGTTAGTAATAGTAATACAAAGTTTTAGTGCTTATGTACTACTTTAATCACCTTCAAAATCCTTATCCTCTTAGTTTTCAAGGTCACCTTCTTAATCACTTAAAAGAAATAAGTGCATAAACAATTACAAAATAACACAGAGAAGAAAGAAGGAGCTAAGCAGCTCAACTTAAAGCTTTATTAAATTATAGACAAAAAAGTCTATCAATTATACTCCCCTGAATAGTAAAATATTTTTTCAAGTCATCTATTTTTCCAATGCTTAGGAAAACTGACAGAAAAATCTGTCATAAACATCAAGAAAGAGAAAAAAAATCAAAGTTAATACAGCCTAGTGCATTAACAAATTGCAGATGGAGAAAACTAAAGCCCTGGGTCCCTTCTAGAGTTTCTGCAAACATTTGTATACATGGAGACTTCAGGAAGTTTTCAGAAGTATTTGGTTGACTAATTCTGCTCCCATTAGTGTCAATTGGATTTCCATAGTGTATCCTGGTTACACAATGATTTTTGAAACTATGACATCACGGTAGATATTTATATTTAATGTTTGCATGAGGGAAAAAAATACCAACCCACCTTTATTAAGTAGTTCTTGATTTAATGTAATCCATATGTGTATATGTGTACACACACACACATTTCAGTTAAAGCTATGTAAGATCATGGCAATGTGCAAATAGAGAGGCTGTGTAATTAGGGTTATTAATAATAAATAGGACAGTCCCATTTGGAAAGATTTAAAAGATGAGAATTCAACACCACAATATGGGAATCGCTTTGTTTAATGCTCCATGGGATTTCAATGAATAAAAGTAAATTGAAATGCCTTTGTTAAAAAGGAAAAAAATTAGAAGAAAAATATCACCCATACATACACTATTTGCGCTGAGGCAAACTATTCTCTGTCTCAAGTCAAAGGAAGGAAAGGAAGGAAAAGAAGGGAAGGAAGGGAAGGAAGGGAAGGAAGGGAAGGAAGGGAAGGAAGGAAGGAAGGGAGGGAGGGAGGGAGGGAGGGAGGGAGGGGGGGGGGGGGGGAGGGAGGGAGGGAGGGAGGGAGGGAGGGAGGGAGGGAGGAAGGAAGGAAGGAAGGAAGGAAGGAAGGAAGGAAGGAAGGAAGGAAGGAAGGAAGGAAGGAAGGAAGGAAGGAAGGAAGGAAGGAAGGAAGGAAGGAAGGAAGGAAGGAAGGAAGGAAGGAAGGAAGGAAGGAAGGAAGGAAGGAAGGAAGGAAGGAAGGAAGGAAGGAAGGAAGGAAGGAAGGAAGGAAGGAAGGAAGGAAGGAAGGAAGGAAGGAAGGAATTCAACCTAAAAGGAAAATCATCCATAGTAATTTCTGTTGCTAGGGAGAATTTAGCCAACTGAATCCCAGAACACAAAATAGTCCAGGTCTGCACTGATAAATACTGCCTCATGAGAGAAGAGGCTCTGTAGGGTGAGCCAACTGGCGCTAAGGGCACCTATCTGGGGAGCGGGCAAGGAGGAAAATACCAACTGCTTTTCCCTGAAGTACAGGAAAATCCTTGAGTGGAAATTTTCTTATTGTTATTCTTCTTTCTTGCCTCTGTGATCTGAACTTACCCCTGAAAACTCCAGATGGCATCATGTGCTGCGGAGCAGCATGTTTATGGTGAGATTCTGCTACAATGTGTAGATAGAGAACTCAACATCAGGGCCATTACTGCTGCTAAGTGCTGGTTGCTTTACTTCAGCTGGCAAGAGCAAAGCAAGCAGACTATACTGCCATTTATGACCCTCATCAAAATTATTATTGACCACACTGAAGCGTACATGAGCTATCTTAAAAGGAAGCATTCAGATTCCCCACTATGGACAAAGCACCAGCTCTGATGCTTTTAGAGGAATTAATGAAACCCCTAAATCTCAGAGCAGTTTCCTGATAGACTTAATGAATAGCTGTCAGCACAACTGGCACTAATTGGTGTGCTTTGGGGTACCCTGGAGGGGAAAACTCCAAGTGGATAGTAATCTCACACTTCTTTGATTTTTAAATGCTCAGAGTCAGACTGACACTTCATTTCTGGGGCAGCACGTTGATACTTGTACTTTTGTTCCTGTGCTGTTTCTTGTTCTGTGCACATGCAGAGACCATAATGTCTCTAAAATGTCAATTTGATGTTTTTCCAGAACGCCCTATGGTGGGTTTTAGCAAAAATAATTGTGTGGGCAGGAAGGAAAAGGAAAAGCCTTCAAGTTACAATAAAAAAAATAAATCTAACTTGTGTATGACACTTACAACCTTGATTTCATCAATCATGTAACTGTTGTGCTACCTTAATTAAATCTTGACGTTGTTAATTCTGCCCAAAGAACTTCTCATGATGTCTCTGGTTTTTAAAGCTTTGCCACAATCGGAAGTGCCTTGAGAGTGAGATTTAAGTGCAGGTTGCATGTATGACATTTTTCACGGGAAGTTATTTATGTTAAGGATTCTTCCCAAATTCCTTATGTATGTATATGCCTTTGAAGTCTAGCATAATTCTTCTGCCTCAGATAGGTAGCTATGGTGGGAAGTTATCAAATGAAGATGAGGCATTGTTCTCAGTAACTTTATCACTTTGCTTAGGTTAAAATGTTAATGGTAATGTTCTTGTTTTTAACAGAAAGCGACCCAAACGATTATTTAGACTTACCCTGTTCACAGACTCTACACCAAAAATTGCTATATCCTCAGACAGGCTCTCATGGTCAGCTCAGTATCAGTTGCCACATAGCAGAAAATATTTTATTTGGCACTTCATCTACTCTTATGGATTTTGGCCAAAGTCTGGAAGTAACAAATTACAGAAAAACATAGAGTAACACTAGTAAGAGCAGGTTCTTCTATATACACCTATATGTTTTCTGTTGATTATCTAATTATTGAGACTGAATACAATCTTTAAAAACATTCAAAACTGCAAAGAAATCAAACTTTCCTATCATAATGAAACACTTTAAAAATGGAAAATTAAAATGCAAGTGTAATATACTAATATAATTGAATCAAAAGAAAATGAAATGTAATTATCTTCCTGGAACAAAGCTTTTGTAATTATAATGGTGGCTGTATTAATCAGATGTCATATTAATACCTGTAATAAAATGCCTTATGGAGCTTTCTCAGTGAACAGAAAAGTTACAGAACACTGGTGAAACCAAATGTTAAAAGAATAAAATTGTCTTTCTCATGGTTGAAGACTGGCTGGTTTGAAAAGGACTAGAAATAGTCATGGTAACTAGGGTGTGTGAGCAGCCATGGGACCTGATGAGATGCATCCACGGGTCCTGAGGGAATTGATGGATGAAGTTGCCAAGCCGTTATCCAACATATTTGAGAAGTTGCATCAGTCCAGTGATTCTCCCCCTCTGCTCAGCTCTCATGAGACCCGACGTGATTATTGCATTCAGCTCTGAAGCCCCCCACATAAGAAGGACATGGATGTGTTGCAGCAGGTCCAGAGGAAGGCAACGAGGATGATCAGAGGGCTTGTTCAGCCTGGAGAAGAGAAGGCTCCAGGGAGACATTATAGCACCTTCCAGTACCTGAAGGGGCTACAAGGAAGCTGGGAGGGGACGTTTTACAAGGGCCTGTAGTGACAGAACAAGGGATAATGGGTTTAAATTGAAAGAGGTTAGATTCAGATTGGATATAAGGAAACAATTCTTCCTGGAGAGGGTGGTGAGGGACTGGAACAGGTTGCCCAGAGAAGCTGTGGATGCCCCATCCCTGGAAGTGTTCAAGGCCAGGCTGGATGAGGCTTTGAGCAACCTGGTCTAGTGGAGGGTGTCCCTGCCCATGGCAGGGAGGGTGGGGTGATCTTTAAAGTCCCTTTCAACCCAAACAATTCTATGATTGTATAATCTATGATTCTGTGATTATACATTTTTGTTAATTCCTAAAAGTCCAGCAAGGAAAAGATAAAGAGAAAATGTATATTTTAAAAGATATTAAAACTAATGTGTGTCCCTAGACTTTTAAAGGTAAAGTAAGAGTTTGTCAGTCATATCCAATGCTGTTACTCTGTGACAGCATCCTATCAATGGCACCTTATCAATGGCATGCCCAAGGAAGCATCAACTACCTGCAACTGGAAATTCTGTACATCAGATTAGACGCAGTAATATTTGAAGATTGTCTGCATATTGAGGATGAAAGCCAGTATGCTTAGTTTCCATGTGTATGCAAAAATGCCCATAGTTCAGACATGACTCTCCATTTATTGCCACAGAGACATAGATTTTCTCTGTGTGAAACCCCAGGGTGGTGCCTCTTCTGTTGCACTCCCCAGCGGACAGGCACTGATGTCCTCCTTCTCTTTGGCTGACAGGGAGCCCTGCCTGCTCCTGGGTACTGCCCTGGCTCAACCCATACCTCTCTCACTAGCAGTGGAAATTATACCCTTCTTCAAAATCCTCAGGAGATTTAAGTTGGTGAAATTCAGGGTTGTTGTGTAGCCAGATTTTCACTGGGTCTTGTTTCATTTTTGCTCCTGCATAATGCATGAAATGGCATATAAGAAAGCAAGATATAATGAAAGCAGCAGCTATAAATAAACATGAAAACTTACCCACATATTTTCTTAAAGGAAATCAGATAATGGAATCAGCCTCCTTTATGGAAAATGGATTCTTGTCTTTTCCAGTACGAGTCTTATGAATATTTTCCTGGCAATACTTTGAATGTTTTAGTACCTACAGCCACCATGTTTGGAGTACTGAAGAGGTATTCTTGCCCAGAGATATTTTCAGGAGAAATCAGATGCTATTAATGCTACTACTAGCTGCAGGATCACCTGCTGAAAGACAGAGTTTAAAGACTTCAATTCACTTTAATTTTCAATTCTATTTAATTCAGTTCCACTGGATCAGGCCCTATCATTTCATAAGATTGTTTTTTGCCTTCTGCTTGAACAAAGAAATGAACTCAAAAGTTATTTTAGTCATAATGAACACTCAATTAGGTTCCACATTCAGTTTTTGCATATTGGCAACAGACAGTTTTATATGGATTTAAATATTTCTGGAAACGTTCTTGACTGATCCACTAAATTTAATACATATATATATTTAAAAAAAAATCTGCTCCATGGTTTTAGAAAAGTTTCACCTGACAATATCTCTTTAATTACAGCAGCTGTAAAATTCTATGATGTTTGGGTTTATTTTTGTTGAGCAGATCCTGTGCTATGTAGAATAATAGTTCATTAAAGAAAAGCCTCCTAGGAGAGAAGTTGTCTAAAGCATAATGATTCAGATTAGCTTTTCAAAGGAATTTGGAATAGCCAGAGTCACCTTTGATCTTGTTTAGTACACTAAAATGAGGATTCTGTATATCAATTCTGCAAGCTAAATCCATGGCAAAAGAAATTGAATAAAATGGATTATTTCCTATGTGAGGTCATTTGATAGATTTGTTTCTAAATGCTCTCTCTCAGGAATTGCATGAGATCCTAAAAGCTGGAGAACAGACAAGCAGGAAGATGTGAATAAGGCTGACTGGTTAAATCCATCAGCAGCTGGATTTTTCATAGGCGATGAACAATAAGGCAAGCAAGGAATCTGCTAATGTTTTAAAGAGGCTGCAGTTTCATTCAGCTTCAGTTAAAAGGCATAATACAGCATCCATGCTAACTCAAATCCCTGTGGTGCTCTGCCCAGGTTGTTAGAGACTCAAAGAGGGGATGTGTGGTTTTAACAATTCTCTTTCATGTTGTCAAAAATCAGATTAATCCATGAGGTTTCTGACCAGTTAGGGGTAGGGATATATGACCTCAGGTTGCTCTTCTTTTCTAGTTTCCTGAGGTTTTTCTCAGTCACATTCTCACCTACACTGGAAGTGATTATATATTTCCTTTAGAAGACATTTTTTCTTCCGCCAAATAATTTTGTACCTATATTTGATTTGACTACTTTCTTTGGCAAAATCAGAGAATGATTTTTCATTCTTTCATTATGCCTCAAATCTGGTGAGTGAAAATGTCTGAAAAGTTGAAAATTAGCTGGTAATATACCATGCTGCAGCCATATGTTTTAAAAATCAAAATATATATAACATCTAACATGCACTAACTCCTTGAGGGGAGCAGGGGGGGAGAGAAATTTTATAGAAATATTCTATTAATAACATGTCTGTTTATGACTTTTAGTCTGCATGTGCTATATTGAAAATTCCAATAGATTCAAGAATTCAAGATTGATCTTAAATTTTATAGCACTGCTATGATCTCCAGAAATCCTGGATATGTAAATTCAGACTCAATATATTTGATGACCTTAAAAAAGGCAATATAATCCTGGCAGTTTCAGAAAGGTTGTTAAAAAAGGACTTTAATAGCATAATATAAACCACCTTCATGTAAAACGAAGATTAGCTTTTTTCTTTAAAAACAAAACAATTCAGGATAAATATACTTGGAGGGAAAATATATACATCCATATTTAGCAATAAAAATGAAGTTTATGCTTTTTATTTTAAAATGAACATAGCTTTCCCACACCTGAAAGTCATACATATATAATCACCAGCAACCATTTTCCTGACCCTCAGAGCACTGCATGTCTTGTGCCTTTCTTTTGATTCAACTATGCATTTCCATAATTCCGTATTTACTCACCATTTCCTCAACACCACTGATCATTTGTTTCCTAGTTACTTCAAGAGACCTCCACATTTTAATTCCAATATCCTTTTTCTCATCACCATGGGAACCACTGTCTTTTTATCCTTCAAGACTATTATGTTTTAGAAAAGCTCTCATCCTTGTAATGGAAATTTGCAGGTGAGAACAGCTTCATTCTGTATTCTTAATTTACGGACAATTTTACTACTTGTGGTGATTTTATCACCTCTGTTGGTGATGTCTACACCGTAATCAAAGGTACCATTGCACCTCCTAGAAATGCAGTCACAGCGGCCAATTGAATATTCATTACAGTTTTAGCACTGGACAAGGCTGAGTCTGCAGAAGCAGCAAAGGAGTCTGGAGGTGTTATAAAAGCTCCTCAATAAGACTTAGCAGCCGAAGCAGCTGTTATTACCATCCAAACTTGCAAATTTTAGAGCTGCTTTTGGTATGCCTATGTAATCTGCAGATGCTATAGGTTCTCCACTGCAAACATTCTTTTGGCAGCCATTTCTGTATTTTGCTCATTTAGTAGTTTGCACTGATAAATACTAGGGAAACCAGAGGAAAAAATCTAGGAGAACTGGAGCATTAAAAGATCTCATCACAGAATTAACATCAAAAAGAAAAGGAACAGTGGAAGGGAGATGAATACCATTTTCAAGGCTTAAAAGAAATTGTAAATTTCCCTGAAGGATAAATAGAAGAAAAAAGGGTATTCCCAGAACAAATTGCTCTGGGTTGTGTTTCCCTCTCCTTCACACACACTGGTTGTTGGACCCCAGGGCTGACAGTGTCTCAGAGGCCATCACGATAAGGCAACTACAGTGGATTTGTGAAAAGATAATTTAATATTTGAGTGCTCCCTTGAGGGACACCTAGGCTTTTAAGCCCATGAACTACAACTTTCAGAGGACATGGTGATCTCATGTCATGGTAAACTGTATTTTTCTTCCTCATGGATTTGTTAAGTGTTTAGAATTTTAGCCAAATACCACAGTTTCTCTGACATGCGATAGAAGGTGATGGAGGAAGGAGAGGACAGTTTCCTAATGACCCCAGTTTGTTATTCTGGTTTCTAGTCACCCTCAGTTTCCCGCTAAACCCAATGGTGTACATAGCTCCCATTTCTCTGAAGGAAACGATGGGTTTGGCTCCAAATCTCACGTCTGAAACATTTCTCAAGACGCCTGTTTTCTGTGCGCAGGCACACAGTGAAATACAGACTTGGTTTCTAACTGGACCGCCCAAGCACGACAATAATGTAAATATTAACAGTCCATCACATGACAGTCAGGTACAGCCTGCCCTTAGCAGTAATCATACTTCCCCATGTCTTTCTACAAATCTTCTCTTGCTAAAGGCTTTCAGTCACTAATATCTGTGGAGCTAAGCCTTACACAGTATGAGGACTGTGCTTAATCTCCCTTCTTCAGTTTCCCATTTTGTTTTCATGCCCTTCCCACCACCACCCATCAGACACACAGACCTAGCTCTGTAACCTTAAAAACAGAGGCACAACACTTAGGCAGGATATTTTTCAACTGGCTTTTAAAGAGAGCAACAATTTGATGTGTTAGTGCCCATATGAAAATAAAATCCTCAGACTTCATTTCATGTTTCAGAGCTGATGTAAGTTCTGCAGTGGGCTGAGTATTTCTGAAAAGAGTCTAGTCAGTTTTGGATTTACTGACATAATTCAAAATCACTTTCATCTACTGATTCCCTTTTTGTTTCCTGGCCCTTGCTCATTCAAGAGAGCAGTTGGAATCTGTGATTCATCAGATATTATTCATAAGCTTCTGAAAAAGTACATTACAAGAAGCTATTAAGGAACATAGGTTGTCGTGATATGATAAAGTACTGTCAGGGATTATGAAAAACTGAAAAAAGAAAACAAAGTAGAAAAAATGGTCAATTTTCAGCAGGGTGAAAGGGTAATGGTGGGGTGGGTTAACACACATATAGCAATGCGCTTGGGCTTAGGAAAGGGACTGGAGAACAGGCCAGCACTAGCCTTAGGTGAAGCACCCAACTCAAGGCTAGGGACACCCCTAAGCTGTTTAGCTACTTCATACAGAAGGAGGCAGCTGTAGTTCAATATTGATAAATGCAAGACAATTATTGGGCATTGACTACATTGGGGTTAGCTTAGACCCCAATACATTTGGTGGGGTCTAAGCTAACTAACCTCTAAGTTAAATGTAAAGGACCATATCACATTCAAAATAAACCTCAGTCCAGTTGTGGCTGTGGCAGCAAAAGCCCATGCATGCACACGGAAATCTGCAAGAAGCATAAATAGTTGTATAGAAATAATTGTAAAACTATAAAGTCTTCAGATAAAATTGTACAACCACACATTGAATACTGCATTTGACTCTGGTTATCCAAACTAAATATAGCATTATAGAAAATGAGACTGTTGAGTCACAAGAAATAAGAATTATTATAAGCATAAAAAACCATTAAGAGATTAATTAAGGAGAATAGGACTGATCACTGTGATAATGAACTGAATAAGATAAAAAGGCATGTAGTCAGTAAATAAAGCAAATCATTTTGGAACTCTTTTTTATTCCAACTTACGCAACTGCAAAGTGTCAGATTCTAAACTGATGAAAGGAAACGTTTATTTTAGACAATTTACAGCTAATCTGTAAGATTCATGTTGTGGATCAAGCTAAGTAGTATAGAATTCAGTGGAATAAGAATTGTTTATAGTTTTCCATCAGTGATTTCTTTGCTGGAAAATAACTTTACAAACATGCTAAAAACTTACTATTTGAAGTGATTTTCCCTTTAAAGCAAAAAGATTTTACATTGGTTTCCTAAAAGAAATGAAGCAAATGAAAAACAATCCTTCAACACTGTTTATTTCTAAGTTTTCCAGCTCATTATTTCCTGATATCTTTCTTTTATTTCCCCATACTTTTATTTTATTTTTTTTTCCTTTCTTTTCAAAAGGTGAAGAACTGAAAGAGTTGGAGTACAAAGATTTAGGACAGAGAAAAAAAGTAGGTCTTTTTGGCTGTGTTGTTATCCGAATTGTTCCACCATGCCTTTTGGTAAAGCAAATTTCCTTTAAGAAAATGTAACTTAATTTTTAAAATTTTTGAAAGTATTACTAGAAAATATCTAACATACTTTCAGTGATTCAGGGGAATCCCAAAGGAAAAACATCACATTATGTGAGGATATAAACCCTATCCCTACAGTAGAAATTATATGATAATTCTTTCAGATTATGAAGAAAAATTTCCTGTGAGTAGGCTGCACAGATTTTTCAAGACTGGTACAAAGTAGCTGTGCCAGTTTGTCAGTAAGCAGGCACAAACTTACGGCAAGGTGCGGAGGTGCTCACAGAGCTATAACTTACCGTTCCCTCTCCAGTGGACTGTGTCACACCTCATACCATGATTGACTGTATCTGATGCTTCCCAGGTCCCCTCCTCTCCCTCTAACTGCATTGGCCTCTCAGACTAAAGCCTGAAAACACAGATTACTATTCTTCATGACTGAAAGTTTCCAAAAGCACAACAGCATACTAAAAGCCTTGACACTGCAAGGCATACTAAAACAGAGGCCCATCTGCAGCCTCGTAGAATCAGTGAGAGCAGAGCTAGTACACATCCTATATTACCCAGACTGCTTCCTTTCCCAGCCTCTGATTCACCCCATAAGTCCCTCTGTGTGTGCACGTGAGGTTTTAAATATGCAAGACCCCGCACCCACAACATTATGTGTTGCACTGAGGTCTGACACAAGCCAACAGGCATTCAGGGGCCTCCCTAGCTGATGACACTGGCACCGAATGCGTGAGGGATTTTGGGAAGAGGGTGTGATCTGGCGCTGTGAGGCTATGACCAAGCTTAGGCCATGCAGACAGCCTCCAGGGGAAGAGGTGCCAATCTAGGGCATTTTGGAAAGGATTATGGGCTTTGGAGACGATAGCAGGAGATAGGCTGGATGTAGGAACAGAGGTTGCTGTGGGGTAGAAGGAGCATTCCTGTTCCCACCATGTTAACCAGGAGGTTGCTTTCACAGCAGAAACAGAGCAGGACACTCCCTTGCCTCCACTACCAGGCTTATGTTCTGTCCCCTACCCTATTTCTGAGACCTTTTGTTCTTCTTGGAAACGTGACTCCTCTAGCTGTGGCTCTCATTCCTTCACCAAGTAATGAGCAAAATGGAAAAAAACACCTTCATCTTCATAGAAATGAAGTGATAGGATATGCAGCCTGAAGTATAAAACACTGAAACTTTAACATATTTTTCTTCACTAAAACTTCTTTTAAATTATATTTTGGTACTGATTCCACCAGCAGATTTTTAGTGGTATCTCGTCAAAGAGGACTTGACAGACAAAGACTATGCAGTCCACCAGTCTATTCCCTGGCGTGTGTGTGGACTTGTTCCCTACCCTACAACCTTTTCCAGTGTTTTCCTGACCACACCTAGTCTGGGTCCAGCACGGGGGATTCCAATGGCTCTCCTGGGAGAAAGAGATCTTCACATTTAAGGAGCTTGTTTGTAATACCTACTCAATCTGTCGGACAGGAGGATTTATTTCGGATTTATCATTCAAATTCCTGTGCTACTGTAAAAAATATCTGCTGGCATATACCAAGGTCTTATATTTGCTGTTTCTATTAACAAATCTGGCAGCTTTATGGAGGATGAATTGAGCTGCAGTCTCTTTCATGAAATAAAACACAAATCACACCTCAGATCAAGTAGTATATTTTGTCATAAATGTTAATTCACAAGCACAAATAAAAAGATAAAAGGAAGTTTTTATTTCATAATATATGGTGATGCACACATGCACAGTTGGTGCTTTTTCCAGTTAGTTTCCCTTAGGTAAGTAAAGGTCACGGAAACCTCAAATATTACCGAGCAACCTTTCCAGACAAAAACACTTAACTTCTTAGATTCAATTTTAAAAACTGATTTTGTGGACTATAGAAGTTCTTTCCCTGTGTAGATTGTTCCCATTTTACAATTATCAGAGGTGTTGTTTGAACGTAAATTATTTTTTCTTGTAGAAGACCCTGTTCACTAACAACACCTTCTTGATTCAATCCTGTAAATGCTTTTAAATTGTGTCTCAAAAGTTTTTCCCTTCCTTATATGTCATTATTTAAATGAACTCTGACACTTCCAAGTACAGATTGATGAGAGACTTAACTGTATTGCAGAAGAGATGGCAGAACAGAATGCCTGTCTAATAAACTAAGTGCAGTAAGATGCTCTCCTTGAACCAGCAAATTTACCTTTGTTCCTTCTTCCAGTTGATCAGGCAAATGTCTCTGTTAATGTTACATAAGGTTAATCTGTCTCACTGATCATAAAGTTGGTTTACTTGTGTCACCACAACCGATGGAGAATGTGAATACTCATGTTTGTACGAATGTGTGGGTATATACATATGTATGTACATATGAGCATACACATAGATGTATGTGAATTTATATATATTATATACATATCTTTGCAGTAATCACAGTTATAATTGCTAAGGACATTTGCAAACCAATACAGATATTCTCTGTAAGGGCAGCCTGGTTGGTACTCAAGCAGAGATATTAGTTGGTGTCAGAGAAGCAGCATGACCATGAGATAAAAAGCCCTGTCCCAGTGAGTAGGATTCACTAGCTCCAGTGCAGCACTTCTTTGACACAACTGCTGCATTACACTCCTGAAACTAATTTACTTTTGGAGCACACGTGGTGTATGGACTGTGCACCCATAATGAAGGTGGGCCTAGGACTTTTGTCTGAGGCAGATCTAGAGCAGGATGAGTTTCTTCCCTTATCCTAGGACTCTCTGTATAATTCAGGTACCAAATACAGTCCATAGTGAAAACAAATGGAAGAAAGGAGAGGAGTATAAAGAGACATAACATTTTTCTGCAGGTTTATCTGAAATAATTGGCTGGAGAGAGAGCAAGAAGGCAGTGAGAAGGCTGAATGTTTTGAAGTAAGAAATCTTTCCTGATGCAGAGCAATGGTATGTCTTCCTGTATTCAAACAAGCCTTTAGATTGTTTATGTGCTGAGAATAATAAATTCTATTGCAAAGGGAGAAACAAATGTTTATTTCAATGTCCAAAGTCATTTCTGTCTCCTCAAATGCTGTGAGAAGTATCAGATGCCATCATAAAGATTTTTCAGTATGATTTGTCTGGGACTGAACTTGTCTTTGGTTGCAGGCGGCACTCTGAACACAGCACACGCTGCACACAGCTTCATATAATGGGTGGTTCTTCTGGGGGCTTTTTTAATCATATAATTAAATGGAGTCATTTGCAATTGTTTGGGGAAGTTAAAAGCTACTGCATCTGAGAAAAATAGTACTGAATGTAATTATAATTATTATTACCAGCCTTCATTTGTCACCAATTACATCAGTATCTGTGTGATCACAGAATCAAAGTATCCCCACATGGACTTCCCTGGGAAAAATGTGTTGAGGCCATCAGTCTTGCCAGCCTCCTTCCCCATTCCCCAGCTGGTTTCCACAGGTTCGGCTGAGGGCTGCCTCCATGCTGTTGTTCTTCCAGGAGCAGATTCCCTGTTTACTAAAACTTTCTCCTACAAAACAAAGGGATGTTGGGACCAAGCGTGCTATGAGGACAGGAAGAGTGAACTGTAACCATGACCATCTGATTATGCTAGCAATGCAGAGCAGGGACCAATGACAGAGGACTTCAAAAGTTTCCTGACCCCCATCCAGATCATGAAATATGTACTTCATCCTGGGCCAACTTATAAATGTTATCAGGACTTCACTGGGGAGAAAAAGCCTATGAGAGGTGAAAGGCTCTCACAGTTACATTTCTTATGGCCCTGAGGAGACCTGGTAGCTTCCTATTAGTGTTACGGACAAACAAAAACTAATCAGAAAAGGAAATCACCTTTGATCACCTGGAGATATTGAAACTGAAGAAATAACACTCTCCTGGATGTAGAACTGAAACAGATTATCACAGCCTAAGTGGTAACATGGTGATTTACAGCAGGGTTTCATCAGAAAAAAGTGCTGAAGACAGACCGGTGACTGGGAGACAGAACAAGCTGTAATGTCAGTTTTTTGTTTCTTGATTTCTCTGAAACACCTATACACCTGCAACTAATTTTTTTGAGGTTAGGTACAATCTCAGTCACAAATACATTTTTATATTGCTTTACTCCTCGCTTTGTTACCTAAGAAACATGTCTGCTTTTCATATGCAGCTGCAGCCTTTCTTTTTTAATTTTGTTTTTAGTTAAGGCAGAGTCTTTCATTATGGTCCCTGTGCTCTGCAAGGTGCTGCACAAATGGACACAGCCATATATACCAGTACTACATGTACCCGCACCTTTTGGGTGGTCAGCAGGATTTCTCCTGACATAGGTAACATAAATTGATATTCAGTGTAGGTAAGACTTTGATAAACCAGCTCATCAAAAGCACGAGATGTCCTTGTTTGAGGTATTCACCACGGATTTTCTTCAGCTATTGCCAGTAGGACTAAATGGATAGGACTGTTGATCTGTTGGACCTAGGGCTTTCAGCTGTAGCAATTGAATTGGAGAAGATGATGATAAGATGCAACTCATCATGTCATCTTTGTGTCTCTCCTGTTTTGGCCGCAAGTGGTTGCAATTCTTCAGTCCTTATTTGCTTTTTTTTCCCCCAGATAAAATCACTAGTGAAGTCAGAAATGAGAAAAGGATAATCAAAAATTATTCTAAACAATTACTGCTAATGGTTTAATTTTGTAATGTGTGTCTACCTTTGTCCTTTGTGATTTTGCAGCTTCCCTAAAATCTGTTCTTGGTCAGGGAATCTTTTTCTTTGTTCTTGATTACTGCGGAATTAGAAGGAATATTCTTTCAAATATCCTCCAGATGTAACATGTTTGGTGTCTTAAATAAATATCATGTAGTGGTAGGAAATGCCCTGTTTGTCTTAGTTTTGAACTGTAATTGCATACATTTAATTTTTAGAATTGTAATTAGCACTGGTGATCATTGTAAAAATCTCCTAACATGATTATCCTGTAAGTCCCAACTGTTTAGAAGCAATTAGAAAACATTGAATAAATCTTTAATCAGAAAATGCTGATGTGTCAAGAACAACTTAGCTATTTTCAAAGTACTTGGAAAATATTTCCGATTTGGTGTTTGAACTCTTGGAATTCCCCTCCACCTAACCACCCCCAAGTAGACACCTCCATAATAGTCAGTTGCTTGGTGGTAAGCAACATTCCCAATTAATTCTGGAATTCAGATCAGGGTCTCGAACCTTGGTGTCCTCCATCCATGCCTGTTTAACCTAGCTAATTCCAGGAACAGCCTTTAGTTCTTGGGGTATATGATAAAGTGCCCCATATTCCCAATGCCTTTAAGGGCAAGACACAATTTTGCTACTGAGAAATCCCAGTAACTTTTTCAGGAGACAAAAACCAAAGACTTTCTTGACTGGAACTCTTTGTACATCAGCCATATGCCTTCACTGGAAAGAAAAGATGTGAGGAAACTGTACAGGATGAACCATTACCTGTGGTTAAGTTTTGCACCACAAGAAAGTATCCACGTAAGTGTACTTTGCAGCCTTGTGCAAAAGAAATGTCTAATCCAAAAGAAGCCCTCAGTATATCAATTTATAAGAGAGGTGGGAAGTTCTAATATGGCCTAAAAGTTACACATGCTCACATGTCAGCTAAAAATCCTAAGTAGTAAGATCTTTACTTCGTCTCTCTCTGACTGTCTAGGAGAAAATGCTTAAAAGATTATTTTTCAAGATAAGAACAGTTATGTTCTTAAAAATTCTTACTGAATAAAAAACCGTGCCTTAATCCTCTGTTTTTTAACAACATTCTTCTTCCCCAAACCTATCAATATCTGGGTGTCACCAACAAAAAATCTCATTATGTTATAATGACCAAATAGTCTTCTGGTCTTGACAATTTCTTTAAAAAATATCTTCAGAATACTGAGATATTCCTTTCATTTCTTGTGCTGTCTTTTAATCCTCAAGAGCCACAGAATCACAGGATGGTCAACGCTGGAAGGGACCTCTGTAGATCATCTGGTCCAAACCCTCTGCTCAAGCAGGGCCATCTAGACCCAGTTGCCCAGGACCATGTCTAGATGGCTTTTGAAAGGATTACAAAACAGAAAGAATTGAATAGCTTGAACCTGTTATAAAATCCATTATGTATTACAAAAGGCTAAATTTTTTTGCATTTTGGAAGCTCAGTCTGATAATAAATGCTTAGTGTTAAGAGATGTTAAATGCTATTCAAACTAATCTGTGGCATAGAGGCCAAATTTGCATATTTAAAACTAAGAAAGTAAATAGATTTGAGACAAAAACCATATCATTTTATACTGAGCTTACCATCCAAGCTAGCAGTGAACATTTAGTGTTTATGAGAGCGAAAATATCAAACCCAAGCAGAAAGCTTGGAATGATACTTGGCATCCTGATTTAGGAATGGCAAAATGAGCACTTTGACATGGCCCAGAAAAAAATTGAGCTGCAGTGGATAAATGGATTGAAGGTGAGGATCTGAAATGGGGAACTGTCATTGGCATTGCAAATATTTCACATATCCTTAATGCAGCTCATGTGGGGCATTGTCTCGTGACAGGTAGGTTCCATTAAGTTTTGGGGGTTTTTTTGTTTCTCCTGGTTTTATTTTTAAACCTTAAGAGATACAGAGCAAGAAGCACCTTCTCATGATAGAATTATGGTGAATATGAAACAGCCGTAGAGTCATCAAAGACTGTAGCCACTCCAAGCCATTTGGGAGAATTTGGAGAATTAATTCTACTTGACCACTGTTTTCATGCTAAGGAGAGCCTGTTGTTGAGCACTGACAAGTGAAATGAGTGTTTGTGTATATGGAAAGCATCACGTGTAAAAAACAAATAAAAAAATGAAGAACTGGTTGGCTGGTCGCACTCAGAGAGTTGTGGTCAATGGATCAATGTCTGAGTGGAGACCAGTGACAAGCGATGTTCCACAGGGGTCGGTGTTGGGACAGGGCCTGTTTAACATCTTCGTCAGTGACATGGACGATGGCACTGAGTGCACCCTCAGCAAGTTTGCTGACAATAGCAAGCTGTGTGGTGTGGTTGACACACTGGAGGGAAGGGATGCCATCCAGAGGGACCTTGACAGGCTGGAGAGGTGGGCCACTGCCAACCTCATGAAATTCAACAAGGCCAAGGGCAAGGTCCTGCACCTGGGTCAGGGCAATCCCAAGCACAAGTACAGGCTGGGTGGAGAATGAATCGAGAGCAGCCCTGAGGAGAAGGACTTGGGGGTACTGGTGGATGAGAAGCAGAACATGAGCCAGCAGTGTGCCCTGGCAGCCCAGAAAGTCAACCATATCATGGGCTGTATCAGGAGAAGTGTGACCAGCAGGTGGAGGGAGGGGATTCTCCTCCTCTACTCTGCTCTCGTGAGATCCCACCTGGAGTCCTGTGTCCAGCTCTGGGGCCCTCAACATAAGACGGCTATCGACCAGTTGGAGCGAGTCCAGAGGAAGGCCACAAAGATGATCAGAGGGCTGGAGTACCTCTGCTATGAAGAAAGGCTGAGAGAATTGGGTTTGTTCATCCTGGAGAAGAGAAGGCTCCAGGGACACCTTATTGCAGTCTTCCAGTACCTGAAGGGAGCCCACAGAGAAGGTGGGGGAGGGCTTTTTACAAGGGCCTGTAGTGACAGGACAAGGTGTAATGGGTTTAAACTGAAAGTGGGGAGATTCAGATTAGATATCAGGAAGAAATTCTCCACAGAGAGGGTGGTGAGGCACTGGAACAGGTTGCCCAGAGAAGCTGTGGATGCCCCATTGTCATGGTTTAACTCTGGCTAGCAAAATACCATGAAGCCGCACTCACAAATCCCCCTCCCCTCCTCCAGTGGAGGGGAAGAATAGGAGGAAAAAGAAATAAGGGAGCTTGCAAAATTGAGATAAGAAGTATTTACTAATTAAATCTAAATCAATATATACAGATACTACTACTACTAAATTAATAAAATAGTGGAAAATAAAACATATAATACAATATATACAATATGATACAATATGATACAATTTTCCACCATCCACTGACCATCCACACACCCAGATGTTGAGTGATGAAAATCAGACCCAGAGAGCCTGAGAACCACAGCCCCAGAGCGATTGCAGCCTGAGAGCCGCAGCCCAAGGGCTGGAGCCCGGGATCTGATGCAGCAGATCCTGAACGAACATGATCAGCGATAGCAAGGCCAGGAAATCAAAACAACCCACCAGCTCCCACACGAATGAGCCAGCACAGGAGTTAGCAAAGCAGCTAACGCAGGAGGGTTAGCAAGTGCCCGGGAGTAAACAAGCAAGGGAGTAAGGGAGAGAGTAATGGGAAGAGTAATGGCTACCGGACCCCCTTCCCCACTCAAGAGAACTAGAACATGACGTACTATGGAATGAAATACTTCCTTGGCTAGTCTGGGTCAGCTACAGTATCCGAAGTGGAAAAAAGCCTTTGAATTCAGTGCAGGCCATCCCCAGCACCAGCTGAGATCTTATCAATGTTTTCTCTTAGCGTCCAGCAACATAGTTCCCTGGCAACCAGAGAAGGGAGTTAACCCTTCCCTGACTGCACCCAACATACCCATTCCTGGCTGTTTTCAAGGCCAGGCTGGATGAGGCTTTGAGCAACCTGCCCTAGTGGAGGGTGTCCCTGCCCATGGCAGGGGGGTTGGAACTAGATGGTCTGTAAGGTCCCTTCCAACCCAAACCATTCTGTGATTCTATGATTCTATGAAGCAGAAGTATGAAAGTGACTGGACTCAGAAAGTAATCTCAATTGTCCTTCTTCCTCCTCTGGACCATACCTCTGCTGTTGACCTGGAGATGACTTGTGGGACCAAAGACAGTATTCTTTGTTGAAACTGCTGCCAGTAAGCACACACCATCTGTACAAAGCTGAAAGTAAGCCTTTAATTAAACTAGAGAGACCAGCTACAGGGCAGGCTCTTTCTCTTCCTGTTTTAGTTGGAAAATATGTTAGAAATGCAAGATGAGACAGAGTACAGAACTGAAAAAGTGACAAAGTACACTTGACCCTCTAGGAGCTTTGAACTACTCATGGTATCTGTCCCACTTGATCCACCCATGAAAAGATTAAGAGAACACTTCTGGCCTAATTGCCCAAGGTGCTGAGTACCTGCCACTACCATTGACTTTTTGCTCTTATGTGTGCCTGGCTTTTTTGAGTATCAGGCTATACTGGATGTACTAGAGCTTCTCAGGCTTCCTAGAAGAGCAATACCTTCCCAGCTGAAGATCAGTTTCCCCAGGGCAGGAAAGCAAGAAGTCTCTACAGTTACTCAGTGTGGATGTAAATGCTCATTCCTCTGCCCTGTGGGAACTGTACTAGGGGCAGCACTCCAAGGCACTTTGCTTTACCCGTGGCATATCTTTATATAAATATTTGTAGCTAGTAATGACAGCAGCGCCTCCTATTCTTGGTATAAGTAGGCGTTAGGCAGATAGAAAAGCACTGCTTTTTCTAACATTTTGCAGCTCTTTGCATTATTTTGTGATGCCAAAAAATGTTATAATTCTCCATTTGAAAATATTGTGCTAGACTGACAAAACACCAGGGCTGAAATTAGGACGATGTCTACCATTAAATTGCTGGTACTTGGAGCATGTACAGTAAAACTGTTCGTTTGCATTTCAAATACTCTGAAAGGAACCGATTTATTAGTCTCCCTTCAAATAATAAAGTAATTTATTTTGTATTTGTTTTTGTTTTAGTGAAGAAAAAATTACCTGCTCATTAGTTGTTTGTTCATTTACTGTCATATAATGCGGATCAATTTTTAGGAAATTAGTCTGTATTTCAATCTAAAAAAAAAAATTTGGCATAGGCAAAATACAAGAAGTCAATTCTATGAAGGTGACAAGGTGCAAATTAACTTTAATCCATCTTTGTTCTAGTAATCATGGGGCCACTCAAAAGCCAAATGCTGTGGTTTTTTTCCTAGAAAGGTGATCTGTGTGCATATTATGCCATCATTTTAAGCAGAGGATGGCCAGTTTTCTATTGTACATTAGCATATATATTAGATCCAATCTATGCACAAGTTTTGCATTAACCTGCGTTGATTGCAACATGAAAAGGGCTGGTAATATAGTGCTGCACTTCCAGTGTAAATGCAGTTATACCAGTGTACCAGTGCTTCTTACTGATACAACCTACCCACTTTCTGTCGTGGTTTAGCTCCAGCCAGCAACTAAGCCCTACACAGCAGCTCGCTCGCTCCCTCCTGCCTCAGTGTGATAGGGGTAATCGGAAGAGTAAAAGTGAGAAAACTCATGGACTGAGGCGAAGACAGTTTAATAAGTAAAACAAAAGCCGTGCATGCAAGCAAAGTAAACCCAGGAATTTATTCACCACTTCCCATCGGCAGGCATCTGTTCAGACATCTCCAGGCAAGCAGGGCTCAATCACACAAAACGGTTATTTGGGAACACAAACACCATCAACCCAAGTGTCCCCCTCCTCCTTCTCTTACAAACTTTTCCAATATAAGCAACTTGTGCATTTCTAAGAAAGATGAAGATGTGAAGGTTCATTTGTAGTCAGGCTTTAGTGTATGAAATTACTAACAACTTACCAGAAAGCAAGCTAGAGAGTGAATTTACTGAGCTGGGCCATTTGCACAAATATTCATTGGTAAATGCAAATTCATGTTAAGTTGTTTGCCTTTGAGTGAAAACAGCATTTGCTACTCCAAAATACATTGTGGGAGAGGAGTCTGCCCAGGGTAGTTACTATAGATTAATTGCTTGATTTTAAATTCATACACCATAGCATGTTTTGCACATGCCCTTGCCTCTACATTACAGTTTCTTTCTTATGTTAAGATAATAAAATTAAAAGGGAGAAGGAAAACATTACTTAGTTGACATGAGTGGACTTACCAGTATCTGAATTACCTCTTAGTACATCAAGCCCATACTCATCATTCATGGTAAAGTAGAAAAATTATTATGAATTCTCTGATCTAGAGTCTGATCACAAAACAACTTTCAGAAACAGAGTTAGTGGATATTCAACTGCACCAAAAATGTAAACAAATGGAGTTGTCATGCAGACGCACAGAAGAGATTCTCTGGTCTCGTTAATTTTGCTCTTTAAAAAGCTGAATGAAACAAACTTTTTTTCTTTTTTTTTGCTAAGGAAATCAGCATTTTATTTATATTATCTTAAACTTTCACCAGCTTCCCTGATATGGCTTCTTATATGAAAGAATTTGTTACCCCACAACAGTCATAACTAGGAAGTAATTAGCATCATTTTTTTTCTATTCCTGTGTTGAGCTGGCTTGATCTAGGATAATAGGTATAATGGGAGTAATCACAGGGCTGTATTTCAGCCTTGAGAGATCTGCTGACAGCAGAAAATGACAGGATGGCAGCACTGCTGAGCTGCTGTGAACTGCCACCAAGCCCAGGGCATAAACAGGGACTGGGCAATTCCTCCCCTGAGGCTCACTGCTGCTCCCAGAAGTTTGCTTCAAGCCAGGCTCTTTCCACCAGCTGCAGGGGTGGGCTCTGGTGTAAGAAAGTGTAACTTCTCTTTTTGCTGTTCTTTGACTTCGCTGAGGAACCGTAGAGAAAGAATATTTTCTGGAAACGAAGAAGACCAATAATGTAAATGTCACAGCTTGGAAATAAGATCATTTACTAATTCAGACTTTGATTTATGATAATAGCAAAAAATACATAATATTCTGTGATTTAGGGAAAACAAACAAACAAACAAGCAAAGAGTTGCTAATCCAAAATGTGGTTTTGCTTTACAAGACTTACCTTTTTCTACTTTCTCATTTTTGGTCCTGTTCTTGAGCCAGGGTAGACAGTTTCAGAAATGTTTATTTTAGTTTAAAATGACTAGCGTAATAAAGCATAATAAGATGATACCTACATTTATATATTTAGATTTCTATCAGAAGTGATCAGTGGATTTAATTTGGTGTGATTATATTTGGGGGTTAGATATATGTTCTAATTATTCTCTCTTTCCAGAACCGTACTAGTCTATAAGCAAAAAAACCCCTTTCGTTCATATATAATTTTGAAGGTTTCAGCAGATTGACCATCTCTAGACATTTCATTTTCATTTTTTTACCAGCATTATATAAAGTCTGACTGCTTACAGAACAGTGTCCTGTCATCCTTCTCTGGAATAACACTGCTTAGGCTGCAACTGAGACTAAGGAAAATGTTTGAAAAAAAATCAGAATACAGTCTAAAATATAGAAACATGTATTTCCTTTTTTTTCTTCTTTTATACAGTTACAGTGATAATGACTTCAGTGAGTTAAGATTTTTAAGAAGGGTGGTAACTGTTTTTGAACTACCACATGCTAAATTTGTAGAAAAACACAGAGGAAAATGATACGTATTTTTTAGGTCTGAAACACAAGCAGGAATTTCAAAGCAGTTCTAGACTGGAAATAACTACTCTGAGTTTAATTTAATTATGCTACTCAATTAGAAAATATGAGAGAAAAATGTGGATGGCACCAGTCAAGAAAAAGGGGGATGTTAGAAAAGGAAGAAATGATAAGGTCATTGGCTCCTGTGGGATGAAAAGAGAAATTAGTAATTATCACCTATGGAACACTGAGTTATCAGGAAACAGCTTGGGAAAAACTGCACAAACCCAATATCTCAATTGACTCTATGGCTTTTAGCATCTTTGGAGGTCATTAGACTTTGAAAGCTGTATTTCGTGAATTCCTGCTACAACAGTGACATCAACAGGTCTACACAAAGCTTTGTACAAAGATCCAGTCAAGGAGGTTAAGTGTAGATGACTTGATCTTGCATCTGGTATCCATTGAAATCAATGGGAAGATTCTTAGTCAAAACCAAAGGTCTTTCATTATTACGATGATCATTATTGCCACTATCATTGCTATTACTGCTACTACTACTACTACTATTACTATTATTCTTTTGTGGATTGTAAGATAAGAAGGGTCTTTCACCAAGATGGGGGTATATATTTGGTTTGGAGCCTTCACTAAGAGACTTGAAACCAGTGAAGGTGATACAAATGCTCTCAGTGTGAATTTATTAAACAAAGGATGTCGTGCAATTATGAATTCAAGCCCATGGTTACAATTGTTCACAAGTGCTCTCATTCTAGCTAAATAACGCTGTTTAAAAATTACAAAGGAGAATGGTTTGCAAGCTTTAAGTAGGTCACCTCCCACAGTACCTCTGAAAATTAGCATTCATTTTTTTCAAAAGGCAAACTGAGGCAGAGGGGGTCATGGGGACTTCTGATTCCACAAAGCTGCTGTCTCTTTCTTCTCCAGGGGGATCTTCCCTGAGAAGGATTATAATATTTTAGACAGCTTTCATACCTCTCCAAGCACTGCAAACTATGAAACTCTGGACCATACCCCAAAGCACCGATCACATCCAAGATCTTTTCATTACATGAGGTTCTAGTTACCCAAACCTAACACAAAGTCCCTCTCACAAATGCATCTTGAAGAAAGGAGAATGCCATGTTGAGACATCCCCATGTAACTGCTTTCCTCTCCTATCACAAGACAGCAGTTCATACAGGAATAATGCAGCTGGAAGCCAACAAGGAACCCTTGATGCACAGCAAAACTGAGTCACTAAGAAGAGGCTGACTTTTAGCCAGAAGTTAGATTAAAATGCACAAAACCAGTGGGAGTTATTTTAAAGTGATTGCTTTCATTACAAGACTGAACTTACATGATGTTTTCCTTTCACCAATTCACTCAGCTCCCAGGAAGTCACACAGATAAAACCAAAACTAGTCAAGCTATCGTTTTGTTGGTTAATTAGGGAATAATGCAAAACACAGGAATGTAAATGTCTAAAATGTTTTGAAGCCGAGGACTTCAGAAGTTAATTACCACAACATTTAGATGATCCTCGACAAGATAAATCATCCAATAGAGACCTCCTTTCCCAGATTTTGCTGTACTTCATATTTTGCTGGAGGTTAACTTACACATTTTCACATAAATTCTCTGCTTTGTTTGTAACCCCTGGCAACTCCCTCATCTCCTGTAGTCATCAGTGTCACAAAGTTGGAGCTGTTTTTTCAACTTCTCTCTTCATTTCTTTTCCCCGCAGTATTGCCATTAAATCCTGCTGTTATTTCTTATATATCTGAGAGAAATCCAGTCATTCCTCTCCATCCCTACCAGCAAAACATGTGTTCCCACAACAGTCTGCTTCTTTGCTGCAGCAGAAACACTTCCTTTAATAGTGTTGTCATTAAACCCAACTCATACTCATTTCTCTCAGCAGAGATTTGATCCAAACTCTTTGTCTTCTCTGCCTCCTTCTCCAGCTCAGACACTGCTTCCTTTCTGCTTTTTCAGCTGATGTCCTTTGCTTTCCTCCCTTCCCAAGGCAATCCTGCAGGGCTTCCAGATTATTGGTCTCATGTTTTACCCAGTGTGGTCAGTTAGCTATATTCCCCATTACTTTTGGGGGCCTATCACACTTTATGGAGGAAATAAAGTAGTTACAAAAGAGGAAAAAAGAAGTATTTGTTATTATGGAGAGGAAACGTCAATGGAAAGGGGACAACAAAAGTTTCCTGTACGTAACAGAACATACTCAAAGAAATATATAAAAATTTACTCAAATAAACATATGTAAATACATCCGTGAGTCAGCAGGAGCATTTTACTGGAGTGCACTTTGAACTCCACTACTGAATTGAATATATCCCTTCACTTCTGCCCCCTCCTCCCTTACACGGTCCGTTCTGTTGGGACCAATGAGACTTGGAGCTCCTGTACAACAGCAGGAACAAAATGCCTTTCTCTCATCACATTTACATGCCACACTGTTGTATAGGAGGGTAACCATAAAAATAATGTTTTCAGCCCCAGAAGCGTGTCAGGGACTGATCTTTTTTTCCAGATTTGCTACAGAGAAGCATCTTTAACTGGCAAGTATTTCTCCTGTGCCCTCTGAGCATACTTTAGGAGCACAAAAATGCCACATACCCTGTTGATCAATGTACTAGGTGAATTCCTTAGAGTGAGATCCATTTTCAGTTCATCTTATCAGGGATAAAAGGAAAACCTTTACAAAAGGCAGAAGTGTAAGCTGCAATTCTTTTACTTCAGTGCTTCTTCAGAGACCTTTTTCCATGACAGAAAGAGAAACCACTGTAGGTTGTTAAACAGAGTGACAAATTTCCTTTCCCAATTTCTGTGAGTTTTACAATTCCCAGTAATAATACATATCAAGTTTAGAGTACTTTTCATCTTCAAAATGTTGAATTAATTCTTGTTATTTTTCTCTAGGAGCATTTTCTTCTTGCCTTTCCATCACCTTCACGATAACTTTCTATTTCTTTACTTTTCATTAAGAGTCTTATCTCGTTGCCATCAGAGTAAATGGAAAAATAGTGCTTGTGTCACAAATGAAGTAATAGGCACTTGGCTTTCTGTTTCTCCTCTGGGATTTTTTTTACTTAATTCTTTCCTTTTTCTTCTGTGTTTCTGTCATCTGTGCTCCCTTATCAGATTTTTAACTCCTTTGCTTATCTTGTTTCAGTATATCATTTGTTCTGCTCTCTGTTCTGTTCATCCTGTTCCCCTTTATTTTCTTTAGGTATTTTATTAATGTTACTTTTCTGAATCTGTCCTGTCCCATTTCTCATTTTACTCATTCCTTTTTCCTCTCTCCCTCTATATTTCTTCCATTACAGCAGATATCACGGATTCTTGGCCATTTGTAGGAAAAGCAAAATTTTCTGGGATTTTTTTTGGTGAATAGAGTCAGATGCAGAAGGAATCTCCAGGCATATGCATAAATCTGGTTTGCCTCCAAACTATGCATATGACTTACTTTAAAACTATTTTTCTGGAAATAAAGACCTCTGTGAAACTCAGTGGTGCCAGGAGTGTGCAAAATAAAAGCCTAACCAACAACTCTGAAAAATGTTGGGGAGAAAATAAGTCCAATGCTGGTGGTTTTGAGAGATACCGTGTTGTGTGGGCAATGTTCATTTGGCTGGCTGGATTTGTTTTCTTTACAAAGCCTGTTCTTACATTTTTGCTGTGGTGTCATTATTGCTCTGTCTTGGCAATGTAAATGAAAACTGAACACATTTCTCACATAACAAAATAAGGTAAAATCACTTGCAGCAATTCCCAAATAAAATGCCATCACTTTTTGTGCTGAGATATGCACAGCCAAAGAAGTTTTTCCTGTTTTGCCTCCCACATTTTGAGGGCATATGCAGTCAGAAGCTGATTTTAAACAACTACAAGTGATGCTTGACTGATGTACCAAAGGGCAGGATCAAGCCCTTGATACTTATCTCACATTTTCCATCTTGCTGTTTTGAATGTTACAGGTAGTTAAGCAGGATAACTGTGTGCCATGGTTTCAAAAGACACCACAAATTCCTAGCATTTCCCCAGGAAATACACATTTTAAAGAAAAGCTCTTTTAGAAGTTGACATATTAAAGCATGGTTTTTTTCTTTTTCTCCTGAATGTCTCATTCCTTTTTTTGGTTTTTTTTTTTTTTAGGTAAATGAGATATTGCCTTAGAGCCTGGGACAGGTGAGAAATGAGCAAAGCATCCTCCTACAGGCTCCTCCAACCCTGTGGTCTGTAGTGCTGTTTGACAGGAGGAAGAATTAGCCATGAATACAGGTAAGAGCCACTGAAGCATAACAAGCTTCTTCCCAAAAGCCATGTGCAGACAGTTTCATGCTAGCTCCAACTGGGCTCCAAACAAAGAGGATGCAAGTTAGACCCATTAAGACATACAGGTATGGGGCTGCGCCCCCACTCAGCCACTGGAGTCCGGAAATGAGGCTAGCTCCCTGCCCATGCTTTGGGCTGCAGCAAAGCTGTGTCTTCACTGTTGACACTGAACTGTATAAATAAATAAATGTACCAAGTCCTATAGCTGCAGGAATCATGAGCAGCAAATTATAGTGTTCTATATAAGAAGGGTTGGAGGTTTTGGCTGCACTAAGATGAATGGGAGAAATTGAGGGGTGATACACTTGTCCAGTAATTAGGTATGAAACCACCAGAAATTCTCAGCCATGGCTGAACACCTCTCAAAAACTAGTTCCCAATGACAGAGCAAACTGGAATAGTCCTGTTTGTCTCCATTTTTTGACAGAGACGTGAGTGGGGAAAAAAGAAGGGAGGAAAAAGTCATATTCATAGGCAGCTCCACAGATTGTTTTATTTTTTGAAGAGCTTCTTTTCTCTTGAGAGTCATGAAGTATGCATAACCAGCTTAGTTAAAAGCTAAATTAAATTGCTTATGCGAGGAATGAATGAAAATTCCAGACTTATCTGGGCAGTATCAGAAAAATACATCCAAATAAACAAAGATGGAAATTTTAAGATATAACCATTTTCAATTTCAGTATTCAAAATACGGTGATCTAAAATTTTAGTAAATTAGTGTAAATCAAATTAGTGTTACTTTAATTCTGAAATATAATACCCATGTTTCTTTTAACTGCAACACTTTGAATTCACAACTGGAGATGTTTTTAAATTATTTTGCTGCACATACACTGTAAACAGGGACTTTATGTGCTGTGTGAATATTTTAGGGGTTTTTATGTTAGGATATGTGCTGATTTAGGATGTGTGAAGGAAGGAGAGGACATTCAGAGTTATGGCATTTGTCTTCCCAAGTAACCATTCCATGTGATGGAGCCCTGCTTCCCTGGAGATGGTGGAACACCTGCCTATTAATGGGAGGTCATGAATGAATTCCTTGTTTTGCTTTATTTGCATGCGTGGCTTTTGTTTTATCTATTAAACTGTCTTTATCTCAGGTCACTTGAAAAGAAACCAGAAACACTTGAGTTTTCTCACCTTTACTCTTCTGATTCTCTCCACCACCCCACTGGGAGCAAGCAGGGGGTGGATCTTAGTTCCTGGCTGGAACTGAACCACAGCAGGGTCAATGTGCCCCTTTTGGGCCTTTTTACAGTTGCAGAAATTGTCTAATGAGACTACGGAATGTGAAAATAGAAACATCAAAGTAGAACTGAAGCTAAGAGGTAAGTGGTGCTTCTGCTATACTAATTCTTTAGATACGCAATGTGTAGAGAGTTGCAAAGGACTCACAAGTCCTGACCCTGAGATCCTGTTGTCATCTGCATTGTATCCTTTCACTTATTTATGTACGAATAACGGTTTACCAGTTCTCAGCAACTGCTTATTGATTATGCAGGTTCTACCAGTCAGTGCAGAGCCAATGCATGTGAAGTCTTACCCTTTAGGGTGCTTGGAGAGCCACATGAAGTGTTAGGTTGATACACGCTTGCAGATTCATGTGGCTTAGCATAAAATGTATACCAAGTCCCTGCGCTACCGATATGGATACCACATGTTCCTAAGAAACCGCTTGGCTCACGTGGCTTACTCTCTCAATAACAAACCATATATTGTCCTTCTGAAAAATGGGATGCACCACAGGGACAGGGTCAAAGATGCAGAAAGTGAGAAGATGGCCCTCACAAGTCAGTCTCTGAGGTATTAATATTGTCAACATTTATTTATTTTAAAGTGCACACCTAAAATGAGTGATAAGCTCTATGTTTCCTTCCAGGAAGACATCAGCTTTGTAATTTAGATAGTAAAAGGTACAACAGGGATAGATTAACATTGTGTCATCCATCTTGGCCTGGTACAACCCCTGCAATCTCTTGTGTAGCCATGAAAGGACCAAAGCAGTATGATCCAAGTCATGCCAACTACTATCTAGCATAGCTCATATCGAGCGGCACTCAGGAGGTTACTGTAGCACCCTCCCACTCTACTTGCATTGAGTACAGACAAGTAAGTTAAGGCAGCTCTTTGTGTTTCTTATACTATTCTATGACTGAGGATGATTTGATTGTTTTTCTATGATTGTTTTCCAAAAGCTGCTGAACTTGTTTAAGCGTATTATGCCATGGTCTCTAAAGCCTATTTGCCTTTTTGCTCTGTTTTGGCAGCTGAAAGGAATATAAAGAAGCCTGAAGCATTCATGTGCCAAAATATCTAGCAGGTCATTTCTGTGAGAGTAGAGCTGAAATGTTGATGGTGTGCTGCAGCCAGAACACTTACAGTACCTTAAGTGCTCATCTCCCTTCATTTGCTACAGAACTAAGATCATGTAACAGCAGACAGTAGGTAGATACACCATGGAATTAGTGTCATTTATCTTTAAACGTCATAATAACGTTACACTTGATGTCTACATTTTGACACATTGTGCTACATCACATCATTTTTTAACATTTCTTTAAACTGGGGTATTATGGTGTTTGGAGAGCTGAAAGTGAATATGGGTATAGAAGGAGAAGTTCTTTTCAGGAATATAGATGTGTGCAAAATGATGGTGGCAGTAATAAAGTCTCCCCATTCACTTCCTATGGACACTCGGAGTGCAGCAGATTATGTCCAAACTTTTATATTCCATTTCATCCTTCCTCCTTACCCTTTACAGATCCTTTTTTTTCCCTTCTGCTTAGAACAACGCACTAGCAGCACAACTTGAATCATGAGCAGCTTCTTTCCTCCTTGCTTTCTTTTTGAATACCATTTGATTTAATAATTCCATACTTGGTTACTCTTTCTGCTTTACACCCTTCTATAATGAGCTAATTAAAGACATACGAAGTCTCTATTATGGCATATGGATGCCTTTTTTTTTTTTTTCTTTTGCATTACTTTTTTGTTTCTGCTGTGAGTCAGACCTTTCTGTCCTCCCACAGTCTCCTCTTACTGGGTTGTGGAGAGGGGCTTTTTGAGAGAAGGGGCAGAGAATGTTATTCTGAAGCTAGTTCCCACTTGCTTTCTTGCACTGCACTACCAGGTTCCCCAAATTCCATAGGATTTTTTTCCTTGTCAAATAAAGTACATCAGCAGCACTTCATTGATTGGTTCAGCTGCCTTGCTTACCAAAAGAGAGAAACTCTTTGTTGCTCTGCTGAGCATGAGTTGGCTGTATCTGATTTCTGGAGAGGCAGAAATGGAATTTCGTCCTCCTTGGCAGCAACGAGCCCCAATACTGGCCATTTTTTCTTCCTGAGAAGGAGTATCATGAGTGCTGTAGCTTTCTCCCTGTGCTCTCTCATACATCTGACAAATCTCACTGGTCAACTCTTAGGTATGGAGTGACAGATATTCATGACCAGAATCTTGAAGGCACCAAGGGGTTGTATTTTACTGTTATACGAACTCAGTTATTGCCCTGTAATTGACTATCTTGTTCTCCTAAGGTGAACTGAAAAACTTGGGAATCCGGGTTTTTTGGAGCAGAACAGCTTCCTGGTGGGATGCAAGGAAAGTTCAAATCTTTTCTGGGATATGAACAGTATGCTGGTGGGTGTCCTTCTCAAGTTTCAGGCTGAAGAAAAGATCCAAAATTTGTAAAGTTCCTCATTTCAATCCACAGTCTGCTCGAGACCATGCCATGTTCTCCATCTGGGCCTTTAATTTTTCTGGGTCCTTTCTGGTTCTGTAGATATTAGAATAGATCATGCAGCTGTGATATGCTAGGGTAGTTTGAAAATTGTGTTAAACTCTTCCTAAGCAATATGATTTTTCCTGAGGAGTTTCTAAAAGGATGAAGTTGACAAAAGATGATATTAAATTAGTGTTTTCCATCCAAATTTTCCCTTTCTGTTTGCATCAGCTATGTGTGCTTTATATTTCTAAGAAGGCTAAAGTTGTAGGAAGGAGAGGGCGCTGAGGAGATTAGGTGGCAGTAGGAGAAAAGGAAAAAGTAGCAAGGGATAAGTAGGTTTTTAAATCATCCAGACAATGGGTGAATGAGGGAAGGAGTCATATAAAATGGAATAAACATCCACAACTGACACTGAATTTAGGAAAGACTTGGGCTAGTGGCAGAGCCCTGGAAATACCCACTAGTGGAAAAGTCGCACACCTGAAAGAGGCTACACAAAAAGGGAAGCCGTCAAATCCACCATGTTACCACTCTGTTGTTGTATGATTATTTTACCACTTCCATGAATAGTTTCAAACTGTGTTTATGCAGTATTTGGTATGATGGATCTCAGATGAAAGCTGCTACTGGAATGCACGTGCATAATTAAAAATTTAAGACTCAGTGGTGCTTGACTCTAAGATGTAGACAGGGCTGTAGGGATTCTTGAGACATCAAATCCACATAGGAAACATGGCCATAAGTAGGCTATATTAATCTTTTCCTACTGGCTTGAGAAGTAGTATGTATTCTTTGTCACTAGGAAATTATGTGTAGGAAGAGCTATAATTCAGTAAGCCTGGATAATTCAATGAAATTCTATATAATTCTTGCACACCCACTCAGAAAGTCTCAAATTTGCACCAACTATACTGGAAAAAATGTAACACAATGCCACAGATATCAGATGCACTTAGAAAATTATATTTACTTCTAGAAAATTCCATTATCTTTCCTTCTTTATTATATTTAACTTAATTTTGTGTTAATTTTTGGAGCCAATATTGATCAACTGCTTATTAATATGCTAGATAATATCCCACACTTGTCACTGGTTCAGACCGAAGACTGAACAGGCAGTTTCAAACAGCAAATTCACTAAGAATAACTGTTTGCAAAGGCAATTTGTGAGTGCATTCGTGAGACTGAGCTGTAAGTTGACAACGCCTGGTTGTACAGGAATTATTATGGTATGTAGAAGTACAGAGATATTGGTCAGTGAACAGCTGTGGAGATGAAACGGCTCTCAGAGAAGTCTTATGGTGGGACATGCAACTTTCTTTCTGCACACACACTGTCATCAAGAGAGGACAAGTCAGGAAATTGGTAGCTATCCTCTTCTTGAACAACTCATTCTGTGAGGTGTGGGAAACAGTAGATTTGTCAGCATCCCTTTCTTCTGTGTCCTCTTGAAAGACAGAGGTCCCCCAGCCAAACTTCCAAGTTGTTTCTTTGACTAAAGCAACTTGGTAGAGTCATTTAGGAAAGAGCAGTTGTATTTGAACCAATGTTTTGGTCAGCTCTTAATTGCACACCGCAGAGTCTTGTCTTTGTATCAATAGGAAGGTATTTTCACCCACACACAACTTTAGTGTGCCATGATTAAACTGATCAGCCTGTACTTAGTCTCTTCTAGTATAGCTACATAAAATCATTTTCTGCTCCCTGCTTTCAGCATTTTAATTATAGCTGGAACTGTCATTGATTGCAGTTATCCTAAAAACATCTACTCTATTCATTCTTGCGACAACTGTATAGATGTACGTACCCCCTGGTACATTTCATATCTTCTCTGCACACCTTGGGGAAGGAACCTTCCTGCTCCAGTAGCCTGAGTATTGTAACATCTTTACATTTGTTGGTTCAACAGCAAGGATTGTATTATGTGTTATATTAACAGTTCTGAGATAAGACAAAAAATGAGAAAAGATGAAAAACAGTAGACCTTTACATCTGTTAATACTGGTTTCCCAGGTTACCTTAATCACAAGTTATTACATATGGACAGCCAGCATGGTAGCCAGAGGAGAATTGCCTAAAACCAATAATTTCTTTGGAGAAAGAAATTTTGTTTTTAAAACAGTTCTTCTGTCACAGATCAAAACTAGGGGATCTTTAAAGCTCAGTAATAGAAAAGTAGCAGCAAAAATGGCATTGCAGTATACTAAATTTATTCTCCCACCATGATTTCTGCATTGCATTTTCTCATTTCAAAAGTCAAAACAATGAGAGTTTTAACTTGCATAAGGCAGTACATGAAAGTTTCTATGAACATTTCATAATCATGTTTGCTATATTTGGGTGGTAAATGAGTTTAAGAGGACATATAAAATTGATAGAAGTTTTAAACTAGTGTAACATGATTAAATCTGATGTTTTGTGTATATCATTACGCTGAGAGGTAATGTAGTAAGAAAACAATTTATGATCAGGTGATTTTTACACTCTTACTGTTGATTTTGTGCTGTTAATTTAATCCCCATTTAGTTCTGAGGCTGCAACACACTACGGTACTCTTCTAGTTATGGTTTTAGGTCTTATCATTATGTCTCTGACATCATGTACAAATCATATACAGGACTGCATACTTGTTAAAATTTTCCTGCCAAGAAAATGGGGCTGAATTAGTAACATAGACAAGAAACCTCCAATTGGGTTCTGCAGCACTCTCAAGGATGCTGTTGCAGTGTTGTGACAATTGGGACAGAATGCCCTTTAGGTTTTCTTCTTCTTGGGTTAATGCATTAACCAAGCATATCCAAGGATGGAACTTGTCCATGCCTCACCCTCACCTAGCTGAACTAGTCATAAACACACCAATAAATGTCATAATAATAGTGTATCTTCAGCAACACACACCTTCAGGCAGTCCCAAAGTGTGCTTGGTATCTTACAAGATGTTTCTGATACCTGAGCTAAACTAATATAAAGCTGACTACTCTGAAACATAGACATAGCCTCCTAGTGCTTGTTGTGTAATCATGCTTTCTGAGTTTCATAGGTGGCTTCTGGATGTTCTTGTGCTATGCTGGAAACTATTTAATGGCCTTTCTTTCTGGTCTTAAAATCAATGAAAAATTACAATTGCTGTTTGGGTAAAATTACCAACTCCAAGAAGCTGATTCTATTCTCACTTTCACTATTGTATGTCTTATCTATTAATATAGGCACATATATACAAATTTTGATATATTTTATTGTTGATGTATGTTGATAGAACTCTGTTTACATATTTTATATAAACATATACAAGTTTTATATAAAGATTATATACAAAAAATAATATTATCTATATAAAAAAGGCAGCCAGATACACATCAGTGTCTGTTCAGGTTAGATCTTTTGGAGAAAATGCATCCTTTTCCTGAACCTTATTTCTAAAATACAGTATGCTCGATTTACTTACTGAAATGTTTGCTTCTGACATAGAGTGATAACATAGTTGCTCTGCAAAATGATGGTTTAGAAGACTGGTCTGAAATGCAGAAAATAATATAGCTCCAGATAACCACTTCCTTGCCGACTCTAAGGAGTCATTTCAATGAGTGACAGCTCTTTCAATTCTGTCCACATCTCAAAAAATCCCTGGAGAACTGGCTGAAACTAAGAACATCATATAATAACTCCAACAAGCAAAAAATATGGAGGAGTGTCCTGGAGAGCTCCTCTTTTAAAAAACTAGTCCTCTATGAGATTCAGACTAGTAAACACAAACCAAGGTTTCCAGGGTTTTGTTCCCTAGCAATGACAATCTAGGGGAGAGAGGCATCTCCCTAGATTACTGTTTTCAAATACCTGTTCTCAGAAAGTTTTCTTTTAAGCATATAATACAAGAGTTCTTGTGCAAAATTTACATGGGTCACCCCTATAATCAGTGATGATGGTGAGGGAGACCTCCTTTTTGTTGTCTTATTTGTGAAGACTTTGCATAAATACCTGTGTTCTGCCTGTTATAACCTCCTCCAAGATAGGAGGTCGTATCTTGTGAGGTGACATGTAATGTGGGTGAGCCACTGAATTGGGCCAGGAAACCCCCAGAAAACCCTGTGAGTGGAGAGGGGCAGGAGAAGTAGTAATCAGATAAGCAGAATGACAGTAACGTATAGCCATGTGGTCTCTAGATGCAAAGGGCATCTATAAGGGAGAATGCTTGGATAGCCCAACAGGGAAGGTGCTTTAAGCACAGGGACAAACAGGGCTAAGGTGGGAGGGAATGCTGGATGATAGATGAAAGGCATTTAGGGTAGCACACAGCATCTATCCGTGTTTGCCTGCTCTTAGGGAGTGAGTCTTGCAAACAGGGACTCTAGTATTGGGTGAGCACAGGTACCTACCCACTAATTGCATACTGGCTAGTCCTTCTTCCTCCCTCCCCCAGTTTTCCAAAACCTTGACTGTTTTGCTATTGTGATCTGCTGTGGGAAACAAGGCAGCACAGGGAAAGGTTCTGCGGCATGCAGTCTGCAGCTGAGAGCCTTGGCTCGGAGTCCCCATGCTGGCACTGCCCTGTCTTCCAGGTAGTATCATCCTTGCAAAGGGCTGCAGCTGTACTGCTGGGCAACACCAGCCCAAAGACAGACTCAGGTCCTGATCGTTTCCCTTCAGAGGTGGTGTTTGGTCTGGGTAAGCCACAGGTATCATGTGAGGGGAACTGCAGTTGTGATCCCTGTTTTGTGTGTGTGACACACTCTCTTGCTGTGGGGATGAGTCCCAGCACTGTGTGGTCTCTGACAGGACTTTGAGGTGAATACCATGTGGTGGATATAAGGCAGGACAGACATCTCCAAGTCCCTGAAAAAAAGTCTGAATCACTAGCTGCAAAGGGCAGAATTTTCAGGGTAGTCCAAACAAATTTTAGCTTTGCTGACCAGCTACCTCAATTACACCATACACATTACCAATATGCACATAACCTAGAAGTAACCCCCAGTATATTCCCCACTTTACCTTAAAAAAAGGAGATTTTTTAAATTGTTTTCCTGAGGCAGAAACATTGAAACAACCCATCAACTAGAAACCCTAAGTTTCACCTTAAAGGGTCTTTGTGAAACTAATTTTTTTCCACCACAGCTATAAAGAAAGACATCAAGTTTGATTCATCTTCACATTAAGTTATGCTAGTATAATTGCATTTCTTCAAGTGGATTTACATAAATGCAAATTAGGCCCACTCTATCTTGCATGCAAGAAATGAGATTTTTCAAGTTCTGTAAGACATCATTGCTACCCCTTTAATGAGTTAATTCTCTTCTCTTACTAATCTAGCTATAAGTAGCAGGAATAAAGCAAGGTGAAATGTGATAAGTTATCATTTAGTTTCATTTGCCCACCTAGGTTTATAACTCCTAGGTTATAAAGAGGTTCATCTTAAGGATTAGAGAATACAAAACAAAGCTCAGGCGAGTTTTAGTCTTTCACATCAGAACGGCAGACTAGTATTTTTTCAATGCTTTTGCTATAAATACCAATTCCTCTCTTCTCAACAAAGACCAATTTTCACTCAAAAGTTTTTTGTGAATCTCAACAAAACCACTGTGATGATTTCATTTACAATGAAACCTAAGAAACAAGCATATTTCACATCATTTTGAGTATTACCAGGAACATTTTGTTCTGCTCTGCTGCAAGCCAAGCAAGTAATTAGCAACAGAAGGACTTTACTGTAGTATGCATGAGATGGTGTTAGCATCAGAACCCTTTTGGAGATAAGTTTTCCTGGATCATTCATTTTTGTTTTATTTTCCCTTTTTTAGTAATGTGATGACTGAACAAGCCCTTCCATAAAACCCACTAACTTGACTTCTACAAGTACAAATCCAAGTATCCTGGAAAGGTTAAACACAAGTCTGGAGAATTTTATCCTACATACTATCCACAGTTTCAGAAAATATGCAATACTGAGTCAATATTCCTCTTTCTCCCATGGACTTAGGTCCCTGAGCCTAGGGCTCACTCCAGCTGCTGTCATGTGTTGGCAGTAATATCACCTTCTTTCATGTTGTGTCCTTTAATGAAAACTCAAAATATCTTACTCAATTTCTCTTGCAATCATGTATGCCATGCTATATATTTAATAACAAATGTGCATATTTGAAGTGAATATAACTTTATATTCTTTTATATATAAATATCTTTATATAGATATATAACTTTATATACCTAATGATTTTTAGATAGACTTTCCACAACCCACTGTTAGAGGAGGTCAAGCCTTCACGTGCTACAACTGAGTTTAAAAAGAAGTGGATAATCTTATGAGCAATGTTTGTAGTTACGAGTGATAAGCTGCATAATCAAACTTTATGTGACAGAGAATGAAGTAAATCACATGGGGTTCAAGCAAGAATTTATAAGCCATGGACAATACTGCAAAACATGACCAGGTACTTTATCTTACTTTAAATGTTGCCTTTTCCTGAAATATCAGTCAGTGGCCATTGGCAGAGCTTAAAACAGCATTCATCTGACCAAACTCGGCATTCTGCTCTGAGAACTGAGCTCTCAGCCAGCTTTAATTACACCTCACTTTGGACAAATTCCCATGTCAGGATCTAACAATGATAATAAAGGTATTTAGGAAAAGACACATAAGAGCAAATCATTGCATAGCACATGACTCCTGTAATTCATAGGCATTGTTAGTGTGAGCAACATCATTAAATAGCTTATCACAGTCAAAAACGTTCTCTGTAAGCAGATGGTCAACAATTGCATGTTTTTATTTAGGTTTTGATTTACATACTGCTCTGAAGAGACTTTAGCTTATTTCATTTTACATGAAAATGAAGAAGACAGTTTGTTAGCTGCATTCTTGTATAGATAATATATGCTGAATTATCTCAGTAGTATATGTTTTATTAATGCACATGTTTTGCTTTGAACATATTTTAATTTGCATTTGTGGCAAGAGGTTTCAGTCTTTCTTCTGCTCTCTTCCTTAGCCTACCACCGTCACCCTTTGCTAGGAGATGAAAGAATGTTTAGTTTGGTGCTGACTTTAACCAAGTTTACTGTCAGGGCCCTGAGCACACTGATTGGTCTGGATGACTCTGATGAGTCTCACCAGGGGTTTCTTGTCACGCACCCTCATCCTGTCTGCACAGGAGCTGCCTCTGAGCTCAGGCCTTTGCCTGGTCCTGGACTGAGCTATGTGACTGCCTGCCCAGCACCTTGCCTGCCCCTTCTTTTCCTGCCCTGGGCACCATCCCCAGCCCAACTCAGCTTGCCATCTCTGGTCAGATGGTGCCACTGCAAGAGGTCACTGTCCCACTACCCCTCCACTGCCTCCCCAGCTATGATGCACCCTGATAGTCCCTTAGACATGGAAAATTTTACCACTTAAAAATTTCCATGAGAAAGTTGCAATCGTGATGAGCATTTGTCAAAAAAGCCTTCAGGCATCTCCAGCAGGGCTGAAACTGGATCTCACTCAACCATGTAAAAGGCTGAGGCTGGGACTCCTCTCAAATCCAAGAAATAATTAAATATTAAGACAGAATGGAAGAGTGCCAAAGGCACTCTACAGCCTTCCTGTGCAAGTGGACCTTTCACATGTCCTTTAGAGACAGGGGATCTGGATGAGCACAAAAACCCAGACATCCCTCTCCAACCACCGAAACAGGACTGGGACAGTGTCTCAGTGAGAACTAACATGGGCTGATAGTACCAAGGAATGACCCTCTGTCTAGGAGAAGGTTAGAGTTTTCATCTCAGCTCAGGATGGTGGATTCCAAGTGGGAGGAGGTAACCTCATTTTGAGAGCTTAGGTTTGGTCTTTCTGCAGAATCAGACACTCTCTGCCTCCACACAGCCACAGGTACACGACGTCCTGAAGCAGTCCCTAAAAAGGATATCAAGAAATATTTATCCTCAGAAATGTGGACAAAGCCTTCTTATTTCCAAAACTAAATTAAGAAGAGAAGGCATTCCTGGCCTTTACCTGGTAATACTGAAGCTGAGAAGCAAATTTATAATTCAAATGTTAGAGTAGCCCAGCCTGTTTGCTGTGATGACCTCTTTGTCTGCAGTCAGGTGTTCTGCTGTTTTGATGAGTGACATACAGGATGCCATTTGTCTTGCCTTGTGGCTTTAAGCTAAATATTTTAAATTGTCCATTTCATAATGCAGATGTGAGGTGTTCCTGATTGCTATGAAGAAGCTTGCTGAATGATTTTATTTTAATGTTAGAAAAAAATGAGCTGGCAATTATCTTGATTATCTTGGCGTGATACCAAAACCTACAGATTTAAAAAGCAGGATGATTGGGTTTTATGCTTGTATTCAGACTGGAAGTGTTGTAATGAAGGTTTTGCTTTGTTTCATTTGCTCTTTCTTCTGCCGCTCTTTGTAAATGGTTTTGAGGGGGTGGGCCTTAACCAAACTGTATGTTTGTCAGTTTATTATCACTGTATTTCAGTACAATGCAGATACAGCTTAATGTAATAATTTACTGAACTTTTGTTTTGTTAGTTTAAGACTTAAATGAAACAGGAAAATTTTTGGTTTTAATAGGGAAGTCACTTGGATATTATGCAACAAAAATAAAATCAGCAGTCACCATATAATTAATGTTATTCCAAAAAAATATGACTGGGATGAACAGTCTGGATTGTTTGCTCTTGGTTCCCTTAAAGAAGGAAAAAATCAGCAGCTGGTACACCCTGGAGGGTAGATGAACTTGCTCAGGAGAGCAATGGTTCTAGATGCTGCAGAGTGTGTCAGGAAAATAAAATTCTCAGTGAGGAGCAAACAAACCAGGTCTCAGGGTCAAATATCCTTAAGCATGAGATGAAGCTTGTGTATATAGAGCCTCTTGAAACTCAGCAAGAATATCAGCTCTCCGAAAATAAGACTAGAAGCAAGAAGGCAATGGGTAGAGTTAGAATCATATTTAAGATATTTCTCACTACTTTTTCTTACCAGTTAGTTTTAGTTTTCTCCGTTCAGAAAACTAATCACTCTAGTTTAAGCACAAAGGAAAATACCACATTTTACCAGAACATAAAACAGCTCTCTGTATGAGAAAGATCTGCAAGGGCTCACCTCAAAACTCTGGCATACTTTAGGTCCTAACACACAATAAAGAAAAGATTTTGCCTTCATCAGAAAGGTGATGAAGGACCTCAGTCTAAAACTGAAAGTGTAGACATAAGCATACTAATTCTGTATGCTATGCAAGAAGTTTGGAATGATTTGGATTATGAAATACACTGGAGGCCAGGTGCCCACTAAAGCCATTCTATTGTTCTCCTCCTCAGCTGAACAGGGGAGAGAAAATACAATGAAAGGCCTGTGGGCTGAGATAAAGACAGGGAGAGATCATTCAGCAATTACTGTCACAGGCAAAACAGACTCAACTAGAGAAAAAGTAGTTTAATTTATCACCAATCAAATCAGAGCAGAAGAGAACTACAACCAAATCTTAAGGCACCTTCCCCCCACCCCTCCCTTCTTCCAGGGCTCAGCTTTGCTCCTCATTTCTCTACCTTCTCCCCAGCAAGCAGCACAGGGGAATGGGGAATGGGGGCTGTGGTCAGTCCTTCTCAGGGCTGTTCTCTGTCCATTCTCTGCCCAGCCTGTACTTGTGCTTGGGATTGTCCCAACTCAGGTACAGGACCTTGCACTTGGCCTTGTTGAACTCCATGAGGCTGGCACAGGCCCACGTCTCCAGCCTGTCAAGGTCTCTCTGGATGGCATCCCTTCCTGTCAGCGTGTCGACTGCACCACACATCTTGGTGTTATCGGCAAACTTGCTGAGGGTGCACTCAAATCCCACAGTCCATGTCACTGACAAAGACGTTAAACAGCACCGAGCTCAATCCTGACCCCTGAGGAACATCCCTTATCTCCACTCGGACATTGAGCCATTGACCACAACTCTCTGAGTGCAACCATCAAGTCAGTTCCTCATCCACCAAGTAGTCCATTTGTCCAATCCATGCATCTCCAATTTAGAGACAAGAATGTTATGGTGCGTGATATAGATACTGGCAGATCTTTAACATGGGAACTATTTCTCAGTCCACTCCCCGGCATGGTGCCATGTGAGTTACCACCTCCAAGACTCCCATAGGTAGGGTAAAAATTGTTTTGAAACTCATACTGTAGTACAAAATACAGGAGGAGGTATTATTTAAGAATTTCAGCATACAAGCTATTTTCACTCTAGTCATACGTCTATATGAGGTCTGTCCTGAGGTGTGTTTTGAGGAGGGTGTTTGCAATAGATGACCTGCAGAGGTCCTTTCAAACCTGAATGCACTGATTTTGTGAGACGTGGACTGGCGTCACTGGCATTTAGTCAGGGCTGAGGTGTACCACACTGTCCTGGCATCAGTCATCTGCGATGGGATCCCTGTCATTCACTAGCTGACTCTTCAGTCACCACCGTGTCCAGCACTGTTCTCGTTTCCCTTCCAGAAATACTTCTGAGAGCCCATTTAACTTCTGACTGACCTCATAGGTAGGTTTACTTAGTTTCAGTTTTACACTGAAATGTTGCCTGACAAGATCAGAAAACCTGTGTGGCAGCTGCCACTGGTATCAGAACTTGATTCTGTTTCATGAGTAGTTGCTCTTGTGCAGCTGTAACTGGCCTTTCTGAGCAGCACAAACCTGCAAGGCTTCAGATACGAACCAGAAGAATTTGTATTGAGCCCTGTGCTTCAGTTCTGTTTCATTATTTCCCACCTTTACAAAGGAATAGGAATGTGGGTAATTACAAGCCTTCATTTTTTTTCTTCTGCAATTATCCCACAGTCTCCTTGACCTGGAGATGTTGCAGTATGCAGCACATAATAAAGAGTCCTAGCTATAAGTACATCTTTAGTACATCTTAAGATACACACAAGGCATTCTTATGGCCATAGATGGCTGCTTGCATCTGGAATACCTTGGCAAAAATATCCACCATTATCCGGAACTTTCACTGCTAAATGAAATCACCTCTGTTCAAAAGGCCCACTTTGGACTGCATAAGTCAAAAACACATCCCTAGAGACAATCCTACATCACGAGGCCCACACTTCCAAAGGAGACAAAGACTGGATACCCATAGATATATTTGTCAAGACTGCCAACTGATGCTTCTTCTCCTATACCTACTCAGCCAGTCACGCTGCTCCACTCCTGCCTCAGCAGCTGGCAGGCTGAGTGCTGGCAAAACTTTACACGTAATAGACTATTTTAAACAACAGTATGGGCTCCATCCCTGGGTATAGTCCCCATCCCCAGGTAGAAGTGCCTGCAGAAATTATAATAGTCTATTAAGTTTGTAACCCAGGATACAATACCAGTTTCTATTTTCAGCCAGAGCTGAGGTAAGTATTTTGGCTCTTGTGAGATACACCAACCAAGAAACACTGTCTAGAAGTTGTGGTCCGGTAGGATGTAACCTCATCAAGCCCATCCTCTTGTTGCGTCAAACCGTCAATGCAAACAGGTCCGTTTTGGGCTGAGTTTCTAACCTCCCACCATTGGAACCATTGCTGGGGGGTTGGTAGCTGTAGCTGAGCCGTACACATAGCTGGGACAGGTTTGAGCCAGACTTCTGGGTCGTTTCCATCAGCTGCAAGGAAGTACGGTGACTCCTTCCCCAAACCCCACAGTTCCATTAACCACTATAAATCAGTCCCTCCTGCAGCCTGAAAAACATAAAAAGGTATGGTTATCTTTGCAATAAGAGTCAATGAACATGTTGATGTAAATGATATTTCCCCCCCTCACAGGATAGTTGTCCAAGATTTTTGAGTTGTTCAACAATCCTGCTGTGGCTGTACTTTATCTTTTTGAAGTGGATTGAAGATGCTTTTCACAACAAACACAAAAACAGAAGATAATAATATTTTGGCTTGTGAAGTGGGAGAAGTTTTATTTTTCTAATTACAAGATTTAAAAGTAGGGGTAATGAAAGATTTTAGACAACAATGATCAACTTTTTGCACATAGAGGCTGAATTTCTGCAAAAGCATTCAAAGAAAGGCAATTCTTCTTCTGTGAATACTTCTGAATTAATTTATAAAATTACTTCTTGGCAAAAAGCTAAATTTTATGCATTGCATTAATGAAGTTAACAATAATGTTCTTCAGCATATAGAAGCAGCTAACTTTTTATTAGTTCCCCAATGTTTTTTTAAAAAAAGAAGTGTCAGGTGAAGGTTGAAAATAAATATAAAGATAATATTGACGCAGATAAAGGATTAGGAAATTTATCCAGATACTTGGATACACAGCATGTACCTTGTAAAAACATGAAAGCACAAGCTGAATTTTCATTGGCAGGAATAAAAACTACTGCATAATCAAAAAGGTTGCTTTCAGCTATAAATTCTTTATGAAGAGATGAAAAGATCTGTTTTAGTATTGGAATTATTAATATCTTTATCATAAACCAATATATTTCAAGATTTTTTTTTCTACTGAATATTTTATTCTTTTTCAAAATCTTAGAAGATTTTAAGAAGAGATACACTGTTCAAAGGAACACAAGAACTGAGAAGGCTCAAGCTCTCAGTTCCACAGCTACAGAATATTTAGGTAATTGTAACATTCAGTAAGCAATTCATTGTTACCTCCAAAATTTAAGCAAAGTGTTTTCCAAGATATAACATCTGACACCACTATTCATACTGTTTCCAACACTTACAGCTTTATGTATAGATATCTCAACTCTAACTAAGCAAAGGTAATGAGCTTTCTTATCTTAAAGTATTTGAAATATTAACTCTATTTATTCACTATACTTCATCAAGTTTGACCAGGGAGGAAACTAAGATTTGGGGAGCTAACACTTAGGAAGTCCTGGTATGAACCAGCTGGAAACAGTAGTTGTGTTTTGCAGAAGATAATATTATTTAATGCTGAATATTTAGAATTTTTAGGCATGTAAGTTTTTGACTCATAAAGAATTTGGAACAATCAAAAGGCAAGCACACTTCATTTTTCAATCAGCCTGTTTCCTTGTGCCTTTTTTCTGATCCAGGAATATTTTTTACTCCAAGTGCTTTTATTTTTTTTCTCTCGCTCTTTCCCAAAGCAACACAGTACTGCATCTTCATCAGCTCCAGTCATGAAAACCTCTTTTGTTGAGTTGTTTTGCAGTATGTGTTCAGAATTATTATTAGTTGCCTCATTAATTTCTCTTTAAAAAGAAAACCATGAGTGTGAGAGCTCTATAAAGTATCTGGATATTAAACTATACAACCTGCTGTAAGATAACAAGATACATACATAATACATAATACACAGACACACGCACCCCAGCAAGATACAGCTTTTACTGTAGTTAAATTGGATTTAAATTTATGTATGCTAAATAACACCTGTATTAACAAGTAAGGAACCACACTTAGCCAGTTTATGAAAGTCAAGTAACCATCACTGCAGAATAAAAGTGAAACAACCCAAACTTGTGGGATTGTAATAGTTACATTTATGGAAACAAAAAGTGCTTGGGAAATAGGTAAGCAATTAGAAGTAACTTATGGAGGATAAACATTTTAGGGTGCAATTTCTTTTCAGCTAGGGAATTCAACACCAAGTATTTAGGAACTGCAGGGATCTAAACAGAAGATAGCTCTTAGGGGCTGCTAGAGGCAGGAGGTGCTCATTTTTCATCTGAAAGAGCCACAGACCATGCCTTATCGAGAACCCTGTACTCAGGGACCTCATAACATTTCCAGAGCTTATATGCAAATTCCACTCATCCTGGTATTCATCCCTGCCTATGTCTCAGGTATACCAGAGCAGAGAGCAATCAAAAATCAGCTTCAGCTAGCAGAGAAATCCATGTGATCTGTAGCAAGGCCCCTCTGTCCTAGGAACTACTCAGAGACACAATGTAGGGAAGACCCAGAATAATTGCTTTCGCACTGACAAAGGCAGCTCCTTCATAGATTTTATAGTTCCAAAGGCCCTTGATTCCTTCCTTCTTTATGGCTACCTGTCTGGGCATGTCATACAATCAAGAGCAATCACAAGGCCCCCAGGAAAAATTAAAAACAGAGGATCAGATGTCACTGCCAGCAGAGCAGTTTGTGAAGCCTGCAGGTGGTTTTTGAGGAGCACTTGGGAAAGATACTCAAGCAGGGAAAGGAAGTTATGAGCTGGATGAACTAAGCAGCAAAATCTACTCTAAAGTGCCATTGCTTTGCCATAAACATCCACCAGTATCCATGCCCTCAATGTTTTTCTTTTATTTCTGTGTGGTATTTATGATCGCTAGCCTGCTTAGATCATTCTGTCACCACAAGAAGCAGTACTGAAAGGAAGGCTAAGACAAAGCAAATCTACATGACTGTCCCACAGGGTATTCTTCTGACCCACTGTGAACAGAGTCTCAGCAGCAGAGCTACCAGCGTCATTCTGGATCCCCTCCTGCAACCCATGAGTCTCTTGCCAAGGTGCCAAGACCTTCCCTGGCAGCCTCCTCCCTCTGTGAGCAGCAGAGCCAGGCCAGGGATGGTGACGGGGGTCACAGCAAGCACTGCTCCCACATGTCAGTGCATACAGGAGTGAGTTCAACCCAGGATCTCTCAAAACCACTTTGGGAGACAACGTAAATGACAGTATACAGGTCAGGGAGTAGAAATGCATCGGGAAGGAAAAACGAAGCAGCAAGAAAGCCACTCTCAGTTACTGAATATCCTGCCCACTGCCTTCTCCCTGTGTTAATGGCCTTGCAGCAGCGAGAGCACGGTCTGTCGGACGACGGTGGGGAGGAGGCTCTCACGCTAAGCTGTATGCTGCAACAGCAGAGCCAAGTGAGCTCTGACAGCAGGACTGCCCAAATGCACTGCTAGGATGATAAGCATCCGAGATAGGTTGTGTGTGGTGATTTTTAAATGGAACAGAGAAAGACTGTGATAAAGGGCCTGTTGCAAGGTGGAGAAACACACGAAGAGACGGCTATCAATATTATGGTAGAGGAGTGATTCACCTAGCAATCATTCAGATATACTGCTGCTGTTTTTGTCTCCTAAGTTTTCTATATTTCTTATTAGAACTAAGTTCTTATGAATAGAAATGTGTTGCCTGTTTAAAGGCATTCAGTGAGTATAGCTTAGTGAATTCAAAAATGTTATGTATAAGGACCAAGCAAGATATGTAGTTATGCTTAACATTTTAATAAGTAACTCAGCTATTTAAGCCCAACTGATACAGCTGTCTGCCATATCCCTTAGAAGGCTTATGGTAATTTATCCTGGTTTTGCTGAAAGTCCTCCACCATGTCCAGGGAGGTACTGATGACCCAGTCCACTAAGCTGTATCTCCACTATATGTGGAAGATGGAGGACTATAGGTAACTAGACTTTCTCAGCACAGGGATCAGAGAGTGTGTTCACACCTCAGACACTAGCACATGAGGCTTCCCAATAGCAGAAAGTTCAATAATGATACTGGCCAAGTTGTGGCACTAGTTCTCATCCCTCCTACCTAGAATATGAAAGGATGCAGAAGTTACAGCCATTGAATTAAGGGCAGAGATTTAGTTTTGGCACCAAATAGCCTCATTAAGTATATTTCACCCATGTTTCTAACATTGTTAATCTGTTTTAAAGGGCTGTGAAATTTGAAGCCGCACATAAAAATAAAATTCTACTGAAAACATGCCCATTAACACAGACTGAAATGACATCTCTAAAGCTTTTGCATCATTTCAGCAGTACTGTTTATCACATACATATACTTAGACAATGTATTTTGCAACCATAGGTAGTTAAGGGATAATAAAACAGGAGTCATCTTTATAAGGTAGCAATCCAGTTGCAGATCCCAAGTGCAGCATCCCCAAGGACAAAAGTCAATTACTATCAGTATAATATCAGACAAATGTGAAATGGAATTAGTTTCACCTTTCTTTGCTTCTCCCATTGTGCATGGCACTTCCTCATGCTGCGTTCAGATGCAGAGCTGAGCAGCTCAGGAAACACCCGAGGGTCAAGGAATACTGTGTCAGCTTGCGAACAGAAGGGGTGATGTTGCTGATGTTTAGTGTTTTCTAAACACTAGATGCAAAAAGAACTCCACATGTGTAGACATGGAACAGCAAAGAAAGGGATTAAATAACTGATTAAATTTTGGCAGGATAGCAATAAACTTAAAAATTAAGGAAACTTAGGAAATTACTTTAAGGATCTGAACACAGCTGGTGACCAGAATGCGATGCCTCAAAGAAAGTCTCTGAAGCAAGTTACGTTGCGTCTAAAAAGTTGTACCAAAGGTCTGGGAATACTTTCTGAGTTTCTATAGAAAATCTTTTTCTACTGCTGTGAAGCAGTGCATTTGATAGGCTAGATTAAGTAATAGCAACCCAACAGTTGTAATTAGCATCTGTTGATGGCAATCCCTGGAGACAGTAACCATTTAAGTGTTTAACCAATGAGTAGAGGCTTTTAAGGTGCTTCAGAAAAATCTGTTGGAAACAAGGGAATGTTGGATTAGCAACCTCTGTGATTGCCTAACATCCCCAATTGTTTTGTTTCCTACATGTCCAGCTGACACTCCCAGGGGTATATTCCTATCCATTCCTGAGTCTTTCAAGTAGAAAAGGGTGCCACATAATAATGTGGCTCTCGGGACTTTCAGGCACTGTTGATTGAGAATAAATAGCATTTTATTAGTCACCTGTGAGTATTTATGTTGGTAAATGTTGCAGGTATCCATGATCTTGAGAATGAAAATTCAGGTTTGGTGGCAGTTAGATCAAGGCAATTATGGAAATTTTCCATCTTTATCTTCTGTACTTAGCTTGATCTCTGTAGATGGCAAGAGCTATCACCTTAAAATAGAGAAAATACCACTATTAGGAGAATAGGAAAGCAGAATGTTTTGTTTCTGTTATAACATGGATGTAGTCATCCATTCTCTGGATGGACTGAAAATAAAGGAATGATTTAGAAATTTCCTTCCAGATTACTCTGTGTGTCATTAGTTTGACCAGCACACACAGTTCAGTGCCAAAGGCAGAAGACGAGAAGCTCGCCTGCTTCAGAAGGTGATAAGAAAATAGGTCATGAGCTGATGCTGGCATTACTTCAGCATTCAGCCAAGACAACAAGGTGACTATAGACACCTTGAGAATCAACACCACCGATGGAGATTCTGAAATCTCAGAGGTAGGCTCTCAGAATTGCTAGCTGGGTGCGTAACTCCTTTCTGTGTCTCAAAATCTCATTGTTTTCCATCTTTTATTTGTTCTCATCACAGCTTCACTCCCTGATTTTCTTTTAGTGGGGAATCTACTATAGCTTTCCATCTGAGTTTTTCTTTGCTGTTTACAGTGGGGTTTTGCTTTAGAAAATAATGCATCTGTTGCCCCAGTAAAAGTTATGTAATTCTCCATTTAGCCATACAGTTTTGCTCTCCCTTTTATGTTTTCCTGCTCATCGGTATGCACACCATCTGTGCCTCTACTACAATGTTCTTACATGGCCTCCAGGCTTAGTTAGCGGTTTTAAAGTTTTATTACTTTGCCCTTCAGTCTCATGTTAATCATTTTGCTCACTGGTTTAAAAATCTGCCCTTTCAAACCTTGCTGTTAGCATGACAACCACAGAGAAATTCAGCCCCCTCACCCCGATACGATATCAAACCTCATTGTACAGTGATGGCTGGTAATCAATGGAAATGCTCTAATAAGAACTAAACCCAGCTGTTACATTCCATAGAACACAAATTTATTAATTACAAAAGAACAGGATAAATTGCCAAGAACACAGAGTAAGAGCTATACGAGTGATTATAAACAATGAAATGCTTTTAAACCAAACTCAGTCACTTTTTATAATTCAATGATTGAGAGATCTCAGACAGTGCCTACAGCTAATATACATGATGGCAGCTGTAAATACATTCTCACGGTTCTGTTAGAGCCCCAGACTCTAATCATGTGCATTGTGAGTCCTGCAAATCAACCCTCAAATTTAAATTCTGCCCAATTCAGCTAGGGAGATTTTGAGACTGGGAACTCGAACAGGCAGATCACAAGGAACACCAGGGCTCAGATGGGCTGGACAATTTCCTCAAAACCAGAAATGTTTTGCAGTAAAGCTGGGTCACTTTCAGGCTGCAAGAGGAACGAAGGTTTTCTGATTAAGGCACCGAGCAGCGAGATGAAAGCATAAAACCCAGCTCTGCCAGAGGTTGCATGTATATCCCTGGGCAAGTCACATCACCTTTCTGTGATTCGTGTCTGCAGCTACAAAAAGTGAATCATTATTTTTTCTTCCTCAAGCATTTCTGAGAGTGGGAGCTCCTCCGGAGTTGGACTTTTTCCAGACGTATGTTTGCAGGGGACCTAACACAAAAGCGTTTTATCTAACTGAGACTTCCAGATGTTACCGTGGAATAGATCATTAAGGCTTCTACTTAATGTGGTATGAAAAAGAAAACCTGTAAATGATCTTTTTCATTTTTCTTCTGTAATGTAAGCTGAGAATAATGCACACTGAAATATCTGGATTTACAAATCTGATGTTATGAACGAGCAAATGAGAGCACAATCATGACTTAATCATTCTGAAAGACTTCACTATCTAAATACAATTTTGTTTATTGCTGTTTTCAAGTTTGTGGAACATGAAAAAGAAAACAAGAGATACTTCATTCTGAGACTGATGAACACATTAACATTTATAGCGGAAATAGAAACAAACTTTTTGCAAGACTACAGACTGCTTCTTTTGTACCCTAACTGTATTCTTGAGGGAGAGTACAGTGGAGGACTTCTCTACAAAGTTATTCTCAGTGACAACTGAGTTACTTTGCAATGCCTTATTTCATATTAAATATGATTAAATTTTATTATCTATTACAAAATCCTTCTCATAGTTTTCATTTAAAGGACAAACAACTAAGCTCTTTCCATGTAAAAGGAAGAAAGGAATAAATATAATTAAAAAGAGTTTTATGCCATTTTCATCCAATTCCATCTGTTCAATTTGCATTATCACAGTTCCAGTGTATTACTAGTTCTTTTCCATCAGAAATAATGAAAACTTAAATTGAAGCTGTTGTTATTTATATAAAAGACATTTGCCAACCCAAGGCCTTCAGGAAGGATTATTTTAAACTCCAATTTAGTTACTTATCAGAACTACAGCAGTTGATTACAAGTTTAATATAAGCATAAAAATTTGGAAGAAACCAATTCCAATGTGGCTTTACTGATAGCACTGAAAAGAGCACCATCCTAAATTTTAAGTATCAAAACACCTATTAAGTTGAGGTCGTATTTCCAAATAGGACAAATTTTGGAAAAATTGTGGCATGATCAACAGTAAATTAATTTTTAAATCATTACCAAATACAAAATTTTGGAATTCTGTGTGATGTGTTTGAAATACATGTGTCAATGACATACAAATTAGACTATGAAACACTTAAATATGATGCCAGATCACAATGACAGAAGGAATTAACAATAATAATTAGAGAAGTTATGAAAACGTTATCTGGCAAGATCTGCTTCCTTTCTTTTTCTTAATCCAGAAATTACTCTCTGTTCTCTCACGTAAAACTATTTACATTAATTATGAATCTACAAAAAGCCAAATTATTAAAAACATTTTCATGTATTGAGTTTATGAAGCAGTTATGCAAATGAGTTATTTTTACCAGAGGGAGGCTAAATATTGTCAGCATTTCTAGGTGCAATATGCACCATGTTCAGATCCTCTCTAGTATGGATTTTTCCTTCAGACTCTTCCAGGACGTATGCTACCTTAGATTTACATATAGAGGCATATGTAGAGATTTTTTCAAAACAATGTGATGACATAGTGATTTTGTTCTAGCCATACCTCCCCTTTCAGTAGCACTACTGAAATCTGACTTCAGTGTGGATTAAAATTCCACGTACTCTATTTGCTGAATATCAGAATTCTAGTTCCTCTTTTTAAGCTTTTCTCTTTCAGACTAATCGAGAATGCTCACTTTCACTATCAGGCAAATGGCGTTCTCTTAGGGCATTATTGTGACCTAAATTTCTGTGTCAAATAGCAGGTTTTAGAATGGGTATGATGAAATACATTATTTTTTAACAGCATATGTGCAAGAAGAGTGAGACTGATGGCTATAGATAGAATTATCTGTCCTTGTAAACTAATCAGGACCTGGTTAGGTGAGAAACGCACCAGCTATTGTGGAATAACAGCCTGCATAGCTCAGCTCTGCATTATGGGCAGCTCTCCCCAGATCCTAAATAACAGCAATCCATTTGCTGAGCTCTGTGTGAATTATAGTTGCTTTCAAATGGATAATAATATTTGTTGATTTTTCATTTCTCTCAACTGTGTTTTCTGAAATGACTGCAAGCTGCCAGCATGATACTCTGCCATTAAATTAGATGAAATGGTCTCTCTGCTTTTCTAGGGACCTGAATCTGGGAAAATTTCAGTCTGGTCTTCCACCCACGCATTCTCATCCTGTTTCCCTCGTCCACATAGCATATGCTTCAGGTCAGGCCAGCTTCAGTGAACAGCCAAACAGGCATGTGTCTCATGAATGAATTGCTTTAGCAGTAGTGAAATGGTTAGTGTGCTATAGTGCCATGCATTTGGAAATACTACAGTTTTGGAAATAATATAGTTTAGATTTCAACTAAGAAATCACATACTGTTGGCACCATCCAAGAGCTGGGCAGTGCAACTAATTCAGTATTAAATGGTCCTGAGATTAAAGCTACAATTTATTTTCTAATGAGGATATCCAAATTCTTTGAGCTGCAAGACTGACCAAGTAATTGCACCACTGTATAAGAGGCTCCTATTTAAGTGATGTTGTTTAGGGCATGACTCCACTGAAAGAAAGACAATGTAGAAGTCTCCATGTGCATTAGCTCCTAAAAAAGTAAAACCCCAAACACAAAATACTCCAAAAAGCCACTTTCACCACACAGATTTTTATGAAATCACATTCTAATTTTATCAAAATGCAAATTCATAAAACTCAGTCTGACTTTAGTATGTCTTTCTGACTTTGTTTCTTTAAAATACAAACCACAGTCATTCTTCTGATCAGAGCCATGCAATGAAGTATCCTGGAGCCTGTCACTAGAAGAAACAGTTTGGGGTAAAGCTGTGATTCATTATTCTTATCATTCTTGTTCTTGGAATGCAAGAAAAAGAAATCCCTGAAGTCTCTTTTACAAACTTCACTTTGATTTACATGAAGTGAAGAAGAATTTAGCAAGTACTCTTTGCAACGGCAAGGAGGCATTTCTGTACTGCCCTAGGTGACAGGCCAGATCTCCTGCTCTGGCTGAGCTCCATCATGCTCCAGCACCAGGATACTGTGAGTGTGTGATGGCTCCTTTCTGACCCTAGAAACCAAGATTGTACGTCACAGAGATGTGCATCCACTTGTCTTTCCTTCCCTGTCACAGAGACATATTCCAGCATGCACCAGAACCCGGGAACACTGGAACCTGGAAAATGTAACTGGCAGATTCTCCAAATGTCCTCCTGAGCATCGTTCCTTGTCTTATATTTAGGTTATAAACTCTTCTGTGAAGCGAATGTCCTGATGTTAGTGTGCAGCAATAACACCAAAGGGCTCCTAATTGCCACATCTTTCCCAATCAAACCTTCCCCAGTTCACTCTGGATTATATGAAAATTCTGAAGAAAGATTAAAGACAAGTGCCTGCTCTCTGGAGCCTTTCTGCGCTGCTCTGGGCCCCGTCTAAGCTGCTGCTGATCAGACACCTCCTTGGCTAGAGTTCTGGTGTGGTTTTAAAACATAATTACCAGGTTTGAAATATAAACCAGCTTTCTGAAATAGATGGCCCAAGGACAAAATAAGGTCATACAAAATAAGATTTTCAAAGCTTTATTTTATAGAACGTTTACCTTTTAAAAAAGACTTCTCTGACATGACTCTCCCTCAAATCGAAGCAGCATGAAAGACATTCTCAACATAAATGAGGGCTGCTTCCTCACTCTTGTCACCTGTGAATTTGCGTTCTTCCTGTTGAATGTCATCTACAGCCTTCTTAATTCAGAAATTTCTGTTCTTTCCAAGACTATTTGTGTAACTCAGAATAATTACAAATCCAGAAATGTCCATGAGATTAGATTAGATTTTGAAAGATCTACCAGGACATCAAAGAAAAGCTTTCTATTGAATTATATATTTACTTTTAAGAAGGTTGATTATTTAGACTACTTATTATATTCATTAACATGTTAATTATGTTGACACAGAACACAGTGATTCTGTACTCATAAAAGAGACTAATTAGGTACGTAATACCTTGATAAACCTTCAAAACACTTCCTTAAAATGGCTGCTACAGAATAAGATCCCATGTTCACTTTTCTTTCTTTTAACGGGTTTTATTTTGGCTATGTATGGTGGGCTTCCTGACTATAAAAAGACAGGAATAAATTAGAAAGTGGCAAGAAAAGTAGCCAAAAAAAAAAAAAATAAACAGTTTGGCAGGCCTGATCTTCAAAGTGACAGGAAAGGAATGTAACCTGAACAGTTGAGAGAAAAATGGCAAAGATCAGATATGACAACTGTTTCTAACTACTTCAGAGGAAGTAACATAAAATATGGGGAGGAATTATTTCAAGTGATTAAGAGTAGTATAATAAGGAGTAATGGGCTGAAACGTGAAAAGGGAAATTAATTTATGTTAGACATAAGGAATAAAAATGCTGAAAGCAAGGACGATTAGACAATCGGAAGATTTGCCAAGAGGGGTAATTGGGGAACCATCATTAGGAATAATACAGAGTAGACTAGATAAAGCATGTACAGGTTTGACATTGAGAGCAAATCCTGTCCTAATGCAGTGTTAACCTAGATAACTCCTGGTAACCATTACTAAGATATTATTTCAGCGACTGTCAAGAAAAAGATGAGCTGCAGATGAACATGGTTCAGTTGAGCTCTGATTTAGCAAGTTTTAGACAATGATTTCCGGAGCTGAATTCCTCCCAGCAAGCCTTAGTAAGGAAATGAAGACTGACAAAGCTAGGCATGGAATCTTGACAGAGAATGCCAGACAGAAATTATAAGCAACAAAATGCAAAAGAAGCAAATATATCTTCCATATCCATATGTTTCAGTCATAGTCACTGCTTTAATCATCCTGCAGACATGGCTTCATGCATAGACACCTGTTCTGATCTCTGAGAGAGCATACTGAGACACGCGTGTGCATCCCAGTACATGGGCTTCCAGGACAACAGCCCAGGAGCTTTGCAAGCGTCATGAAGCCCTGAGCAACACTTCCAAACATGCATTAATTACTGACTGTGTACTTAGCTAAGACAAGCTGTAGCTCCATCTATATTTTAATTTTTTAGCCAAAATCACCCTGGCACGGAGCAGAACATAGTAAGTACTTCTCTGGGGTGTGGAATACACAGTAGCTCTATTATGAGCCCATGATAATTCATGAGCAGTTCTACCCCTCATCTTAATCTGTGATCTAATTTGGGATCTCATTTTCTTCCACCCTTATCCCATCTCCCCCTACATTATTCTCCAAATAAAATACGCTCACAGAATACCAGAATAGAAAAAGAAGTCTATAAATCTTTCAGAAGCATTTATAGACCTGCTCTGCACTGTGGCATGCATTCAACTGACAGCTGCTGCATGCCTTTGTGTTCTCGTTCATTAGACATTGCTGTCTGGAATAACACCGGTATAGTGGAATTCTTTATATCCTAATTATCCTTCTGCTTTTTCACTTGCTTCACAAGGTAGATACTTCACAGATATATTAGGAATAATGTCCAACATATTGTTCTGGTTAACCAGCAAAATGACAAATGTTCTGCAAAACCTTCTCATAATTTAAAAAAAAAAAGAAATCTGAGCAGGAGGTTGAGGTGAGTCAGTTTGTTTAGGGAAGGAATTAATAATAGGCATTCAGAGACATAATTAAGGTAAGTGAAATAATGGCCTTTCCCTGACCCACAATATTTAGAGAATTTGAGGTATTTTCTAAAAAGGAAAAAAGGAGCAAGGCCAACTGGGCAGCATGAAAGGGCTGTGGTTCTAAGAAAACACAAGTTGGGAGAAGAAAATAGCTGAACATATCTGATCTGTCAACTATGCCACAAGTTTCAAAAGTATTGTTGAAAATGTTACAGTTTTGAGGAGACCACCTCCATATAGCTTAAATGTTTTGCCTTTAACTAAATACCATGGGGTCACTATATCATTCCTGATAGCAAATGCGAGGTGTAAGTCATCCAAATAAGGTCATCTTCCAAAGAATCAGAGATGACTGTGTTGGGCAGCAATTGCTGGTGCACTGTATTTTTAATTTCTCTAATCTCCTAATTAAAAATCCTTCTTAGACAAAATGTCAGTTAATGATATGAAAATAAGACATAATTTCTCAATTCATGATTTATTAAAACATCCACAAGTCATGCCTTCTGATTTTTATACCTGCAGGTGTATTCAGGATCTTAGCAAAAAATATATGTTGTGTTTATTAGCAAATCTCTAATACAACATTTACATTTCGAGTCTTAAAAATTGTGACTTTTGCAGCAAAGGAAGTAAAAAAATTGTCTTTCTTTGCTGCATGCTGATGGGCACCACTTCCTGCATTGCATATCTTCAGGGTCTGCTGGCCTTGAGACTGTGCTTCTTGGCTTGGGGAAGATAAAACAACAACGACATATGGTATATAATTGTGGCAGTGGACTCAAATGGAGACACTGCAGTATATATAGTCTCTCTGTACACTGTGCAAATATTAAAGTTGATGCTTGTTGTAGTCTTTATAGTAAAAATACAGCCTGACTTTCTCCACATTAAGGATTGATTTAGGAGCTTGAACAAACACAGAAAGCTTTCTAAGCTGTGGCAGGGAAGGATGAGACTGAGCTTCATTTTTTAAGTCAGCCTTTCCTAAGAAATATGAAGTTAAGTCTGTTGAACTTCATGTATGTCTTTATACATACACCTAGGTGGATGCATTCCTGGCCTAATTTTATAAAGGAGGAGATGTCGGAGCATTAACAGTGACCACCTGTTTCTCGCAGTCCAAATCTACGCTAGATGCACTTTTTATCTCACTTGTCACAAACGTTACTATTTTCCCATCTTTCAATACTTACAGATGTCGCTCCATCGCACCAAGCAGGCTAAAAGGCCAGTAGCAATGTAAAAGCCCAAACGCTCATTTAGTACAGTGGGTGAGCTATACAGACTCACAGCAGCCCAGGGCACACAGCTCTCACAGCTGTGATTTAACAGAGAACTGGCAGAAAGGAGATGAGACATACATATTGGGTAGAAAAGGATTTAAGTCATGTATGTGGCTAACTGTACAGCTGAGTGACAGAGTAGAGAAGGCACTGACCACAGCGAGCTAAGGATACCTGTAAGGTCATTTTTCAGACACAGAAAGAGTAGGGTTCAAAGGGGGATGTGCAGACCAGGGAATGACCAAAGTGTGTCATTCAGAGTGACACAGCACACGCATGAGCAACCACATGATGTTAATTGGACTTCATGCTAAGCAAATTACTGAGTAAAATAGTTTACTAAGAAATACATGCCCAATACTTGAGGCGAGGTGATAGCCAAGCACTGAATGCATGTCAGGATTAAACTGAAATAATCAGGTATCTTCTATAGGCAAGAAGGAACTTTGCATCCAAGTGACTGGTTCAGCTGTACAAACAGCCTCTTTATTGATCGCTGGAATGATAACCTTCCTATTCACCGTGCTTCATCCAATAAAACAATCTTGAGTGACACATGCAGTGCGGATCAAAACTTTGTGGACGGGCATGGCCAAACAGGCATGATCTGTAGTATGTAATGGCTATGCCTACCTTGTCACCTTGCTCAGCCCCACAAGAGCAGAAGAGCAAAAAATCTGGATAGCATCCACACAGCACATGCTTTGCAGTTTTACTTCAGGCTAGTTCTACTCAAGTCCTATAGAATAAACACCCTGTAATGGCCAGAGTACATTAAGTGCACTCCTGGAGCACATCTTCCTGTTTAATTTCACCCCAAAGGAACCCCGCTCATGTGATGAGGCAGCTCTGATATAAACAAAAGCACACTGGATGGGGATGGTCCCAAGATTCAAGTCAAAAGCACACTTCTAAACCAAAGCTGGACTCCAGTGAGAAGCACCTAGTGGTACGTTTGAGATGCCTGTAGTGGTAATAGCAATCACTGGGATTCTCCAGCAATTTCCCAGCACCATTCCCACAAACTCTTGGAAGACATTCTGGCAAAACATTGGCCAATCACTGTCCTGACTATGTAAGTTTTCAAAGATCTTGCCTTTCAATTTTCTTATTTCTAGAAGTATGTGGGATTTCAGTTCAGTGAAAACTGATTTTTCATTATTAAAAAGTTAGGACTCCCACAGTTGACTGCCACACATTGGGATTTACCATCACATAGGCTTAACATTGTGTCAGAGTCTGAAAATATATTGACCCTATTAAAAAGGCTAGGTGCTTCTTTTTTCCTGTAGAAATAGAGAATATATTATTAAAAATTAAGGTACCGATTCTTCTTTCTTTTACCACAATACTAAATCCACCGGGCTTTATAACAACTGAACTGGCTTCTCTTAAAACACACTGCTTCTGCAATGAAAATAGTCTATCTTCAGAATGTTAATATGTGTGTTAGTTGTAGACTATTTTAGCATTCCCACTCATGCGGTTGCCAAACCCTCTGGCCAAAAGCACTGAGACATCAAAGGTCATTTGGGTCAATGATTACTTTTGTCAGCTGGGTAGTTTCTTTCACTTGGCTAATTAATCATGTTCTGCATATTTCTTAGCCTGTCTCAGAGAAACAGTATGTGTCATTATTGGTTCTGGGCTTATTAAAGGCACAGCAAAGAGAGCAATTTGCAGATAATACAGAAATACAACTACAGAGAGTAATACCACAATATTGGACATTGTGTAATTGACTGAATAGATGATAGAAATGTTTTGCTTTTCTTGGACCTGAGATATTACCTAGTGGGGTGTACAGAAGGACAGGTAGATAAATACAAAGCCCAGGTAGTTTAAATCCTACAGTCTTGTCGGATTGCAATTTGATTTGTAATAATTTTTCAAAATTGCCCTGTTAGTTGGCATGCTGTGCAGTTGGCTTTCATACCATAATTTAAGACAGGAATGCAAGATATTTTGAAACATGGAAGTCTGAAAGACCTAAGGTATTGAGGCTATAACTACAAGCAGAATGTCTAAAATTGGGACAGCATTTTGAAGATATGCATACTCTCCTAAGAAAGTATACATCTTCATTTTTAGACAGATTTTATACAGGCATACGTCAAAATGCCCATTTGCACTTAGAAGTTGTCTATCCTTTATTTTGCAGTGGAAGTCAGTCTAAGTTTAGCTTAGCATTCCACTATTACTGGGAATGCAAAAAGTAGCAGACAATAGAAACAAATACCAAATAAATAAATAAACACAGATAAATACAAAAAGGAACTCCTGTTAAAAGTTTGCATGTTAGATCTGTATGTATAAAAGGAAAATAAAGGAACCAGGGGCCTAACATCTAACTGTGGTTAGTAAGTTCAGTTTTTAATGACTTTCCTTCATCAGTGGGAGCCTTTATTTTAGAACAGTATAAGCTGTAAATAGAAGAATTTTTGTAGTTTGGCAAACAAAGATTGGAAAGATTAAAGGACACCATTAAGTTTATATTTGTGGGAGCTCCAAAAACTTCATTTCCTATGCTCCTTTCCAGTTCTGTACCTACAAAGCTATCCTCTTCTTTCAATGGGACAGCACCAGTAGCTGTAAAGCTGTTCTTAGAAATATGTCTTCCAAATCCAAAGAAAATGCTAAAGGATATCCAGGTAAAGATAATCAATATATCATCATTGAATAAACAAACATGGGAGAGGTGGAAAATTCTACTGTTAAACTTGTCCAGTGTTTCTTGTAAGAAGGCTCTTTTTCAGGTGCTTGTAAATTCTTTGAAATTTGACTTATTTTCAGATAGGGCCAACATATTATTTAGCAAATGTTAAAAAAATATGGAAATACTTTAGTTGAAATGCTACGGCTATGCTGTGGTTTCATATTTGGCAATATCAGGTGTGGCTTTTGTGATTTGTATGAGCCTTCTCCCAAAAATATGGTGACATATGGACTAACATAAGCATTTGAAAATATGAAGAATTACCTAGGTTGTCCAGATGGAACCAACTTTGTCCCCTCTCAACCCACACGGATGATGAGACAGTGAGTGCACCATCTCTGCAGGAGAAGTAGCTTGCAGCAAAGATCTGTGAGGATTTGAGGACATCGTTCCTCCAGGGGTTGTTCCCAGGTATGCTGGAGGAATCTCAGGTAATGAAATCAAATGTGGAAAATTTACTTTCTTGTCTCTCTCTCAAATGTGAGAGTGATTTTAAAACCCTGCACTTTCTTGCCCTAAACCTTCTCTTGCCTGACAAGTACTGTGGCAAAGTCAAATGCAGCACAGTCCCATGCAGGAAGGAAGAAGTGGTCCACGTCTGGACCAAGGAAGAGTCCCACAGGATGTGGGACTGTGGGGAGCCCACAGCAGCAGGGTAGGGGTAAGCACTGCTCGAAGGAGGAGGCTGGGGCATCTCAGGAGACTGGGGGAGGGATAATTTGAAGGTGGCAGGGGAGAGGTGATGATACTAGAGGAAAACAAGCAGAGGAACACATACCCAGCAGAACATATGTCCAGAGCTTGGAACAGAAAAGAGGACTCCAGTTTTAGGTTTCTCTGCTGTCAGCTGATAACTGTGAAACCCGCTGTAAAGCATCTCGCCCCTAGCTGAGTGTTGCCTTGCCGAGGAGGGGATAACTCTTCTATCCAAAATTCTGTCAGCTCAGAGGGCCTAAGTCTCTGAAACAGAGACACAGACTGCAATAGCAAAATTATTATTTTTCTTTTTTGTTTCTCTTTATAAAATGACAGTTTCAACCCAAGAAACTAAAAAATCTGAAATATCATTGTTAATTATTGGGTAATAATTGGGTAACATGTATAATTTTAGTTTGACTACTGCTAGTCATGGATCTAGTTATCTTTATTTACATGTTGCACACTATCTCTTTTTTCCTACAGGAACCCACCTTCACTAACAGCAATAGATGATTCTTTAACTGAACCAATTATAGATATATTTATGTATTTATCATGTGCTCTGTGTGCATTTGTACATATTTATGTACTCTATATATATCTTTGCTGTTTAACACTAGCCTTGTGTCTTGTTTACTGTGCATTATAAAATCCCTGCTATGAAAATAAAGCATTATTAATTTCCTCACAGAGTTTTCTATAGCTATCAACATTATAGTATTTCAGTGCTTGACAGTTGTTGTGTTCACATCATCGCAGTGGTGGAGCCAAACCCCATTCTACAGAAAGCTCTGGATTTTAACATAGAACGATTCATGTCAAAAAATTGCCAATAACTTTCATTATGTCATTTGACAGCCTTTGACTTGCTAGTTTTGATAATCTGTTTCTGTGTAATCTGTAATGCATTCACAGCAGTTGCAAAGATACAAATCCATAGTCAAGCTGAATTCGTGATCTGCTTCTGCAAGGCGGCAGAGCCAAGCCAGGGCTACTTTGCTACGGAGACAGAAGAAGCCAGAGGAAGACGCAGAGCTGTGAGGGTGGTCTCAGAGGAGGGTTGAAAGAAAAACATTTTCTTTTCTGGAAGCATCAGATTTGAACAGACCCTGGAGAACCCAGTTGGCTGCTCCTGCTGCAACCACAGGTAGGGCAGGAGAGATGGAAAGAAACAACTGACACTTCCAAGAGGAGTTTGACTTCTTCACAGCTACTCTTACTGCCCTACAGCCCCCATACTTTCTTGCAGTCACAGCAGAAGTCAGCTTGTCTTTGCAGGATCTCAACAAAGGTTGTCAGTGGGACATGGCCACTTTGCACTTCTCTTTCTTCCTACTCCTACTCTGCTGACCCACTCTACTGCCTTTCTTCTGCATGCTTGAAGCCAACCCTAGACACACCATAGACAAAACATAGTATGTAGTTCTGTATGTGTCGTAGTTTGTCAAGTCCTCTGTCAACTTGCTTTTGCTCAGTATTAAAACCTACTCCTTTTAAAAGGCAATTAGCACTACTTTTGTTAGTGCATCAGTAAGTTAAGTTTTTATCTTTTTTACAATATTAGCTGATACAATGGTTGTTCCCAGTACGTCAGTCCAATTGTTCCCTTTAAAAAACAGCAGTAATTGTCAATCAGCTTTCATTATCTGAAGTGCTTACCTTTCAGCCCTGCTAAATATTTTCCTTTTCCTTCTTGCTTAAAAAGTTTGGAACATCATATAAATTGGCTTGGTTTTCTGTTTATAAATAATCCAGTTAAAAGCCATTTTGCCCAAAAATAAATGTTGCTATAAAAATGGTGGCTATAAAATGCCATCAGAGGTACAAAGAAAACAGTTCATCTACCATATATAAAGACATGAAATGGAAAAGTCAAGAGAGAGTAGTAAGGAAGGGTCAAGAAAACTTCAGAGGAGTCAGATTCGAATGAGCCAAAGGGAAACGAGGTGGGGTGGGGGACTAGGACAGCTTTTCAAAGGAGAGTGCATAGAGAATGTCTTCATATGTCTAACAGAGATATTTTGGGGTGGATTAGTATCTCCCTGTTTGACGTATGAGGCACTAGCTTTTTCCAAGAGTGCCTCAAGCACAGAATATTATGGTTTTTCCTTCCTAAAGTAACACATTTAGAACAGTGAATTCTGTAGAGACAACAGAACAAAGAATCATCGTCTAAAACTCATTTTAGTGTATTTGAGTTTAAATCGGCAAGACTCACAGTTGGGGTAGATAGCAAAATAACACTTCTATCATCCTGGTGAATTTACACAGAGATAATTCAAATAGGAACATTAAAGAAAATGGGAAGCTTGTTTGTTCATGGTGAGGGGTGGGAAGAGGGGAAATGGCAGCCATCATTAAGCAAACACAAGGAATAAGGATATCAAGCAGGGAACAGAAATAGAGTAGCAGGAGTCTGAGAGGAAAATGCAAAGGATGGAAATATTCAGCAACTCCTCAGGAACATCTTAGATTCAATCTGTTTTCAGCTTTAGTCCACTAGTTAACTTCAATGACACTTGTGGCTAGCTAAGGTCTGGGCAAAGTAACCATTAGAGTTTCTGTCTACAACAGGAGACATGCCCCGTTTGCCAGTGGTTTACAATTTACTCGACATCATGAAAGAAATGTGATGAGTCAACAATTTGGGAATCCCTTTCTTCTTCTGGGTACCTGAAGGAGCAGAAGCAGCAATGGATTTGCCTGGATGTGGCAAACTGCTGGTGTTAAGAAGCATGGTAAAGGGGTTACAGCCTCAGTACTGAGTACTACGTATAGGTGGGCTAAAAAAAACACATATCTGTGCAGTGTTAGGGGCTGTACTTGCAGTGGCAAGCTTCAGTCCTGTTTTTTAAGCCGTGCTCAAGACATCTGACCTGCAGAGCCTGCTGTAGAGTTGAGTGTATGCCTACTGCAAATTGAATGCTGAAAGATTTTTACAGCAAGTCCTTAAAGAGTTCTTCTAAGCATGTAAGAACAGGGTTTTTGAAAGGCTTTATAAGCTGGTCAAATCAGTGTAAGTAATCAAGCAGAAGTAATGGCCACCTTTATGTCCTCAAGATTAGTCCTCTGTGAAAATTGAAATCCATTGTCTGAAAAACAGAGACAATAGGGCTCTTCAAAGAAACAACTGGAGGTGCTGCAACTTAGGCAAACCATCTAACTTTAGTCCTGAAAACTGTCAACTGCAAGAGTTACTGCTATCTCTGCTTACAATAAACAAAAGGAGAGCATGCAACCAGCAAATAACTACAGTATGGTGCTTCCCTTGCCCCAGCCTGGTGTTAAATTTTACCCAGCACTGTTTACTGAGGTGCCACACTGCAGAGAATAGAGAAGAAAGCTCTTCCTTGTCCAATTTACCTGCAAGCTTTGCATCTCCAATGAAAGCCTAATCAAACATAAGCTGCTGCTTGAAGTAGGACACACTTGTTTACTTTTCTTTCTTTGTGTGTGTGTGTAAATGTATTCCTTCATTAATTCATCTGTTTGCTCATCGATTGAAAGATTATTTTTATTTTTCTTAAAGAAACACTCAAGTCTTCATGTTACTGCAAGGTCTGTACGTTTTTAAAGTGGGTTCCTGCAAGCCTTGTTTTAGTGTTAGGAACAAAGGAATTCCACACTATATTGGGCAGAAAGCAAGGGCTTTAGTCCATTGAACCAGGAAGAGCAATTTTATTAAAATTGTATGAGCATTCTGATGCAAAAGGTAGGTAAAACACGGTCCATACCGATCTTTAAAGGTTTAACGGGATTTTCACTTCTAATATCACATTGAAGGAGAGCTCGTTTTTCTGTTTGTGGCTCAGGATGCACAAAGTAAACATGTCCCTTGCAGAAAAAAATACTCTTCAGTACAGTCATGGCTCACTGGAAAAGAGAACTAGTGAGGGAGCAGTGCCATCTACAGGCTGTGTTCCTGCATCCCTCAACATTCCCTCATCCCTCTACAGGGCCAGTTACCATGGTCGTCTCCTTCAGGCACAGTCATGTATAACTAAACCAGCGTCTCTCCGCAGCCTGCAGGATGTATCCGAATACCTGTTTGGGGTGAGCAGAATAAATTTTATGTTTTCCATTATTTCTTCTGGCTATGGGCTCTTTCTAGCATGCTCAACAATCTGAGGGCTTCTCTGCAGAAAGTATTTTATTTTGCAGTTATGAATTGAAAGCTCTGAAGGGCTGCGCCAGTGATCTGAGAGCAAGAGTTTTCAGTGTTGAAAGGAACACCATTCTTTCCATAACAAAGTTTTTAAAAATATTAAAAAATCTTCAGTGGTGAGGAGGTGTCAAATCAGTAACATGTGTCCATGTTTTCCTGCCAGGAGAAACAATGTCCCTGGTAGGCACAAAAGCAGTGTTCAAGCAGAATTGCACATCTGATTTGTGGAACTTACTGCTAGAGGCTACTGTGCAGCCAGGGTTATATGGGTTCAGGAAGCAGTTAGACCACTGCACAGCCAGTCTTTAAATGCTATTGAAAAGAATAGTCTGGATGCAATTTTTTTTTTTTTTTTCCAATGAAATCCCTAAATTTCTGAGCTCCTTTGTGAGTTCTTGTGCACTGCTGCATATATTTGTTCTTTAGACATCTGTATTTGCTGCTAACAGGGACATGATAACCAAGTACAGTGGACTTTCTCCTTACTCCGCGCATCCATTACACTTGTATTTGTAGAAAAAGCCGAGCATGCTTGCAGGAATTAATTATAATACAATACTGACATCTCAAATGCAAAGGAATAGAAAAAAGCCAATAAAGGTCTCGTAAACCATAATTTATGTTAAGCAAAACAATGGTCTATGCATGGAACTTTCTCCACTCTAACATGTGCAGAAAGAAACAGTTTATCAAGCTATATGTTTACCCCAAAACACCCACAAAAGGTAGGCACGTAGGCTTGGATGCTGAGAAGACTGCCATGACACAAGATATCAGAACACAAGTAAAGAGATTTTGTCATTCTGAATTTATATTGCATAGTGATAAAAGGAACTGATAAAAGTGATTGCATTGATAAGTCTATTACCTCTTTTTTAGGGGAACCCAAACAGGTGTCTTTCTACACTTACCCCAACTCTTTAAAGTTGTGTGAGAAGTCTGTAACTGACTTTATAAGAGACAGAAATGTAGACACCCCCATCTCATCAGAAGTTGATGGGTAAGACTTGTGTATTTTCTTTCATCTCATTTTACGCCTAAAAGCAAATTCTCATTGTTACTCATTAAATTCATCAGCACAATTGATCATAAAAGTAACTTTACATTTTTTTCTCTTATGCAGTTCAGGATTCTTTCATATTCTGAGCAGACACGGGGATGCTGCCCACCACCAGTGTTTTCTACTTTCTTTAGCTTTTTGCTATCATATTTTCCTTTGGCCTTTAGAATGGCAGCAGTTCTGAAGTGGTTAGTGAGCATGAGATAAACTGCATGAGACTCGCATGGTACCAGTCTGAAGCTATTCTTTATTTCTGCCTTCAAAGAAATGAGAGACACGATAGCTTCTATTCAAAATGTGTTCATTTAAAGGCTATCACATTCCCTCTGGAGTTCTCATATGACTTCCCCTCTTCTCAGGTATAATCAGAGGAGACTCCCAATGTTAATCTCAGTTCTCTTAATCAAAAGAATGCAAATTTTACTGCCCTATCTCAGTTTGACATCAGCAGGACAGATTACTACTTAGGGACAAGGGTTATGCTAAGCTTGTTCTTCCAGGGTAGAGATATTTTATAGCTTTACACTATTTGTATGATGCCACCCTATTTCCCTCCCTCATTATCATCATCATTGATAATGTTCATGTTTCACTCAACATTATCATCAGATTGCACAATAGTAGTACTGAATGACCATCTTTTATTGCAAAGACTATATATATCCTTTTCCCTAAACATTTTGTCCCTGCTAGGGACTTTATCAACAAATTGAAATTTAATGCAGGGTATGTTTTCTAATGTGAACTACATCTATATGGTCTGGAAGTGGTAATCAATAAAGATGATGTACCTCACTGTTTGCTGTATATGAACTTCTTCAATTCTTGATGCATGTTTCTGCTAACTTAAAAAATATCTCTGCTTTTTGTGAAAGATGTTCTGCTTACATGCTGTTTAGGACCATTTCTGATTTTTCTGCTGCTGTCTTTAATATCGTTCACATATTTCCTAGCTTCTATGAATGAGAGCATAGCAACCATACTGGATGAGTATGCTAACTGAAAACAGCTAAAACAAGGAAACATGCAAGACAACCAGCTATTCAGAAATCAGACTTGTGGGGTCAGAAATAGATGACTATTACTCTACTGAATTTGACAGAAGTAAAGCTCAGTGCTTCTTCAGTATTACATAGACCCTTCCATGTTCACAGTATCATTTGTACCCTTATAAGTAGTTAGTATTATGCAAAGCTAAATACTAGAACTGACAGTGAATAACTTCTAAAATCAACTTTTTATTGATGGATCAGGGATGTGTTTCAGTGAATAAAAATCTGAGATATAAACAGGAGCTGTGAATGGATCTTCTATTATCTTCAAGTTGACAAATATGCCAGCTACTTTCAAATATGATAAAACCTACTTTGGGGAAGAGGGTTTTACTTATCTAGTCAACTCATCTATGCTGGGACACACTGACTCTCACACAAAATGTTCTTTGGAAATTCCCAATCCACAGGCTCACATTTTAAAGTAACGTTATTATAAGAAGTAAGGTGCCCTATCACCTAGTCTACCTAAAAATGTGCATGTTTTGAAACGTCAGATTTCAGACCAGTGGATAACAAGGATTTGAACAAACAGCAGTCTTTTTTTTTTTCTTTTTGGTTTAAACCAGAACAAAACAACAACCCCTTTTTAAAAACCCTGATGGGTTTTTGCTGGAATTGAAGCTAAAACAGTTGCGGTCACAACTGAATCCAAACTGGAATGGGGCAAGGGTGTTTGTTATGTGAGCCCATGGACTCAGACACAGAAGAACAAGAACATGATCCCAAGAGGGGTTTATAAATTCACTGATGTTCTGGTCATTCTCATTTAATACCTCTCCTCTGACTAGTCCATTTTTAATTTTTTTCCCAGCAAATTTTGGTTTATGTAAAATTTGCATGACTGAACTATGAGATACTAAACTATAGCAGAAATGAGAATTAATGGAAAAAAAAATAGAAAATTTACAGAGTTTACGTTCCTCCTGATGCATCTTTCAGACAAACTAACACCAGCAAAAATTACCTTACCCATAAATGTTTCATTTTATGCTCTCCATCAGGCTAGAGATAACATTATTGAATCTGTCTCAGAAAACATGAAGATTTAGAACTTTATTCTGCCCCTTTTGAGCCTTTTACAGCACAAGGTGGCCTTGGATTGAAAGAAAATCCGAGGATATGGAAGCTGCTTACAGTCAACTGAAAAAGTCTTGCACAGCCTTCTCTCGAACCTCCTTGGGAATGAATGGAAGCACGGAGGAAGAGTGAGAAGAATCACACCAAGTGTTGCAGGACAATATAAGCTGTTTTGAGACCTGATTTCTGTCCTGAAAAACTTGTTTGGTGCTGTAATTTTGTCAGATGATTTGTCAGAAGAAGAAACAGAACCTGAAATCCATTAATTTTATGTAATCTTTTATGCTAGCAGACCCAGTATGGCTTTCTTCAGTAAAATATTTAGAAAAATGCATTTTAACATTGTTGTAAACCCTTATTTTTAGTCTTCCTGTCACTACCCTTAATCTGGGCATGTTTATCAGCATCATTCCTCTCGGGCTGCCTCTGTAGGGATATAATGTATTCTGATCGCATAGTGTCTATTCATCTATAATGCTGTTGAGTCAGTTGCAGTCATATTTGAAAATTTGATAGTTTAACCTTGAAATAAATGGTAGTTGAATATCTTTTCACCACACCCAAATATGTTCCTGACTAGTCATCAATTTTTACTTCCATTCCCCTGTCACTATTATAATTCTATTTTTACAGCAGAAAATCTCTCTCTTTAAAATATTTTTCATTATCCAGAAATAAATGACACCACCATAATGCTCAATATACACTAATTTTGTGGGGGTGTTTGCAGCATGTGTGGGGGTGAATGCATGTTCGTTCTGAAATTTTCTCTCACAGTTAAGCTGAAAATCTGCACCTTGGTTCCAGTCAGGAATGCAGCTGTGTTCCTAGAGGAAATAGGGAGCCTAACAGCTGGCCCTGCTGGAGCAAAAGCAAAACAGCTACCTGACTTCAACAGCATTGGGTTTTTGCCCTCCTTACACTGGAAACATAAAGGTATGAAGGACGGAACAAACATTTGAATTTTACAAGGCATACTGTGTATTCTTGGTTATACAAGTCAATCTCAGTCGTCAGTAATTAGCTACACCCAGGAGGAATTAGGTGCCATTTTAGAAACTACAGCTATTACAAACATTTTCAGGAACTTGATGACTATCCATACCATCCTTTCTTCTCATATGGATGCAGTGGTGCCTCATGTAACCCAACCCTGTACTAACAGAGCTCAGGAAAGGAGGCTGTGCAAAAATTAGTTTTTAGATGCCATCTGAGCAATAGGTAATTATTCCCTGGCTTCTCCTTACAATATCCTTTGAAAGCTGAAACTACGTAGGGGTTAAAGGGTCCAGTTTCATACACTGATGGTGGTTCACAGGCTAGAAGCTGGGCCACTCTGAATCAGAAAGTAGTGTGAACCCTTGCCAGCCATGAAGAGGTTTGGGATGCACTAAAGAGATGTGCATAAAGAAAGAATTGACTGAAGATGGAATTAAAAAGGTACAGGGTCATAGAGGCAGCAATTCCCCTTATTATTACATGTCCTTATTATTGCATATCTTTATTGTTAAATCACATATTCCTACAGGGCAATCTTTCTGGATAGCTTAGTAGGCTATAATTTATTTCTTCTTCAATCTACAATAAATTTTGATAACTGATTGTAATTTACTGTATGAAAAGACTTAGCAATGAATCTTGTAGGCCTGAATAACAGGTCTACTGGCAAACAGAAGCCTTGCTATGCTAAGGATATATACACTGCAGGCTGTTTACGTTTTTCACCCAAAGATTAGGTATTTGACAGTAATTTGCCAAAGTATAATGGACCTATAAACCTATGGTTGCTAAAAGATGGGAATTCATTAAATATATGGAGTTATAGGTAATGAAAACATTCTGGCCACTACAGTCTATAAAAACAATACAGTCATAATTAACCAATAGTGAAATATTCAGGAACAAAAGTTCAAAGTTCAGATGATGAAAGAAATATTAATTTTCTTTACAATTCTGTTGTTTCAGGGGAAAAAAAGTAAGCTCACTAAGACAAGATTCAGTTTTATTTAGCTTCCTTGTTTACCACAATATTTCTTCAAATACACTACCAAATTTTTAGTCTCATCTGTGTAGATCCCAGCATCCTGGCTACAACCGATGAAATCAGGTTTTTAAGCTACTTAATTATAATTAATCATATTTTTATAATTATGAATTTTAATTAATTAGGATGGAGTAAATTATTTTGCTGAGTCTTTTAAATAGTCTTTTAAGATTCTTGCAGGAAAAAGAAAACAAATCCAATTTTATGATGTGTTTCAGTAGATACTGTATTTAAGTAGGTACTTTTATGCTATATATGAGCACATTGTGAAGTACCTAAGGACTTTGACATGTTCTGTATTTGAATGAAAGTTTCATATACTAAAGCAAGACACTTACTATGATACTAAATTTTAAGTACAAACAAGTTGTTTAAAATCATCTAAATTTTATTACCACACAATCATCATATGACCTAGAAGCATAGTGACAAAATCATCTCAAATTTTCAATTTGTCAAACTCAGATTATCTTTGCCCCAGTAACATCTCTTTATTAGTTTTCCCTGCAGGCATCACTGCAGTTTCAGCGTGGCTTTGCATTCTGAAAGGGATTGTCCCAGCATTCTTTTCTCATTAGGGTCTTTTAAATCTAGCAGCCAGCAAAGTGATTGCCTTGTGTGGTTCGTGGAGGTTGGGTTGATTCTCTTTCCTTCTAAATGGTAAGCTATTTTTAGGTTTCTGTTACATTTTGACATTTTCCCTCACTGCTCTGAAGTGCTTGCTTACCGAGTTCTGAAAATGTTTCTGGTATGTTCAAATCTGGGGGAAGGGGGCGATGTTTAAGAAATTACAGACTTTTAGAAAGTAGATGTGGAAACAATGTTATCTCAGGGGAAGGAGAGCTTCCTAGTATAAACAGGATGGCTTTGAGGTAACGTAATAAATGTATTCAGCTACCATAACAAAACTATTAGAAAGACAATAAAATAACCTGTAATAATTTGCAATAACCTTTTATTAGAAAATCTGTAAAAAATTCTGAGAATAATTAACGAAATAATAGAAAAAAACCCCCACTGAGTATTTAGGAAGCTAGTACAAAGCAAAAATTATCCTGTCTACCCTACAAAATAGATTAAAGACTGTAATAAGCATAAAATCTGGAAAGTTATCTGTGAGGAGTCAAATATTTTACTGATGCTTGACAAATAATAGCACCTGAATACTATTGCATATACTAAATAACATCCTTAAGTCTTAAGACTGGGAAGTCAAAGAGATGTTTTGTATCCTTCTGAGCATACAGAACTCTTATTTACTGCTGTAGTAAGCCATCTAAAAACGTTGAGGAAGGTGAACAGGAAATGAGGTGATAGATAAACAATCTATTTAATAACACCATTTACTACCACTATTGTTCCCATACATCTGCAAAATTCTCATTTCCATGAGCTAATGAGCACTTCCTGTCAGTCACCGGTAAATTTCATGTTTCAGGATATATTTGTTTATTTGTTTGCTTATCTCAAAATTATACTTACAGGGCCTTCAAGTACAGCCAAAAATTGATGCTGCAAATCCTCCTGCTTCTTGCCCCACATTCCAATATTTTAGCAGCATCCCATTGACTCTTTCACCTGCTCAGCTTTCAAAGTACTGCCTGAGGTGCAAAAACCTGCTTTTTACCAGTTTCACATTTCACATCTGCCACAACGAAGCAGAAGAGAAGAAAATCTGTTTAATTGTGCTTCCCAAAAGCAGTTCTCTGTTCTCTCCCCTGCCACCTCCTTAATGCATTTTTATTTTCTTTACTACAAGTGCAGCAAGGATCATTGTACTTTCTCAGTAGGCTACTGCTAGCTTACGAGAAAATTAGTGTCTTAAATGTGGCTTAGTGGTATATTAGTGTCTGAAATCTGGCAAGAGGGCAAGACAATGGAATTTAGGTCTGGGACTTGAGAGCACAGTGACTCATAAGCAGGGAGGCTTTGATAATTATCATAAATGGATGCCAAACAAGAATGAGTCCTCAGACATAGATTTCAAAAGCATTCTCCAACCACCTCCTCCAACCCCTTCCCATGCACGTACACTGAAGTACCCTGTTCCTCAGCAACTTGTCTGCAGGGAGGTGCCATTTGACAGATCCTTACCAGAAATACGGTTTAAAATGGTGTTACAAAGCTGTGTTATTCTATCCTTCAGGTAAACTTAAACAGCAAACACCTGTATACAGTCAGCTCATGTCCACACTTTTGTGGGACCCAGGTGGCCGTGCAAGGTAACTCCTCTGTTCAGAGCAAGACATGAATCAAAATTTCAGATGTGGGTGTACAAAATGCATGGCTTCAGTTCTGCAAAGCAGGAGATAAATTTTGTTCTAGTTTTACTTGCAGAGTAAGTGTTCAGTGCCATTATCCTGCATCACTGTTTCACAGAGGTAAAATATATGTGATGCTCCAGTAAGAAATCAAAGCCAAATTTACACTGCAGCCAAACCAGAGGTCTCAGACATTAAAGAGAGTGAGACCTGGCATATCCTCAGCAATTAAAAGAGGCACGTGGAATGTGCTGCAGCTATACTCCTGTGAGGGGCCAGACCTTCTCATCACAGTGCAGCAGCATGCAGTCAGCGCTGCAAAGGCCAAAACAAGAAACAGCTATTTTATTATTCCTGCCAGTTACTATTTATATGGTACTAGAGTCCAAACCAAGCCCAGAATAAAAAGTAGCTACAAGAGTATCATATAAATGTATATATATGCAAACACATAAATTTATTTTAATACAGCTATATTTACATAAATTCATTGCATATTTATATTTATAAAAAGTAAATATAAGTACGTAAATGTAAGTACACAAATATAAATGCTCATCTTGAAATAACTGAATGAAATTTCAGAGCTATGTTTTCCACATACTTTATAAAACAATGCTCCATAGGATATTCATCTAACAAACTGTATTTGAGGTATTTCTATGTATTAGAAGCAGCCATGACAGAATTATTCCATGTCAAATTTGATCATTTGGGCAATTTACAGTAGAATACAGAATTAAAACTGAAGTATTCCTAATTCAGGTATGCAGTTTGATTCACTATGTCTTTCATGCCTTTTGATGTTCCTATTTGCATTAACATTATTGAAATAAAAAGGAATACTTAAAGATCTTTTATCACAAAATTCAATTACCTTATTCCTTTACAAATTCAAAATACAAGTTTATTTCAAAAATGGAAAGTATTATATTTAAAAAAATTAAAATATTCCAAACTCTTTAGTTTGCTTATTTTTCTGAAACAGACTGCAATGCATATTGCCTAATATTTCAACAGGAAAGGAAAAGGCACACTACCATGAAATTTAGTGTTCCACCGAAGTAAGGCAAACAGCAGTCATGAAATACTGCATGAGAAAACAAAATAAAAATTAAACTCCCTTGTGACAAATTACACTGCTTGAGGAGAAGCCATGTTCTTACTGTCTTAAAACCCAACAGTAAAATACACACATTTCCTCTGAGAGTAGTGATTGTGTTTAACAAGGTGATCCTCATTTCTTCTGTGACTTTTGATGGCAGCAGCATATCTTCTTTCACCTGCAGGAATATGACTAATATTCTAAGAGAAGTATATGCAATACAGCGAACTGCTAGTTTTATGCACAGCTATCAAAACAAAACAGTTTTCAAAAGGATTTATCTTTTTTATTTCTCCTAGGACCTTTAGCCTCAGTGTGCCACACAAAAGTCACTTCCCATTGGTCAAGGAGCCTGTGTGACCTTCAGTGGACCTCCTGGAGTGGGAACCACTGTGACCCAGACACTCTGGCCAATGTGGGGTGACCTGCAGGTGACCACTGTCCTGGTCCCCATCCACACCTGCCCTGTAACCCCCAGAATAACAGAAGATGCTTAATTACCAAAAGCGTTGTGCCCTTCCCTCCTTTCCCCAAGACATCTCAGCTTCCCAGGCTACATACCTTATTTATGGATTTTCTGTAGCCGATACTTAGCTCTTAATTTCTCATGGCAATCATGCAAATGTAGATGTCATCTCGTTATGCAGACTTTGTAATTTCATTTCCCTGTGGAGGTGTAGGTTTATTAGCTGGAAACCTCAGCTTCCATCCATCAGGCTAAGTAGATAATAAAATGGAGAAGATCATACCAACACTAAAGGAGCAAATCTGCAAGTGATTTGAGTCAGCCAGATAGATCATATTGAGAAGATTATTCAAGGTATCCACCACAAGGACTGTTCAGCGTACACACTCTGAGAAAGCAACAGGGAAAGAGAGGGGCAAAGAGCGTCTGCCCTTTCTCACAAAATGGGTGTGACAAGGATCAGAGGATCTTTCATTCTCCTTTTCCTTGATACAGCATCAAAATCAGAGCTGAGGGAGGGAAATAATCTCTCCAACCAATGAGTACAAGAAACATTGGCTTTTCCAACACAGACTTAGTAAAGCATTAACCTAACCAATTATGACCAGGTTTGGTTTTGTTTGGTTTTCTCCACCAGCTCTCTAGGATTATTGTTGGGGATGGCTGACAGGAGTGTGACAGGAGAGAACGAATACTCCAGGACTGCAGCAAAATCTGGTTGTGATAGAAGCTAAGGCATAGCAGGATCAAAGACCAAGACCACACTAGAAGTAGAGCAGCACAGGAGGATCTGTGCAAACTCTCTGCTGAAGACCTATTATTCACACTATGGCCCTTAAAAATAATTTACTTGGAACTAACTCTAGCCTAGTCCCATAAACTGGATGGCTCCAAGCAGCTGGAACTCACCTCCTGCCTTACTTTCATGTGAAGGGAATCCAGCTCCTGCTCCTCAAGATCTGTCCGCAGTGTGAGCCAAGCCATGGTAAATGGCAGTGACTGTGAAACTCACTAAAAAAGTACATTCCCAGTCCAAATGATGCTGCTACTGCTGACCACTCTTGTGCTGTGTGAGGGCAAAGGGACACTTAGATAAAGTTTTTTTTTTTAAATAGGACTACACAGCCAGCACCATATTGAGAGAAATAAGAGATTTTGAGGTGCAAAGCAAAATTACTTGTTTCTTGCTGTATCACTCTGAGAACTGCAGATATTTTTAAACTAGTCTGTGGATGGATTGGAGGTAGGGTATGTCTATATATATGAATTCCACATATCTAATTTAATTCTCCTTTAGGCTTAAAAAATCCAGGAGCTCTGAGTGAAATATTTATGTCATCTGTCTGTGTTGCCTGGCTCAAGTCAATTCTGTTGGTTCCCAACTTTCCCATTAACTCCCATCTTTAAAAAATATATATTCAGAACATAACCTAAGAAGTAGGTCTTGGATTTTTTCTGTTGTGTTTTTCTAAATTAATTGTAAAAAAAACTTAGAAGAAAACAATATACCTGCATAATCACAAAAGCTACAACACTATAGTCATTAACTTCTTGTATTTAATTTTAAAGGAAATAAATTTTACACAGGTTACAATGTTGAAGTGGAAAAGAATGTGCATGTAACAACAACATTTATTTCTGTTGTGAAGCAATACACCTTAAACAGCAGTAGACATTCTAGTGAAATAGCAGCTGAAGCAGTAGAGCATAAAATTAATATGCATCAAATGACAAAAAGGAGATGATCAATTGATAGGCTGTTCCATAAAGTTTGCATGCATAATTCAAATGATGTTTAGTAATTCATGGATGTCAGTTATAGCCCTTTTTTATTGCCAAGTCACAAAGTATATTTGCTCAAGTAATAATACCATTTTTTCATGGCAAAGTTTAAACAATTCAGATGTCGAGTATTTGGTCTGCCCACAGGTGCTTTATAAATAGGGGGCAGGACTGGGGGGAAATGAATATAGTGAAGATTTTACTGAGTACAAAGACAACTCACTTGCCCCCCACCCCACCCCAATATAACTTCAGCATAACTTCAGCTCCTGGAGAGAGATTTACACTAAAACTGAGAAGTGTTCCAATTTTCAAGTTGATTACTTGAACATTATTGAGACATAAATGCCTGCAATTTAAGCTGTGAAAAACAATACCATACAGATTGCCTACAGAGAAAGAGTTGGAAAGGGTTGAGATATAAAGCAGTTTGTATATGATATAGGAAGAGTTCATTTTTAGCAATTGAGAAAGAGTCTGACATATTCTGCTGTTTGCACTTGATATCCAGATAGATAGGAACAAAATGGGGTTTTTAATACACAAAATCTTGAGCTTTAGTACTTTCAGCCTCAGAATTATAATACAGGCACAAAGTGATTCTGGCCCTTGAGTCTTCAAGACCAGTCAGCAATGAAAATGACATGGAAATGGGATAGCAACAAAGATATCAAGAAGGTGATATATTCCTGTTATATATCTGAGAGTATGGCTGGATTTCGCAAAGAGAGGGTGGATGTAACAAAGGAAGAGGCATACAGCAGCTTATTACACAGCCATGCAGTCCTCTGCTAGTCAGTGTAAGAGTGAAATGAAATTAGATATTTAGAGAATATAGATTTCACTAACAATTTTTTAAAAATAATTCAACTGGGTAATTAAATGGAAAATAGCACAGATGGACTATGAAGAAACAGTATAAATATGGTTATTATTTAAGTATTAATGTGCCTTTGGAAACCTTATCACAGGTCTTTAACTAAATAATTTCTCTGGCTGTGGGGCTTTGAGGAGTCTCTTCCAAGACCAGAATGCCCGAGAGAGGCCAAGGTAAGGTAGTATATTGGTTAACTGGAGAATCATTAGCCAGGAAAGAATATTCAATGGGAAAGAGAAGTTTAACGATAAAGCTGTACAAAATATGAAAATTCAGTTTCACAGAGGATTTCAAAATTGTCCTTGTTTTTAACTGGAATGAAACAGCATTTTTTTACACAATCTGCAAAAGAGCTCATTGAGGGGGGAGAGGAAGAATGCTGTCTGTCAATCAAACTTACTTCTCACTTCTCATATTGATGCTCATCAAAGTTAAAATATAAAGTTAAAGACAAAACTAGACAAGCAATTTGAAAATAAAAATGGATATCTTGTTTCAGTGATATTGAGAAGGATGTTTGACTATCAAAAAAAGAAAACCTCATTGATTTCTTTTCAAATGAAGTTACTGTCAAATGCAGCCAATTCTTGACACTTTAATATTGATAGAACTGCACATTCTCAGAGAATTTAGCTATTCTGATTGGGAAGCTCCATTTTAAGAAGGGTAGCCACTATTGGTTGAACCACCAGCCAGTGCTACCTATAGATGCAGACAACTTCATGCAGTTGGATTGCTGAATGGGTCCCCAGAGACATTTTACTCTGTGTAGCCCTGAAAAATACAGTAGATACACATCATAGTTTTGAATCTATTCTTTCTCTCTAGAGGCAGGGTACAATTTACATAGTGTTCCAAGTTATGAGTAAGAAAATGTATTAAACTTATTTGGAATTCTTTCTGGACACTTTTAGTCACTTGGGATGAAATCCTAGATATGCTGAATTTGCTGGGAGGCTCGATCATAATTTTAAGTAGTCATGATTTCTTTTACCAGTTAGTGTCTATTTCAGAATTGCAAACTTGCATTTAGTCTTCTTAGTCAGTCAGATTCTCCCCTACAGACTCGAAGAGAATGATTTAATATTGTGTGGATAAAAGTGGAGATCCCAAAGCACTATGTCTTTTTTTTCTTTGATTATCTGCTCTCATTTTCTTGTGATTTTATCCTTTGTCCTATCCTATTTGATTTTCCTGCTAAGCATCCATTGTAATGAAGTGCCATGTTCAATGGAGTTGCAGTGAGCGATTTAAATAATAGCAGGTGTAGATGTGTAGGAATTTTGATTGTAATGCGCTACTGTGAAGAACTCATGCATTTATAGTGCAGTATATTTCTGAAACCATTATGGCAATAAGCCAATCAGCTTGAATGCGCCAGGGGCACTGCTGCAAATGTATAGAGCTGATGGAATTCATTTTAGTCACTTATTCCTGAGGTAGGATTAGAGGAAATTCTGATCAGTTCATGCATCTCCAATTTGGCCTGCAGCTTTGAGCTCTGGCTACAGCAGAGCTCTCAAGCTGAGCACAGATGGGGCTGGAGAGTATCTGGGTGAGAAGCTTCCAAAAAAATCTAAATGCTGCAATGTGTAGGTGTTGGTAACTCACTAGGCAGTATGCTTCCCTCAGGTCTGCTCCTTACATCCCTGCCATTCACCATGGCACCAAATGCCAGCTTGCTAGAGGTATTTCCTTTGAAGATAAGAGATAAGATCAAGTTCTTATCAGTTGAAAATCCTATTATATGTTCCCAGTACTAGCCTTGATATCGTGTCTAGCTTCCAGTTCAAGCGATTCCATTATATTCTGTCTGCTTTTGCCCATTTCATTTTCAAAAGGAGCAAATTAGAACTGCTGTCAATATAAAACAGCTATGACTGCTTTTTGCAGAGAATTAGTTGAGGCTATCTGTATTAGAAGAAAGGGGGTTTTGTTCTGGGTACTAGTCATGATCAACCACACAAGCATACTTTTATATGTGTGTGTTGAGAAACTCTTAACTTTAGGACTATTACTTTGTTAGTGTAATCTCTATAACCTCCTCAATTTATCCCCAGTCTGGCATTTCAAGTCAAGCTTTATTTTTCAAACTATGACTTCAGTTGTGCTAGAGAACTTCAATTACAAGTGGAAGCTGCAGTGCAGCTGGGAATGCTTTCAGCATGTTGTGTAGGTAAATATAACATGGCTTACATCTTACTGTAAGAATTATGAAGCATTTGCACACCCAGTAGACACAACGCTGAACAAGAACTAACACGGACTGCTCTGGGGCAGTGTAGAAAAAGCCATTTTTCAGGTGCTTGACAGCATGTCTTACCCATTGGTTTTAACATTACCTTGCAACCCGGGATAGGTGTTCCTCAGATCCACTTCTAACACATTTGCTGCTTAGGAAGCTCTGTTAAGCTCTCCAAATGTGAAGGAGGTTTTCACTGAGTCCTCTCACACCACAGCAGTGCATGCAAGCTGGAAAGTGAGTTTGATGCTCAGAAGCTACACTGAAATACCACTGGGGACTGGGAGTAGGCAATGTGGCACCATGGCTGTGTGAAAAGTTGGTCATGCTATGGGCCAAGTTCTGATCAAATTACTTCTCCTGTCTGTAGAAAAATCAGTGGAGTTGCATGAATGTGTGCTAAGGGTCTCATCTCAGCCTGAATTTGCTAACCTACTGACATTGCTTTGAAATTACAGAGACGATCATTGAATTTTTTCTGCTTCACATTGCTTGAAGGTAAAATGAGTTGGACAAAGTATAACGGAGGAGGTAAGAATGACACTGTGAAGGTTCATGGAAGAGCATTACTTTCATGAAGTGCTTGGGAACCAAAATCTGCCTTTGCAATCCTTGACACACCATCATCACGTCTCCTCAGTAACTCGCCCCCGAAACTAAAAAGTGTAGACAGGATGATAACTGATGTAATTTTAGTGATGAAATTATCTATGATCTACCAAAATTTATTCAAGAGATGTTGTCATCCTGCACTCTTTCAAAGTAATACAGAAAAAAGTATTTTCTGTAGTGGTAAGACTGCATTTTGATTGACAGGAGATAAAGCAGTCTAACATGCAAATTATATCTGTAATTGAACGGCCATAGCTATCATATCACACTAAAACAACAACACATACGATATCAAATTTGTCTGAGAAGGCAGGTGGTTACAATGGGCTATCTCTCATTCTCTTGCAGCTGAGCTATTTTTTCAGCCTTACTGAATTTTTGGTCACTGTAGTTACAAGACAAACTGAATGTGTTAGTTTATCTAATAAAAGCTTGTCTACACACCCACAAAGGGGTTCAGAGAGACAATGGAGGGGGAGAATCCAAATAATACCCTGCCCAGCAACTGCCAGGACCATCCCAGGAGCCATCAGCTCCAAAGGAGCACAGAGGCACAACAGCAGGCAGGGGGGAACCCAAACTGAAGACTCAAAGGAAAGGGCACCCTGTTCGTGGCCCTCCCAGGGCTGCCCCAGCAGACCCTCAGCCCCAGTGTCCAGGTGTGAAACCTGTCCCCACGAGTCACTGGGATCAGCTCTGTGGGTCACCTTTTGGACTAAGGGTGGATGCTGTCTAGGGGTGGTACACATTATGGGATGCAGGGGAAGAACGTTTTAGGATTGCATAGGATTTTCTATAGGATGTTTAAGGCAGAAATGAAAGGTGAGAAAAAGGAAGAGATCTGGGGAGGAATAAATGGAGGAATAAGGGTGTAAAAGGGTTCAATTGCATGTAAACAAGGGCTGGTCATCGCAACTGTCTGGCCCTGCCGTGACTCGATTATCACAGTCTGTCTGTCTACTTAGTAACGTCCACCCTCAACTGCTTTTCAGTAAGGGGCTGTTTACCCTCTGTCTGTCTGTCTCTATGGGGATCTGTGGTGCCAGCAACTGGCACGGGGCTACAGCCATGGGAGCCCATATGTCCAGGTGCCATCAGCTGGGGAGGCTGAGTAAGCTAGCTGTGGGATGGATGCCCTGTGCGCAAGGGTATGTACTCCCATCAAAGGCCTTCTGGCCTGCCCAGCCAGAGAGGGGAACAGGACGAGGCCGTTGGTGCTGCTTGTGCTTTGTGAAAGACCCGGGTGTCCGTCCGTGGCCTGAACAGCCAGCCGTCTGTCTGTGCAGGTCTGTGTGGGGTGCGTGTGGGTGCTCTCCATGTGCAGGTGCCTGCCATGAAGGCTTTTTCAGCCTCGCTACCAGCTGGACCTGGGGACACAGAGTGGCAGCAGCCTGGCCTCTCTCAAGCTGTCTAATCTGCTATGATATACATTATCATGGTGTATTTGGAATCTCTTTATAATTTATCATTATACATTTGGAATTTCCAAATTCCTCTAACAGAATGAACACAAGTTTTTAACAAGTCTGAGCAGGTATGCTGCTTGGCTTCCTGAATGCTGTTCTTTCCTTTGACAGGACAGATTTATTTCACTTGTCGGAAGTAACGTCTGCCCCAAGAGTCCACTGGTCACCATGATAGCCATGAGATCTTCAATCAGTGCTGGCAACCATAATGTGCAAATTTAAATCCCCCATTAAAACTACTCAGATACGACAGTACATCTTAATACATCCTGCCATTTAAGCTTTAGATTATGAAAGGTCAGCCAGAGCTGAGTTACAAATGGAAGAAGGTTCTTCAAGGTACAAAGGCTGCCTTGTACATCTAACTTTCTAACTCCACGTGTAATCACTCCATGTGATTGCTTTTTTAAATAAATAACTAGGCACATTAACGAGGACTTGCTTAGATACACAAAATTTGTGTGATTGCATGTGCATAATTGTATAGGAACAGCATAATATTGTTCAATGGGAATCATTGCATTATACCAATATTCATATGCAAAATATTTTGAGGCAGAAAATGGTTTAAACTAAGAAAAACATATCACTTCAATAGAGATAAGAAAAAAAAAGTCAGGTTTCAAGGAAAACTGAAGGATGTCACAGAACATAATAGCAAAAAATGCTGCCTTTCATGAAGCAGCACTGTAAGATACAGAAGATGATTAATATTCACTGTGTAAATCACTGGAAAGAATCCACAGATATTTAAAAACCTTAATTGGCTATTCCAGTCTCAAGAGAAAGGGAGAATAAGCCTGTTATTGAAAAGCACATGAGCAAGAAAGAAAGCTTTTAATAATGTCAGCATGGATCCCAGTTGCTCTTTCATGGGCATAAGGTGAATATTGATTAGTGCAATTCCCTTCCCTTTTGAGCTGTGCATTTTTACATTTCTGTAAGGAAGTTCTGAAACAGGCTTCAGTTGGCTTTTTCTTCTCATTTCTTAGGATGGATATGAACAGTATCTGCTTTCTTCCCCAGCAATAGCAATGTTATGTTACTACAGACTCAGTTTTAAGCAGTTTAATGTGCAGAAAAGCAGTGTTGCACGATGTCAGCAATTCCTCAGAGCAAAATGTTGATGGAAGTGGCAGGCTGCTGTTAGAGGCAGTGATGGGGTTATGGAAAGCCCAGACTCACTGTGAAAGGAGTCGGTGAGGGTCTCTGGGAAAATATGGAGCAGCAACATCTGTGTTTCACTGAGCTCTCATGAGATAAAGTGTTCTCAATGCTTTTTATTACAGGCTTTTGATGAAACTGAGATGGCACTGCTGAATGTTTCCAAGATTAGGAATGTTAACATTTCCTTCACCACATTTGGGAGCTGCTTTTGACAGTGTATGGCATAGCAGACAGAGAGAGACCTGCTGTAACGTAGATTTTGCCAGGCTCTATAGCAGTCATCATATGCTCCTTTAATGTTCCTGCTTTCTTTTTATTTTATTTCATTTTTCCTCTTCTCTAGCAAAATTTCTGCTGTATAAAAGCCTGTGTTATTCGTGAAGTAAAAGGTCTGCGGTAATGATAGTGTTTAACTACTGATGTAAAGCATTCTTCTTAGGGCATGTTGCAAACAAGATTAGCTGTTTCCCTTTCATATTCTCTGCATACTAATTCCAGCAGAACTGTTATGTTACATAAGCACTTGGTTCCCTTTCCTCTTTTCTTCCCTCTGTATTGTTTAAGACAGTTTAAAAGAGTAAATTAAAAGCCACTGTTAAGTGGAACCTGTTTCTTTCAGGAAAACATAATAATGGTCATTGAGACAATGGCACATGCTGATACCGTAATGAACTGATGTAATGCACTGCACCTCATAGACTCAGGGCAATTAGGCACTGAAAATTACCCATCCACCGAGTTTATCCACCCACACTGACAGTCTGAGAACAGTCCCTCTAGGCTATTTCAAAGTGTTTTGACCAGTCTAGTTTTTAAATTTCACAAGTGTCAAGACCACCTTGAGAAAACAAAAATCCAAGATATATTTCAAATACATCTGCATTTAACATCAAATACTACAACCATGAGGTCAGAAAAGTGCTCTGATTTACCAAAATGTGATTTATGTCTATGCATAATGTTTAGAACTGAAGCTGGAAAAGATGTTTTAACCTTGGTTATTGACTACCAGAAAGTTCCAGACAGATACAAAAGGAACAAGTATAAATTATTTCTATAAAGGATCCACTGTGCTGTTTAAAAATTATGAAAAATATAGTGTAAATGGACCGTAGAGGAATATAATTCATAAATTGAGGTTTTTTCCATTCTGGTAGAAAATCTGGGAGTAGCAGTTCCGGAAAGATGCTGGCCAAATGGGTGTCTAGAGGAGGTAAGATGTCTAGGACACATGGGTGGTTGAAATAATTGAGGCGAGTAGCTTTCCACAAAATTTGAGATTAATAGACTTCAAATATGCGAGGGTCTTCTGCCACAAACTTTACCCATGTGGTTGGTGAATAAGTTAAGAAAACAGTGGATTATGGTACAATACAGAAGGGTCAGCTTAGATGCCTGAACAACTTTTACATTTTAGGGCAGTGACACAGAATAGGCTGAATGGAGGTGGCTTAGAGATCCCATCACCGAGACTTTTAAAGACAGGTTAGACAAGCTCTTGTCAGGTATGACATGGTATATAATTCATCCTGTCAGGACAGAAGGATGGATTAGATGAGCACCTGAAATCCCTTTCAGCTTTTGACTATTTAGAAGAACAGAATATACACCCACTATAATTTATAACCTGTTTCAGCTTGACTGCTTCTCTTCATTTTTTTTTCTTGTCATCTTTACCATTCTGTAGTAAAATAACTGATGGAAAAAGGACTTCTTTGTTGAATTACCCTTCTATGGTTATATTAAGGAAACACTGAGAACACAGCAAGTCCAAGTGTACTGGATTCTTTGGTAGCCAGGCAAAACTACGTAAGGAGTGCCTACTTTGTGTTATCAGGAACTGTCTTATGCTTATAAAGGCTCCAGGTCTGTCCCATAAATAAGGTAGAAGATGCTTTCAAATGTTTGTCCCAACATGTAAGGAAGTGGCAAAAAAGTGAAAGATAAGGAAAACAGAAACATGCATTGCTCAATACCGAGAAGAGCAGTCATCTGTCCCTTCCATGACATATCTTGAGTAAACAGGGCAGGTTGCAGTTTGTCCCCAGGGTCTACTTTCCTGGTTGTCCAGCCCAACAACCTAACTGGAAGGAGTCGCAACTTACTTTCAGTCCACATATCTGATGTTCTTCCTACAAAAACCAAAGCACCATGAGGTAAGGGAGGAAGAGAACCAAGAGAGGAAACTGCTGGCACACACACTGTGGTTTCACCCCAGAACAGAGCTGGGCTGTAGCTAGGCTGTGCAGTCAGGCACAGGAGGGCTCAGTTCTTCTGACTGAGCTGGACTCTTAATAGCTGAGCTGTTTCTGAGCAGAAATTTCTAGACAGAATAACTAGTTTCAACTGATTCCTATTAAGTGTCTTAAAAGTTCAGCTGCATGATCCACTTAATTTAAAGAGTTACTGCATGTTAACTGGGCTGTGATAATTTGTCCAGAGCAAATGTCACTGAAAGTTTTCTATTCACAAATCAAATGTCACAGATGTGATAGAAAAAAAGCTGTTGCAAATTAGTTTAAAAGTAGTATGTTCTTGACCTTTGGGACTTCTTTATCATAGCCCACTCAACCATCATTCTTACATCCCTCTTTTCTGCACAGTTTATATTGTCTGGAAATTAGATAGAAATAACTTATATATTACAGGTCATCAATGCTTCCTCAGTCATTTCACTTTGTTTGGGAACAGCTGATGTTCCCAGCTCAGTTCAGCTCAGATCCCACCTCTCTTTACCTTATTTGAGGGTCAACTGATTGTGAAGCAGGGTTTCTACCTAATTGTTCCAGACATTAGAAATGAAACACTGCTCCTCAGCTTCCCTGAAGTACTCCCTAAAGACCACCTCCAGCTCTGGTTCATCAGGATACCCGCTGGATGACTGCTGCCTGTTAAGTTACAACCTTTTGAATGCGGCATCATATCTGTACCTATGGCTTCCTGAGCAGATAAAGATAGGACAGGGCGAGGCGAGGCGAGGCGAGGCGAGGCGAGGCGAGGCGAGGCGAGGCGAGGCGAGGCGAGGCGAGGCGAGGAGAGGAGAGGCGAGGAGAGGAGAGGAGAGGAGAGGAGAGGAGAGGAGAGGAGAGGAGAGGAGAGGAGAGGAGAGGAGAGGAGAGGAGAGGAGAGGAGAGGAGAGGAGAGGAGAGGAGAGGAGAGGAGAGGAGAGGAGAGGAGGAAAAAAGCATACTCATTCCAGTACTGATCATTTTATTCATTTGGTCACTCAGTCCTAACTGCTGGTTTCAGTTTTAAAAATAAGAAAAAGATCCGTCAACTGAGACAAAATCAACTGGATTCTCACTTTCTTTGAGAAATGGATTAATTTTCTTTGGCAAATTCATATTTAAAGATGGCAGATATTAGTTGTGTACTTGAAACCTGGAGCAGCAGGCCTGGAGGCTCCTAGCATGAGCATTGCTACATGTATATAAGGTTCCTTTCTAAATAACTGTCTTCTACTCCCGCAGGCTTCACTGACTTTTTTGTTATTTCTCTTAACCCAGCCCCACTAGAAAAAGAAGTTATGAATTGTCCTGTTATATTTTGTTGCACATGTGTATGTGTGTATGGACACGCATATATGTGAGAAGCTGGACTACAGTCTCAGCTGAGAGAAGATGACTAGTGCTTTGCCAGAAGTGAGAGTGACTCCAAAGGCTCCAGGTTTCTCTTTGACCAATTGTAGTGATTGTCTGTTCAGTGTATAGCCTGATCTGCCTTTTTCTGCAGAGTAGGAATTAATGACTCCACCCTAAAATAGATGTGCCAGGATCAAATGCCACCTGGAGGTCTTTGTGCCTCTCCATCCACGCCAGGCAGAGCCGAGAAGCCCCGACTAGACTGCGTGTCAAATTTTCAGACAGCTCAGTTTAAGCAATGTGAAATTCATCCTATGTGACAAAATAGTTATGAAAGGACAAGTTCTTTCTTCTGAACCTGAAACTAGTGCAAGTTCCTTATATAAGCGAATAACATAATTACACACAGAAGAAAAGGAGTCTGTATATCATATGTGCTTGTATAAACACTTGTGTGGTTCTTTACCTACATCTAGGCATGGTGTGATATCTAAAGGAAGCTGGGCCAATTTCAGTCCTGACACAAGCAGTGAAATGCCTACTGATTTATATCAACAATGAGAACGATTTGTGGATTTGTGGACAGTGCCAGCTAACAAGTTACAGCCCTGTGACCTCACAGTGCCTGTTGATTTAAGGACAATTTTGTCAAAGTTCCTCTGCCAGTCTCAGTTTTTTTCAGCTATTGAACCTTACCTGTGTACATTTCTGATTTAAAATATTAGACTTCCATAATATAAAATAAATGTTAAGACTGCTCAGGCAATATGTGTGTGCAGATCTCAAGTTGCATCTCAAAATTTCAAAATGTCTTGATACAATACTTGCTTACATTGTTCAGGACTTTTTTCAATGAAGGAAAAACAGATCAGCAACCGGCTTTCTGACATTTTATTTTAATTTATTTTAATTTTTGCCATATATTGCAATGGTTAGAAGGTCCACTAGAGGACTAAGTCCTGTCTTCAAAAAGAGATGAACATGACTGACAGTATAATAGATTCAAGCCAATATATGAGGCCAATTCCAAACAAGTAAATTTCAGTTGCAGAACAACATCTTTGGGAGCTAAATTACTGTTTATTAGTCATTAACAGCATTCATAGTCTACCCACGATAGCAAAATGCTAAAAAGTTCAAAGCAAACTATTAGAAAGACTACCAAAACAAAGATTATATATGAAACTTGAAAAAGTAAGATTCTAAATAAATGCCATGCTTTTCCTTATCTACCAGAAACACTCATAACCACATCAACTAAGAATGCAAGTTGGTTTCTAAATTATCCTCTCTCAGATCTCTTCAGAGAAAAGGATATCGCGCAGCAGTAACCTCTGCGGAGTGGCGCTCTGTGATTAGAAGCCGGTGTCTGGCCCAACCACAAGCAGTGGGCATCTAGGCTGAGGTGGGTGGGAATGGCTTTTTGTACAGCACTGCTTCTGCCCGAGACAGCCACTGTGGGGATTGCAAGGAGTAAATTGCCTGGGAGGCTGCACTTAGTTAAAACGTCTCTAAGACCCTGGAGGGCTGAGAAAAAAAACGTGCTCATGAGAAGATTCATGCCTAGAACGCCAGGGGTAGAGAGCTGAGAAAATGCATAAAAATCCTCAGAAGTCATGTTAATATCTGAACTGGAAAGCAGTCTACTGGTGCATTCAAGAGCGTGAGGAGAAACATTATGCTGTGTCTAGCAGCACAGTGCTCACAGGACAGCGCAGCACTGCTCAGCAGAAGATGGGGCTGAAGGCTTTTACCTCCACGAGAATCCCAGGCAGATGACAGGTCTCATCCACTACCCCTTTGGGCACCTGAAGCTGCCGGAGGGTCTTGACTCCCACTCCATCCACTGAAGGCTACATTACCATGGAAGCATCCTTCTTCTATGCTCAGCCTTCCCTTCTCCCCTGCATGCCTGAGGTCTCCAGCAGGTTGTCCTACCCCTGCTGCCAGGGATATCCAGAGACATCACTTCCTGCGGCACAGCAGTGGCTGTGGCCATGCAGGCTATCCAATTCAGACTTCACCCACCCTGCACAGGACTGAGTTGGGGCGGAAAAGGATCTAGTCCAGTGCTTCTCCTACCCAGAAAACTGTGCCGTAGAGCACCCAGAGTTAAATGTCTGGGTCAACAGAGTAATTTTGTTCACCCCTGCGAGCACCATATGCCCACAGAGGCTGAGCAGCGTGCTCTTCATGCCTGCATCGCTGACACTATGGCCCCTTCTTCAGTGGTGGCACCAGTGGAGAACAGACCACCCAGTCCCAGCAGGTTGGTGAGGATTCCTGTCTCCTCCTCTGCGTCAGCTTCTGGTGTAGGTTCTTCCCTGTTCTCCACCTGCTTCCAGTCAGCTCCTGGCACATTGTCCCTGCACTAAAATCAGACCCTTCCCCACTATGTTCTGGAACCATACCAATCTCTTCTCTCCCATTTCTGGATGGTTCTCTGAGCCTTCAGCTTGGTTCCTCCTCCAAGTCTTTTTTTAATTTCTTGCTTTGTCATTCCTGTTTCTCTGACCTGTGAAGAGACATTTCTTTTGCCAGTTCTCTGTAGAAGGCCTTGATAAATTGGCTTTCCCATTCAGATTTCCTACTTACTGTTCCCAGGTGCTTCCATTTGAACAGACAACGGCTAAATGACTAACAGCATTGCTGGTCCAAGAGAAATACGATAGAGTACAGTGAGTTCAAGGTGGATTCGTTGTGCACAGGAGCAGTATTTTTCATGACAACTTCAGAAAATTGAGCAGAGTACAGAATCTGTTCAGACATCTAACCTGGAGATGTAAGCAGGTCCACCCAACACAAGAAAACTTTTGTATTTAGTGGCACAATAGATCCAAACTGTCTCAAGGTGAGTGTTCAGCTGAAGATCCTTGCCCGTGACCGAGATTCAGCTATTACAATTAATTGCTAGAAGTACTGCCAACAAGCCTCTTCCGCCACTCAGCAGAAAAGTCTGAACGCTAGTGTACGTGTTAAAAAATTCTCAGTGGTGATGAAGTTGTTTTAATCTGAGGCTGTTGAATATTTTTTAGTCCTGAGCCAAGATTCATCATCTGCCACTGACCACTAGTTAAATGTTTTATCATCATGCTTTGCGCTTTTGTGGAAAGAGGTTTCTTTGTCAGGCATCCTTGAAAGCTAACTATTGTAAGCTCGTATGCTGTTTACAGAGAAAGAGGGAAACATATACATATATTTATACTACAGAGATGTTAGATAAGCTCAGAAGCTATTGTAAACTCACAGAACATTTATATGTACAAAGTAAATATTTTCCATATGTATACATTTGCTATATGTGTGTACATACATCTGTGCATACATATAAAAGCATCAACTTCGAAACTAAGCCTGCTCTACCATGGTCTGCACTGGTCTGGTCTGGTAGTGAAGAACACTTTGCTTATATACTTTGTGTTCTTTGGAATTTTTGGGGAGCTCCTCAGGGGACACAACCCTACCCAGAGTTGTGTGAGCACCAAAGAGTGTATGTTTACGCTGCACCACTGCTTTTCAGGATGGAGGTGGTGTTTCTTGCTTTCTTTTGTTTGCCCAGTGACAGTACCCCAGTCCATGACAAGATTATTATTGTCATGGCAATATAGAACTCAGTGATAATACTTACGGCTGAACTTGTCCCCCTAGAAATGTTTGGTGACCTCTCAAAGGTAGGGTAGGTACAAGACAACAAGAGTCCGCCCTGGTCCTCACCTGGGTGTAGCAGCTGCGATTATCCTTTGCGCAAGGTGGCAGCAAAAGAAAGCTCTTTAAACTCAATCCTCTCTCCCCTGCACACCTCCTGTTAGGAAAAGCAACTGTCTCTGCTTTATTAATTGTCTTTTAAAAATCACCTCTTACTGATAGTGGTTAATATATATATGGATGATACCTAGAGTTACTGATACCTTGTACTTTAGGAACACCGTCACACTTCTCTCCCTATTTTTTACTGGCAGTCCCCAGGGGAAAGGCTAGAAAACTGCACACAGAAAAAGGAAAAACAGGCAACAAATCCCCCTTTAATCATGGATTTCCCCCCCCCTTTTTTTTTTTCTTTCAATAAAAACACAACTGCTTTGGTAGAAAACAAAACACAACAAAAAGGAAAGTGTAAGCTCAATGCTTAATGAAAAATATCTTCATGCTAGCTGGCAAATTCTGATGGATGTACCAGTGGTACACCATGCTACTGCATAGTGATTTTGTATTTCTATAGGAATAAGTAGTTTGAAAAATCTGGCTTTCAAAATCCTAGCTAGCAATTACCTAGATGAAAAGCAAAGAGTGCAGTGCACAGCAGTAGTTCTCCCAACCCTATTCAGCATTTGCTGTTTGGATACTTTTAGAGGTGGGTTTTGTTTGCTTGCAGTTTTGGGGAATAGTTACTTTATTCTCCCAGAGCCCTACATGTGTTGAATGGAATGTTTTACTGCAAGTGATTAAGTTGGCCAAGCTACTTTAAGTCTCAAAATATTCCTAACACATTTTCCCCATACGGAAGAAAACCTTAGGTGAATATTTACTTTAATGTTCCTCACAGACTTCAGCTCTGTTAGCGTCAATAGAAGCAGTTCACCGACTGCAGTAAGCCTTTGATAGAGCCAGTATGTGAACTGTGAGTGGAATTGACTAAGGTACTCCATTTTAATATTACTGAAATATGCAACATAAATGGCTTGTTCATCCCCCTTCTGTATGCCAGCTGTGTTTAAGATGTAAACCTAGACTGCTGCTTATTTTGAAAAAGCAGGGATTAGTCACTGTGAAAGTAAGTATATTAAGTGTGATCTTTATTCAGAGACATGGTAAAAGAATACTGTCGACTTTGGATATGAACATTCTCCAAAAACTTAAAGCTTGTTGTGATGACTGTAATCATATTCCAAAACCACTGTGTTTAATAAAAATTAATTTCAGAACTTGAAGAATATTTTATTATGAAATACAAAAATACTATCTATGTAAAAACAATAAGTTAGTTTATTTACAGTACCTTACACTATTCTGTTCTAGGGCTTCCATTGCATGGGATTTATTTTCACTATTTTACAGGCCTTTATAATTTTGCACAAAGCATTTCCAAAAGCATGTCATCCATGTTCACTGCTCCAATGATGGGCCTAAAGAACAGTTCAGCAATCACATTAGCATTAATAGATCTTAACAAGGATAGAACAGCATGCAGCTTGGCAAATCTGGCTTCGTCACCTCTGTGAATGAGTCTGACATGTTCATTTAGAGCTTGTTGCGCTTCTCTCTGCAGTCCTTCAATGTACTGTGTACACTGCAGTCCAGGTAGGTCTGGAAAGAAAAATAAATTACTTTGTTTACATAGGCTCTGCCTATAAAACAACATTCTTCTTACAGAGCAACTACTTACAGCTTACAGATTGTATTTATCACTCAAGAAATGAAGCACATGGAATTGCTAGAGGACTTCTTGTATGCTGAAACAACATGCAAAATTTTATAGGGCAGGTCAAAATCTTATCGTGTTGGTGTTCTGCACATTCCATACTCCACCACACAAACTTGATGTATGATGTTTGCCAACATTCATTTAATTGTTAAATAAATTAGCTGTTAAAACAACAACTTTGAATGAAGAATGCTCTCCAAAACACCTTTAGAGTGACCAATGCAACCTGTAAAGCGCAGGGAAGACAATCAAAATAACTTGTTAGCCTGTTCGCTTCCACACCATGCATTATTCGCGTTTCAGGCATCTTCTGACAACTGTTTCTGAGTAGCTCCAGGTGACAAGGGGCAAGAAGCACTAACTCCACCGCACGACAGAAAGTTTCCTGCTGAACCATGGTAGGGATACCGAGGGAGAGAGCGCAGAATTGCCCCTTTTCAGTCGAACTAACAGCCTTGGGAGTGCAGGAAGAGCCACATGCCGCTTTTCCACGGTGGTGGCATCGTATCCAACCTGCCAGCTACCCTTCAGGTAAGCCACCCACATGATCATCAGCCACCTGGTAGAGCTGCATCAGTGCAAGTCTCCACTAAGCGACAGACGATGGCTGAAAAAAGCAAACCCACCATAACTGCTACACACAGAGCCGAAGCAGCACTCCGCTCCTGGAAGCCCTGCCCCCCCCCCCCCCTCCCCGCTCGCTTTCCACGGTGTGCAAACCCCCCGGGGGGGGGCACGCGTGGATCCTCCGGCGGCCGGTGCCCCTCTCTCTGAGAGGCCGCCGCCAGGCGCCCGGCTCGGGCCGCACGGGGACCCGCTGCCGACTTCTCGCTCGCCCGGAGCGACTGCCTCGGGCTTCTGCCGGCGGGACACCCTCCAGGCGGTAAGGGCGGGCGGGGCGGCCGTTAAGGGCTCCCTACCTGCCAGCCGGGGCCCTGCGGAGAAACCTTCCTCCGCGTCCCCCTCTTCTTTCCCCGGAGAAGCCCCGGGTCCGCCCCGCTTCGCTGCTGATGCCGGCGGGCGCTCCCCACCCGCCCCCCACCGTGAGAGAGAGACCCCTCCGCCCGGCCACTCACCCGGGTTGAACAGCACCGTCCCCTTTAGGTACGCGTACTCTTTGGTGCTGATATCCAGGCTCCAGCACTTGGCCAGGAAGCCCTTGATGGCCTGAATCTCGCCGGCCGAGGGCAGGTGCGGGGCAACCCCGGGGCCATGGTGCGGCCGGCCCGGCGCCGCTCCCCGCAGCGGGGACCGCTCGCCCAGCGCCCGGCGGGTGGTGAGGATCCTCTGCAGCATGCTGGGCTCCGCGCTCTCCACCGTCTCCAAGTGCACCCGGTCCTGCGCCAGCCCCAGCACCAGCAGAGGCGCCCAGCAGCTGCGGACCAGCAGGAGCTGCTCCTCCAGGGGCAGCTCCTGGAAGCAGGGTACGTTCTGGACGAAGCGCAGCGTCTTCACCAGCACGGCCGAGGCCGCCTTGCACGCCACCTGCGGGCTCCTCAGGGCCACCCGCCGCCGCGACCCGCAGGGGCAGCTGCGGGGAGCCTGTCCCCGCCTCGGCCTCGGCTTCTGCCCCGCCGCCGTCGCCGGCGGCGCCGCCGCCCGCTCCTCGCTCCTGAGGATGCTGTAGAGGATGCTGCCGTGCCGCCTGCTCTCCGCGCAGCAGCGCTCCGCGCACGCCATGGCACCCCGCGGTACGGCACCTGAGGCGGGCCGCCTGGGAGGCTCGGCGGGGCGGATGCCGGTCCCCGCCGCCTCGGCCCGCCGGGAGACGCGCACTGCTCGCCCTCTGCCCGGCTCTTAACTTATTTATAGCCGGCGGCTCTGTGTGTGTGGGCAGCCGCAGGCGCTGTACCGGCGGTTCAAAGGGGCAGACACTCTTTACTGGCTGGAAAAGAGAGAGAGAGGAGGGGAGAAAAATAGGAAAAAAAAAAAAAAAAAAAAAGAGAAAAGCCTCCTCCTCCTCCTTCCCTGAGACAGCGGTGCCTAGAGGGAGCCGGCGAGCTGGCCGCCCCTATCGATAGGCTGTGATGAGCGGCCACACGCCCTGCCCCTCGCCCAGAGGACGCCCCTTCCCTCTGCCGCTCTTTCCGGGCCCCCAGCGCGGTTCGTATCACGCCGGGTGCTTAGGGCCGCGCAGGGCGGGGCGCGGGAGGCCGCTCCGCCGCCCCCTCGGTTTGCCCTCGCCACCGCCCTGCGGGGCAGCTCCCGCCGCCACGGCACCCCGCGGGGCCTCCCCGCAAGATGGCGGGCGCCCCGCTGCGCTCCCGGTGTACAGCCGGGGGGCTGGGGCAGAAGAGGGAAAAGGGGTACTGGGGGGAGGAGGGTGGCACTGGCCCGAAGAACAGAATTCCTGCAGGAGGGGGAATGGACACGCGGATAACGATAGCAGGGGCTTTCGGAGGGTGTGCTGCCCCATGCTCAGTGCAGGGAGGGAGAAGCAGGCATGTTCCTACCCAGACTGGAGTGGCTCTGGGATTGGGGTGCAAGCCAGGCTCTGTCAGGGTGCCCTGGGGCCAGTGCCCCTGCAGCATCCAAGTGGATCCCCTATGAAACCATCCCCCACGAATGGGGATCACTCCCCACCATCCCTTCCTCTGCTTTGCAACGCATGGCCCAACTTTCTGAAATCACATTTTTCCATCCACCAGTTCAAACCATTTCCATTTTCCTTTCAGGCTCCGCTTGTCCTGAAGTGAATCTTTCCACCTAGACTTAGATACCCACTTTCCTGAGACCCATCTCCTCTGAGTAACATATGGACTACTAAGCAAGGAATTAATCGTCCCAGGCCTTGATGTTTACACAGGAGGGATAGGGAAATCCAAGTGTCATTTTACTCTTGAATGAAAAATAAGCACATTTACTTTCTCAGCTGGGCTGACTAAAAGCAGGTACAGTAGAGAGGAGAACTTAATTACTACACAAAGTAAAGAGTTACTCCTGTGTGCTGCATATGCGCTGAACTACTAGCATTTTATGTTTCCTGTGATCTGGAAGAACCTTGGCACAGATTTAGAGAAAGTAGCCAGCTGCAAGCAACCTTCTGTACCTGCTCCATCAGCATCTGCTACCAAGGGATGTCTAAATCACCCCTGGAAGCTGCGTTTTCTTTCCATAAAATTATGCATATTTTTTTAAGCAAGTACCATTGAGTGCTTGGGTTTTCTTAGAAAACAAAATAACTTCAGGTTGGATCTCAGCAATTTCTTTTCCCTGTGAAGTCAGTCCTACCCTATGAGCATATATACCTACCCTATATGTAGTTATATAGTCACTTCTTTCTAAGTATTTCTTCACAATTGGACTCAGAAGGGATATTCTTTACAGACAGCACAAAAGGCACTTTTATATAAAGCTATATAAAACATTTGTGAGTTGTCTGCCTCAAGTAAACCTTGCTTTCCAAATGCAGGTGGTCCAAAATCTGGATTATTATACTTTTGGGTTTACCTATCAAATTATTTTTTTTTCCACAGACGCAAATATGGCAAAGCCCATCATTGTCTTTGCAGCAGTGGAGAACCGTTACAGCGCACCAGTGATGTAATATCTACATATCCTGCAGACAGGACAGTGGGTCCCTGGAGTAGAAAACAATGACAATTCACTGAACATTCTTTAAGAAGAAAAACGCTTAGAATTCATAAAACATTTTAATAATATTAAATGTTATCAAATTTTTCATTTAAAAAATATCATCGGTAATAGGAAAGCACTCAATTTCTCTAGAACATTTCCTTACCATTCTAGATTTTTTCCTGTTACGTTCATCAGTATATTTCTTAACATAGTTATGTTAGGACTTTAGAAAGTTTCTTTTTGCCTTTTTAGTCTTTTTCCTTCTTTGTTTTTTGTGGGTTTATTGGGGATTTTTTTTAGAGGGGATGGGTCCACTAACTTCAGAGATAAATCTTGACAAGTCTTAGAAAATTAGTATCTCTAAGCTTTTAGTTGGCTTTATTAGCACTTCTCCCATGAGGTTCGTATAATTAGCCTGGCCATGGAATCTAACTGTTGGTTTTATGAGTTTGTATCTATGTCAAAGCATGGTACAGTCGAGACGCAGATCATTGCCTTTGCAGTTTCGACCTTGAACTCCAATTGTGGGAACATTCTGCTTCTTATGGGAGGATGCTGCTTACACAGCACCATAGAAAAAGGCAATATTTAACTTTTATACCAGGTCTACAATAGAAATTTTTCCTGATGGAGCAATATTGGTTGCAGGTGTTTAATTTTTCAAGGCATTTCTCTTTCAACCAAGTCTCAAATCTAGATGCAATTCAACTGTCATATGATTTTGCTGATACAGTTAATTTTCTAAACCAACTTATACAGCAAGGCTTTGTCTTTGATAACTATATCAACATGAAACTGATTCACTGTACTGAAACTTGATTTACTATGCAGTGCCAGCAATTACATTACTGTTGTTACAGGTGTACCTCCGTCTCTCGTTAAGTGCAGGTAAGCACTCATCTCACTCTTTCTAACTCTTAATGTGTCTTAATATATCCTACGTACATGGCATTTTATTCAGGGTAGACCATCTCTTTCCCAGATAAAACATCAAGAATCACCTAGAAATACTTAATAGTGATTTTCACGATGACATTTAGCATTTTGAACAGTCCTTATTTTAAAGTCTGCGTTCTGCCTGTCCATAGCATTCAAGCTAAATTAAAGGCAACAAAGCTTGCTATTTAAAACTGAAAAGAAAATGAAATCCCTTACAGACAGGTAATTATGTTTTGATGGAAAATGCACAAAAACACTTTGAGCAAAAAGTGGATGTGTCCGGTTTCTGCTAAAAGTTCTAACATTGCATGAGTGTTACCAAGGTCCTTATGGTATGGTCATGTACAGATTTACATGCTTCCAGACAAAGGATTACTTATTTGTGGTACTTTTTTTGTTGTTTTTATTGGGGAGTGTGGGCGTGTTGTGTTTTGGTTGTTGTGTTTTTCTTAACTCAGACAAAAGCCTTGGATATAAAGGTGATACAGTGCAGTCTTGGCAGTCTTACTGTTTCGTGTTGCTCTTCAGCGTCTCTGTATCACTCATCTGGTAGCACATTTGGTTCCTGGCCAGAGGGCAAGACTTCAGTTTCAGAACAAGACCAAACAAGCATTTGTTTTCATGCCGTCAGTGCTTTAGTGCATCACTAGCTTGAGAGAGAGCTTTTTTTCCAGAGGGCAATTGGATCCTGATATCCTCTATTCCTTCCAGAATAAGTGCTGAAAAATAAAATATGCTGTTAAGATAGGATGTAAAACTGAGACTCAATTTAGTGATCAGCGCAAGAGAAGTTAACTTTCTTTCTGGAAAAAAAAGGTTGAATGTGGAACATGTTCTGAGGATATGATTAGCAAGATGTCTTTTGTGTAAGAGAAACACTCCATTAAGAAAAGGTTTTGGAATTTAAGTATACTGCTGTTTTACATGCATCTCTTATTGCCATAGTCCCTTTGACTGATCACCATTCATAGTTCCCCTATTTTACTGGGATGTTTACTTGAAAATAAGCAGGGATTAAGGGAAGATTGTCACCATGATCAATGCTTGTGTTTGTTTTTTGGGGTTGTTGGGTTTTTTTGACAGATCACTTCATCATGTGACCATGGCATTTTGGATACAGGAGTAGGAATCCTGAATTTAAATTTACTGTTATTGGACCATGCACTTCACTGTCATATTTCTACAGGCAGATTGGCAATTTAAGAAGGCCTTTATATATCCCAGACCTTTTTTATCTCTCAGTCATATGTTAATTCACCTTACCTAATCCAACTCGGTTTCAGGGGAGCCAAAATTAGGGGAAGATAAGCAATACACTAAACTTTTTCCACCTAAAACCATTCAGGTCCTTCCCATTAAAAAAGATTAATTGATCTTTGGGCTCTGTAAAGAGCTGTGGGTCCCAGCAATCTAAAACCATTTAGGTATGCTGTTTGGGGTGGGTTATTTCAGTGTTTCAGTTATATTTTTGTGTGTGTCCAGAGTTTGTATGGCTTCCAAACATCTGCCAATGTGGCACACTTAAGGGTGCAGTCCCATAAGACCAACTGAGCCCGTCTAGTAGTTCACTGGAGCTGGAAGAGGGGACTCCCACAGACAGACCTGCTGCCCCTGCCTTCCTTGTGCCAGCTCCGGCACTCACCCGACTCCTTGGTGAGACAAACCCTTTTACTAAGCTGGCAGCATTTTTATAACAGTCATTACAAGAAAGGTAGCAGAGAAATGAGATCCTTTGAAATGTGCTCTCCTTGCTTTATTTTCCCTAGTGATGCTTTTGAAGTTTCTGCCCAGCCTGGCAAGTTGCAACACCCATGTGATATGGCAGAATTCTGCTTGGCTGAATCAGCAAAAAAACAACAACCCATCAAGGAAAAACATGTAGTTTTCTGCCAGTTTACCGAACTCATTCAGCTAGGGATCAGATGAGTGCCAGAGCAGGTGGAAAGGAGTGGCCTGCCCTCCTTTCCAGGAGTGGGAGGAGAACAGGGGAAGAGCAGGACCACTGCTGCAAGCCATTATTCCACACGGCCATCATGTGGAACTGCTCCCTCAGGGAGAGGAGAGCTTGAGAGCAGAAAAGCCAGTGAGCTTGTCGAAATCTTTGTTTTTAAATTAATCTTTTAAATACCATCTGAAATTGATCTGTACTCTTGCTAATGACACTTGGATAAGGGAATTGTGTTATAAAATACTAGAGTAGAAAGAACTTTCAATTACTGAGTTTATTACACTTATTTGCCTTGAGGAATACATTGCTGATACAGAACAACAGATGAATAACAGGCAAAAAGCTGGCAAATTAAGCTCTTTAATACACTGTTCAAGGTTGTGGCATAAAGAATAGAACACATTCTAGCACTACTGTGGCAATAGGACACTTTGTATCCGTTACACCAATTCTTAAGTTGAAATTTCTGTATAAATACATATGTTATTGCAGCTGATTGAGACTGACAAGTTCACCAATACACTTCGTTTGTGAGTAATATCATAGGATATGCTGCTAATAAAAAACTAAATAGGCTTATAAGTTGGTATGCATTTTAACTGGAAATCAGTGTGAGAGTTTTTAAAATCCACACATCTTTCCATAGGTTTTAATTCAGACACAATTCACCCAAGTTGCATATTTAAAAATACCGTCCTTCTGGTGAATCAGTGATATAATTTTTCATTAAATCAGGTTCATGTTATGGTATCAGAAAATTATTAATGTCACTTTTACCATTCTTCATACTTCAGTTTGAGAGATGCATAAATGCTTTATAGGTTCACTCTAATATCTAAACTCTGTATCTCAAATATTTATGATCTGCAGATAACTTGTGCAGTTCTTTGGCTACACTCTTTGCTTCAGTAGCAATCTGCCAGGTTTCTAAATTTACACACATTCTGTAGCTAACAGGAAAATCATTTGGCATTCTGTTCTGCTGGCAGACGAGATAGATGACATCTTCAGTTTTGTCAAAATAATCAGGTTATCTTACCTCTTTAATGACAGGATTTTGCTAAGCTAGATCATTTCAAGAAGATTGGATTAAGGAGTGACCCGGCAGTTATGTTGGTATATCTCGTGTACTCGCAGACATTGATAACCTGAAGTACAAGGAGAAGTGCTAACATCTTAATCTATCTCAGCTGCAGCCAGACATCATCCTTGGCTAGTCTGAGATTCAGAGAATTTAAGGCTGGCTGGAACCATCAGCTCCCCTTGTTGGACTTCCTAAGGGCACTGTTAAACACTGGGCTTTTGTTGACTGAAGTGCAACTTGTGCTCGTCTCTATGCCTCTACAGGAAACCATTCAATTTTTATTTGAAAACTCAGTCCAAGAAATAAAAGCTCACCACCTGACTGGCTGTTTATCCAGGATTTTATCACTCTTATATAAAATTAACACTGTGCTACTACTTTCCAGGTTCAGCTAATAAATTCTAGGTTCCTGATACACCGTTCCCTATTAATTTAAGAGCACAGGGATTATCCCTGTCAATACTAACTCGTTTTTTAATAAGTAAGCCAGAGTTTAGCTTGTAGACAGACCTTGCAAACTAACATTTTGAATGGGTTTTTTTCTCTTAAAGAGCTATTCCATTGATATCCTTCGTGACCATTGCAACACTTTTGCCGACTTCTAACACCCTTTGAAGTGTGGATATCAGAACTGCACAGAGTATTCCAATTATACAATTCTCACCAGTGCTATAGAGAGATCATATAGGGAGAATCGTTTCCCAACTGTCATTCATTACCCTAGACGTCATACATTAAAGGATCATATTAGCCTTTTTGAGTCGTTCTTGCAGTGGGAGCTCCACGTTAGATAGCTGGTCTGCTGCAACTACCTAAACAATATTCTGATCTCCTTCTTTCCCCAACAGAGCTGTTTATTAACAGAAGTAGGATGCTTTTCTGGTTTCAATGTTGCATTTGGGTGTATTACAATGCATCTCATATAAACAGGTCCAGCAATCCAAGAAGAGAGCTTTATTTTGCCTAGGATTACTTCTCTTCATTGCCACTGATCATCATCATCCAAGAATGCCTAGGTATCCTTTGAGTTAGAGATGGAAATAATCTTCTTGATACGTGTGTTTTGTTCATTTAATTTTTAACTTTGTTAAGTCCTTTATTGGTACTGCATAGTGCAGATGCTTTAAGTGGTACGTCATGTCACTCGAGAAAATGCCTTACCAGAAATCTAAAGAATGTTGTATCTCAGTGATTACTTTCTCTGGACCGAGGCTGAGTGGTATATTGTGGTGTACTCCATGATCCCCTTGTTCACGTTGTCCAGAGCAAGGACTTGGCCGCAACACCCTGTACTTTTCTATGGTCATATGATGCTATGGCCCTAAGTGAGGTGCAGAGTTTCTGACACATCTTTCCCCCACCCTTAGGGTTTAGCTGCCTGCACAAAGCCAGCTCTGATATGTGCAGTTGTGTAACCTTCGATCTGAGTCATGTGAGACAGAGCTGTAAGAAGCCTTGTTGGGGGCCTCCCCCACTTTGTTCAGGAGTTGCTTTTATGCCCAGACCCTTGCTCCTTGTCTGAGATATGTTGTAAATATGCCTGTGCCTGGCCCTGTACTTTGCTCATCCTGACTTTGACCCCTCTACCTTGACTTTCTGGCTTGACCTTGGACCTGCCACAGGCTTGCCTGCTGATCACTGGGCTATGGCTGACGCTGGTCATCATCACTGGACTTGCTCTGCTCTACTTGTTGAGGTACTGTGGGAATGCACACCTTGTTGAAGAGGAAACAGCCCCTGTCAGCCTTGTTGTGAACCTCAGCCTCTGGCTCACCTTCTCTTTTAGAGAAGGCTGCTCCTGCTGGTTCCTGACACAAGGCTATTTCCCACGGACACCAAGGGGCAGGAATAAGAAGGGAAGCGGAAGAAGTACTGCATGCTTGGAGTTAGCCCAAACCAAAAAATTGTTAGTCTCCAAGGTCCTTACTAGCGGCTTCAGTTCAGAGAGGCAAGCAAGTGAAACACAGGCATGTTGTGCTAGATGAGAAAAACCCGTGATGGAGGAGGAGAACTGTGTGAATGAGTGGAAGAATAGGTCACTGCAAAGAAGGATGAAAGGCACTGCCACTGGATGGTGACAGAGGAGCCGTAAGATGTACATGTAAGTGGGCATGTTAAGGAAAACTTTGACTTAGAAAACTGGAAGTGGAAAATTCTGAAGTGATAAGAAATAGAGAAAGGAAGAAGGACTGGAAATACAGTAGAGCTTGCAAGGGGAGAGAGTCACCTTTTAAGGACAGAAAGAATGAAGATAGTTGGTCCATAGAAATATATTAAGATATTTTCTTTCATTGTCTTTTTTGGTAACCTGTTGTTAGGGGGCTGGTTAGTTTGGGTTTGGAAACAGGATGGGGAGTTGGAAACTGTATTTCATGTACCTCTTTGTTTCTAGTTGAATTTCACTAGAATGTGACTATTTTGCTGATTTCACTATCATCTCAAGACATATCTTTCCAGCTTTTGGCTTTGAAAATGTGGTTGCCTTAGAAGAGGAAGATTGGGTATTTCCTCTTTCACAGCTTCATCATTTATTTTGCTTACCACTGTGCACCATGCAGAGAGTCCACATCAGAAGGAGAAAAAAAAATTCATCATTGACACTTCCTTGCCTTCAGAAACATACTCAGTTTAAATCTTTCCCTCTTTTCAGGGACCACTTTTCTCTGTACACCTGTAATGCAGTAAATCCCATTATTACCTTGGACTTTTAATCTGAGAACTTCAGGGGTATGGTTTGAGAATGAGAAATGAGGATTTGCTGATTAAAGATGTTAGTATCTAAACCTTTTAGCAATTACATGAGGGATAGTTGGGAGTAAAACAGCCATGGTTTTTTTATTTGAAGGATGACTTCCTACTTTCAATTAGCTGTGTTCTGTCCTTACAATAATGGTTCCCACATAAAGCATAGAAAACTTAATTTGATATTCTGTAGCTTCTTTTTACCTCTCCTAAAGCAAACTTGTGTGCATTTCTTTTCCAAACCTGACAAGGGCTAGTCCTTTACACACACAGATCCCAGAAGGACCCTGGAGACCTTTTCCTCTCAACAGTCTTCTTCCCTTCCACCTCCAAATCCCACAGCAGTTCAGTTCTTACAAAAGTTTCTGTATCACAGCCAGCCTTAATCTTTGCCAGTCTTTCCTGGTAAGCAAAGAGCAGTTCACTTTGAAGCAGGTCAGACTATAATTAAAAATGTGGATAGAGGAGAGAAAAACATTACTATAACTGAAACTGAGTGTTTTAGTTGTTTTTTCCAAGGTCTTGCTTACCAAAAGATATGAAGAGTCCGATTTCCTTCCATGGTAGATGCTGAACTCCACCCTGATTTCATGGTATTCATCTCTGATTACTGGAATTACAGTGTTAGGGCTGATGTAAAATTGCAGTGCCTCAGACTGTGCAAAGTATTCTAAGGTATTATCCACCCCACAAGATTAAGCAAGAGTAGTTTTACGAAGTCTAGAAAGAGTAACAATGACATGATGGAAATGGCAGTCACCTCCAGGCTGTCAGTTATATCACCTTCATTCCCATTCCTATGGCTAAATTAAAGCTACAGTGGTCTCACATCTTTATTTTGATGAGTAGACATACTCCTAATACCTTTGATTTGATCCAAGTAATAACTACAGCTCCCTGATGTTATGAAGCAACATAAAAAGGAAATCCCATGTGTTTCTGGCATATGGTGTCTGTGCTGTACTGTGAGACTGTAATTAGGGAAGGATGATATGCTACTAAAGGAAAATTAAGAGTGGTTTTCCAAAACATTTAAAAGCTGAGCTGATGTTGCTGAAACACCATCATTTCATGTCTCTGTTGCTGACGCAGCTCATGTTGGAACAGTTTTATTAAAGTCATTACAGGGTCAATGGAAAATCTCCATGCATATCTGAAGTATTTTGAGTGATTTATGTGAGTCCATGGATATTCATTATAATGATATTCTTTCATGTTGCTATTGACAGGCAGAACAATGTCACCAGTGATGTCCAAAATAAATTATATCATCGTAAAGCTGGACCTTAAATGCAACAAAATTAAATTTAAGATAACTCTTAAAGTTTGACAATTAAGGAAAGTTAAAGGACATATTTCAAGCAGTACTTGTCACCCTAAATTGCCCTGCTCTGAGTAAGTGTTGGCACGCAATAGGCTTTGTGAGACAGAAACAGACATATCATCTGTAATCTGTGCCGTAAGTGCAAGGGGAAGAATGTAGTGAGAGAGCCTCACCTTGTCAGGTTTATAGGTACTCTGTATCAATACTCTGTTTTCAATGCCACGTGTCTCGGAGTACTGCAGTTTTCTGTATTAGGTGTTTGCTGTTGTCTGTAGCTATCAAAAGATTCTCTTCAGTGAAGGTTCATGTGTAAGTACTCATCATTATCCCCAGCAATTCTGCAACTGGCCCCAGTGAAAATACAGACAGGTTATGGATTTCCTGATACAGTCTGCTTTTATATTGTCATTTATGTAGGTTGTTGATAACTAAAGACTGAGATAAGAGTGCCATCGTGCTTAGGAATGCTGTAGCTAGTAGGCAGAGACTGTCAGCGGTTTGGCACAGGAAGTATCACAATTGGCTGAAGAGGATCAGAGCCAGAGAGGATGAGCAACAAACAGGTGAATTTTTTTGCCTGCGGTTATTTAGCAAATCAAAAACAGAATTGGGAAGGAAGTCTACCTTTTATGGCTTTGTTTAAGACAGCAGCAAATTTTCCTCCAGATTTAAGAAGGCTACTATTCATCCCACATATGGCTTCCCTTCTTCATTCCCCATTCCACACCAGGCCTAGCATACACCTTAATTTTAAAGTATCACAGGCCATATTCAATACGGTATATTTGTTTGGTTGAACATCGGTATGTTTATTTGGTTGAACATACGAAAACAAATTGGGAACTTGGTTCTCTAATCAGCTGAAACACAGGTCAGCAAATTTCCTTATTAATGAAACACTGAGAAATGTGAGCACTATTCACAAAGGTCTGAATCATGCCGACTATTAAATGTTTGGATCAAAACGCCACTTCAGAGAAATAGTGGAAGTTAACATTAATAGACTAATCAGCATTTTTAATACCACCATCAGGAACTATTTGTGCTCTGCTGCTGATGTGTCAGAGCCCTTTCTACCCAGTATATATTCCAGGGCAGATTAAATTCTGCAAAACTTCCCCTTTCATTTTCCTTAATCTTCTTTGTTTCTTTGTATGGTGGTTTCATGCAGGTGTTCATTCTCTAAAGCCTGAGTTTTTCTTTCAAAATGCTTGTGCAGCCATTACAAGGCCCCTAACTTCAGGATCTGGTCATATCTGTGGTAATTTTCTCCAAAACATAGAAGATACCATCTCACATCTGTGTCACATTTCCTGAAAACATGCACTGTTCCTGGGGAAGGCAAGCTGGGGAGGACAAAATACGGTTAGAAAAGCTGGACAGGAGGGCCTGTTCTTTCAAAATCATCTAAAGCCATCAGAGGGGTATTTTAGTTATTTATGTTAAATTGCTAAAGTTAAATGAAACATAAACAAACAGGAAGAAGATCAAGTGACAGAGATTTTCCAATGCAGAAACCTAATATTATGCTGAAATTAAGCATATGCTTAATATCCTCAAGGACACTATCTGGAAAGAAAAGCCAACATTGTGACACTTAATACTCACAATTTGCATGCTATTATTGTTTGACTGTTAAAAACAAGTGAAAACTTCAGTGTTTTTATGTAGTGATAAATAGTGGATTAATTAAGAAGGAGTGACTTTATTTTCCCAGTTTAAAGCTGTACCTGCATGATAACCTTCTTGCTTATCCGATATCTACTGTCAGGGCATGCAGCTCTGCTCAGCTCAGGGGTTTTGTCCGTCAGCGAAACAGCACATCTTAACAGTCCCATAGTGAACTGATGAAAACAGGTATAAAAATATTGAACCCTGGAGTTATGTATAAAGGAACACATTTCTTTTTGTTTTAGCAACTTTACATTTGTTTAGCTTCTTCATTGCAGGCCAAGAGCCATGCAGAAGGGACTGGAAACAAGATGGATAGGTAAGTAGAGCAAAATTTGTATAGTCAAAGCATATCTAGAGTTTCCCAGTAGATAAGACTGCTGAATATCAAAAGATTTATTTGGTGCTTAATGGTATGTAAGAGATATGTAATTTTATTTTAATTAAACAGCAAATAGTCAGAAAAGTGTATGCGATTTTTTATTTCCATTTAATTCACCCTTAAATGAGTGCTTTAGACTAAATTAATTGGTTGACTTTTTTCAGTAAACCGGTACAGTTATGCTCTTCCTTAATAACCCTATGGACATATGGTCTTACACGCTTAGTCCTTTTTATCTGGTGCTGAGAATTAAGTGCTTAACTCAGGGCAAGGGGGAAAATGTAGTTTAAGAAGTAAATCAGCTTTTTTTTTTTTTTTTGGTTATGCCAAGAGAAAAGAAGCAATTTCCATAAATTTCAGATTTATATGACAGGGATGATATTAAATTTGCCTTGGAAATATGTATTCATATGTAACACCATATGGATGTACTTTATCCATTCTGAAATAGTGCAGGTGTTTCTGAAGCAGATCGTGACTGCATTAATGAATTGAAAAGTTCAAGATGTGAAGACTGCTGATAAGTTGATTGCTTTCTTAAAACACTCTGGTCAATTAGAGTGAAGATCATAGAGCAACAGATTCATTAGATTCACTGTTGGATTTAAGCATCTTCATAGAACCTTCTCTGCCAGCTTTGGCTTTCTTTTTTTTTAGACCATAGAAGTATGTAACAAGAAGACAAATCCATTCCCCAGTGGCTGCGGGAGTAGTATTTTTGAAAATGAATAGGTAAATGGTTTGAACCTGCAGCTCAATGTTCAATTTACCTGTCTGGGGATGTCCTAAATCTTTTGGTTAAGAAAAAAGAACACTGAATCAAATCCACTGATTTGGAAATTAACGGGGTGGGAGGTGGAGGAGAAGAAAAACCCCCAACCAACCTGCCCCCTAAGAATAAACAACCAAAAAACCCCCCAAATAAATAGGTTAAGAAGTGAAGGAAAAAAACCAGCAGAACAACAACAGTGACTGAAAAATAATTAATGACCTGCAGTGAGATCCAGACAAATTGTATATAATTCTGTATTGTATTCATATCAGAATATGTATGTATTCTGATACAATAGTTATATCAGAAAATTATTCTGAGAGGTTGTGAACACCTTGATTTGCCCTCCAGCTCCTTTTATTTTGACTCTGAGAGCCATCCATCATCCATCCATCCATCCATCCATTGCTTTCCTTCAATAACTAGCATTTTATTATATGGCTAATATGTTTGATGTCTTTGAATTAGTTTCTACTTAATGCTCTAGTTATGGTGATTTTTTAATTTATTTATTCAGCCTGTACAGTACAAAGAGGTCATAGGTGAGCCCAGTTTTAAAAGGTGCTCAGCCAGTAATTAGGGGGATCAGAAGCTTGAGCAGTGTTCATATAAATTTCATCCTGCCTTTATGGGGTCAATTTAGTCCCTAGTTTTCCTTTTCAGATTCTGTGTTTTATCATGGTTGTTAACTGCTTTACTTAAGACTCAAACACGTGGAAAGTTCTGTCAGTCCGTAACTTTAGGCATATGATTATTTACCATGAATTCAAGAAATCTGGTCTGAGCACAATGGTTGCAAATGTGGAATGTTAGAGAACGTGCTTTTGTGACTTAATAAAATTAAATTAAACCTCCCTGTCTCAATTCACCTCTTTATCATGGCCTTGTAATTTAGTTCCCTAATACCTAAATTCAAACCAAATGATTCAAACAGATTTGGGTATTTGGCTTGGTTTATTCCTAATTTCTTGGCTTCACTTCTGCTAATAGACATCTTCACCAGTGAAAAAGAGAAAATCTACCTGTCTTATTGGACTTTTTCTACCCTGGCTTCATTCACTGGGAACAGATGGGAATAGCATAAAGAGGATCTTAGAGTAAAAGAAGCTCTAGCAAAAGAACTCAGAAGACGCATTTTGCATAGCTTACATGTTCATTACATTAGACCATTCTTAGAATGCAGAAACGTAGAAACACAGTATGTTGTGTATGAAAAAATCCAAGATCACAAGTAGATAAGCTAGAGATTGAATCAATGTTGCTTTCTCCCCCACCTCATATTTATGTGGCACTAGGCTGTGTCTAGTGTATACTAAATAATCCACTTGAATGTACTTTTTGCCCAATAAAACTGTTGTATTTTAAAAACCTAATTTTCCTTTCTCTTTTTTAAGGCTGAATTTTTTCACATCTAGTAACCATAACTTTCTTCTGAAATCTGTGATGCTACTTGTACTGATAAGGACCTAAGGGAGGCAAAAGGTACCCCAGCATCTGTTTATGCAGTTTCATACTGTATCCTATATTTTCAGCTTTTATGTCTACACATACAAATAATTTTGATCAGCCGATGGTTAAATTGTACCAAAAGGATTCATGAGGAAAATCACTACTTTTTTGTTCTTTTGGTTTATAATTTTTTTTCCTCATTTTAGCCTTTCCTTTGAAGGAAAATGTGTACTGAGATGAACAAGGCTTTGCAATGAAATATGTAAACAGTAAAACCAGATTGCTCCTGCCTTCAGGTTTGGGGAGGATAAAGGCCGTAATACTTTAGTTAGTCCCCATGCAAAGAGCAAACGAACTAACTTCTCTTCCTTCTCATTAGGCATAAATCTCTGGGCAAGATTGTTGCATGTCACTGGCGAAATATAATACAGCCATAGTTAAGTGATTTTTCAATAACAAAGAGTATTTCTTTTCCTCTGTGTCTTTGCAAAAGGAAGCATTTAACGCTGTCTCAGAGTTCTGTTCTGAGCATGGACAATCACGTTAGTGATGCAGTTGATAATTTTTCTCATGGATTTAATAGAAGTCTAGAGGATTTATTTTCCCTTCAAGCTCCTTCATACTTAATTTGTTAAATCTTTTGCTTATATTTAGGTCTTCTCTACCTGCTCAAAAGACTCCTATTGTTAATGCAGTTGCTTTGTTGGAAAACCTGTTGTGGAATTAAGATTCTTTATTTTTACTGTATCAACTCAGCAAGAATGATGTGTATCACGAATATTGTTTTGTGTAAAGTATTGTGGGAAAGCCCCACTTTCTCTTTGTCAGATACATTTGTTTTCTGGATTTTGACTTGAAATATCTAGTGATAATCAGAAAACAACGGAAGACAGTAACCCAGAAGCCTTCTCTTCCCTTATGATTCCTTGTTCAGGTTTCTCTATAGCTTTCACTATACAAGCTTGCTTTCCCTGCTTTGTTCCAGCACGGCCTAACTCAACCTAATGCAAAACCATTTGTCTTACCACAATACAGATAATTTTTTTACGTCTTCAGAAAAATTTCATCACTAAACAAAAATGTCTGGGACATTTTTCAGTTAGTAGACAGTAATATGTTCCTGTCATTACTGGAAAAAGAGAAATGCAGACCACATCATGCATCACTGTTGAAGCAGGACTATAGTGTGTGTTTCACTGTCTCAAACAACTTAGTGTTTTCATTGGTAGAGAGACTATGAATCTCCATGTTATTTCAGCAAGGTTTCTAGTGTCCACTTTCCACTGACTATTTTTTTATTATCATTCCCTTACTAAATAGCAATCAAGAGAAGCCCTTTCTCAGAAAATATGTGAGATGAGGCAGTGCAGATGTGGCTTGACTGTGTCATTTTAAAATAAACAGGAGGCAATTTTTCCTGATATACAACAGCTGACTGATAACAGTTCTATTTCCTATCATTACTATTAGAAGGATGATCTATTAGGACTTTTGTTTCCCCCAGAGAAGCTTAAGTTAAAGCTCCAAGGACATTTTCAAATAGCCTGTAATAGTTCAGACATTCTTATCAGCAGCACATTATGAAACTGTGCTGCCTTTCTCTTACTTTTCCTACAAGCCTGTGAGGCTTTTCTCATAACATCAGCAAAGGAAGGGCAAATTCAATGTACGTCAGTGCAGAAACAACACTACTAAACTGCGTGGCACTAACATATATGTAGCTGTAGGTGACTTGCGCCTTTTCTGCGTACCCAGTGTTCTATACCTATTGGCTGTAAGTTACCTGTTGAAATTCCATTTGTAGAGAATAATTTGTCCATACCCCAATAAAAACTGATTCATTAGTGGATAATATGCCTCCTAAAACACAATGAGCAACTTGTGCTCTTAGAGATGACTCTGGTAATATTTAGAAAAAATATTCAGCATAGTTTAGTATCTGTGTAAAGACAAAATAAAATTGATCTCTCCACTTGAACCAACATATCCTGGAATTCTACTCTTCTTTTTTTCTCTTGGGTTTTGTTTGTTTGTTTGTTTTTTGTTTCATTTTGTTTTGCTTTCTCTGTAAATCAGAGCCTTATTTTGCTAATTGCTTGTAATTCCTTATTTACATGTTGTAAATAAAGTCTGTCCCTTTAATTATTGTTTATAATAGATTACAGAAAAAGAAATAGGTATGTGTGGTTTTACTATTCCAAGCAAGTCAGCAACAGAATTAAATATGCAGCAGAGTTTCATGTTTCTCAGTACATAAACCCTCCAGATAGATACTTACAAATACTGTTTCAGAGTAGATCATTAATGTATACCAGATCCTGCACTGCTAAGACTATAGTCTCTTGTAGCTTTCAAAAATAATAGAAGACAGTTTAAACTGTATCTGCTGTAGAATGGCATTAAAACCAAATTTATCCGCCAGCTCAGGAATTGCAATTTAAGCAATAGAATAGGCAATAAACTCTTATTGCATGCTAGAGCCACTTCTTCAGTTTTATGTCTGTCCATACTGCATGAACTGTGCATAAAATCACTATTTTTTTCCTGATTAGCTCGCACAACTCCTTGTTGAATCACATAGATGTCTATTTCACCAAATCCATTTTTTTTATGACACAGTTCTTTGAGTGAATTTTTCATTTCTGTTTACCTGAAATTCACCTTTTTGTCTACACGCTTTTGTGACAGTCATTGGAAAATGGAAGTACAGTGCTTGAGAACTGCACCACTGAGTGCAGTGGCAGGGAAGGTGAAGGGAAACATGTTATAGGTCTAAATTACCTCAACAAGATAATGTTTCAGCACATTAACAATGGTATTTTTAGACTGCAGTTTATGGTACCTAGTTGTCAGCAGAACTGTTTCAAGTACACCACACAGACACATACTGTCACATGCAATTGTACCATAATGTGCTGTGAAGGTAAAAGAGCAAAGGGCCAGAGATTTAAAGTAGACAATAGACATATGTTTTCTTTATGGAAGAGCGATCGCTCAAAGCAGAGGGATTTTATATTTAAAATATGACACTGATAATTTGTAATATGTTATAAATTTATGTGGTGGTTGTAAAAATGTAGGCCAATGTCCAGAGGAGTTTATAGCATCTGTTACAGGTGTCCCAGGCTACTCTGAGGTCCATTAGCATTAATGGCGCTTTGCTTGGATATGGTGCATAACAGTTCCTCAGTTCCTATGATTTTCATTGCTACATCATCATAACACACAGCAATAACAGAGACTAGGCCTTTCTTGGTAATACTGTGATTTTCCTTTCTCCTTGTCATTCGGCAATAAAAAAAGGTATCATGTACCCACTTCTTTTATTGTTTGATTTTCTTGACTTAGTGATTGTATTGAGAGTTTTCTGAGTTTATTTTTCTGAGATTTCAAAAGGGTATGGTCAGCTCAAAAACATAAGCAAAACAGCTCTGCTTCTATCTCAGTGTCCATGCTTTGACTGTCCGGTCAACAAAAAGGAAAACCAAAAAAGTTTACGACTTCGTACACCTAAGTAAGGGAATTTTGTCTAAAGAAAAGTTTGTTTATTAAACGTTGCGCCTATGACCTTTAAAAACATGATGTACGTTATTCAGAAAGCAAAGAACAGTGACAAACCAAGTGTTCTTTTCACTAGAAACACTCTTCTGAAATGATTTCATAATAACAAAATCTGAAGAGATACCAAGGACAATGGAAATACAATGTTCCTCAGAGAGAAAAAAAAAAAAAAAAAGGCATTATTTAACAAAAATGCTGGCAGTGCATTGAAGGAATTCAAGAATTTCACAATAATAGTGAATGAAATTTGCTTATTTTATTTTCCTAATGATACCTTAATTTATTTCTGTTTACCACCTGTGTAATCTCTCTGCTTGACATTGGTTGCTCTAATTTTTCCCATGTGTGAATGGTTCTCTTGGTAATCACCATCTTAAAGCATAAAGTAAGAGGTTTTCTCTATTTTTATTTCTGATTTTTTTTTTTATGCAAAGAAAATGAAAATTTTGGATATGCAAACTCAAAGCATTATAACCATTACCTTGATTATAAAGGTCCATATAGGTGGCTTAATGATAGGAATTTGACAGTATAAATTTCAGATTTTAGATCTAACACATTCTACTGTGCTGTAGGAATCGTGGACCCCTGTGGTATTATGTGCTTTAACACTACTGAAAGATGTGACATTACAAAACTCATGTTAGAATTGTTAAGGATTGAAAATAAAGTGAAACAGTATTCTGTTTCCATTTTAGAACTTAATTTAAAAGTACAGTCGGGAACACAACAAAATGGGATTATTCTCCTGGTGAATTAATTATTAACTTTGGGTTGCTATAACACTTAATCCTTGATATTGACCTATTTTTCTCTTTAATTATTTGAAAAAGTTATTGTGTAGAGACATGTCCTTGTTGTATGGAGAAAAAAAATATCATACTGTTGTAGGCTGTAATTAAAATAACTCAAACATACTGTGAGTTTTAGCTTGAACTGTCTTAACTCCTTACAATCATGCAAGGAGGCTTGCAAGCAGCAGCTTATTTTAAGCTAATATCAAGTCTAAATTAAGGTCATTTTCAATATCAACATAAAGATAGCATTAGATGGGATATTGGCAGAGTACTGGTATAGGACAGTGGAGATCTCTGTTCTTGGACAGCAGATACTGTGACTGACCTTGGATGAAACAGTCTGTCTCAGACTTCAATCTCTCATCTGTGAAAGAGGAGTCATATCTTCCTACCAAAGAGGCATGTTTTGAAAATACTGTCTACTCATGACAGTGAGACAGTTGCTCAGTGAGGTTTATATAGTTTCACCAGCTGTAATGCCAGGCAGTGACACACATTATGAATAGCGTGCCTAGGAAGAAGGTATTCCACCTACCAGAACAAGCTGCTCCTGTACAGCACCTCAGAGCATGGCTAAATTCCAGCTTTATCATCTTTATATTCATACTATTTTTTTCAGTATCCACTGACTCTAGCACTTTCTGTTCCATGTTTTTCAGTTGTATTTGAATTTACTCTCCCTGATGATTTTTTGTAAGTCTACAAATTAAGACTAATTGGAACTGACCAATACAGGCCTACCACAGAAGAAGGCTTGGAGGAGATGGGCGAGGAGATGTGCCCATAAAGCTCAGGGAATGACGAAGGGTTTGACTGACCACAGCTGTTGTAAAGAAGCTGACTTATCACAACACCTGGAGACCAGGGGTTGGCCTTTGTTTTAGGTAAACAGCTATCAACAGCTGAGTGGATCAGCTGGCGGTGTGAATGTTTCTCCTGATGCTCTTTAGATGTGTGTGAATGTCTCCCTGAGTCAGCCAGACCAGTGTGGGGGGGAGTGAATATATGACTTAGTGAACATGAAGTATAAAACTTGAACAACTAACAAAAGACTTTTGAAGACAGCAGTTTGCTTGAGACGTCTTCAACCAATGTATGCCTTCCTGGTAACACTCAGTGTCATGGTGGTGAGCATATTATAGAGACAGGTAATGGGAATCACACCGGTATTGTGGTTGAACTGTGTATTGCTATTACTATATATACATTTTGCTAAGCGTGACTGACACTATTGTTGTCTGTTGTGTACTATATATACGTAGTAAAAAATATATGCAGTATATTTTTTATCACTCTGCTAAATCAGAAATCCCATGAAACATAATCTTTGAATAAGTAAATTTGACATTAAACATTGCACCTCTGTGTGTGGAATATCTGAAAAGAAAAACAACACCTGGTCAGGTGGTAGTGGGCTTTGACACTAATCCACACACAAGCTCTGAAATATGTAAAAGAAAGTGGTTAGGGTGACTGAAAATAAACTTCAGAGTAGGTATTCCTCTGCCTTTTAATAGGCATCAGTCAACAGTTTTGATCTCTGAACATGATGGCTTTTTTTAAAGTGCAAGGTTTCTCTTTTGTTTTCAAAACAGTTCTCTAAGCATCCCAAAGTTTTTAGCTGCTATTCAGAGTCCATCTTCTGGCATCTCTGCTTTTCTTCGTGGTTTAGGTGGCCAGCACCTTGTAGAACAAGAGCTGCAAGAGCATGAGAGATGTTGTTGGCAATAAGAATGCTGTGGTAGTGTATGAAATGTAAATGGTCATATTAATACAGGCCTCCGCTGGTACCACACCATCCAAAACAGGTGTACCCTACAAATGCCAATTATAGAAATGAATTTAAACCTAATTATATTACTACACTTTAGAATTAAATGGTGCTTCAAAATTTTATTTATTTTCAGGCTGTTACTTGCTACTGATGGGCAAAATAGTCCCAGATGGGGTAAGGATTTGCATTATATTTAAAATAACAAAAGGGCAAGTATCAGCTTCTTGTGATAACAATTCATGTGTAAACTTCAAATAATTATAAAAGTATGTCTTTGTAGAGTACACTCCAGACAGGACCTACGGAGTGTTACACTTTGTGCTTGGCCTCTAAACAGTGCTGAAGAATCATCTCTTACTACTGAGAGTAGGTGCATGCTGGTTTGTCAATATGGGTTAGAAATGACACCCAGTAGAAAGAGGGAAGGAAGGAGATGCATCATTTTCAGGAGATTTTCCACTTTGTTGACGTTAGTCATACGTGAAAAGTCTCTCAAGTGTTTGAGACTAAGACATAGAAAGTTTGTTTGCAGCTGGAACTTTGTCTGAAGGCTGAAATTCACAGGTTTCATAGAGGGTTTCTAAGTGGAAGCATGATTCCAAACTATGCACTAGTAGTCTCTAGAGAGAAAGATTCATTAATTATAGAAAATTCAGCTGACGATCTTTACAAATCTCTGGTTTTCATTACTTTCTTTTTAAGCATTACAGGCAAATCTGGGAAGAGTTCAGATCTTGCGATAGACAAAGGTAAAAGGTACTGTGCTCAGGTGCTCTAAATGCAGCTGACAATAGTAACCTCACCAGATCCCTTTCTTCATTGCTTTTGTATTATTGTCATCTTTTTCTTCTAGCTGTAAGCCGCAGTTTTCTTTCATCAGTAGTTTGACAAAAGATGTCATGGGTCACTGATATCCATGGTTTGTATTGCTCAGGAGCTGCCAGTAGGACATAGGAAGAGGTTGGACTGAAATATTTTAAGTGGTTACATTAAGAATTTCTGCTGTTTAATATTTGTGTACTGTGACTGGATGGAACTTATGGGTATTTTCCCCTTAGACTCTGTGCTTATAATGAGAAAACCATTCAGCAGACTTTCTGGAGGAAGCATAGTTCAAGGTGAAAGCCTGCTGTAAGGAAAGACTTCATTAAAAATAAGTGCACTCAACAGCTCACTTCTGTGTGCATTTAATCACAGCTGCAGAGCTACGTACTAACCTTAATCCTGTACTGCCTTTAGCTCATAATAGTGCTTTCAGAATTGCATACCTGTCAAAGAACATGAGATCTACTACTACTTAATAGTCCTAGGCATTCCCTAAAGTCTTGTTATCAGTCTCATAATTCACACCTTTTGATGCCCATCAAAACAGGTTTAACAACGGCAGTATTTGCACAGTAACCTGTTACGTGGCCGTGTCAAAAATATCTATACCTTAAAAACAGTATAGAGCTAAGTAAAAGAAAAATTAGCGGGGAGTACCAGGCTTTGAGCAAAATACAGGACAATGAAAACAACGGAGTGAATAAGATTTTACTGACAATCCAGCTGGAGTCTGCCTGCATCCACCTTGGTTTCAGAATTGATTTTGGAAATTCCCCAAAACTGGACAAAATTGGAATCTGGGGTTCCAACTGCTTCCTGTATTAGGGTTAAGGTTCTCCATGTGGAATAGTCTACATAGTACAGTTTAACACAGGCAGGGCTCATCTGGGCACTGCCTCGATTATCTCTGATGGCACTACACTGAGCAGTGTGATTGTATGGGTATGGCTCAGCCACGCAGCAGATCGGAAAGTTGCACTACCAAAATGATTACTGATTTCACTGTGTAAGGTAGTTCATTCAGAGCTATTTGGGGTATATCTGTGCATAACACTTCCTTCTCCGGTGGTCTAGCATTTCTGAATAGTTTGACCACTCCTCAAAAAATATTTTCCTCAAAATATATGGACGTACAGATTAAGGTCTGCACTAGTGAAAATGTCTAAAAACTGCTGTGGGAAGTCACTTTTTAGTTGATTAAATTAATAAGTAGCCCAAGTCTCTTGTAGATAAGACGTTATGTTTTCTAAAATTAAATACGCAGAAAGAACTTGACCATATTTGGGCTAAATGCAGTTGTGGGATCTTTTGGTTTTAACTATGAAATTTATGCAGACAAAACAAATTCATTGTAGGAAGGCCTCCGTCTTGGAAACACCCAGCCTTTCCTAACTTTTAATATTTTGGGGTTTTTTTCCTTCAAGAGTTGTTTTACTGTTGCTATGTTTGCTTCACAAATATTGTATAATAGCATGCCTGACCAATCTTAATTTGCCTGTAGATGAGCAAAAAATCCTAGTTAATTGTTTCTTTCTGTCAAGGCCAGGAAAGTCTTAATTTGGATCCATCAAGGGAAAAAGTTTTTGAAGCAACAAGTTCAACCTATTAGAGTATTCTCAGCTTTACATGACTGAGAGCTTTCAAGAGCAGATGAGGGCAAGCTGACCTCATCTTTCTTATGAAAACTTGTTGCAAAGTTACATTCTTTATCCATTTGAGAAGTGCGTGTGCACTGATGCATTGTGAATCTGATTTTGCCTTTTTTCCAGTGTCTGTGTTTTAAATCCCTTTACTTTGTTAGCACAGCCTGTCTCATGTGTCTGCTGATCTCAGCCGGTGTTTATGCACCCAAAAAAGTGTAGCAGTAAACACATATGTAAAGCTTCAATGAGGTTTTCAAAATTTTGAGATCTGAATTGTCTTTTAAATGTTTAAACTATGATACCTTGTAATTTTTATATTCTAAACTTCTGCTTGGAAATCATGGATTTTATATGGATTTTAAAAAGGAAAGGTAATGGAGGGCAGAAAACTCATAAGGGAAGTATCCAATCTCCTGAACTGTGAAGCTCTTCTGGCTTCACATAGGTTTAGATAAAAAGCAATCATTCAATAATGTAGCCCTTCTGATGCGCCTGCTACGTGATCCAAAGGAGGTCTTGCACCGAATGTCCATGCTTTTTGAAGGGAAGAGTAAGAGGTAGGGGGTTGCAAATTTGATACCCACAACAAGGCAGTTAACTGCAGCACAGCCTCATGATGTGTTACTTCCCCATAAAATACACGTGTCATCCTTACTGCTTCAGCTCAGCGTGACTACAGCCACGGAAGGAGGGCTTGGAGAAATAGCTGAGCCCCCAGGCCACTGGGAGCAGTAACCTCAGAAAGAAGGAGCGGGCAGCAGCAGGCAGTAGACATGGTTGCAACTTGATGTATGAAAAGGGTTATTTTTCCATATGGAGAATGCTTCTGCCTTTTTATTCTCCTTATGGACATTATAAAGCCTCTCTCTTTAACAAGTAGCTAGTAGAGTTGGTCAGGGTGCAGGTTGTTTTGGTGTAGTTTTGATATTTCTTTTTCTTTTCCACAAAGCTATTTTCTATAAATGGCATTATCAATAAAATTTTGTAACATTGTAATTATGCCGGTGACATTTATGAGGGGAAAAAGGTCATCAGTTTCATTTTTAATTGATTAGTTTGTTCAAAATTTCTTCCAGTGACATGAGGTGAATATGACCATTCTAGTTGTAGTGTCTCCTGGGATTTTCTTGTGACATTCTCCCTGTTGGGTTCATTAGTGGTTGAGTGCAGGTGAGATGGAAAGTAAAAGCAGTAATTCCAGTACAAACAGCTAACCCCTCTCAGGGGTGAGCTTTGAGGCCCCTTTTGGAGGCTACAGATCAGTTTGTTTTTAAAGGGAATATGTTTTCCTACATTTCTACAGACTGTTACTTTAAAAATCACCTTTTTCTGTATACCAATTGATGTACCTAGTTTCTGGAACTTCTGAGTGATGAGTTTCAAGTCACACTCATTTTTCTACTTTCTTCTTAGCACGTGTGTAAGCTAAAATGCAAATTTTGCTTTGCCTTGCCCAGGATGGCAATCATGTATGAATTCATATCTACTATCTTTGGCTTCTTAAAAAAATCTAGCTTCATTTAATAGCTGATGGTATTCTATTCCTTCTTAACTTAATTTTGGTTACAATTATGGGTTGACTATTTTCCTTTCTTTTTAACTTAGGCAGCTCTGCAAGTTTACTTGAATTTATTGATCGCGTTTCTTAAGAAACAGCTAATTCTCTGATACCAATGAACAAGCCATCCCCAAGAGTTCAGAAATATTCAATATAGTATGTAGGCACAATAAATGTCCAATTTAAAGATGATATTTGAAATATAATTTGCTTTCCTGTATACACATTCTTTCACAATTATTTAGCTGTTTTTTTCTAGTCTCTTGTGATGTTTCATTGCGTAATACTTTTTTAAAAATATGTTCTTCAAGGCAGCGTGCTTCTGCAAATATTAAGCAGAAAATCAAGAGAAGAAAAGTGTAACAGAGCTGAAAATACTATTACTTCAGCTGTTCCTTCCACCACCACAGGTGCTATTGTTAGAAAGAACACTATATTTATTTATCTTAGGGAGCTTGCATCCCACCCAATTCTGAAGGAGAAAAAGAAGGTGGAAAGGAGGAAGTTGTTCAAGGAAGGAACTTGAACAGCAGTCCAGTCAGTATTTTAGTTTAGCTCAGAAGGACATTTTCAAAATACATCTCCTCAATATCCCCACGGACTATGTTTTAGTTTGCATTGCAGAGTGGGTTTGGACTGTGAAAACTAGATTCTTCTGGGTAAAGCTCAACTGAAAGATTTTTCCCCAGAAATGTACCTGATGCTCTCCAACTGCCAATGGAATTGGTTCTACAGACCAAACTGGAGCTGGCCCAAAGCAAAACGCTTGAAATGCTTATGGTATCGATGCTGAACCCTCAGCACTTCGATTCTACACAGTGGCTCCCACTGTGCTGCAATACAGTACTTGTAAATGTAGATACAGCGTGATGCTGTTCCTGCTCTATATAGTGCATCCCTCACACAGCTGTTGTCTGAGAGCTCTTGTAGCAGATCCCAGCATGAGGTAGATGAGAGACAAAATTCTTTCAGAACAAGGAAGGTTAAGGCTACATTTCAACAATTAAAATTGCTCAGTGTAGAGGATGCTCTTGGAACTTTCTTTTTCTCCCTGGGTTCTCTATATAATAGAGTAAACTGGATTCCTGTAAGAGAGACAAATCAGCAGTAGGAGACAACTCTTCAGAAAAGGAGCATTTTTATGTGACCAGGCCAGGGCTCAGGAACAGGTTGAACAGAAAAAGCATAGATGCAGGCAGAAGCCAGCAATGTCTTTGCTTTCTCCAATTTTTTCTATTTTGTCTTTGGAAAGAACAAAGTTGTTTGAGGAAGGAGACAGTGACAAAAGGACACTGCTTCTTCCTCTGCATGCAATTTTTCTCAGCAACATCAATCATCATGCATAGTTTCTTATACATTTCTTCAATCTCTGTAAAAATAACTAACTTACTTGTGGTTGAGCAGGGTTTTTTAATTGAAGGCTGGGGCAAAAGTATCACCATTTGCAGACACAGCATTGGTCTGTGAGGTGACCTGCCAAGCCACAGATTTCATATATGCTGCAATGCTTGTAGCCCAGTCACAGAGCACTCATACTACACTCAAAAGCCTCATGGCAAAACCAAACATGTAACAGTTCTCCAGGATAGCAAAGCCAACATCCCTAAGACCTTCACAAAGTCATCAACTGGCTGCAGAATTCCAACCATAGGAAGAAATTAGAACAAATTTTAAGCTGTACGCTAAATGTCATCTATAGCCTTCTTTTCTCATATCTTTTGGTAGCATGCAAGTTTAGGCTCAGCTCTGGAGAGGACAGCAGTTGCAGCTCTAGCTGCATTCAAAATGCGAGACAGCCTTAAATGTCTGAAGCGCAGGTTTTTTCATGTCACTTAGTATTTTCTCTAAATAGATCCTTCCACTAAATTATATTATTCCTGCAGTCAACAGACACTAACAGTCTTTGTTATAAAGGCTTCTTAGTTGAAATAAATCACAACAAATAAGTTGGTATTACAGCACGTTGAAGTAATTTAGTTAAACTTGTGAGCAATTAAAAAAATATTTCCATTAATAACTTCAGCAGAGCTTAATTTTAAAAGCTAATGAGAAACTTAACTCTCAAAGTCACCCTTGCACTACCCACACTGTTACTTTGAAACTTCTGAGATCCAACACTGTACATGTGCTCATGCGTTCTCAGCTGTCCTGTTCGTATTTTTATATTTCTTACCGATGCTGTAGTGATCTCTGATGGATGCAACACCAACTTCCAATTTCTATTCAAGTATAATTCTTTCTCTTAGATGTTATACTCTATTGCACGATGAACATACGTCTGATATTCCAAAACCCTTCATGGTGTGAAAAATATAGAGCTTTCTTGAATTATCCAGGAAATGTAGTCATTGAACAGGTAGTACAAGGAAATGAAAGAACAAGAGTATTAGATTCACAGTAAATGCTGTAATTTGATGTAATTATGCTTAGAATCTACTGTTTGTAAGAAGTTTGTATTTGTGATAGCTCTTAATGGCTCATGGGGCTTTTGAAGAATCCCTCACAGCTGATTGAGTTTCTGATTCCTTCACATCATTTGTCCAAATGCTGGTGGACTTCTGGGGGTGGGGTCATGTTTATGAATTTTTACATGACCAAAACTAACACTACTCCTTTTCCAAAGCCTTTAAAGAGAATACTGAAATCTCACCAAGAATTGTGATCTTTGTATTGAAGGCAAGAAATATTTAAATTGTGGTCAAGGGTTCAAACAGGAATTCTATAGTGAAGATAGTTTTGAAATCCATACGCGCTTCATCTTTGTATAGGTGCTGTACGGTGTAAACGTGTTCCAGGGGCCTGTGATGATGGTGGAGTTCCCAAAGTGTTTCTCCAGTCATCTTATTCTTCTGAGGATGAAGTTAGTGTTGCCTCTTAGCTTCTCTAATACTGTGGGTATGGTTCTGAAATTGCTGTTGTCAGGAATTGCTGAATTAATACATTAAACAAATGTATTCAGCATAATGAATCTGTGTTGCAAAATGAAATTCTGGATGACTTCTTCAAACACTGCCTGAAGAGTTTCTTGGAAGATATCCAGACACTCCAAAAGCATTTTCAGGATTATAAGTGTGAGGCATTTCTGAAATGTTCAGGAGGGCAAAACCCCTAAGAATAAGTGTTTAAATACTTCCTGTTTGTGGCAGAAATTTGCATCCCACACAGTGTTCTCAGTGTGAGCTAAAAATAAAACAAGGTCTGCCTTTGGGTCTCAGGAGTAAGTACTAGTACAGATTTTTCTGATGTCTAAAGAGACAAAAACACACAAATTAGCTTTTTTGAAGCAGGACTGTGATAACAGAGTTTCTTCCCACTGCTCCCACCTACTCACTTTGTGTATTATAGGAATGTAGTGGGTTTGTGACTTGTGTCAGCTTTGGGTGAAATTGGACCAACAGTTAAAAGTTACTGAGGTGAGGTACTGCCAAGTAGACCAGTGAGCTAATTTAGGGTGATTGCCTAATTATTATTTTTTTCCTTAGGGAAGCAGATTAAAATGCAGGTGGAGTAACAGCTGATAACAGACTATCAAATATTTCGTACATCTCTGTCGCAGGATTATAGCTAAAACTCTTCTACTTTAATGTGTGTTACTGTATAAGCTCACGGACTTGACTTCGATGCTTAAAAAATTTGTGTGCTGCCAAGCTGGGTTGGATCATCCACTCTAGAAGCTGATCATGACAGCTCAGATATGGAAAGTGCCGGTTATTTCAGCATGCTCTCAGTAAAAGTAGCCTCATCTTCTTGCTGTGCTACATACTAGTGATACCGACAATAGTGTTCCTTTTAGGAGGAGCCAGTGTTAATAAGAGTCCTTTGGTGATAGCTTAGAGTACTTCTGAAGGACAGAAGAGATGAATCTGAATTCTTTTGATTTGCATGAATTAATTGAAATATATGCTTGTTAACCTGGTGACTGTTTGGCGTAGGAGTTTGATAGTTTTAATGCTAAAACCCAAATGACTAGTTTGTCTTTTTCAAGGTCTAATTGTTTATTTATTTTAGTGTTGCAATTGTTTATGTTGTTGGTAAGCCATGTGTCTGTACAGGTTTTGTCAATAGGATTATGTTGTAGCAATTGATTTTCTTTCAATGAGTAAATAATGAAGCAATTTTACTTTGCCCAGGCCTTAACCAAAGTAGCTCCTATATTTTGCTGTGAGAGGCTGCATATTCTTATCTTTCAATAGGTTATATGTATGTATGACAAAGTATGCCTTCAAAAGTCACCTGTCCCTACTTCCGTTACTCATGTATATAATGTCAACAAAGACTATAGGGTGCATTTTGCCAGGGTGATACCATTCTTTTGGTGCTAGCCTGATTAGTTTGTGTTATATCAGGTACTGCTTGTTGTTAATGATCTTGAAATAGGTCTTTCTGTGCTGTGGTAGGGTATAAAAGCAGATTGTCTTCCATTTAAAGGATAGGTAATATTATTTATTTGCAAGAAATAACACCACGTTATTTTTCTTCAGTTTTCTTCAGTGTAATGTTATTTCATTCTAAATGTCAGTGGAAAACTTTAGGGTAAACGGGAAGCTAACACAGCTGCATTGATTTCAATGGAAGCACAGCAGCTAACAAAGACATGAGAATCTTTTCTTTGCACTGCCATATCTGACCACTAAAGTTCTTATATTCTTAATACAGTATATGTTTTATTGTCAGAGACAGACCTAATTGGGGGGGCAGGGAAGTAAAATGTAAGTAAAACTAATGATTTCTGAAGGTTTTTGTGGGTTTTTTTGGGGTTTGGGTTTTTTTTTTGGATATTAGAAACAAGATGGAAAACCATAAGCAGATTGTAAATATCCTGTTTGGTCTTTAAAAATGAATGCTGAGCACTGTTTTAGTAAAAGCGTGAAATAAAAATAATGGCTCAGATTTAGCTAAAAAAAAATCTTTCCATAAATTTCTCTGTGTAACTTCCTCTAAGAAGGCAACCAAGCCTCTGCTGTCCTCTCCGAATCAAACTTCTCCAGCAAAGGAAACAAAAAAGAGGTGAGAACTTGTACAATCCTATTTAAAATAAAGGGATTGAGTGTGTGTTCTGCAGTGTACTGAGGAGGCTGACTGACAAAGGTACGTGGGTATCACAATGTTCTGAGGGTGATTCTACAGCTAGGGTTGTATTTCAGCATAGGCTTTCTGTGAAACAAATCTAGTTCTTTTCTTGGAAAACCGTTATTGTGAAATTTGACACAGAATTATGGCATTGGATAGAAATAGCAGAACAGGATTTAAAATACTTCAGAGACTTTGTACATAACTCTTGTTGTTCCATATATTTCCAGCCAGACGTTGCTCTTTTTTTTTCCAGGCTACTCACAACATTTGCTTTATTCCTTCCCATCAGTAGGTCTGAAGTCCTTACCAAGCATTAAAAATGTCTAAAAATTAATATACAAAAACCTGTATTTTGGAGCTTTCAAATTTAGTGACACAGAACCTACCTGCAAAGAACAGTAATGCCAAAGTCTCACAACAGCAAGTTTTCTTCACCCATCAATACTTGTCTTAATTTGACTACTGAGTTTTTGTCATTTTTGCTCCTGTTCAGTGTTCTCTCAGGTCAACATGCTTCTGTGTCAGATTCCTCAGCACCGATGGGAATAGCTTGCTAAGGATAGCATGATGAGAAGGCTGAATAAGGAGAGATAAGACTATATCTAGACTATTATTTTCTAAGGTAAACCACGTGTTGCAGTCAGAAGAAAGGATAAGTTTTAACCAAGTGGTTTAACTTTATTGCTTTGCTTTTGCAAGACTGAATAAATTCTGTCAATGTCAAAACTATTTGTATCGACGTCCATAGCCGCTGGAGACAAGGAAGAGAGCAGCTGCCAAAAAAAAATCTCATTAAACTGCAGTAAAATAAAATGCCTTCATATAATAACCTCTTACTATTTTTAATAATAGCCTTGCCATTAGGAAAGATCACTGACCTAGTGCTTTTATCGGAGTGAAATCAGAAGTTGAGCTTCAGCAATTCTACGTTTTGCAAGAAATCCCTCAAAGCAGAGAAAATCAAAATCAGTGTTTTTTGGCTTCTCCTCCTGCAGCTGAGATCCCGTGAGAAACGAAAGGTTTTATTAGAAATTTTAATGGTGAGTGAAACCGCGGTTTGAGTAAGCAGTGGGGCAGCTGCAGAAAGGACTGGCATCCTATGGAGAACCATTATCAGGCAGCCCTCTGTTCTGAAAGGCAGCAAGAGAAAACTGAGGCTAGAGTGAAGAATATATGGGCTTTCTGGGGGTGAAAAGGGGAGAGAAGTTGCAGTGCCTGAGACAGACAAACTGTCAGTTGCAAAAATAAGCTTATTCCTGTCCTCTAAACCTCTCCTCCGTTATTTGTTCTCCTATGAATTAAAGATTACATTCTAAGTGGAGCTGACAGCTATTGTGAGATATATTACCTGAAGTGCATAGACTGAGAAATGAAACGTTCGTTTGACCTTAATAATCACATTATAAATGAATGGAAAGCTCATTAAATGAATCTATTTCCTGTCAAACCTACTGTGGAAAATCCCTGGGCAAGGTGAACCAAATAAAAATGTTTGCATAAGCCATATCGGGGTCTTGTATGACTTCCATGTGATGTTTATTCAGCAAACAGGCACAGTATCTTTTCTGCATTATCAGTGGCTGAGATGCATCTCGTCTGTGAACTCACTTTGTAACCTTTCATCAACATGCAGGGTTCCAGGTTTCCTGTGACTTTGGACAGATTTTTATGCCTGCTTTTAGCTTTGGCCCCCCAACCCTTGCCCTGTTGTAAGCCTAGTTAAATAGGTACAGAAGGTTCCTGAAAAAAAGGCAAAAATTGCATAACAAAATGTATTGCCAAAGTGTGAAGGCGGAGAGCAAAGCTGCAGTGGTCAATGAAGGGGTCAGTGCTGGAACTGTGCACGCAAGGAACTGAGGCCAAGGAGGGTTAAACTTTTTACTGTTGTCTGAAAGGTGGGTGATCTTGCAGAGGATAGGAACTTGTGGAGCAGAAGCAGGCATCAGAATATTTCCTGGTTTTATGGGCTACATGTACTCAGACATCCAGCAGTAATGAAGATAAAACCAACAAGCACATCATTAAAGTCACACAGGTGGAAACTGCATAATCCTTCTTGAAATATCCACTGCATTTTATTAATTTTTCGGTTCAATATGAGCTGTGAAACTTCCTGTGGGGTCCAGCTCAGATGCCAGCAATTCCTTTGTTTGTGTGACAGTTTATTTTGTATTGGTGGCTGTTGCTGATTTGCTTTTTGGATTGTCAGTCTTCGTTTTTCTTTATTTTCTTTATGAGGTCATTGACAATGGATTCCAGAGTTTGTCTGGGAACTGAAGATCCTCAGATGCATACAGCTGTAATGGGAATCCCTTTGAATTAAGGGAATCGAAGCATAGGTTGCTCAATTGGGTGCGAGTAAAAAAGGTTATGTACGGAATTACAATAGTCAGGAAACAGGAACAACTGCTGACCTGGAGGGCTGCCCAGCACTTTCCTTAGGTGTTTCCCTCTTTAGGTGAAGATGTCTGAAAGAGCTGTGAAACTTTAGGGCACAGTCAGTAACTAAGTGGAGAAAAGAAGATTACTTAAAATCCAGAGACCATACCTGCTTTAAATTCTCTCTTCTCTCTTATTAGAAAACTGGGGAAAGGATATATTGAGTTCTCCTCTCCAAACATTTGGTGGGGTTGTTTTTTTCTTCAACCCTGGAATTTGAGATACAGAGGGGATGAATTTTCTGAGGGAAAAGGGAATAAGAAAGTATAGTGTTTGAATACACTTATCATTTATCATGGTAAAAGCATTCTGTAAACATGCGATTTTTCTTGACTCAGGCATCTCCAATTAATACATTTTATAGCTGTATTGTCTCTCATTCCGGCCAGATGCTGGCAAAATACCATGCACTCAGAATCTAACAAATTGGTCATGTAGTAGTTTAAATTCTTCAAACTTTCCCTTGTCCTGGAATGAGCCTATAAAGTTCCTTTCTCCTTGGTGCCTGATAATACCAGCCAAGTGAATATAACTTTTCTTGTATTTCTTTTTCAAAACCATAATTGGCAGAAAGGCAGCTAAAGTGCCTTTTTATTTTTTCTGAACAGTACAGTCATTACCAATTTTAAAGGAATGTATGTTTAACTCCTATTTGTTTCCAGTCTGATACGTTTATTCTCAAGGTTGTAAAACCCCATACTTCTGAAGACAAAGGTGAATGTTAACAGCTACCTTAATATGGTGGCAAATTCAGTTTTTATTACAACGTAAGCCTAGTGTTCAGAAACCTAGGCAATCCATAGAAGAGTATTGCTTCCACAGAAATTCCAGGAGAGGAAGGTTTCTAAAACACGAGCTAAAATCACAGGGAGCTGACTGGAATAGGGCAGGGCTGCCTGTTTCTCCTTATGAGCAAGCAAGGTATAGATTTGGAGGCTTTATTTGGCAAGGTGCTCATGCCTTGCCTTCCTGTTGATTTCTGCAGAAATAGCAGATCCTCCAAACTGTGTGCAGATGAGATTCTACCACTTGAGGCTGAAGTTCTATAGAGATTTCTAATTGTTTTGTGTGATACACTACAGACCAATTGCCCAGTCTCCATAGTAGCTCTAGCAACTATGTGAAAAGACACCTCTGATAAGTTCCATTCTCAAAATAATATTTGCTGATTTTTTTTTCAATATTCACTTTAGAAATGTGGAATTAACATTACATAGTCTTTCCTTCTTATTATTGGCAGTTCTGTGAAGTATTAGAAATTGATAAATCCAAGGATGCTTCATGATTTTCTCCTCATTTACTAGCTCATGAATATCTTTGACTTTCCTGTCATGGAGAAGCCAACTTTCCAAAAAAAATACCTTTATGACACCACCTTTATCAGTCTTGTGATGATGTTATTTTGACTTTGGTGTGGGGAATTCTTTTTGTCGATGTAAGTGAAGTTTGTAAAGATTGTGTGATGAATGTGTATTTTAATGATCCATGTTAATAATAGCAATAATTATTGTATAGGGAGTATCCTCTCCTTTCTGTGTATAATACCAATCAAACAACTGAGCCCCAAATGTCTTTTGGCTTTGATTCATGTTAACTGTTCCTTTTCTTAATATAAATTTAATTGCACTATCGGTCTAAGAAACGTGAAAATCAAAACTAGGAACTCACGACAACAACTATGTCTGTTTTCTTTTGATGAAACATAAAATGGGTGTGTGAAGAGTGAAAGAAAACTTGTGAAGCATCCTATATATATTACCCCATTTTCAGAAAAATACATTTTTTTCATCATCTGTTTTGCTAGTACACTCTTTGAATGAATTATGGCAGAAAGTGCTATCTATAAAGAACTGCTGCTCGCAAAGCAAAGATGACACAGCAGACAAATGTCCAAATTCTTCTCAAAGGGCTGTAAGAACTCTATTTTGTAAGGATCTGACAGTCAGATTGTAACTTCCTGTTATATTGCTGCTTATCATCTGGGTCAGTGTAACTGCATAATACCCTTCCTTTATTCAGGGCAAACCTCTGTTGAGCAGCACAACAGGGATGAGCTCACACCTCATGAGAGCACAAGGTGAAATTAATCTCAAATAAAATACAAACTTAATCAAAGTAATTTAGGCTCCCTTCAGAGAGAGTGATTGCAGAGAGAGAGGCACCCTTTCCATCATTCATTTCATCCCAAACCGCTGTCCTAGGATAAGCATGATGAATCTGGGAAACTTCATGGTGGGCTACTGTAAGTCATTTGTGTGCCTGAGCCCTGAAACAGTTCTTCAAACTGGTCCATGGCCTGCAGGATGGATAAATTCCACAGAAACAATGAATGTGTCCTACAACTGGTCTGACGCTCTGTTATCCCAGTATCCCTTCAACGTTGTATTAGAGTGGACAGAGGTGGCTTAATGAGTTATTTGGGGGATCTGAAGTTACTTCCTCATGTCCTCTATGCTGTTATGTGACCAAAATTCTTATATTTCTGACATGGTAGATGCAGCCAGACATTTGAAAGGGGTTGTTCATCTGCCTAATACACATGTACTGACTCATCGTGAATTGAACTTCTGTCTCTTGATTCATCTGTTCTCCTATGTCTTTGTCCAATTGCAATAAGGAAAACGGTGTTTTTCCTGCCCACCTTACACCCAAAGTATTTAATCTTTGCCTGTGCCCATTCTTTTTTTCCTAATGTATTAGAAGAACCATTCTGGAAAAGTCACAGGACAAGTTCTGGTATTTATTGACCTCCCTTTTAAAGTGAAGATGAGTAAGGTATTCACGCAGTGAGAAGAGGTGTTGACATATTAGAAAATCTAACTAGACAGAAAACTCTTCATTCTGTAACACACAACTACAGTGAGAGATGTAAAGCTTGATGAAGAACCTGACGCAGCAATCGGTAGATGGTGTTTTACATCATGCAGCAGGTCAGTCTACATGATCGCTGTTTTCCCTTCAGGTCTCAAAATCTATACATCTTTATTCAACTTATTCTCCTCTATTGGAAATGGATTTCTCTAGATGTGATTAAGCTGCCAGACTAGTTGAGGTTAACCAAGGAGTTTGAGCTGTTACTGGAAATGGAAGTAGCTTATATTAGATCAAAGTGATTGTCAGAAGCCTGACAAGAAAGAGAACTGGTAAAAGGAAAGAGCAGATATCTACTGAGCTGTGGTACAGAGCTTTCTGTGTCAGTCACACACAATCATGGCTGCACAAGCCTAAAGAAGCTGATATTGTGAGTGCTGGACTATTATCTGGTTTGTAATTTATATTTATTATTTCTATAATTATTATAGTTCTGGTCTTTACAGAAGGCAGATAGACTTTTTTTCCCCAAACCTGGAAATGGTAGAGATTTTTAGCCTCATATATTTTGGTTTAGCTTCTGAAGATCCAGAAGGCAAATGGTAAGAAAAGCAATTAATCTATTCTCTGAATTTTATTCTGGATCCCTGTGAAGAAAGTTAGAAAAATCTGATAATCTTTGTTCAGAGCCTAGTGTGTGTTCAATTTCTTTCTGCCATGCTGATAGCAAGAGTTAACTTAGCCTTGAGTAGCAGATTCATGCATCTCTAAGTCTGTAACTGGCTAATGGTAGTCTAAACACTGATACCTGTGGAACACAGGGGTGCCAAGAACTGGTCTTGTATTGTCCATTTGAAAAGGGAACACAGAGCCACAGCTCTCCAAGGACAAGACTCTGAAGAATACTTGGCAGCCACAGGGCAATCATCTGATCATGAGCTAGCACCCTACCTTGTGAGGTTCTCAGCAATTTCTAGCTTCAGCTTCAGGGCGAGTGCATCTAGCAACTATCCTTCCTTATCTTCTACACTCAAGCCTCTTATGCCCTTCACATGTGTACCTGCAGTATATTCTCCTTATTTCTCCTTCCTCCATTTGTTTCGCCCTAATAAATTCATAGAAAATATGTTTCTACTGTGCACTGAACTGACAAAACCAGAAGGCTTATGCAGCCTGTTATCGTTTTTTCATAGCTGTGATCCAAGAACAACGCAGGATGTAAGAATACACCTTGAAGATGGAGCTCAGCTTCTACCATCTTTTCTAACCAAAGAACTGAATTATTGATGAACAGCGCTTGAAGCATTTAAGGTTAAAATATGTACTATCAATCATACACCAACAAATGACCCCCAACAGAATTAATTTTGGTTTCATGTGACGTCAGCATGGCCCATTGGATGAGTTACAGCCTTGCGCTTGCTCTGGGTCTATCTACTATGTCTTACTTGATTTTCAGTTCCAGGCAGGCAAATTGACCATGTATACTTGCTTGTGTCGGTAGCTAATTTTAGGTAGCTAGTCTAATTGAAGATGTTACGCTCCTTTACCTTGTCAAATAGAAATTCACGTTTTCTGATTAATGTGATTCATTTATATTAGATTTGACTTGACAGGATGACAATGTGTAATATAGAATACAAGGATGACAGGGTTCTCCATCTCTTCCGTCACATTTCATTATGAATGGTCTGGTCAAGGCTATGGCCTACAGTAACTTACCTGCAATATGGTAAAACTTGAGCAGTATTGCAGTCATATATGGTCAACACAATATGTTGCCAGAGGTGGCGATGTGCTTTCAGAAGGGTGACATGTTAAACAGCTTTCTTACATCTGTTACCCTTATATGTAACTGGCTTTGTGATTGAAAAATTGCTGAGAAAAAGTGGAAGAAAAAGAAAATCCTTGAAATAAAGCTAAACAAAATTTAATGAATAAGAAAAAAATATTTTGGAGGGGGGAAGAATACAAGGAAAGTAAATACTAACTAACACATCAGTTGGTGGAGGAGAGAATGGGTTAGGTGGGGAAAATGGAACGGTAGCCAGAAGTTGAAAAATGTGTCAAGAAATATAAACATGACATCAGATAAAACGGTACCAGTAGCTTCAGCCCAAAAATGCTGGGAAAAGCAATGGATAAGAGGAAGATGGTCCGCAGCTGTGTCCATGGAGTAGTAACATACATAAGCTCATCAGCAACAAGCGGCTGCGTGTCAGAGATCATAGAATCCCAGAATGGTTTGGGTTGGAAGGGACCTTAAAGACCATCTAGTTCCAAGCCCCCTGCCATGGGCAGGGACACCCTCCACTAGACCAGGTTGCTCAAAGCCTCGTCCAGCCCGGCCTTGAACACTGCCAGGGATGGGGCATCCACAGCTTCTCTGGGCAACCTGTTCCAGTGCCTCACCACCCTCTCTGTGAAGAATTTCTTCCTGACAGCTAATCTAAATCCCCCCGCTTTCAGTTTAAACCCATTACCCCTTGTTCTGTCACTACAGGCCCTTGAAAAAAGCTCCCCCCAGCTTCCTGGTAGGCTCCCCTTCAAGATGCAGAGGGTGGTCTGTCAGTCCAGCATCTCTCAAACTTGGGTGGCGGAGGGAAACAGGAAGCAAAAGTCAGAGTCTCTCCAAAATCACAGGCAATATCAAATGTGTGTTTCTAAGTGGAGGAAAATTGTGCATTTTGTTGCTTTGATAGGTCAAAAGTCTTGTGTATATATGGTACATGTTGAATACTCAATTTCCTGTGCCACAACAGTCTCCTTTCTAACTGTGTAGGCAGTCGCACTACCATCTCAATAACTGTGGTAAGGGTAGGGCTCCATCTGCTTTAACAGATTAATCTGCAGAGTCAGTCCAGCCTGCCTGGGCCCATTGGTGCTACAGCACTTCTGCTACAGATCCGCATGTGTACAGCTGTCATTGACTCATAGCAACATTTGTTTTGGAAGGAGCCTTGAGACATCTCCAGTCCAATCTCCTGCTCCAGTTAGCTTTAACACGGTGTTCAGACCAGGGGTTTTGGGCCTTTGTACAGCTGAGCCTTTAAAGGACAAATTGTGTCTCCAAGGACAGAGATCCACAGCCTCTAAGATGTGCAGGTGAAAAGCCCCTTCCTTATCCCCTGACAGACTGGATCTGCTTCCTGGTCCCATGCCCACTAAGCCCTCCTTCTCACAGTAGGAGCTTGCATTCTCATTTCCTGTTCTGCTGGCCATTCCCTCATACATCGTAAGTATTTTTGTTCCCTGATTTTGTACCACCTCTGAGGAGGGCGTGATGGCCAGGGGAGCAATGTCTGTTGTTTCACAGAGCCAACTGAGCTGGTACAGCTGCTGCTGCAGATGCCAACCTCACTCGTGCAGATCTCATCTGGCTGACAGCAACGGGGCATGGCTATGCTTCATGTATCTCATCAAGGAGAAGAGGTTTTTAGGTTTCCAGTGCAGCAATTTAATAAATGTTCTTGTTGTCCTACACACACTTAAACTGTTTTTCAAAGCAGGTAAAAAGACAGTTTGTCCAGTAGAGGACATTTATTGAACCTGTTCTGTTTCCAGAACAGTTTTTGGCTGAACTGTGTGATGATGGAGCATCTGGAGCAGCAGCTCTCTGTGTGGTATCCCCAGTAGGCTTTGCACAAACCCAGTCTGCTGCTGATGTTAACAGAGGTGTTGCAGGATGGCGGTTCTGGGGACTTGGTGACTGTCTTACTAGAACTCGGATGAAATTTCTGGCCAGTGCTGGCTGAGATCTTAGTGATTAGGTTATCTGCAGAGAAGTTACTGCTTTTCATGGAGTTGTTTCACTTTGACGTGAAATGCCACATAGAACAGAATTTGAGTCTACCTTTTCTTCCTTGATTGTTTCTAAGGCCCACAATAAGGCATCCTAATGTAATAACATGTTTTTAAAAAAAATCCTATTTTAAGATCTGAAATAAGAAAGTTCTGTCCCCAGTCCCTCTTCTCCAAGGTGCAAGGTGAGCGAGATGGTTGAATGGAGCTTTTAAAGATTTCAAAATGTTTAAATGTTCAAAATAACACTTTGGTATTTAGCCTTTTGCAGTGACCTGCAAAAATTTCAGCATATGTAAGAATTATTACAGCAAAAATATAGTTGCATATGCCTATAGCTTAGGTTATGCTTACCTGATAAAAGGACACTGTACCAAACTGTGCCAAAATTCAAGCTTCAGCCTTTATACATTCAAGTGCTGGGTGGCTTAAAGTAAAGGGAAAAAATGTAGATACTTTAGCAAGATAAAATAGCAATAGCACATTACAAAGTTACTGGTATAGTAAGAGATACAGAATATAGAAAACAAGAGGAACAATGAAATAAGGCTCAGTCAAGGTGAAGGCTATATTCAAAAAGTAGGAGTATTGTTACAGCCACGATACATAAAAGCCAGGCATAATATAAGCACTAAAGAAAAAATTTTTTACTAGAACCAACTGGGATGTCTGGAAAATTAAGTAAGCTTTTAGGTACACTTTCCTATCAACCAGTATAGCATGAATATAAGATATGTCCTTCAGAAATAAGACAATTTGATTCAGACTCTTTATTCTTTAGGCATACTCTTGTATTTCCATGTTTGCAGTTTTTCAGTTCTAATGTTACATTTGTAATGATCTAAGGTAATTTTCTGCAATTCTGTTACATTTGAGAATTGTATTTTTGAAAATCCATACACTTTTTCCATTTGTTCTAGTAAAATATATCTGCCCTCCCTGTAAACCTTGCCCCTTCTCTACTACTAAAGTATAGTGCAACAAGTTGTACTGAAAAAGTTAAGACTCGCAGCTATCAACTGCAGCAAAAAAGAAATACATACAAAGCAAGCTATATTGTTTTATACGGTGCATTGGAGAGAATCGTAGTGGATTTTGGGCAGGGAAAGTATAAATGAGAGCTAAAAAAAGGATAAAGGATGCTTAAAATAGACAAATGCATGAAAGTGAGGGACAGCTGCTCCATGTAGTGTGGAGACTGCAGAAGAAGCAAGAAGAGGCTGGTGGGGATCCATTTTTTAAAAGTAATTAAAGCATTTTTTATATTATCATTTTTTCCAAATAGTAAGGTTTACCATTCACTTGCCATATGCTTTATTTTTAAAGACAATTTAGAAGAAAAGAGGAAAAAGATGTAGGCATGTTTAAAAATAAATATTTCCTATTTTTTGTATGCTGTTTTCCAAAGACATATTACCCACATTTTAGACAGATGTGCTGCTATTTGTGAATAGTAATAAAGATCTACAGTTGACTTAAAACCAGTTGGCAGTAAACCTTAGCTGTGCTTCTGTTTGTTTAGAAATACAGCAAAATGTTGCCTCTGTCTTTTGTGAGCAATATATGTGACAGTACACATAGAACTATAGATACAAATACAAGAATAATGCAAGGTGCGTGAAAAACTCAGAGCTGTGTTTTGATGGGTCAAGTATGAGTGGAATCCACTGTTCAGGAATCCATGGATGAGGATCAAGGTAGGTTTGACACTGTGTTTTGCTGTTGCCAAACAAAAGATGCTCCTCTTTTATACATCCTGCTGTACAGAGTTCTTAGTTGTTAAAAGTGCTTTTTCCAAAGAGCTGTGATTCAGCCTGGTCTTAAGAGCACTTCCCCTGTTACCTGCTCTCATCTTGTCTAATCGGGGTCCTTGTAGCTTGAGTGGCAAGGCCAGTCCAATTTTATCCCTCCATAAAGCTATAGCACAGGTAGAATTATCCCAATTTCATCCTTGATGTTAACCTTTCATTAATTTCTGGTGCTTTTATCTTTTTTGACTGCTAACTAAAGACTGGCATCTCACTACGTATTGTAGTTTTAGCATAGATTGTATTCATTTCAGAATTCCTGAGGCAACTATCATATTCTTTCCATACATATCGCTATGGTAGTTGATAGAGATTTGGAAGCGAGGGTAATGGAACCAGAAAGAGTTAATGGTAATAACAGATCTTTTTCTCTTCATTACATGAGGCATTCTAATTCATGTAATGTTCCTTCTCCAGTGGAGGACTGCAGCAGATTGCCCATTCTTGAGCTCAGTATTAATTATGGTTACTAGTGCTTCTGTAGTTGAAGGTCCCATGATAAAGTCCTATTTTATTTTTAGGGATTTATAATTCATCTTTAAAAGCCCACTTTGGGCTGAAATATGTCACCACCATCTAACACCGACTTATCTGACCCAGCAGTAATATATGATAGATATGGAAGGAAGAAGCTGCACTTTGAATAATTCAAGGTGATTACCTCATGTGAAAAATCATTCTTTTCATGTGCATGTCATCGGAATGGCCATGTAAGTATGCGCCTAACATTGACGGGCTATACCTCATCATAACACAACGTCAATAAGCACAGGCCAGTCGCCTTCCCTACTTTTTCTTCCTGAGACAATTTGCATTACAATGACTGAAATAAGTATTTTTCAAAAGTCAACAGGAAATGTGGAAAAAGCTAAATTTATCAGTGTTTTGACATCCACAGTGTTAGGACACACAGTGGCATGATTTTCAGTAGGATACCTTAATTTGTGTGTTACCAAAGGAGAAACCATCTCCGTCGACACTTGCATTAGCAGCTCCTTGTGAATTATGCACTTATTCGAGAGCAGAGTCGCAGCTGTAGAGGACAGGTGTGAGCATCACAAGACCCCTGACACTAATGAATCTCTAGCTAAACAAAACCATCAGGCTTAGCTCAGGACCCTTTTTCCAAACTATAGACTCAACTCAAAATGGAGTATCAAACTCTTTCCGTCAAAGGATACAAGTAAAACATGAATCAATGGAGCATGTAGCTGTCAAAGTAGAGCCTTCAGAATATGGATTAAGCTACCCCTTGTATAAAGGAAATCAAGGCCCTATTTAATCAAAGGGATTATGAAGTAATGCCCTCCTCTATTTTGTTGCCAAAACCCAGCAGTGATGGGCAGCAGACCAGGTGCTCACTGAGAGTCGAGAGCCGTCACCACAACATAAGATCTACCATACACAGACTCACTTCATTCCATTGGTGTATTCCTCGGTGCTTATCCGCTAACCGTCCCAAAAGTTCATACTGTAGACCAGGAAAACGTCAGCCCTCCAAAAATACAGGAATGGAAATGTGAATGTATTTATAACAATGCAAATAATTGTTCTAAAGAGAAGTAGATATCTTTTCTCTCTTAGAAACTGTTGCAACGCATTTTTGCTGCTCCATTTCCTACCTTTTACTTCACTGAAAATAAGGTAATTTTTGAGTATAATTTGAATTCAGAACTAAAGCAGTTGCAAACACTGCTGTAATATCCATCTTTTCCTGACCTTTTCCTATTATAATCTTTACTTCCAATATTTCTTCTGATATTAGTGGACAGGAATACTTCGGTTAAATATAGCATTTTATGTATTTGCTGACCATTTAATATTGATCCCCCTTTTAAAGTGTACAATGTACTTTGCTCATTTCAGAGAACAGCTGTTAGCATCTTACCTTATTCTGTACATATTGCTTATCCTTCCTGTGTAATTTGCTTTTTGGCCATTCATTGCTCTGATTAACTAGACAGTCAATAAATCTGGACTCAGAATTTTGGTACAGAATTACTGGGGAGCTCCGTACCTGAGATCTGACACAGTATACTTCACTTCCGAAGTTCCTGTAGCATAGCTATGGGAACTATAGCACTAACATTTTAAATGTAGCCCTGTAGTATCAGCCTTCAAATAGATGTTTGAGGAGGAGGATCTCCCGAAGAAACAGTAGCGGTAGACATTTTCCCTATCCAAAAGAACAGTAAGTGTGTGTTAATACCCTTCTGATCAATAGTTAGCCATGTATCTCCATTTTAAATCCTAGCTTGAGTTGCTGTTATTCAAAATTACAACTCCAGTTCCTCAAACCTAAGTATGAAGAATCACCAGGGAAGGGAGCACATATGTCAGCCAGGTACTATTGCTTAAAATAGTTTTAAAATATGTGGACAAAAATTATCTTAAAGGGAGATGTTTCAAGACTCTGCCGTTTGCTGGAGTGATAATGCAATGTGTACTATTACACAGCTTCTACTTGAGTCAGTATGACCCTCGTAAACTCCTCTTTAGAGTTTAACTTGAAATAGTTCAAGGGTATTGAAGAACATTTAAGGAAAAGAAGTTTTAATCTGCATGGAACCGAGGATGAGAGGTCCTTCTTTATAATGAAATAATTATGTATTGTCAGTAATTGTGTTTGATTTCCCATAAAATCTTTCTTTTTATAAATAATTTCTAATTGGTCATCAAAATGTATGTTTAAGAACATACAGACTAATATACTCTGATGATGTCTTCCTGAAACTATTTCATTACCTCTTTTAGAAAGCTCATTTGTAAATCTTTCCCTGTTTTTTGGGGTTTTACGACACTTTTTTACCTCCTCATGGAAATGAGGATACAGGAAAATGAGGAAAATGAGGAATTGCGTTTATTTCGCAAAACCTGTACCTGTCGTGCACAGCTGAGATGAGCCACACAAAATATATATTGCTTTTTCTTGTGAGATATGCTGTTCTTTTCACAACAGCAGATTCCCAAAATGAAATAACAACACGCATCAGACGTATATGTTCACTCCTATCTCAGATCTAGAGATTCTCAGTATTTCTTCATGTTTTGTGTTTATAAATCTGATTTGTTGTTTGTTTCTTTTTAAGAAGTTCTTTTAGTGAACAGTCTAAAAATGTACTTCAGTCCTTTGGTCTTGTCCTTCAGTCTGATATGCAATGAAGAAAATATAACTTCTAATAAAAAGCACCAGCTTCACTTCTCCTATCATTTTTAAAGCACAGTTAACCAAGGTATTTCTAACCATGTTTGGCAATCCCCTATTGTTGTTGGATGATGTGCAAGGTACAGTTTCAAAAACTGACAAGGTGTGTTTAACAGTCTGAATTGGTGCAACTTCCTCAGTAATAAAACCAGTAGAAATCATTAGCATCATATTTGAAAACATCAATGTAAATGATAGTCTAATTATATTTAAAATAATTCCAGAATCTCAATTAAACATAAGAATCACAAATTACTTCACATTTTAAGCCCCCCTCCCCACCCTAAATCTGAAAGCTGGGCCTCATTTACTTATTCTTGAAAGTGTGAATTTATATTTAAAACAAAAAACAAACAAACAACAAAAAAACCCCAGAAACTCCAAACAGTACTGAAAAATTATCTTCAGAAGAGTCCATCATCTCTCTTTGAGACAGCACTAGAAACTCGTATATCTTTTGAAGCTGATTTGTGCTCTTTTAAAGACAGACTAAATGTATGAAAAGGCACTGTTAAAATACAGCTAGATTCGCTGTAAGAAGAATAAATGTACTCCGACTTCTATAAGAATTAGTTGTTGCTGTTACTATTGCTAATATATATTCCTCTGATTCAGTCTGTCTCTTTTTTTACCTGTTTTAAGAAAACTATGTATAAAAAAAAAAAAAATAACAACAATGGCAAGGAAGCCGTCCACTGCTCTCATAAGCTCTTGTTTTCTCAGCTCTTCTATACATAGAATGTAGAATCACTACTTAAGTGCAGTGGATATTCTGGCTTAACAAAGCTGATACGGGAGAAGTGTTCAAAGGGAAAGATGTTCAGTTAATGAAGAAGTTTGCATTAACCGTGCGTGTGTTCCAGCAGTGTACGTCACGTACATCTAATGTTGTTCAATGTCATTTTGCTGAAACTGATATTTAAGAAACTGGCTGAGAAAATTAGAAGTGATGAGGTAGCCCAAGGAGGTAATATCAGAGTGCACAGGAGATTCTGATGTGAGGACCTAGCTTCCTAATTGGTATTATGCTTACAAGGACACCGTTAAAAGAAAAATGGATGCCCTGCTTCACACCTGCTGTAAAAGGTGCTGCAGCTCTGGAGCTTGCTTAAATCATTCTTCCTGAAACAAACTACCGAATGAAACTCAGGCCATTTAATTTCCAAATACCAGTAATTAAAATGAGTCACATCATCAGAGTTTGGCAGAGCTACAGCCTTCTTTTATTTTTTCATTTTCACATAAATTTCAGCGAAGGTCAGATTTGTTGGGGGGAGGAGGAGAACCTGCCTGCTTTTGTGCTCACAGGAGGTTAAAATATGACTTGTTCACAGTGTCCCTCATAGTTCAGGACTTAATGGTCCTTGACGGGGATAACCTAGAAGTTAATTTTACTTTGTGTCCCAAAAGCAGTCATTGTCACTGTAATCCTTCTTGCTGGCTGAAGGGTATCTTCACCACCTGATCAGACTTTCAATAGCGATTGATGAGCAATATGACCAACCAAGAAGCACTTCGATGGTGCTTTCTGGTAAAAAAAAAAAAAAAAAAAAAAAAAGGAAAAAGAAGAAATGGTGCTAGCTTACCTTTTCATAACTTTATGCCTTTCCAGTGTTCCTCACTTTAAATGTCAGCTTTTACTGTTTGCAGGAGTCGAAGTCAAACACTGCAAAATGAAGAACTGCTGCTTCTTTCTTTTCCTCCGTACTGCTCCAGTCCTGCCAGGGAGAAGGATGAGTACCTAATGGAGATATACACCCTCTTTCCACTTTTGTTAGCCAGAGCAGAGGGATGCTTGAAGCCAGAGGCAAGGACTGTCAGGAAGGCCTGTGCTCTAATATCTGGGAGCAGTGTGTCCCGTGTCCAAAGAAACCTCAAAAACCAATTAATTTCCAGACTCTGATAATCTCTAACAAAGTCAGTTTCGCTAACGCATCTTTGAAACACATACACGTGTGATTTTCATTTAAACTTATCCAGACTGGGGAATGCTATGCATGGTATCCTGAGCCTTGACAGCAGAGCTGCCTTCCAGCCCCGTTTAGTAACGCTTCTAACACCCAGACATTAAATTTTCTGAAGTAAACAGCTGTAAAAGTATTTTAATGGGGATAACAGTATGTTTCTTCGCTTCCCTGACTTTTGTATTGAAACTGAAAAATCTAATGGTTAATTCTTCAGGGGTTTAACATCCGTCATGAAACCATTGATGTTTATTGACAGCTAATGAGAGAAAATATAAGGCTGTCATACCAAGTACTACAACTGTCAGTAATAGCTTCATATGTTCACAGAAGCCAAACCACACCATTGTATTCTCCTAGAGTAAGCTCTTACACAGCATGGGCCACATGATATTCTCTGTGCTTCCTATACTGGGCACTCTTAGTTTTCCTTTGGCAACATGTGTGAAACAGGATATAGGCAGACAGAAAAAAAATTAGTATCCCTTTGGGTGTAACCACAGCTGAATTTCAGTAAGTTCTACATGAAAATAATAACACATGCATTGGAAGTCAAAAGCAGCAAGAGTGGCAATAATTTCTGGACGAACTCAGGCTCTCCAGAGAAAACGTAAGGGTTTTACTCCATGAGATCATTGCCTGAAGAGCAGATTCCAGACACCAGTTGTGTTTAGTACTTCATGTAGCACACCCATCCCCCAGCGTGGTTCCTGAGGATAGGCAGGAAGATCACATACACTGGCACGTTGGATGCCAGAGCTGTCTGTTTTACACTAGCTATTCCTGAAGAACAGAGAGTATTCAGTGAGGTATGAGACCCTCCTGCAGGCCTTCCTTAGCAGAATCACGGGTGTGAACACTAGCCGCTGGTTTTCTTCATGGCAAATACACTTCTGTCCCCCAAGGATGAGGGGTCTGCACTCAGTGCCTGAGGGTGGGCACGCACCGTGCAGTCCACTGTAGGTAGTGACACTAAGCCAGCTCAAGTGTCAGAAGCAGGATGGGTCATACCAAATCTCTGTTGACTGTTCCTCTTCAGGAACCACCCATGACACACCTGGGACCATGCCAGGTGGGTGGTGGAGGGCTGACTGCTGTGAACATTTCACAGGTAATGGAGGACTGTCACTCACCCCCCTCACAGTGCTCCAGGATGTAGGCCTGTGCTCATTGTGTCACTGTGCCCACAGGAAGCCTTTGAGAGGAAAAAAAAAGACACCCTTGTGTGGCTCTGTGAATCACCTGCATTTCTTTTTATCCTTTTAAAAATACAGCTCATATGAGCACCAAATGAGGAATACCCAGTTGCTCTGAGCAACACATGTATTCGGCCTCTGCATTTAAAGCCCTCTGTCTAGGTGTGACTCACAACACGCATCGTCCCACGATACTCCCAACAGTGTCAAATTATGAACTTCAGAGGGAAAAAAAAAATCACATACTCAGTTACAAGCACATCCAACACCAGCAGTGGTTTTCAGGCATTGCTAAGCACAACATCTGAGCATTAGTCCATGGAGCATCCCAACCCTTGCCTCCTCTCATAAAACAAACAAAAAAAATATCTAAGGAGCATAGGTTCCTAAAGGCAGAGTCGTTCTAGCCATTGGATCGAGATTTCTCATTTCTAGATATTTCACCTTGTTCCTTCTGCAGTTTGTCTGGTGGCTCGGACAAGCTTGCTCCATGTCACACGAGTCTTGCAGATGTTATTCTTGGAGTCATGTGCCAGGTCCTGCACTTGGGTCACAACAACCCCAACAACGCTACAGGCTTGGGTGTCAGAGGTTGAATAGGAGCCAGCAGTGTGCCCAGGTGGCCAAGTAGGCCAATGGCATCCTGGCCAGCATCAGGAACAGTGTGGCCAGCAGGACGAGGGAAGGGATTATCCCCCTGTACTGGGCACTGGTGAGGCCACATCCCAAATCCTGTGTTCAGTTCTGAGCCCCTCACTACAAGAAAGACACTGAGGTGCTGGAGTGTGTCCAGAGAAGGGCAGCAGAGCTGGGGAAGGGTCTGGAGCACAAGTCCTGTGAGGAGCAGCTGAGGGACCTGGGGTTGTTTAGCCTGGAGAAGAGGAGGCTCAGGGGAGACCTTAATGCTCTCTACAACTACCTGAAAGGAGGGTGCAGAGAGGTGGGGGGGTTGGTCTCTGCTCCCAAGTGACAGGTGATAGGACAAGGGAAAATGGCCTCAACTTGCGCCAGGGGAGGCGTAGATTGGATAGTAGGAAAAATTTCTTCACCAAAAGAGTTGTCAGACAGTGGAAGTGGCTGCCCAGGGAGCTGGTTGGGTCACCATCCCTGGAGTTATTTAAGAGACATGGTTTAGTGGTGGATTTGGCAGTGCTGGGTTAACAGATGGACTTGATCTTAAAGGTCTATTTCAAACTAAAAGATTCTATGATTCTATGAAATACACTCTATACTACAAGTCCTCATCTCAGCTGATGTATTCAGAATGAAAGTTGTATTATTATGCATAATTAATGGTAAACTTTCAAAACATAATTCAGATTGTTTTCTGTTTCACTTAGTGTAGTGTTGTGTTCTAACTATGATAAAACCTCTTGGCCTTGAAAGATAAGTAAATATGTTTCCTGATCCATGTTACCTTAGTAACTAATAATGTCACCTTATGAGTATTAGTGACTGGAAAGGAGAAGCCAGTTTGTGTGTTTCAAGTGGAATTAGGCAACTTTTTTCCCCAATTTTCTTTATTATGATCTGTTTGTATTGTGGGGATCAGCTTCTCTCAATAAGCATCAAGTTACCAGTCAAACAGCATGTGAAGTTAGAACAGGTTTTGTATGAAAAAAAGAGTGAGCAAGAAAAATAATTAATTTTTATGCAAAGCAAATAGTGCTAAAACAGTCAACTGTTAGAAAAAATTCTCTTCACTGACACTGCTTAAATGAGTATTTTTCAGTTTCACAGGCCCTGTCTTTGCATTGTGTTTACTGGAGTCATCTCTTGTAGAAGGTTAACTCAAAGGAGCATGTAGCAGTACCAGGAATAGTCAAATATATTCCATAATCTGAAATTTCATAGTAGTAAGAATAACCGACAAAAAGTGAAAAGAATAAAAAAGAAATGCAAAGAAGTGCAAAATATTCCTTAAGCATCCATATAGACAATGCAGAGACCATTATCATCCCCTAATATTTCTGGTTTGGCTGTGACTGAACAATATAGATGTTTGTTTGGACCCTTCTTACTCTCCTGCACACATAGAATGAATAGTATTATTACAGAATTAAGAGACTAGAATATATTCAGAATAAAAATGAGAATTGTGATCTGTTTTGATCTAAAATAAGTATGTGCTTATGAGGCAGTGCTCATTTCTGGAGGTGGTGTAACACCTCCTGACACACATTAAACACACAGTCATTTCATTTCTTTTGCTGTGCTGGCACTGTCCCCCTTGCAGCTGTGAGGTCTGAGATGACTGCTAGCAGGTTCCGGATTCTGGCACTAACATGGAGCAGATGTAGTAGCAGGCACAATGACAAAGGGTGCCTGTAAGGCTGAGAATTCCTCGCGGCTCTCACCATTACTGGGCTGTGGGGGTATCCAGTGCCTCAGAGAGTTGGTCTAGTCTCAGGTTCTGCTAGAGGCAAGGAGGTTGGCCATGTGGGGCTGGTACAGCTGGGTGGTCTTGTTGGATTAAAGCAATTCCCATGGAACTGGATATAAGCGGATTTGGCCCCTTACTGCACAGCAGAGTGCTAAAAGACAAAACTTCAAAAGCTGTTTAAGGTGAAGAGGGAGACTATAAGTATTTTTCCAGTACATGCTGGCAGGTCTTCATACTTTCTCAGTTAGGCCTCTCATTAAAAGCAGGTACAGCCATGAGGTCCCGGTAACTGTCTGCAGGTGGGCATCCAAGCTCCTCTGAATGAGACTTTTCCTAGGGGCACTCTCAATCCCTGTCTGGTGTGAATTCTCTGGTGTCTGCTAAAGTGAGGTCACATTGCTACTTTTTCTTAACCACTTGTTTAAAAGTTATTTATGGAAACTAATTGTCTTTGAGACCTCTGTCCCTTGACAAATTTAGATAAAATTGGTCAGTGAATTGAATGCCACTATAAATTGACATATAAGGGTATATAGATATCTACAGAGATAGAGTGCACATGCAAGCCTTAGGAAACCAAGTTCAAAAAAGGACAAAAGCAAAATGAGATTGTGGGATGATGAACAGAAAGGAAGGGGGCATGTTTTCCCATTTAAAACAAGATAAAAAAGATTAATTATTCGATTTGGAAAAAGAAAGCACAAAAACTAAATGAGCCAGTTATGCAACAGAATTAAGAGAACAGAGGGAGCCAACCGAGCCTTCCTGTTTCAAAGGACAAGAGGGCACTTTATGAAGACTCAAGGTAACAAACAGAAAATAGAAAATACTTGAGGCAAATGACAGATTTTTTTAAAGGCTCCAACGTACAAAGATCATCATCTGCATTTGCCATCGCTGAGACAGCAATTACAGTAACTATTCATCTTAATACTTTGGAGAATAAAGTAATTGCTATGATCCAAAAAGCCAGTCTTCTCACTATGATGTATTATAGGTTAACATTAGCCATATTACAGAATAAAGCACTGGACCTTCACCTGAAGCACTTCTGGAGTGAGCTACCATCAGAGCCGGCCCGTTGTCAATGAAGAGGAGAGCTGCACGTTGCCATGCTATGCAGTGCCTGCAGTTCAGCTGCCATCCTGTTCAACAGCAGTAATCAACAAACAGTAAAGTTTAGGAAACACCATCTCCTTTCTTATTTGTTAATAACAGTAGGAACATCCTGCACCAGTATCAGCAGCAGCATTGCTTAGTGAAGGCTTTTAAGGGTTTGAAGTAAGCAGCACTTCCCCTTTCCAAGGAAGAGAAGCTAGATTTGATTGCTTAAATTATAAAAATTGACTATTCTTAGCACCACAATATCTTTGTTTTATTATGGACATTTTGATGGGTTTATATTGGATAAACACATACACTTAAAGACAGCAGAGAAATATCATTCAAACCTCTCATAGGACAGGAGAGGTTTGAAAATTCATTATAATATTTTAACTAGCCTCTGAAGTGTTCTCATATTTACACTAGGATCGGTATTATCTTATTTCATGCTTTGCTTTGACCTTCTTCACCTAGATACCAGGAAAACAAGCTTATTTTTTTTTCCTCCTGACAAACATCGTAAGGCTGTACTTCATCAGTTACCAGTACTAACAGAACTCCTTCAAATGAAATTGTCTCTAAACCAAATCGTGATTCTTCAGTACGTTGTGTCATTTGTTTTATGCTTCTGCACTGAGCTCTCATTTTTATGTAATCTGCTGTTCATTAGTCTCCTGTGATAATCCAAAATTTTCTGTTTAGTACTTGAAGGAACAAAAAACGTGACTGTTGTGTTCTACTCTGCACATTCATCCAACCCAGGGTTTACCTTCTCATATGCATGAGCTTGTTTTATCAGAACACAGGTCCAAATACATTTTAAATTACCTGTGGTGTTACAGAAAATCTTACTTGAGGAAACTGAAATTGCATTAAGCTCCTTCTACATACTGATAATTATTTTTACATTGCAGTAAAGCCATCTTTCACATTTTACAGGGATAAGGGAAAGAAAAAAGGTGTATTTTTCCATAGGTCTGAAAACTTAAACCTTTTTATGCAATTTGTGCTCCCAATTTCTTTACATGAACTTGAAACTGTGAAACTGAGGTTTGCTGATTTATTAGGTAATCACCTCAGTGCTTTTAAAGAGTTCGTTTCCTCCTTAGAAAACAATTCACCTGCTGGTTTACCTTCATTACCCGTCTAATCACCATCCATTTAAAACATCTCAAAATATTTAATGTATTCATAGTAACAACATTCTATGAGCTACAGACTTCTGTTATCTTCATTGTACAAGAGCCTAAGGTCATACAAGAAGTATGTTTCAGAGCAAGCAACTGAATGAGTCTCCAAATCACAGGTTAGCCTGGTGCCTTTAACACCGATATCTATATGATTTTTCATCCTCTCTTAAGGTGAATAAAAATTGTGAAGCAGAACAAACAAAGAAGTCAGCTGATTAACACTGTTATCTATTCAGCTTTGGTATTTCTATTCATTCATTTCTGGTTAATACTATAAGAAGCAGGAGATAATTAAAACCGAAAAACTTAGCATAAACAGTTGAATGAGCTGATAATGCATTAACCTTTTAGTTTTTCCTCCCAGTTTAAACCAAAGCAAATGTTATTCTAAAGGAATTTTAAGGTCACTAAATAAAAAACTTTAAAAATTAAAGAAAATCTAACATCAATGTCATTTTACTTCCAGTCCAAAGACAATGTGAAGCTTCTGTTATCCTGCCATAAGGTGAAGGGAGCTACACAAACGAATATAACTGTGGACATGAAGAACATCAGTGGTCTGTGTGTGCTTCTGTTCATCTCCTTTCCGGACTGCATTGTAAGATGTAGCATTTCTTTGCGTCTAACAAAATTTCTGTTTGTGTTCAGTTTAATAATAGACAAGAAACTAAAGAAACTTGTGGTCTAAGTAGCCACGTATTATCTTCCTGGTCCTTTAAAACTTCTGCTCACAGAAAGCATAAGATAAATACAAGCCACCACATATGAATGTGGTTTTCAAGATGAAATCTGATGGATTTCAGCATGAAATCAAGGTACTCAGATAGTATAAAGCAGCTTTTTTCGCCCCAACTCCATCCTTTCCAATATTAGTGCTGTGCACAGTTCCATCTTAAGGTCTCTTTTTATTTGAGTTTTTGTAAAAATAGGGATTGTTTCTCATTCTTAGGTACAGCTTTGTTTTTAAAGACACACAAAATTCAGAAATATTGGACCTGGGAAAGATGGAAAGATTATCAGGTCCATCTCTGGCTATACTTTTCTATAAAATGACATAGAAGTGGAAAAGAGAAAAGAAATAACAAATAAACAAAAAACCAACTTAATTCATCACTGTATTTCCACCACGAGAGAAAGACTGGGCACACTGTAAAATTAGAAAGAACATTTTGTTACTATCTAACCATACACTCAGACTCCCACCTGCCTCTACTGGCCTACGTGGTAATCAGAGTGACAAAGGACAAGATAGGGTATGACCGCCTATATCGCAAAGAGAACACACATCTGTGAGGGTGGAGCAGTGCGGCATGACCCACGGCGTGTTATCTCAGAAAAATGCATCCCACTCGTGCAGTGACATCACGGGCCTTTTCAACACCTTTTAAAATGTACACAGATCCTCTGACCTGTGTCATTGTGTGCTGCAAGGGAGGAGATCTAACTCAGCAGATAGACAAATATAGAAATGTACCACTTCCTTGGGTACTTGGATACTTCGTTGTTGTTGTTGTTGTTGGATATCCCTTGAAGACAGTGAAGCACTTCAAAGACTTCTCTTCCAGAAGGCTGCAGGAGAGACCTTCAGACCTGGAACTAAAATAGTTTTTGCACTAGGCATGTTAAACATTTCTCTGGGAAGGCAAAAGGGCTGAAGTAAAACAACCTGAGGTTAGGCCTCAGTCTGAGCCATGATCCAGCATGTCAAATTCCAACGAAGAAAGACCAAAGTGAGAAGGTACGCATGGGTACTACATTTTAATTCATCCGGACTGCCAATGATATCTTAATACCTTATACAAAGTTAGAGGACCTATTTAAATTCATAGGTACTTGAGAGAGTGAAAGAACACATTACTATTTCCTAAGTTGCTGTGGAAGGTCACCTGCACTTCCAAGCTCTAGGTCACTCAAAACTGAGATGACATGAAATCATATTGTTCCATCCTTTTATCTCCCCGATAGGAAAAAGGAATCATTCCCAATGCCCTGCAGTCAAGCCTCAAGAAATCTTTTCCAGGAAAATTACTCCCAGCAAAACCAGAAAAAAGTAATAGTGGAATGCCAAAAATGCTTCAAATCAGCAGTGGTAAGAAAAATGTTTCCGGGACAGGATGACCCAACTATTACCTTTATTTATAACTTCATAGATTAGGCTACATTATAATTATTTGTACTGCTTATTATTTATTGCTAGGCTCTGCAAACACTGGGTTCCAAAACAGTTCTCATCCCAAAGAGTTTGCAGTCTAAGAGCACATCATTTATAAAAATCCCAAAAGATGACTGGGTCAAACTTATATGTGTCATGTCCCAATAATTAATATTAATCATTCTTGCAAAATGCATGTCTCTTAATGTTTAATTATTATATTTACTGGTATCTAATCCCAACAGCAGCTCTGACCTGAAAACTGGAACTCTAAATCTTATCTTTTACATTGTACTGAGCACTGAAAACAACTCTGATCTGTGTGTGTGTTCGTGTGTACAACAGTCTGAAATCTAAAATACTATGCTGAGAGTCTTACAGACTAGCATACATGATTTTGGGTGGGTTTTGGGTTTTTTTTTTTTTCTGTTTTATTCTGGGAAGAAATGTTACAGCAATGCCATTTCTTACAGAATCTCTGTTCTTTCATTTCTTGGCCCAGGAAGCACATCTTGCATGAGACCAATCAGAAATAGTAGCTTGGAACATTAAAATATGGGGGCCAGAGACAGAAACGCAATATCTCTGAAGCCATTAAATGTCTATCACTGTTGTAGAAATTGTCCAATATTTTAAAAGTTTTTAAGGGGGACTAGCAGACAGATGGCAAACTCCCAAAAGCTTCGTTTTGCCAGGAAACTATGCTGGAGAATTTTAAAAACGTACAAAACTCTAGTGCCATGAATGATGGCTATTTTAACTTTGTTTTGAGTTTTTAATTAGGATGTGGCAGGAGTTCAGATCTCACCTGAGTCTGTTAGCTTATTTGTAATCAGTTTATAAGCCCTGCACGGGACAGCTGCTAAAGGTTTATTTTATCCCAGGTGAGATTATGTCAGGCTGTATAGTGCCTACATGAAGAAGTTACCTTCACTGCTCAGGCCATGGCATGTCATCTATGTTCAGCTGAAAATGGCTCAGTCTGGTAGTCATCCTTCAAAAACTTCAAAACTAAAGACCATTTAAAAACTCTTTTTTGCATTCAGAGCCATGTGCCAGGCGCAGCCTTATGGCTGATAGGCATGAACTTCAAATAAAGCACCAGCTCATCTTAATAATATTGCATGCTGTGGAATTGTCTACTGAAATTTTAGCAGTACACTTGAAATGCCTAAAGGGTACGATATACATAATTTCAATAAGCCGGCAGTATTGTAGAGCTTGAATTGGAAAGTGATTCACTCCTGGATACCCTCACCGCACAACACACTGCTGATAAATCAGACATGAAAGAATTTGTGATTCAAATTAAAATTTGTTTCAAGTAAAAGATGCACTTTATTGTTGCTGAAGCCTGCAGATTGGTAGTTTAGCTATGAGAAGCCTGCCAGATTTTGTTGCAAAACATATGCAATAATATTAAATAAATTATGGACTCATGCAGTGTATTCCTGATTCTGTAATAGAAGGGAGGGAGGGAAAGGAGGCAGGGGAGCAGATACACATTTAGCAGGCATGTATCTCCTCCTGCAAAACAGAATGCACACCAACATGCTCCCAGGATACAAAAGGCTAAAAAATAAAAGCAGCTATTCAAGTTTGGTGATTAAAACTCATGCAAAATGGGAATTACACAGACGAGTTTTCCTCTTCTGTCTGAGGAAAGCCAAAGTTGTATATGTCACTCCAACCAAAGGTGTGCCTACCCTGTTCTTAAAAACTTACATGGATGGAATTCCCTTGACTTCCCAAGGCAATTCGCTTTACTGCTGCACAGTTGTCCATCTTGTCTTTTCAACTTTTTTGTGGCAATTTGACCTCGTCACTGCTTGTCATTTCCAGAACAGAGAATAATGCACCCACTTGCTGCTGTTACCAGCAATGTAAAAACCTTCCTTGCCAGCAATGTAAGAACCACTTTGATCATCCTGTTGCTCTTCTGTACACACTGTACTTTTAGCAGCATCCAGAGCTGGATACAGCCAAGTCCCCACTATTCTGAGCAAGGAGGAAAGAGTCTTTGACATTCCTTAAAAACAATAACCTTGTTTATGCATCCTGATTTGCATTATCCCTTTTTCACAACACAACACTGCTGACTCACATTGTGTGTCACACACTGTTGTTCCCAGATCCTTTCTGAAAGATTGCTGCTAGTCAGGTGTTCCCCATGTGAAACGTGGTCTTTTCTCTCTCCTTGCCCCTCTCTATCTCTGTTTTGGGGGTAGGAGTGTCTCATGGGTGGTCGTAGGGGATGCCACAGTGTTTGATTTGAAAGGTTAGAAGTGTGGTTCTTCAAGAGGAATTTCAGGCTGTGGAACCCAAATGACTGACGCCTCTGTACTTGGCAGTCTTGAATTACTCAGCTAGGTCTCTGGAATTGTAGTGCCTCTCTCATACCATAATTTCCCTGTGCTTTGAAAATAAAAATCTTCAGAGGGTCGGAGACTCAAAGGCTCTGCTGAAGCATTCAGTGCCCTTTGTGTAGATCTCCATTTCCTCAATCACAGAGACCAGACTCAGTTATCTCCTCCTATAGGGATAAGGCATTTTGGTGAAGTACCCATGTGAGTTGTTTTCAACTCTATTCACTGAAACTTTACAGGCACAAAGAGAATTGCCCAAAGTAAAGGTCAGATGAAAACCAGCATTTAAAAGAAAAATACATACACAAAACCTTCTGGATCCTCTGACATTTCCCTTTGAAAGAGTCACATTTGACTCACTATGAATGCTAGTAACACATGCCTAGTTGTAATCAATAGTAAGTGCTCTGTTTGTGTTTGACCTGAAAGTTAAATAGATTTTGAAGTGTTAGGAAGCAAGCAACATCAAACAGCCTGAGACTTAAATACCTTACTGCAATGGCCTGAAACGAATGTGACCCAGCAAGGCTTTGTTGGGAGCCAGAGGATTTTTCTGAAATTGTAACGCTATTATTGTGCAGATTACGCCCACAGTGTGAGAACCTTGCTACCCAAAAAAGCAGTCTGAAAGTGTCCTCGTTAGCATTTTACAGCAGGCTTTCTGTAAATACTCACTGGAGATGCTCTTGCCCTAGCAAGGGGCATGCCTGGGTGTGGACAGGGACTCTCCCCCAGGCCCAGGGAGGGAAGGGCATGGGCAGGAGACAGTTTCTGTCTCGGGAGGGTGGGGAGGACTGCCGGGTACAGCCCCAGGAAGGCTCCCTGTAGGTGGAGGGACAGCAGGAATCACCCATCCTTTCCTTTGGCTTCTCTCTGCCTTCGGCCTTCAATGTTACCACCTTTGGCTTCTCTGCCTTCGGCCTCTCCACCCAACAGAGAAGCGGGAAGGGTGGAGTAGCCCAGTCTGCCCCTGGTTTTGAAGGCACTTGAGGGATTGATTTTGGTACATCTTGGGTGTTTCTGAGTTCGGGCTTTCTGAGAGCGGCTCTGAAGCATGTTGACACACACGAGGCCTGCAGGCAGCACGCAGCAGGCCTGTTCCATGCTCCCTGCCTCTCCCAGGTTACACTCCCCCTGGAGGCAGCCAACCAAAATAAAACAGCAGAGGTTTGTTTTGGTTTGGTTTTTTAATGAAGCCAAGAGCTACAGTGATGTGAGAGCCTGAGTGGGGTCTGAGCCACAGTTTAATGAAGCGAGGAGCAGTGTACATGGCAGACATAAAGACTTCAACCGTCACAAGCTCAAAGTGAGGCAATGTCCCCTCGGAAAAGGCATTTACAAAAGAGAGATCATTTACAGAATGAGGACAGTGGAGAAACATGCTGGTAACTTATAGGAAACCAGCACATACGTAAGAAGAAAGAGGAAATCGCTCAGGCACATAGCGCAGTTTGCATGTGTCCATGTGTCAGTGGAGCTGGCTGGGGGGGGCTCTGGGCTGCCTGGGTGGGAGGTGGCCATGAGCCACCCTGTGCAGTTTTCAGCTTGTTCCAGCTGGCTCCGAGAGCTGTGGGGTGGCTGGCACCTGCCGAGGAGCACACAGTTCCAGGAATGATCAAGCAGAAGCTGCAGGTGAAGAGAAATGGTGGAGGAGGGTGGAGGGGATAGTGCTGGGGACATGGCTGGAGGCACACACTTTTACAGGACAGGATGCTGGGGCCAGGCACTGTCCTCACACCTGCTAAAATCCTGCTGAAGGTCATTGCTTCACACGCAGTTCAAGCGACAGTGCCATTGGTCCTAGCCAGCATACGTTCTTCCCACAGGCAGCAGTACTTTGAGTGTGTTAAAGCTGTGATCCTGCTTGTATGCAGGTTTTGAACAATCCTGTCCAGAAGCAGGATGCTGGCTACAACATAATTGTCAGTGTAGAGCTGAACACAAAGAGTTTTCTTGACATTCAGTCATAAAAAGGTCAAAGAAACACCCCAAATTTTAGCATTTATGAGTGCTGAATAAAACCTCTAAAATTTTTCAGGGTTTCCTGTCTCTATTTGGTACCTGCAAAGAGATCACTGGAGTCTTCAACTAATTGCTAATTATTGGTGAGAATATGAACAGTAACATTAGTTGCTTGAAAGTTGCTGGGAGCAGGAAGAAGGGGAAAGAGGATCAAGGGTTTCCATGATGTCTCATGTACTACCACATACACCATTCCAGAAAAAAATTAAATACTGAACACTGCAAATCATGCCATAGTCCCATGAGGTACTCCTATTACTTCCATATTACCAACTGATACTGTAGAAACAGTTACTATTTTTTCTGTTTTTCAAAGTATCATGACAGTCCAAAAAGTGAACAGAATTACTAGCCAACTGGCGTGATGTTAATGCAAGTTCTCCACTGTGCAGCTGCTGCCCTGGCATCCTCTCTTATTTAGATAGCAACAGTTGCATATATTAATTATGCCAGCGGGGAGACGGCAAGTTTATGACAGTGCTTAGAGGAAATCTGAATGCAAAATACATTTGCACAGAAGAGCAGAAAAGGTAGCGGGCAATGATGTTTCCTTTTTACTGGTAATTTAAACAGTTGCTCTTGTAAATTGGGCACTCTGACATATGAGGGGGTGAGTGGAAATTTATTTTTAAGTTAATGCGTAAGTTTAATGCCTTTAAATTGTTTTCATTGCCTCACTTTAAAGGCTTTTGGCATGTGTCAGCTTGGATAAATAGTGCCTGCAATGTCCTGCTTGCTTGCGTCTCTGTTATCCTGCGAGGACGTTTTGCAGGTTCCCAGACCCAGTTCCTCAGCTGTCACAGACCAGCAGTCACTACCGACAACACACATAGCAAGCGACTGATTAATATTGACCACAGGTAGCGCTCCCCACCGCACCACCGCTGTGGAGGCCTTGACAGCTCTGTGACCCTCGTCCCCACACCGCTCCCTCCCGCCAGCTCCCTCCAGTTCTGCTACTCGAACAAAGCATCACATCAGCATTGTTTACTGCAGGAACTCATCCAAGGAAGTCATAACAAGACAATAGACATATAATCTGATAACCTTGTTAGCTTGGTTGAATCAGCGCTCCTAACAAGTAGAAGAGTTTAGTAAAGTGGAATAAAAATATTACAATATTTGTTGTCAATGGCTTTTCAGCTCTGTCTTTGAAAATGTAGCTTTTCTTGTGCTTTTATTTAAGATTAAAGCTAAGCTCAAGGACACTAAACAAAACAACATGAACAAGGTCAGACGTGACAAAAAAAATACCCACAACAAATGGTAACTAGAGCAGGCAGACAGACTTCTTCATTGTGTTCAAACAGCAGGAAGTAAAACTATATAAAAAAGATCTGAATGTACCATTCCAAAAATCTCAGCACAGTAGCTATCTACAATGCACTTCACTTTATTAGGACTAGTCTGTGACAGTGCCAAAAATCCTAAATAAAGAGCAGCATGTATTAGCACTGTCATGTTAGCAACTGAAGAGCAAATCGGTGCCCCCCAACCATGTCAAAGCCGCTGTGGCATCACCTACTGCTCCTCTGGGAAAATAGGCTGAACTTCCAAATACCACCCTTCCCACAGCCGTTTTCCTGATCCAGCTGGTGCCCTGTAGCGGGAAAGAAACCAGAAGGCAGCGCTTCCCACACCCCTGCCACTCCTGGGCCACTCTGCCCGCTTGAGAGTGTGTGTGCGCCTGTGTGCACGGCTTAGTTAACAGCCAGCAAACCATAGATCATGTTTTTCTTCATCTGTGACTATTAATCTTCTCTCCATTACCTAGCCATAATGATTGCATCTTTCATTTTAAAGCATTCTGGGTTAAAGTTCATTGAAGACATTTATAAATACTTGAACAAAAAGTTGTACGCAGCACTAAATAATGTCTGCAATAGCTAGAAAGGGAGAATGTATTATCATCTGACTTTCTTTCCCTGGAGGAAAAATATATCACATGGGATAGGAATGTAATTTTGATTATACCATTTCCCAGATGCCAGAGAAGAGTCATAATGTGAGATGCTGTTTATTAAAGCGTGGTGGTTCTTAGGGTTTTTTTTAATTAAGGGAACGAAAATTAATTAAATTGGTAACATTTATTCTACTTTTAGGCCAGAGGAGCAGAAAAAAATTACCATGTGTAAGTAGTTGGAGGAAACCCTGCAACCCAGCGTTGTCTGTCTTGCTGTATTTCAGAAAGTGGCAGTAGTGACTAAAAAGTAAACTGTTTCCAGAGGAATCTGCCGAGCGCTGAGCACTCCTGAAAATCAGGTCACTTGCCTATGTGCCAGAAAATAGATTTAGGGATCTAGCTGCAGGCAGCCAGTCTTGAAAGTACAGTGAAGAATCAATCTATCTTGAAGAAACTTATTGCTCCATCTGTACAGTTACATCGGTGTAATCTTCAGTGTAGGCACTCTTTTCCTAGAATAAATTGCCTTGTTTATCTTAGGGAAGCTATCGTAGGAGCTGCTTTCCCTGGCAGAAAACAGTTGCGGTTATACTGGTAGGTCTGTGGATTGTTTCTATTAGAACAGCCAGCACAGTGTAGACATGAATTTTGAGTAAAAGAAGCTATATTTTTTAACTGCAGTATTGTCAGAGTAAGCATAACTCACTAGGAAGTCCTGCTGGCATGACTGCATTGGAGATCACTTTTTTTATTACTTCAAACTGCGCTACCTGTGCGAGCAAGAAAGTGTTGGTGTGCAAGTGGCAGGAGAGGGTCCTCCGCGGTATCAGATGGGAAGAGGATGAGAGGGTCCATCCTCTCCATTTCACATGGCCAGCAGAGGCAGAGGAAAAATCCTACATGGAGCTGTAAGGGATGGAGGATTGGACTTAAACTTCTCTGGTCCTTTAAGGAAAGGAGATATACATTTCCTGAGAGACTCCTTCGGAGACAGCCCATGGCTGTGGTTAAGAGAGGCGATGTGGTTGCCATGTCTCTGGTGCTGCTGCAAAGCAGGTGCCCAGGGATGGGGTGAATTGGGTACTCACAGCTGGACTGGACAAAGCTTGAGTAACCCAATCTATCAGTGAGCCAGTTCTAGAGAAAGAAAGGAGAAATCAGCTAGTTCCCTCTTCTTCCCCTCTCCTCCATCATAAGCAGGCTACACCAACGCGCAAGCAATTATTAAAAGCTCAGGAGACTATTCTGACCTATAAAAAAGCAGTTACATAGTAAGCATTTTACTTCAGATATTCCTCCCTCAGACTCACAAACAAGGCCTGAGTGCACTTCGTATCTTTAAAAATATCATTGTGTAACAGTAACCTTTTAGTCTTTTTCTTTATGTCAAGTGGAATACTCAGAATTTTCTATGCTGAGTACATTACTGAAGCCATATTTCAACTCACAGCACTTGGGACTGCAAAGAAAAAGGCTCCTGGGGGAAGTTTCTTGAATTTTCTTTTTCAAAGATCACGAAATACTTTAACAGCTCTCTTTTTTTTTTTTTTTTAAATAAATACAGCTGCTACAAATTCAATACTTCTTCACTGGCACACACCTCATCTTATAACTGCAGGTAGTTTGTTGCTATTCGCCACATCAAAAGGTTTTCCTTTTTAATTTACATTACTTTTCTTCTGCATAACTGTATGGCTGTGGCCTTGAGAGGCATCCAATTGCGCTGCAGTGGGTGAGATATTAAGGACAGCACAGTGTAAATAGGAATTAACACTAATTCGTATTTGCTATGGTTTTCCACAGCAATGTGAAAGCATGACTTACTGTGCAAGTGATACACTGTAGTTTAATAGGATTGTAGGGTGTCATACTGCTCTTGCAGGGTTTCACTGCAGGTATCTTGGAACAACACCTTTCCTGAAGGCCTCAGAGCCCCTTGCGTTGTAGTAAACAATTTTATAAAACAGCTAAATAAACAGTTTACTGCTTTATGTTTGAAATACATAGCAACATGCTCTTGTTTCAAGCTATCTTCATAGCAACTGCAGTGTTCTGACAGTGCCATGCCCCATGTGTAAAGCTGTAGATGCACTATTCAACTTACCCGTGGCAGAAATGCACAATACCTTCAGAAAGGGCGTTATTTACAAAAGCAACCCGCTATTTCTATGAATAAATTCAGCACATCATGCTGAAAACAGACCCTCTATCTTTAAAACGGTGAGCTGTAGCTTATCATAATTTGTCAAACTATCATCTAAATTTTGTAGTTGTTATTTTCCTGTCTTTGCTTATTCCAGGAACTGTATCATTTATTAAAATATTTTTTATTTGAGAAGTTTATCTTCTTTCCAACTGAAATTGGTAATTTTAGAAATAATTCTTCATTAAGGAAGGATCATGTTCTCTTCTGCGAAGCAGTGCAAGAAGTGGGCTTCGTTTTTTATCATTTGTGGAATTTTGTTAAACTGTTAAGCTCAGTGAAAAGAGTTTGCATGTTGTGTACACCTGTGCTTGCTTTTTCTTGCTTTTTCTCAATCCACAGTAACCTGGGCTTGCAACTATGCCACACCTTTCTTCTTTCTCACTACCAAACCATAGCTAGCTGAGCTGGAGACGGTGTGCAGTTCTCCATTGATTCTCTCACCGTCATGTTTCTGAAGCCATTTCCTTTGAAGTCTCTATGGACTGGGACAGGCTGTGATAGCACCAGTCTCCCCGTCCAAACTTCCATGTGCCTCTGAGCAATAGTCCTCTGCTGAAGGTCAGGAACCCTAACTACCGGCCTGATCCAGCAATGTAAATACGGGTTTAAAGTGAGCCTTATCTGCTTACCTGATTTTCTGGTGACTGGAACAGAAAGGATGAAATCTCTGTTCTAGTAAGCAATGTTTCGAATAATAGCGCCAAGGTCTGTCTGAAACCGTGCAGCTGCTTATTTAATGTCTTCTGCTGGAAGGTGTGCTCTGGGTATTCTACAGCTGTGCTCCAAAACCTTGTAGAATACAGGAAGTTTTAGCTCTGCTAATGACCGCATGATATGAAAGATTCATTTTTGGATTGCTTTTAATCCCCTGAAAATTCCATTGAGATATAATAATTATTCACTGAGGTATATTAAATAGCATCAAAACAAATTCACAAATAATTAAAAAAATTTTAGAAAAATCCCATAGAATTAAAAGAAAATAAGTGCTTTTTTCCAATAGTTCTTTAATGGAGCTATAATGTTTGATGACATCGTAGTAGATATTTTAAATATTACAGACTATTATTTATTATCCAGTTCAATAATATGTGTCATCAACCTTTGTCTAATAGTAGCAAAGAAAAAGGGACTCTTCATTTCTGACATCTTCTTTCCAGTTAGGGAAGGCATGTGGTGAAACGGTATACCTGCGTGGTTTTCACGAGTTCTCTCTTACTGTGTTCTTCAGTACTTGCAAGTCCCGTGTGATTTGAGAAGATATTGTTGGTTTTTTCCAAGGTGACACTTTGAATAAAATAACGTTTACCGTGTCCTTGTTTAATGAGCTATGCTTGATTTGTTAATTAGCATTTTAATGAATTTCAGATGAAAGAACACAAGTTATTGTCAGCCTTGAATAGAATTATTAAGGCTGTGAAAGTAGATTTTGGAAAGCACTTTAGAGTTACTTTACGTATTTGTATTTAATCACCAGAAGTCTACTGCAGGTTGTGTCACCCCCTCTGGACTTGAGAAAGGTCTGAGTACTCATGTCTTGTGGATCTAGAGGAGCTGTGCGTACGTCGCACAATCTCTTCTTTGATGGCTCAAGACACACAGGCTGATCTTGTTATTGCCTTAGCAGGAAGCACGTAAATAAATTTTTGCATGCAATAGCCATTTGCCCCATTAACCATATTCAGAGGAAGCTGATATTCTGTAGTTTCTCCCCTACATTTCTTGCCATTATTTTGCCTGAAGATAAAAAAAAAAAAAAAGAGGCAGCCCAGAATGAGCTCAGATTTCACACAGAGGTCTCCCAAGATTGATTAGCAGATAGTTGCTACTCTTGTCATTACCAGTCAGAGAAACAAGTGTCAGTCTTCAACACTCTTCCTTCTCCTGTCTGAGCAACGTTACGGGTGCTTCTGCTTAAAGACAATTGCAGCAGCCCTGATTGTCTCTTCATCTGCCGGTATCTGTCAGTGCCTCCCTGAATGCTTCTCAAGGCCCTGTAGCCCCCACGTGCCTCACTCTCACAATGTTCTGGTTTACCCTCTAGATGTCTTACCCTCGGAAGACATTGCACTTCCACTTTCCAATGCATCCCCCATTCCTCCGTACTTGGTACGGTTCCAAGCGCTAGATCTCCACCCTGACTTTCTGTTTGCTAGAAAGTGATCCCATCTGCTGCTGCAGATGTCAGATAACAATGTGAGCTTTTTGTAGGTGCCTACATTCAGTCTTGGACCCATCTAGAAAATAGCATAGGTCCATCAGTCTTGCTGGTAATAATACTGCTGGCTTCCAAACATGGAAAGCAAAGTAGATTTGCTCTCCCCATGCAGGAATCCTGACTTTCCTCTTTGTTTCGGAATCTTTTGTCTGTCTTTGCTAGAAGCAGCTCCAGCCTGAGGTGCCTCCATGTATTCACGCCATATATATATACGTACACACCTAAGCAGCCTGACAGCTCTATTGCAGCATAAATAAGAACTGCTTACTCTGTCTGAGCTCTGAATGATTCACAATTGTTATGTCTGCTTACGGCCACCTAGGGAGTCACACAGGGCAATAGGAACCGATCCATTGAGTGGAACCGTTACAGCTGGAGACTTGGCGTTCACCCTCTGATGCAAAGTGTGCTTTCTTCAGGCCAACTGTAGTTGAGCCTATTAATGCCCATTTGTGGTTGGACCACAGTAGGTGTGCTCCTGGATCTCTCCGTTGGGTTTGGCTTTAGCTGAAGGAAATCCAGACCACACTGAGACAGTCCTGTTGTGCACACTAAAGCACCACAAGCGAGAAGAGTCGAAAGAATTGCTTCAAAAGTTTACGCCAGATCGAAATTAAAATGTTAATTTAAACACATCCAGTAGACCAGATGAAAGTTGACATCCCTTTACTCTTTCCCAGAAACAAGAGTTCCTAAATTAAAATTTAGACTGCAGCACTAGAGGACGTGTGCTTTCTGCACTGCAAACTTGTTACTTTCCCACCTCTGAAAGTATTTTGTCTTGTCACTTGCTTATCCTGTCTGGGCAATCCATCAAAGCAGCCCGGAAGAATAAAAGCAAGCTGATTAAAGCTAAGAAAGTTATTTGAAAATCTTCTGATTAATTAAAGGGCTACTAAGAAGGTTATAGTAACTTAGTTTAGGCCTATGTAATGGTGCTGTAGCCCATGCGAAAAAGGAAGGAATAGTGTCTGGCCGCCACTTGGTTTTCACTTTAACTGCTGGGGACTGTGGTTTAAGCCACAATATGACTTGTCTGAAGCAGCAGGAAATCAATTCTTTGTCTCCATCACCATTTTCCTCAGTATCCCCTCATTTGGACCTGCAGCAGACACCATCAAAATAAAATGCAACTGAGGGAGCTGTGTCTGCCTGGTAACCCAAGGAGCAGCAATGTGATCTGGGCCTCCCACACCGCAGCCCACTCCTACAGAGGTTTGGCCAAGTTCCCATTCTTGGTTATTGTGTTGGGAAAATAAAGCCCTAGCAAGTACTACCTACTAATGAAGCAAAGGCTCGCAAATTTAATGATGCTTTTCATTGGCTTCAGTTGCAGAGATAAGTCTGTGCTTGCTTAGTATCCCACTCAGTCTCTCATTATCTCTTACTAGGATATGAGTAAAGTTTATCACCTCAGTGAGGTCTTCACTTCCATAAACTCTCAAGGACAAAGTTTTCCAATTAATTTCCCTAAATCCTCATGAGCAGAGTCTGAAATCTGAGTGGAATTACACTAGAAGTGAACCCTGAACAAAGCATTATCTTCTCTGAAAGAATATGGGGAATTGTAGAGAATTTGGCCCTGCCATTGTCTTCCAAAAAGCTGAAAGTTGAACTAAACTGGCCACCTGCTATGACTGTGTTTGTCACGGGATATTTCTCCCAAATTACCAGTCTCGCCACACCCTCTCTAGCATACAACACATAAAACAAATACAACAGATATTTTTATTCTCTGTTAGGAATGACTGAAACTAAGCATTTAATAAGGGGCAAGGCACATGCTATTAACTTTGATCTTCCTACTGTACCTATCTCTCGCCTTTATTAATAATCCGAAGATCTGTATAGGCCTTTGGCCAATAGTATCTTCTGCTGCTTTTTTGAATATGATATAGTTTCCTCGTACAGTGAAAGGAGGATAAGGCAGGTTACAAGACAGCTTCTAATCTCTTTATCTTTGCATTAGTGAAATAATATGCATAAAGGTTATCAGTATGAGGTATAAGAACTTCTTATCTAGAAACAAAAGCAGCATCCCTGGAAGGAACCACTTGGATTTTGTTGCTGGTTTTCCTCCATCCAGTGCTCTTTCTTTGGTATTTATTTAACCATAAATTTGACTGTAGAGTTTCACTTCGTCACATTTCAATAAAAACTATGATACATTCAATCCTCATTTGAGGAAAATGCATCGCCTACCCTTTCTAAACAGAAAATTGGTATTAATATCTATGATGAATCCAAGACATTCATGCCATAGTTAAAAAGGAAAACCAGGATTTAGAAAAATTTTCTCCTTCTAAGTATGTAAGTGAACCCAGAAGTTAAGTCAGAAGTTTGTCAGAAGTGAAGAGTAGCAAGAATTCGTAATTGGCTTCCTAAAAATGGATTGAGGGGTTTAACTAGAGGGGCCTTTAGGAAAAAAATCTTGGCCTATATTGAAAGCAATCCATTCTTCTGTGGTAAAAAAGTAAATCTTACTATATTTGGAATATCAAGTCTTTCACAGCCACTGGCATAAAGGAGCCGGTGGGAGCTGGAAGCTCACTGACAGCACTGGGATGGTCGTCACAAGTGAACATAGGAAAACAAGATCTCCAAGAAAAGGTTGTGAATGGGTTGTCTCTGCAGGCTGGCCAGAGGGACAGCAGGTAATGAAAATCACAGCTTCTCATATGATGGGAAAAGGGAGATCTCATCATGCAATAAACAGTGAGGTCTCTATTCTTGTGACTGGTAGTCTGAATAATGATCCTAGGATTTTTATACCCTTGTAAATACAAAAAGGTTCCTTCCAAAGGGTGAAAACAACTAAAAGATAAATGGGGAAAAAAAAAGCCTTTAAAGATTATATAAGGTAATGCCATTGTTTAACCTCAGCTAGCAGGCTACCACTTTCTAACCAAGTGAGCTAACCAGCCATCCTGATGGCTTTTCCACCCAGGAAACAAACCCAGGTCACAAGAAATTCCCACTACCTATTTATTAATGTGATGTTTGACTGGTGAGCATTAGCAGCCCCATATCATATTCCTCAATAGCTTCTCTTTTGAAATAGCATAGGACATTTTGTTTGCCATCGAATATGATTTTGTAAAGCCATATGTTTTGTAAAGAAATAGAATAAACTATTGATACATCTGAAATACCAACTGAATTTCAGGTCTCTTTTATCTCTCCACAGCTACTGTTATTACACTAGATTCCACATAAAATACATAGAAGGTAGGGAAGGTGTCTCTGGATGTAAATAGATTAAAGTCATTCCTGAAACATCCCCAAATTTATTGTCTTTTCTAGCTCAGTTGACTTTGAAAAAGGATTTATTAAATCTAATGAGATTAATCCCAGTAAAACATATATAATATGGCAAAAAGTGCCTTGTTTTACCCTTGTGTATACAGACATTATTGTTAGTATTATCTAGCAAGCATGTCAAGGGCATGCATGCAACACTCCTATTAGAGGGGAACATTCATACTAAGCATTCATATTAAAGGGGAACTCTTCTTAAAAACCAGGCAAGTGAACTTGCTTTTCATACAGAAGTCACTGAGGTTTATCTGGTGGTATGATGCTGCTGTGTTCAACAGTACGTATTTAGCAATAAGATGTGACAGGGAGTACAGTGCTGAAGGTTAAAATATGACTGAAGGTGCATTATGAGTCACCAGGCTGAGGGAATTGAGATTTCAGTCTGGGAAGCAAGGCAGTCATCTCCTGAAAATGGACTGCCCGAAGTGACTTATGATTATTGTAGAAATATAGAACAAACGTAATGCTACAGCTAACTATGGATTCTCAGATCTCAAGTCACTGTATTCCCTGGTTGGACGTACGCGCCTACAAGGGAGGCAGCTGCCTGAGGTCTCTGAAGCTCTGTAATGCTGGCTCTTTCTCAGGCCGTTACTGTACACAACGGCTTTGGAAATGGAGTTGGTGTTTCCCGGCTAAGGATGTCCAGAGGCATGTCTTACACCGTAACAAAGCTTACTGGGGATGCAACCATAAAGCTGTCAAGCAGCGTGAGGGCTTCACAGCACAACTCACACGCTGGAGTCCCAGGAGCTGCCTGGCAAGGACCAGCAGAGGTGGCACCAGGAGCCAGGCAGAGAGAAGGAGGGAAGAGGACTCCATTCTCTGCAACAAGCCCTCTCGGCAGCTTTCATCCAGCCTCCACACAGTTCCTAACTCAGCTGCTGTTACAGTTTCAACACAGCTGCACTGTCAGTAAAGAGGTATGGCAAAGTCCATATACACATATTGACTGGGAACTATAGATCTGAGTTGTTAATGTCTATAAAATTTCTAAATGTTTGAAAACTAACCCACTGAGTAGCTTAACTCAGCTGATGAGCAGGAGTCTCACGCTCTGCTCCACATTTTCAGGTTTTACATAAATCATATTATTTTGGAATCAAAGTTAATTAATTTTTGAACAGGAGCTTGAATATATTAATTTCAAGAGAAATTATAAATATTATTGAAAATTTGATTTCTGACATGAGATTTGGAACAGAGCCAAAACTAAAGTCTTATTTTATTTCACTGTAATGCAGGACTTATTACAGACCCTCATTTAAAAAAGAAAAAACAACCTGTAACCAAATTATAATCTAGAAGATGTCAGTAAAATGAAACTGTAATCTGTTACTTAGAAAATCAGAAGTTTGAATCAAGCCTTTTGAGAATGTTGTTCTAAGCTCTAAACTGCTACAGGAATCTAATTAACACAGTGTCTTCTATGTATTTCAATGTTCTGAAGTCCATTTCTTATTTCTGAGTGATCACTATACATTTTGGACTGTATGGTTAGTTGGTGTCTCTTTATTTATAGACCTGTCTTTACTTATAGATTTGTCAGTGCTTTGTGTTTGCCTACAAGAGCTGTAGGTTAATTCAAAGCTGAAACAGATGCCCTGCGATACACCACTTTAGAAGATAAGAAGTTGACACCTGCCCCATTCATGAACAGTTCTTCAAAATCAACATAAGTAGCTTCCAAGGGGAAATATCTACTTATGATTAAGCAGCTTAAAGAAGCACTTTAAAGTATAAAATAAAGGTTTTCCAAGTGCATAAGTGAAGACCAGCTCATGTGGGGAAAAAAAAAATCATCTCTACCTGATTTCCAACCTAATGGTGGAAAACTGGTTGAAGATCTTTTAAATATCAACAAACTTCCCAAGAGACATATGTGCTTGTGTAACAAAATCTCTGGCTTTAACCTTTTCCAAAAACTGTGAACTGCGAATCCCACACAATAATAAAAATCTAATTTATAAAAGATGTTGATCTCTGTTCCTCTCTTCCTGTGATCAATTGACTTTCCTTTTAACTGCACTATCTTAGCTGCAGTCTGCAATGCACCATTTCTTAGGCTGCTTTGATGAAAAGACCTCAGGCTCCTCTTACTCATCTCTCAGGTTAGGAGCTTATTTTGCCTTCAAAAACATGCTACAGGTCATTTGTATTTTTATACACAAAATGGTCTTAACTAAAAGTTAATCTAGCTTAAAGTAGTTAATCATAAAGGAAATAGAAAAGAGAAACAGTACGCATAACGACTCATAGAAATATTTCCTACTTCTGGCTGCGTTCACCCTTGTAGCTAGGTGCAATGGATAAAATGATATTAAATTCACTTTATGGTTCAGATTCAATAATATGCTCCCAGGCCTGTGCACAGATTTCCTTTTTTTTTTTCTGCCTTTCTTCCAGTCTCTTTATTCTCTTATCCATCTTGCTTCTCTTCTCGTTGTTCTTGTCATTATCAGACATTTTGTGCTTAAAGCTCTCATTATTATCTGCACTTTTTCCCACAGAAAAATTTAATTTATAAAGAAGAATCTCGGGAAAAAAAAAAAAAAAAGGCTGTGTGGCTGTGTATAGTAACATAGCAGACAAGCCTCCTATGCAACTATATATAATCATATTCCTAGAATAAATTCAGCATTTTCTTCTCTCAGTTTTACTTAGCTTTGCAATCAAACCTTTTGAGCTTCAGGTATGGATGTGAATGTAAGTTGTGTATGTGTGTACGGAGGAATGGAAACAAAGATTAAAACGTGGTTACTAAAATAGGTATGACGCAGACTCTCTGGCTGTACCTGAAGACAGTGATCCCTGAGGAAATGGAGAGTGTTTTCCTGTTGAAAGGCAAAAAGCGAAGTTTGTTCTTTGCTGAACTGGGAGACCAGCCATGACATGGTGATGCTTGAAAACGCCAGAAGAAAGCACAAAACATCAGGCAATTCTTGCATTTGCAAGTCTTGGGCTGAATTACAGGGCTAAGACTGTCATCAACCTAGCACTGAATTGGAAAAATAAAAAAAATGAGAAAGGGTTTGGAAAGAGACTAATCGGTGATTTGAGGTCCGTAAAGACACCCATTACAGAAAAGAGAATGGTGGGATATTTAATGTGTGACGAAGAAACCTCTGGAAGCCTGTGTGCTGCTTCTGTGTAATTCACAGAAGGGAACAAGTTCAGAAATTCTTTAACCATCTGCCTGCATGAAATTTCTAAAAGGTTTTTCATGACAGAAAGAATGATTCAGTCGTCATAGCCATCCATTCCACCCACTTTTTTAATTTGTCAGCCACCTTTTACTTCATCAAACTGGGACCAATAAGTAGTGTTATACTGAGTCTTCAACTATTTGTGGAATGTAGTTAATTTTCATATGCCTCCAAAAATCTGGTGCTCACGCTGTGGTTCTTTAAATTACCCAAATCACTAGAAAGGTCTTCAGGACCTTCTTTTCTTTACAAGCCGTCTTACGAAGAATAGACATTGGATATGTACACTGTCTTCCAGTGTCTATCCATCTTCCTACAGATGCCACTATAAGTATCTTTCTACTCTTTTTGTATGTCCCTCTGTTTTCATCTGATTATAATGCTAATCCTTTTTACCATTATTCTAAGTTCATTCTTTTAAGTGTTGCTGCTTTCCAGGATAACCTCATAAACACTGTCCTATATTCTTTGTTCCCTGCTCTAGCAGTGTTAAGACATTTCTTCTTTGGTCGTGAGCAGCATAAGCAATCCAGGCAGCTTTGTACCAGTGCCTCTTTTTATTACTTAAGCACCACTTTCATCTTTGTGACATTGACAACCAATATCAGCGAAGGTTGATGTTTTCTTCCTGATAAAAGGACTGAATAACACAGGGGCCAGCAGTCACCCCAGTGGGAAGGCTTGAAGGAGGCTTCTGCCCAGTGATCGTTTCCCATGAACAAGTGCAGCTGGAGAGCCAGATTTTCTGCATTTCATCTGGACCCGCACCAGTGCTATGTGACATGATTTCAAATTCTGTTCCCCACGGTGTAAAGGTATAGTTTTCATTCCCTCTCAGAAAACAAGTAAGAAGCCCATTAAGCCCTACCCAGGATTAGCTGGCTTGAGACAGGACATAAAATTGAAAAGTAATGTAAGACAAAAGCAGTATCTTTAAGGTCACATCACTGTGTATCATCTGTCTATATTGCAGCCTCGTAACCTCCCTGTCCAAGTATTATGAAATAAAATGCTTCTTGTTGTACTTTTATGAAGCCAGGAATCTTTCATTAAGAAGGCTCATCTTAAGGCCGTAGCCCTTTGTTATGTTACTTCTGTGGGTACGTACGTGTTCTCCTGCTGCCGTGTCTAAAGGGAGGAATAACACGAACAGTTCTATAGTTATTCCATGCTACCCAATCCAAATGTAATTGGAGTATTAAAATGTATGCTACTTGTGCGAAGGACAGTCTGTACCTTAGGATTTTTTTTAAGAGCGGGTAATAATCAGGCTGTTTAAAAAGAGATTAAAATTAAACTTGTATTTTTCTCTATTGTGCTGCATCTGCTTTCTGCCAGCATGAATCCTGCTGATCTTGGTTTCAAGGTTTCCATTCTGTGTGCTTTTAAACCAAGGTCAAGCAGTAGGCAGAGAGGGACCTTGAAGGTGTCATTGGCTAGAAGTACATAAGCTTTATAGCTACACCACTAATTATTTATCATTTGTAGAAAGAAATACAGTTGGGCAAAACGATATAGGTACAGATGCTTCTGTAGCTGCATGCACACCAGAATGACAAAAGACAGATGCTTAAGATAATTTGGCAGTGTGTGTGTGGGTATACATGTATGTGCAAATGCCATATGGTGATATGCGTTCGTACCTCTTTTTCTGTGTCCAGGATGAAATTGTTTTCTGTGTGTGCTGTATTGCTCACACATGCAGTCTAAGCCCGAGAAATCTATGAAGGGGAAAGTCATTTAACAAAGCTGTCTGTCTAGTACGATTATATACTACTATTTGTTTTTTCAAGGCTAACCTTGAGGTGGTTTCTTTTCATTAAAAATAAAGCCCTTGGAATGAGGCCTTATACCTGAGAAGACAGACATTGGTTTTGAGTGAAATTATTTTTTTAGTAAACTGCAGTCTTCCCTGTATTCCCTGTTGTGTTTTTCCTTAATTTTGTGATTGCCTTGAAAGTGCAACATTCTTGTGCACGTGACCAGTAACTTATGGCTTCTCATACATTACTTGTTTAATTTGAATTCAAAGCAGAGTTTATAGGATGAGTTAATGTGTATTCAGCACAGATATCCTATTTGTCTAAGGCAGCTGTGACTTCTGAAAAGCAGCAGGAAGAGCTTTACATGTGTCAGACCGAAACCACGCAGAATGACACATGGGACTCCCAGGACAAATATCCTCACATAAAGACAAACAGTCTGGCCTCAAATAATTCATCCTCAGTGCCTCCAACATGGAGCAGTTAGGAGCAATAGGAGCAGTTATCTCTCACCAGCTCTGGCTACACATCTGGGCAGGTGGTCTCTATTAGCATATACTATACCCAACCGTCTTGAGTTGGAGTTTTCCAACCAGGTCCTTGCTGAGGTACACGGTCCCTCAGGCCCTGGCCGTGGGTCCAGATCTCTCCACTACATTGCATACTGAGGTCTCACCATGACACACAGACCAAATAGGGCCAGGGTGGGCACTGGAACTGGAAAATGCACTTTAACCCCATGGGTTAGTTGTTCCCTCGAGCACTGGGTGCTGGCACATTTAAGCTATGTCTACATTAGCAAGTAATGCAGACCAACGGGAGCAGGTGCACTGACTGAAGCAGTTGACACCCAGCCGCTGTCATACGTACCATAAGCGTTTCAGAAGCAGTTATGCCAGACTAGCTTTACTCTGGCTTGATGGATTAATTGCTCATTAGCAGCTGAAGTGCCTTATGTACACACCAGGACAGTATCTGCCAGTTCACTTTCATCAAGGAATCTAGTTCGTGTCCTCCAAGACATTTCTCTGATGCGAGGTGGAGTAAGTGGAGACAAAAAGTGCGATCCTGGTTCAAACTAAAATACTAACGACACACGGTCATTTTGTGAGTGTGGCAGGTTGATATACCGGATCTGTATGACTTTCTGCATTTTCTGTAGTCAAAGTATGGAAAAGTATTCAGGCCTCTCTCTTTCATAAGAAAAACACTCAGTGTTTAAAAGAGAAAATTAGTTTGATTCATACAGTATATAGCTTTTTTATTCAAACTGCCACAAAACATTAAATTTATGTTGACTAAGTAAAAAAGTTGTAAGAAAAATTCCTTTAATAAACTTCCTTCCCTTCATTAATTTATGACTAAAAGCTTTCAGTCCATCTATCAAAATCATCACTGATCTTGGCAAACTCTTTTGCCAGGGAACCATGACATTTCATGATTAAGAAATAAAAATTCAGAAATGCCTTAAAAAAAAAAAAAAAGGTTACCCAATTTAGGCTACATCGCAGCACACTGCTTTTCATTCTTGCCTTGTCTCCTCTAAACAGCTTTGTGAGGCAAAGGCCACATCCAAAAGTTGCTCCGTGCACAGGAGAAACACCTACACCTATATTTGCTCCATTTTTTGCACCATTCAGCACTGTCTCATGCTTTAGTATCTTTCTCAGTTTCTCCATTTTCTTCCTCTCAGATGAGGATGGCATTCCCCAACCCAAAACCTCTTTGATTTCATAATTACTTCCCATTTTTTTCATCTTTACCTGTTTGCTGGTTGTTTACCTCCCACTTTTCAAGTGGTGAGATCCTGGAGTAATGTTCCCATCGTTGATAAGGACAAAAACCCCTCACTATTTTTAAGACTGATATATGACGCCTGCATGAAGGTGACAAAGGACACAGCTTCTTCAGACAGCCAAGACGGAACTTTAAGCCGAAAGCTGTATCGTCCGCCACCTTCTTGCAGCCATCAGTGGGGCAGGGACCCTTCCAGCAGGCAGGCTTGTGGGTTCAAGGACATCGGTGGTCCTACTGCAGCCACGCAGTTCCTGGACTACAGAGAACATTTTCCAAGCAACCTTACATCAGCCTGCAGAAGGCCACAACGTGCTACCTGCAAAAAATAGGGGAATCAAGAGGCTCCATAATTTCTGTTACTAGCCTTCAGTGAGCTTTAAGAGCACATCACCAATATTATTTTTACTTTCTCTTTTTTCATATCAGAGTTAAAGGCAGAGTTTTCTGTCTTCCTTCACACCCCTTCTTCAGTTTTAATGGTGTTTACCTGTGGTGCGTATGGGGGGGAGCAGTGAGCGAGATCATATAATCTCAAAACATCTGAAAGTTTTGTTTAGATTCTAGTGCCGTGAGGACTGGAACTAATGAGTTTGGTTTCCAAAGGATTAATTTCTTATAGTTGAGTCTCTGATGACTAAGGTGATGAGGCATTAACTCCCTCTGAATTGTTCCCTTCCTTTGGGACATGCATCCTGTTTTCCCTGTGTATGGAGCTTCAGCTGCTTTATAGGAACTGAATATTTACTTCAGCCTTTTTTCAAAGTGGGCCTGTACAGAATCTTCCCTATCTACCCAGCTCCCTGTAATGTTAAAATATAACAACTGAGTTTTCCACAGCATAGTCCACCTCAAATACGCAAACAGATTCAGGTTTATGGTGGGAGAAGAACCCAGAAAGAGGTTTTAAAAAATTGTAGTTTGGCACACTAGTTAGGGAGGAGGGAAGGTGTGGAAGGCTAAACTGCTTATGAAACTCAGCACGCATTGACAAATTATTGTGATTCACCTCAAGAGTGTACTTTATTAATTTGAAAAATTCCAGACAGCTCTATGCATGATTGTGCTGTTTCCCGAGCAGAGCCCGAGCTTGGGCCTTTACCCATCACCGCTGTAGCTTCTCTTAGTACACCAAGTGTTGGGCACTGCAGACTTGGTACACTGTGACCAGACTGCAGCATGGTTTTCCTTAAGATTCTTTACAAAGGAAAAATAACACAAAATAGCATGTTTTATCAGAAATGGCTTTTGAGCACTCCACAGGGAGCACATCTAATCCGGAGCTTTCTCCACAGGCACTCTCCTTTTATGCACCAACAGCATCTGTAATGGAAATGAGACTCCTAAAATGCTACTTTTAGGTGGAGAAAATGGGAGGGGAAAATGAACCCGCAAGACAGTTTCATTAGTCAAAAGGCAAATGGATGTATATAGGCTTTATAAAACTTTTTTAAACTGATCGTTGAGCTTGTTATTTTAAACTGATCGTTGAGCTTGTTAATGTCTTGTACTGCTAAGTGGGAGTAGACATATGACATCTGTGTGGCTTTAAATGTTTCAGGAGTTTCTGAGTATCAGTTCTGCCATTGTTAACGCTGCCAGCAAATTGTCACTGACGTGAGGTCATCATAATCCTGGATATAAGTGTCAATACTTCAGATTAACTGGATCTGCTGGGAACAGCACTGCCTGGACAACTCTTAAGGTGGGCCTGTCTCCTGACATGCTTCGGTTCACAAAGTTTTCTTTGCTTGTTCTTTGTTAATTTTTTCCCCTGACAATTAAGAGTGAACGCATTCCTTTCTTTTATTGTCTTTTATATCATCTCACGGACTAGCAGCATGTCAAGGTTGCTGTGTCCTGCAAAGAGAGTGAGAAGTTAATCTATTTCTTGTCAAGAGAAGTGAGGGAACACAGCTTTTATCCCCTTCCTGGGGAACCGGTGCTGGTGTGCCCTTCCAGCTGGACTTCCCTCCTTCCTCTTCCCTCCTGAAGACTCCTCTCCTCCTGAGGTCAATTCTTTCCCCTGTGTCAAGTACCTCCTTCTCTGCTCTGTTTCTCTCCCACTGAATTAGTTTATGCTTGTTGATTAAGTGTAAAATTAAATACAACCTGTACTAAATACTTCTGCTGCCGTTAGCCCATTTGCATGGGTTTTTTTCCCAGTTGTGCTGAATAAATAACAGTCTGGCCACTGAAATGGGTGAGGACCCCTTACATCTAGCTTTGGGTTATTATTTCTATTGTGGGAACTGCAATTTCTGTAGAATTTCACTCTCTAAAACAGATTGCTGTATTTTTCCAGTACAGGGGAACCAATGAGTGACTGAAGTATGAACCACAGACCCAGCTAGGCTGGTATCTGACTGCTGCAGATGTGTGCTGCAAAATGATTGCAGCTGAGTTGAGCCAGGCAAAGATTCATATATTTTAATCCATGTTGATTAAATAAATATTTTTCCAGTGACATTTTACATTGCACAGTCAATCTGGTCTCTTCGGAGTTCCAAGAAACACTGATCATAAAGAGGCTGTAAGAGTCTTTATTAACAATTTAATTTCTCTAAGGCATTTAATTCAGAGACTTTTAATACTGTGTCTGACCTTTTCTTTCCTTTACTGCAAAGTTATATAATACTGCTCCTAAAACTGATTTTTGTGACAGTTTTAACCTTTTTCTGGCTGTGACAGGCAGCTTTTTCTCATTCTTTGCTTCCAGTAGCCACCTTGGAGTTCATAGAGAAGAACCTCAAATCTTCAGAAGTAATTCTCTCCAGCTTACTAATGTACGTACTTAAGCCCCAGTCTGCCTAGAGAAATATAGTCAGAGTGAACTGAAACACACTAATGAAATTACCTACCATTTCACATTCTCTATGCCTGGTGTTTAAATGAGGTCATGTGAAATTTAAGCTGTAGTAAAATGTCTATTTATATATCAAATAGACAAAAAATTACATTTCCTCCAGATTTATTTCCAATAAATTTCATGTTTTCACAACAGCTTGCAAAAAATGCAGTTAAGCAGCAAAAGCATTTGCTTTTTATAGCACCCTGCATTGGCCTTAGTACAAAGAATTTTGCTTGGCAAATGAGCCTCTGTTTCCTCTTCTGTTACAATTAACTGTGCGGAGAAAAAAAAATTTAATATTCAAATAAACAGTGAAATCTTAAAAATCGTCTTTGAGTTTTGTCACATTAAGTTGTGCTGCCACTGTTTTGTCCCACTTGTATTTTAGTATGAGTTCTGCCCCCTGCAACAAGCTGTATGCCCCAAAATCCAGAAGCCAGGTCAGGAGCTAAATCCATCCGCATGTCAGAGCCTCGGGGCATCCCCTTTCACGTCCTGCTACTCCCTATCCCTCCCCACATCATAAGCCAACAGTGACCCCCTGGTTTTCTTCTGAAACAAGGTACTTGGGGAACCCCAGCCTGTCCCCTAGCGCAATCCCCAGCTTCCAGCTGTGTTTTCTTTCTGCTGTGCTGCTGTACCATGCTCTGCAGGGCCTGGGTCCTTGAGGTCTAATTATTATTTCTTAACCCTTCAAGATGCAAATCTCTGGAATCATCATTGTTTCCAAATGCCAACAAGCATCTTTCTACTGATTGCCTTCCTTTCGCACAGTGAAATGTATCCATTTTATTACAAATAAATGCAAATATTTATTAGCAATGTGTGCAGCCGTTATTATTGCTCCCCTGATTAATGCTGTCTCCGAAGCAATGGCACGTGAAATATTGCTTAGAGCATCCCCAAGTAGAAGCAAAACTGCTCTTAAAATGTTCTTTGCTGAGTTTAATACAAAGAACGAAAATAAATAATGTCAGGCCCTTGCCAGGATCTGCCCATTTTAAACTTTTCAATGGCACAAATCATCATTAATGAAGCACTTAACATTACACTCCCGACAGCATAGTATAAAAATTACTGCAGTCATCCAAAGGATAAGAAGAAACATGGCAGATAACTTCTGGAGGGGAAAGATTTACACTCTTTTAAGGAAACTTTATGGGTGCAAGTTTACATTAGAATAAAGGAGGGTCGGAAAGTGTTTATCTCTTAAAAGCTTTTGGAGGAGACATTTGAAAGGGAATTGGGGGGGTTTTTTCCAAATGAATAGAAGAAAGATCAGAGAGTAAGGTCTCAGCAGTAGTGAAATCTGTTTTGCATCGTCAGCTATTTTGATATGAAATACTGTGGCTGGAGTCATAGGACATAGAGATTTACATTATAATGCAGAATAAAGAAAATTCTATTATACAAGTCCCTTGTTACATAGTTTTAGTCACAGCTTGTTCCAAAAACAGCTGACAGTAAGTTCAACAGCAGGCACCTAATGCTTAATCCTTTCTTGTTTATTTGTAAAAGCAGAAAACCGTGCTCTCTCTATTACATTATGCATAGAAAATAACCTCCAGTTCATATGCCCGTAAGACATGGATCAGAACAAAGATCTGTTTGTGATGCAGGACATGAGGAGAGCCCAGATGGGAGTCTGTGAGCAGCAAGAGAATTCACCTGCCTCCACTCAGACCTATGGGAGTATTTCTACGGCGTTGGGATGGTGGCTGAGCAGGCCCCAGTGAGGGAGGGGACAGGCCTTGTGGCAAGAGTTACTCACTGCTGTAAGGGAGGACCACTCTGTCCAGACTGCTCCCTGGTGGGAAACAGGTTTTAAGCCAGGCCCTGGCCAAAGGGCAAGAGGACGAATGCTGGGCACAGTAATTAGCGTTTGCCATCAGAGGACAGAAAAGTGTAGAAAGGATGGAGGAAGCATTTAGCAAAAAACAAAATAAACAAATATACAGTTTCAATGCCACATTTCTCCTGCAATGGTTTTGAATAGAACCAGCAGAAGAAAGAAGTTATCTTTGGTTTTGTTTCATAGTGCATGGAACTGGAGAAAAAAGACTTGGATATTATGATGCCTTCCAGCCAAAAAAACAAAAAACAAACAAAAAACCCCCCCAAAACAAACAAAAAAACAAACACAACAAAAAAAACCAAACCAAAACAAAAAAAACCAAACCAAACCCAAAACACAAATGGAAACAAAACCATGATAATAACTTTGATAATGCTTCACATTATTCAGTCCAGTGAATGCAGCAGCAGCTAATATATCAGCCATGAGAAACTATAGAGGGCATTTGGTTGTGTTCTCCCATGCAAAGTGTTCGAGGAAAACCAAAACAATAGACTATATGGATAGAAGAGTTTTGCTCTCCTGAGCTTATAAAAATAGCACCTATGTTCTCAAATTCAATTTGTTGGCTTATCAAGAGGAACAGGTACTTTCTACATTGAATTCAATAGATTACAATCAGTTCCTACTCAAAATAAGGTGACAATGCTAAATGTGTGAATTTTCTGAAGTTTGATATACTTGATTGAAAATTCGGGATTTTCTCTTGAAAAATATTTCTAATTTTAGTCTTATATATTTTCTGTCCAAGTACTTGATCTATTTAAAGCCTGTTTGATTTGTTTCACATTTTCTCCGAAGTTAGCATCATTCACTGACATATTTAGCTTACCCTTTTTGTAAAGAACAGATTGTCTTTGGGAAGGACCATGAAGATCTTCAAAAATCTCTGATCTTTATATTCTATACAGTATTTTTCTAGAGATCACAAATGGCAGCAATAGAGAGCTGTAAGGTATTCACATATTACTAACCAAGGATAGTGTTGAAGAAAGCTGGCCTAAAATTAAATTCCTGTTGTTCCTAGATCAATATGCTGCTGTTTTCTGCACCATAGATTGTTATAACTGTCAAATTTATAATCTTATTGACAATGCCCCAATCAGGAAAAACATTAGAAGGTTCCAGAAAATGCATCACTAAAATGCCATGCAGAAGTGAAAGCAGGTGTTACTTTCCTTTTACCCACTAATTTTACTCTCAGTCCAAAACGGGTCAAGTGTTCCTACAGTACATTTTTATTATTATTATTAGAATAATTTAGAGGAATTGGTGTGTAGAACACAGTTATTAAGCCATGTTATGTTAATAACAGTGCAGCCAGCTTCCAGAAACAAGGCTATGATACTTCTGCCTACTATTTTGCCCTAAAATGTTTTCATTTGACCCATTTTCTTCCCAGATTCCTGATGGTTGCTGTGAGAAACCGAGACAATCCTCAGCTTCTGTTAAGTTGAAATGTGTCCCTGTGGTTATTAATTTTTTGAAATATAGGGCGAACACTTGTCAGCACAGAAGATGGAGAAGATAGGGATTACTGGATATGTGATAAATATTGTGCATGAAGGACTGCTGGAAATGTCTTAGCTATCATGGAGGGGAAATTTTCAAAGGCAAAAATGCCTTTGAACATTAGTGAGAAGTTGGTAGATGAGCACCTGTATCTCTTTTGATTAATAGAATGACAGTGGGAAAGAATGAAAAATACTTTGGACACTAGACACCTCTTTCTCAAATGGTCTTCAGAAACAGCCTCTTTATACTGAGTTATTCTAAGGGGTTACCTCATTTTCTCTTTATCTTTTCCACAGATTAAAATCATCCACTTGAATCACCTGCCCAGTTAACCAATACAGTCTGGCTGGAGGGGAAAAAAAACAGGCTAAACCTAGTGAGTGCAAAACGTGACAATTAGGGCAGTCCCCTCTAACCTTGTTGACTTTCTCTTCCCCTTGTTGAAGTTCACTCACATCCCACCCGTTTCTGCATTCAGTGTCCACACCGCTCTCTTCTAATGTTTTGTACGTCTTAATGAGGGGAGTACCAAAACTGGGAGTGACCAACGGCCCCGATATTTCTGTCGTCGTGTCGGCGTGACTCCTGCCAGCCCTTGGTCAGTGGTAATTGTACATGGATACATATTTGAAGAGAAGAGCGCTGAGTGCTGTCGTTGTAGGGGTTACTGGGGGCTGCCCATTTAGCCTGGAAGGACTCTGAAATGACAAATACTACTTTGATTTTATGTCTCTTTCTTTGATGCACGACAGCTTGCCTGCACTCAGTGAATCTACTGAACATCCACTGTGTAAAAACCGCGCTATACAAACGGAGTATGTGATAGCACATTGCCTGGAAGGTGTTCAGGGACCAAGCTGTGCCTGCATAAACAGCCCCTGATCAGTTACTGTAAATCTGGCAAATGCAAAAAGCCTTTATGGAATGAGGCTTGTCAAGCCCTGAAAGGATCAGGAGCGCTTCTCTGCTTGGGTGCAGCAAGCTGAGGTCCCGCTCCACAAATCCCCACCGCACCGTCGCAGCCACAGCTGCAAATGGGGGCCAGAACCACCGCTACTGCCCAGGCACGCGAGGAGGCAGAGACGGATGAAGTTTCACCTCTTCCTAGGTTGCACAAGAAAAGCTGCTGGTTTGGTGGGTTTTGTTATAATGGATGAGTCATTGTATTTGTAACTATTTTGAGCCCTTTTGTGGAAGGCCATTTCCAGCAGAATTGTTATTACTATTTATCATTTCCCATTTAGTCTGAGGTGCAGTCTTTACACAAAGCAAGCTATCTATCTCATGGGAAACAGGCAGCCTTGGCGTACTGTTTGAGCTGAAAAGAGGTGATAAACACAATGATATTTGGGGAATTATTAGCAAAGGTGATAGGCACCCTTGATAGCCCACGGAAAAGATTTTACACAGCTCAGAAAGATTCTACGCAACCTCCCATCCCACAGACAGGAGTTATGCTCTGTCTGCCAGTGTGAGATTTAACTATCGCTACTGTAAACACTGGCTTTGTGAAGGCTGATTAATAGTATACATATGTTGGCTGGTGAAACTTAATGAAAGCAGAAATAAAAGCAAGGTGAAATAGCTGAACCTGCCTGAGAAGATGTGCAGCCATGTGAGCTGAAAGCAGGACCAGGCGAGATGGATGCCACGCTGCGAGCTGCTGCTGCCAGCAAACACTGCGTGACGACACCCACAAAAGCTCCTGATAAGAGACATTGCATAAAGAATTGTGGTTTGTTGTGTGTATGAAATTAAAGACAAAAAAAAAAATATGTTTGGTGCATTCACTGGTAAGGAAAGAAAAGCCAGAGTCCCAGAGAGAAGAATCTGTGTGGTTTTTTACTACTGACTTTTTTGCTATCAATACTGAATTACAGAAAGGATACTCAATGAGAGCTCAGCTCTCTGACTGCTCAATAAAGTGTATCTCTAACTAGCCACGGCTAAAATGCACAGGAAATGTTGAAGCAACAAAGCCATATTTTCATCTCCCTACAGCCATCTGACTGATACTGAGAACATAGCCTAATGTCTTTCTGTAACCCAGCAAACTCCTGTAGATAAATTCCTTCTTTTTTATACCTCAACAATCTTCAGAGTGTCACTATTTGTGCACAGAAAAGGTAATGATTTAGACAGCAATTTCCAGCAAGCTTTTCACATGCCATTCTGTCAGTAATCTTCATCCCAGTATGAAGAAACATTTCCAATGGTTTTGAAGTTTTGGAAGGTCCACTGAGATTTCCAAGACAGATTACAAAATGAAGGATCTATTCACCATCTTTAACATCCATTTTCAGCTGACAGTGATATGACTGAATGTCTAGGATATTTGTTTTGTGGTGTTTTATCACAGCCATAGGTTGTTAGATTTATTATCCATGGATACACAAAGGATGACTGTATCTGGCATTCTTAACTCACAGCTCATCATCTTTGGTCGCAACAGCAAATGCCAGTGTAATATACCAACAGCTTCCTGTTAACACATCAAAGTTTTCTATTCAACCATCTCATTTTAGGGAACTCAGATGTCCTCTCCAAGTTAGTAAGTACCTGGGCAGAAAATCCCCGGCACTACTTCCTCATCTGCTGTGCAACATTCCTTTACAACTCCCTTGCTACATCCCCTTCCCCAGTGCTTCTCCCAGCCTTGCAAATAAATGCCAGGTCTCTCTCACTGCGTCCGTGAGACGACTCACCCTGCTCCCTCCCTTCATCTCCTAGCTTCTCTGAAGGTTTTTGCATAATGAACTCGTTCTGAAATAGTGTTTCTGGCCGCCCTGAGCCCCGAGCAAACAGCGTAAGGGCTGCGCAGCTCCCTTCGTGGTTCCCATTCAGGAGGGGGGAAATCCTGGCTGAGCAGCCAGCTCCCAACACCGCACCAGGCCAGCCCTGTAGAGGTGATGGATGCCTTCCGCAGGCTTCCTCTGAGACGTGTTTTACCAACCAGGTATCTGGAAAATCTCCTGACTGGATAAATATTCTTGGGGCTTTATCTGGCTGATGCACGTGCAGAAAACGTTGTAGTACTAATGTTCGCGTCTATTTGCTTCCTATAGATTCTTCATAGTAGAATTGCTTCTTTACAGTATGTCTCCTACCCGACGTCTGCGTAACAGGCGCAGTGCTGTACGGAGCGCTGTCTCAGGAACACCAGCACGGCTACAGCGGTCCTGGCACCACGCAGGCTGCCAGCAGCCCTCCCAGGGCAAGCAGCCAGGTGGGGATGAAGCCGGCGGCCGTGACCTGACCTTTGCCCGAGCGCGACAGACACCTGGTTTTGTTAAAATGCCGCGTGGCACCCTCCAAGCCACCGGAATAGGGTTAAAATAAAATTCCTTACCAAGTATCGAGGTAAGGGAATCGAACAGACACCCAGCATGCCTTTTCACAAAGAAGGAAAAAACAAACCAGGCTGGAGACCTTGAAAGCTCGCTGGTACATTAACAGGTGTCAAGGAGATCTTTCTGACTTAGTCTTTGACAAGTTGCCATTTCCTACATTCCTCAAGCAGCTAAAAAAACTAGATAATTATCCGTGTGTGTTTCCAAAGTCCCTAAAACGCCAGGCGAAGGAATTTTTGTGTATTTTCCCATGGTGTGGATTTGAAAAGCTGATCTCGGTATAACAGTGACACCTGGTGGCAGAGCACAGCAATGGAACCCCTACAGCCGCCCCGTTTCAGACAAAGCATCACCGATGAATAACGCCCCCCAGAAATATTTTGAATTACTGATGACCTAAGTTTTCAGCTACCATTTTTTTCTTACATCATTAACCTAAAATTGCTCTTGATGTTTACAATGTTTGTAAGCATCTTTCCAGTTACGGGAATAATTTAGACGATCATTGTTCAAGAATACAGCAAATCTCCATGTTAGCTCTGAAATTATTCTTGCAATGAAGAAATAAGCATTTTCACTTATTTAATATATTCGTGTTATTAGATAGGCACACAGCATACTGACTCATCATTTCAATCTTCTTGGCCTCACTTCAGGCAACCAGGGGCTTTAAATGGCATTGGCAAGAGAAATATTATGCAGAATCGCTAACAAGAAAGATGTGATGCTTATTAGTTTTATGCAGGTTAAAGGGAAGACTCCAGATGTCCAGAGTTTTCTCAGCAAGGATGAATTTCTATTATAATTATTTTAAATGGGCATAACGGAATGGAACAGATGTGGCGCAGTGTCATTTTACAGCTCTGCTCAGATTTTGGAAGGCTTGAAAACAGTGACTTTATATCAACTGCATTAACTCAAAAAGACTGGAGAGCTAATGGTTTGAAGACAGCTCTTCCTTTAATTTGTGGCTCTGCTGAAAATCAGAAAGCATTAATGAGTGTAAGTGGATGAGAATTCATAGGAAACAAAAAAAAAGCCCCCAAGATTGTAGCAGCCTCTCATGTAAAATATTTCAAGTTTTATACAGTTTGTAATTACTGTCCCATCTACTGAGCGCCGGCGTTCAGTATCAGCACTAATTGCTGACCTTAAGAGTGTCTTCTCTGACCTCCATTTAGACAAGGTATGCTGCAAATTATTGGGATTTTGAGTGAATGATGATCTGATTAACATGACTGGTGAGCTATTCCTGGTATTACATTATGCAACTAAAACATTATGCCTGCATTCATATATTTTATAACTGTCTCAAAATTAAAATCTTTTTGTCAGCATAATAGCGTTGCTGGGACAGCACTCCTCAGTTCCCAGGGTATTCTGGGGACAAGAGTGAAACCCACAATGTTATATAAAAAAGCACATCATAGTCAAAGAAGTGAAATACAGGAACAAGGTATATTTGGTGCCTCTGTCATTTATCACTGGGAAGTTTCCAGTCTCAACATCCTTTTTGCATCAAGAGGTAATTTTTTTCCAACCTGATGGTAACAAACTATATGTTTTGCGTTGTTACCGTGAAAATTACAAAATAAATCTTAAATAGTATTCACTTCAAACATTAGACAACAAACAAGTCAAACATACCAGCAGTGGCATCTGACTAACTGCTCACTTACATAAAATGCGATGCCAGGAAAATCTCTTCCCCTCCTGTAAAGGAGCCCATACTAGCCAATTACTGCAAAATCTAATGATGCATTAAGCGATTGCTGCTGTGGGCACTGAACATCCAAAAAATCACACAGACTGTTTAACACACATTAAACCAAAAATACGACTCTCGCGCAGAGCTCAGGACCGCTGTGTGGGCCTTGGCATGTGCTCAGCCACGTCTACCGCCTTTCAAACTGCAGAGCCAGCCATGGGGCATCCTGTACACAACCATCAACGTGGGGCCAGCAGGCAGAGCGTGGCTGAGCGATTTCTGGTCTGACGGAAGCAGCACTGCTGGTCAGTGGGGCAGAGAGGTGACAATCTACACCTCCCGTTTTCAGTCCCTGTAAAGTAGCTTCCCAGACAGAGACCAAACCAGCCCTCAGTTATATCCTTGCTTTGCTTCTTGCTTTGCTCATTCTCATGTAGGTGCAGAAGAACCAAGGGCAAAAGCCTCTTCTCACCTCTTGCTTATTTATGTCTGCTTTCGTCCCGCCTGCATCCCAGCTCGCTGGGGTGCTGGAATACTTCTTGCATCCAGCAGTGCTATGAGGCTGACAGGCAAGAGAGTTTTTCCACGATTGTCCTACATGTGCTTTATGGGCATTTTACAGCACCCTGTATCTTGGGTCTTTAAGCTGTTTATGTCCTGTATTCACGTCGGTTTACACCAGGTCACTGACTTCAGTGGAGATTTCTGGGTTTGCGCTCACAGTATTAAAAATGGAGCTCAGCTGCCTGCATGTCTGTGTTTAAGAGAACACAGAAATGCTGGGAAATGACAGAAAATAACAGTTATTATGCTGATGTACTGTAAAACAGCCAGGCAACTCCAAAAAAAGACATGTGCAATGCCTCTTTCTTACAGTGGCATGGAGATAGAATATATATGTCCCTATCTGCACAACAAATGAGATGCTTTTACTTTCTTGCTCTCTCAGTGAGTCATTAGAGAAAGTGAGCTGATGAACATTAATTTCTACATCAGAAAAAACACAAACGAGCCTTTCTTTCTTCCTTTGTTCTCACCTGTTTTTAAAGTCCTGGAAATGAATACAACCTGGCACTTTCATGGCTCACAAATGAGAATTGACTGTTCCTGTTGTGAGTTTGGAGATAATTTAACCTTCCTTTGGCCTTGCTGTGAACTACATCTGTGGCATTTTTAGCATTTTGCCACCTTAAAAACAAGAGTAGATATAGAAATCTCAAATCTGGTAAAATCCCTTAAATATATGGGTTTTTTCCATTTCTGAGAAGTACCTAAATACCTCTGTTTCTTCTGACCTTTTACTTCCTTGGGTCCCTATACTTTGATTTTCAGACACTTCAATCCTGAGAGCAGTGCCCCACCACATAAATTGGGGCTTCAGGGAGGTCTGGTTTCGGAAATATCTGGAATTGGCAAGCTTCAGGCATCAGTGAGACCGTATGTCATCCACTCAGAAAGCCTCCAAAATCTGTCTGCCTAGTAAAACCCCTTTGATAACTAATGGCATTTTAACATAAGCAACGTGTGAACTGCATGTCAGGATGGTGATGCGCCCTTTTACCAGCCTTTTACAATTCATTTGCTACAGCTCCTGCCAGTTGTGGAATCCTAAAGAAAAATAATGAGATCTTTCCTCACCATGGGCTCCCTGGCACTAATATTTGAACTAGAATTAAGAGCTGCTAAAGCTCAGAAATACTTCAAAATACAGCCACAGGAAAAGCTCCAGAAAATTATCCTGGGTTAAATTCGCATCTGGCAGGTAAGTGGATGGCACAGGCTCAGATTTCCCGTCTTGAAGTGGACAGAGAAATTGTTCAAAATGTAACGAGCACTTTTATTTTCTTCTCCATCTCCAAGCCCTTGCATTCACCCAGTCACCCCAGTTCAGGCACTGGCCTTGCCTGACGCTCCAACACGTGCCACCGAAGGGTGAGCACCCTCTTGCTGGTGGTGAGAGAAGCAATGCTGTAAGTCACCCTGCCATGCTGAGGTGAAACCAGTAAGAAACGAAGGCTGGTATGCGGCAGAAGAGATTGGGAATGTGGACCGGGGCAGCTGGCAGAAGTACTGCCTGAACTCCCAAGTCACGTCTGCAGTGCCGAAGCTGGGATGGCTTCTCCAGGCTGGAAACGGCAACAGAGGAGGTGTTTTGCTGGACTCTTTCGCCCTCTCTTTTTCTGTTCTACACATCAGAAACGAGTTTTGAAAATGGCAAGTGTAACGCTGGCTTCTTTGCTCAGAGCCATTGTTCAGTGTGCTCACCAGGCACAGAAGTTAAAAGGTCAAATAAAGACAATTCCCCAGACTTGAATAAAACCAAAGTGGTTTAAATACTCTGATGAAAAGACTTTTCATTTTGCTTTGATCAACCTCCGATCTTTCACAGGCTGAATGCTCATGAGTTCTTCAGTCACTATGGAGTCTTTCAAGAAGGGCAAGTCTCATAAAGTGGAAAAGATAAATAAATCTGGCTGGTTTGCTTTTGTATTTCTTTTAATGATTGTTATCTAGATTTTTACACAGAACTCAGTCACCCAATGGCGTGAGTGCAACGATACTTCTACCATTGCCACAGTGTGTATTCTGAATTAAAACCTGAACAAAAACCAGCTTTTTTGATGTAAATTTGGGGCTCTCTTACTTGCAGGGAATGCAGATGTATAGCAGGTGAAGGTTTGCTCTACAGCTTAGAGACAACAAATACAATGAAAAGGAAGCAGAGGAGATTGAACAAATGAGACGTGTCCATTGGACCTACCAATTTTTCAAAGTTCACTCAGACTGCTTAGTTTTTGTGACATGACTTCATATTTAACACCATATTTTCTGTTCATAAGTTTCTTAGCATATAGTTTCACACATACAATGAAAATAATTAAAATAAAGCTTTCATAGATGATTATTTTTTTATTTCAGAGCTAATATCTAGTTACTAGAAGAAGAAAAACTAAATCCAAAACCTCCTATTTGCTCCGCTTTAAAATTAACCTACATGGACTGTGCTCGTCCCTTTTTATTTAAGTTTTCTGCAAACTTCACTGTTTTTTCACACAGATATTTGTGGAAACCAAGTTGGATGTTCCTATGTTCAAGAATTCCCATAACAAAAATAACAATTGGTATGATACGGGACGCTACTTAGGACACTCCCAAACACCCCCAAGCCCTGGAGAGTTAAATCATGCTCCATTTATCCCAGCCTCGCATGCCTGTTTCATTGAAGACTTTGAGTAGGTTCACTGAGTTTAAGGTGTTGTTGAAGCTAGAGAACCCAGAGGGGAAGAACTCAGCCCAGCCCCTGCTATGGCTATTCCTTCCTTTTGCATGGAAGGGGAAAATTAAATCTAAACTCTGCCCCCAACCAATAAACCTTGACTCTATTTTGTTTCTTTCTAGGAAAGATGCTTCAAGTAAGGCTTGCGTGGCCAGGAAATGTTTATAATTTTCTAAACTTGCCTAATCCCATCTAGTTGCTACCTCTTTCTGAGTGATTTGATGTGCAGGTAGCTTATGGAAGCATAAACAGAAACAGGAATTACAATTATTCAAGCTAATTATTTATGGTGATTATGGGGTACATTTTTATACATTCAACTACTGAATGCTGTGCAAAACACATGTGTCTGTACTTCTCTAAGAACTCCTCACTCAAATAATCACAATTGCAAGGTCTAATCTTCACAGGCAGGTTATTATACTCCTTGCTTGTATGTCTACAGTAGATATAAAATTCAGTTTCTGTCTCTCGTTTTATGTGCAACATTTGTTTCAAATTTCACCTGGGTCTGAATCAAGAGCTATGCAAGGTACATACACAGTTTGTTGTACAGACTCATCTGTGAGTAATACTCCTCAACAAATATTTATTATGCTTTCAAGTATCCTATGAACATGTGCTTAACAATTATCCAACCATTTGCAAATAACTGTAGAATCCATATATTCTGTATTAAGAACGGGAGATAAATTCAACATTTAAGATTAAAGAGTTCAGGAAGAAAGAGAATATTTTGCTTCATCTGGATGTGGAAGGGTTCTGATGGCACATTGGTAGGGTTTTATCCCAACTGTTTTGTTTGCATTAAAGTCACTCACTCTTAGTTTCATTTGAGGATTTGAGCCTGTTTTCATTTCTGTGATTAGGCACAAAAAATGCTCAGTGGTTATTGCCCACCCACAATCTTCACCTCATAACAATTTTTTTAGATTGTTGTCCTTCATTATTTCTTGTAAACTGAAACTACACTCATAACTGAATTTCATGAAATGCAGAAAAAAATGTGGAGGTTGATCAGTTTAAATTATGTGTTTTTCCATACTGCAATACACTTTTGAAGAACTGTTTAACAGAATGGAACACTGCCAAAGCACTCTTCCATTCCCACACCATTTTGCATTTCACTTGTATGAAGAAATTAATTGATGCTTATGAAATAATTGATTTTTAATGAGGAGTTATCTATTTTTTTTTTTTCATAGGGAGATCACAAACAGGAATATACAGTTAAGAGATGACAGGTCAGTGATCAAAAGTATTTTTATTCCCCAAGGTGCTATGGATCAGTCCGAGTTCCTACTTGTTGTTATGGACACTAACAGATCTTCTGTTTCTAAAGGGTATTTTTGAACAGTTCACTCCACTTTGAAGAAATAAGAAGCTTTCCAGCTGACATTTTACATTCATCAGAATATGTCATGCTAGATGTAGTAGGCCTTTCTTCTGTTAATTTACAGACAAACTGAACGAGGAGATAAAATTGATTCAAATTAGTTCTAAGGATGTGCATTAAGAAGACTTCAAAAGTAAGCCTTAGGTCAAGACATGGAGAAGGAAAGTACTAAATAAGGCTTTAAAATATTGTTCATATTATACAGCTTCTCTGGAGCTTATATAAAAATACATCCAGCTGCAAATTCAGATCAGGAATCAAAACCAAAAAGGCAAGATTCAATGACTTCTACATGCTTTCTGCCTACAGTGCTTGATACCTATTCTTTTCCCTTAGACTTCACAGCTCATGTGTAATGAACTATCCTTTTCTTTCTTCAGTGCCTATACAAGGTTGTTATCAAGGAGGGAGCAACCACAGCTTCTCATTTTATTAAATTCAGAAGTGGTCATTTGAATATCTGTTACCTGTAGTAGGCTTGCCAGACAAAGAACACCAAAATCATGACCTTCCTTTTGTCAAAGATATTGATGTTTATTTACCAAGTGCTCTGAAATCTCAAACCAGGTTAACGCATCGCTCAGTCTGAACAACCAAAGAGTATAGTGTCAACGAGTCTTCAGTCCTCTCGACAAGCAAATTCGATTATTCCTTGTGCAAATGGATCTGGACTTCGTGCCTTTCATTTTGTTGCCTCCAGACTGCATTGCTACGGCTGCCTATAATGTGGAAATGAAGACGAATACAAATATACGCTTTAAATAAATCTGTTCCTTCAAAGGCTGGAAAGCAGCACGCAGTCGCAGCAGGATGTAAGAACCACACGTGTGCTGGATTAGGTTCCCTGACACTGGAAACCAAGGCCACTGTGGTAGCATGCCTTTAATCAGGACAAGATGTTCTGAAGCATTTTTTGCTTGTTTCTCCGTGTCCCACTCCCACAGCCAGCTGAAAGCTAGAGGCCTGATTTTCAAAAGCACTCGTATTTCTGGCTCCCACTACAGCATACGCAAGCAATACTACAGCTGTGTCCGTGTGGGACAAGTCAGGTCACCCAGGCTGCGGTGAGAAAACTGAGGAGCGGAGAAGTCAGCCATGGTATGCAATACACGTGAAAGAAATTTAATTCCAAGTTGTTAAAAATAGTCTCCAGGGCACTCTGCCTAGGAAAAGCTTTCCCATCAGCATGACTGTTCTCTTTTAAGTGTGAGGAAGGAATGAGAAATGACTAGCTATTTCTGTTCTCTTATCCATCTTCATTTTTAATAGGAAGGGGAGGAGAGACCCAGGAAAAGGAGGCTGGGAGGAAAGTTGCCAGCTCTTTTTGTCCAGCCGGGTGCTGGAAGTGTCAGCTATTGGAGCTAGACATGCTTCCATTGTCAAACCTCTGCTCAGATCCAAAAATTCATCTGAAATTGCAGAAAATCCCCATTCAAGAATATCAAGCTTTTTCCACATAATATACTTCCCAACTGCATTCCTGTCTCTTTATTGTTGTTTCACTCTGTAAAACAAAATTGGAATCCTAATATGGAATCAAAAGTGTGACTTCATGTCCTAGGTAGCTCAGGAGAATCTTGGCATGATGTCATGACCTCCTTACTTGCTGTAAGTCTCTCTGATATTTGGACTCCACAACAGGAAAATCTCTAGAGGAAATACTGAAATACGGTAATCTGCATTTTAGCCAAAACAGTGGAAGCTGTATGTGAGGAAGGACAGGTTACATCAGATTCATTATATCTCTTCATTTCTATTTCCTCCTGTTCTCTTACCATTCATGGAATGACCACTCCATTTATAAAAGGTAGTATGCATTTCATACATCATAGAATGGTTTAGGTTGGAAAGGACCTTAAAGATCATTTGGAGACTATAAATATTTCTTTCAGCTCTTAACTGTCTCAAGGATTTATGTCTTTAAAATTAGTCACGTAGCTGCCTTTCCGTGCAGGCTTACGCTGTGCATTCCAGATCAAAGCGCTTCTTGGGCTTCCCTCTTTTATTCAACACTTCCAGTCTCTCTCTTTGAACTCTTTCTTCTCATCTGAATGTAACTTTTTAAGCTCTTCTCTCCTCACAACTACCAATTTCTGTGATCTGAACCCATCAGTCTTTTTCTCTAATTTCATTCTAGTTTCACTTTTTTCTCTGCCCCATCTCATCCCTGCCTACAGCTCCCATGGTAATTATTCACACCACCTCTTTGTTGTATGTTTCACCACACCGTTCGGCAGCCCTGGTCAGCTCTTCAGAGCTGTTTTCACCAACCGCTGGTCCTTCTCTGATTTCTCGTTGTTCATGTTCTTCTAACCTAGACATTGCCCGCCAGCAATACCATGAGCTTTTCTATGGCCACACAGTTTTAGTTCAATGACATTTTTTTGTCTTAAGATATCTCCTTCCTGCCCTCTTGCCTTTCTCCTATGAGCATAATCGTTGTTACTGCCTGTGGTTCAGTCATTATGACTCAGTCTTCCCAGATGAGTAACTCTACTTTAGCAACTCGGTTGACCACAGCTCCAGACCCTTTCACATCGTTTACTTTCTGTCACACTTTTTCCTTTTTAGCCCTCTGTTTTTTTCTTCACAAAGGAACTGTTGAGCACCCCAAATTAAAATTAGATTTCAACCTTTCAATCCCAGGACACTATGCCTTTTCTTGCTCTCATTGTTCTCCTACAATTTTTTCCCCTTTTTTATTTGATCTCCTCTGTTTGCCTCCGTAGCTTCCTGTCCCCACTATAATTCTTTTGCATTTCTCCTGAACTACTCTGCATCTTTACCTTCACAGCACAAAGATGTTTTATTCTCTTCTGTCTAAACAACAGTAAAAAAAAAATCCTTCAATTCTATTTGTTTTCCCAACAACTACATCTTTCACTTCTCCTTTTACCTTTATTTTGCATTTACAATTGCTCTTCATCAAGATGGAGATGGCTCTTGTCCAAGTTCTCAGCTTCTGCATTCTCAAGCACGAAAACACCCTTGACAAACTCAGTCCTGCTTTCCCCATGCTTCTATAAAGATTGTTTCCCTAATCCCTTGTTTTGACCACATCATTCTTCTCTTCTCTCTTCATTCTTCCATTGCTATCCCACCTCCATGTCATCAAACATGAATAAAAAGAAATAGGTTTACATCTCCTCACAGACTAACCTTATCCCATCTATCAAAAGCCAAAGACATAAATACACTGCTACTACTAACAACAACAACAACAGATGCACTGAAACACACTACCTCCAAAATGGTCAGATTTGGATGGCTCATTGTTGGAACTTCAATCGGAGTAGGAGCACCCGAACATACAGCTTCTGTCCAAGTTATGATCATGTTACTGAAGTTACTGTTCTTATATTTTGGAGAAATGTTCTTTCTTTGTTTATTAAAAAATTGCATCTTTTATACCCTTACTTAGACAAGATAATATTTTGTTTCATGACTCAGTCCATTAAGCAAATGACTTGCAAAGAAAAGGATGATTTAGCTGGAATAAAGATAATACAACTTGCCTATAACAATATTTGCTTTTTAAATATTTCTTTTACTTTGTGTTTGAAAGATCATATATTCTTTTTCCTCTTCTTTTGCGTCACTGCATTTTAAAATATGTTTGTCACACCTAATAGACGAGGATCAGAGGCTGTATGACTTCATTAGACGAAAGAAGATGTGTCATGGATTATTCCAATAGGCTGCTGATCACGTTGTGAGCAGAATAAAGAAACAGGTCACTAATGAACCTCATCTCACTTATATGACAATTGCCATGCAAACTGAATGTAATCTCAAGCTGGTTTATCTTCATACAATGGCCTTTGATCTTTAAATGCAATAGAATATTTGAATACACAAATGGTTCAATAACCCTGATAGGGTATGCAATGACAACCGACATCAGATTAATTGATTTTTACACAAGTACCTTAGATACAGGATGAAATCCTTAGGAAATAATCAAGTTCCTTCCTGAAAGGTACTGTATTATTTCACAAAAGACTGAATCTATTATCTTGATCATTTCAAGTTGATTTAATGAATGTGATTCTAGCAGGTACCATTCTCCTTTGCTCCAGTCTTCAGAAATATATTTATTACCAGACCTTCAGTTTTCCGTAGGGCTTCTCTGTACTATGTGTTCAATCTGGATAATTTTTTTTGCAGCAGGCCATAGACTAACAGAAATAAAGAAACTTTACCATCCGTATTCTATGGACCGTTTGTGGCTCTCTTTGATTAATTTCAATTGGTTTCCAATGACTAAATTGCTAGCTTCTTTTCTACATTTAGCTTGTCAAGGCCTTAATTGAAAGAAGGAAAAAGAAAAAAAAACCCCTACCTTAAGGCTGCTCAGTATAGCGTCATTGATTCAATTGTCAAACATACTTGTGATATCTTTATTTCAAAGAAGAGCACATTAAAATTTGCCAAGGCCAAAGGGATGTATTTGGATATATTCCAAAGGGCAAAGAAAAGGGAGAATAAAATGGCAAGACCAGAGGAAATAAAATGAAATTAAACTCATACGTCGAGGCTGCTAAGAGAAGTTGATAAAGCAAATGTTTACTAAGAGCTGGGAGCTTCATTGGATTTAAAACTATAAACTTGTTGCTATGGGTTTTAGAACATAGTTTGAAGCAAACCAAAAGTAGCTGTGTGAATTAAGAATAACTTCCCTTAGTTCTTTTTTCTACTAATACATACCTCTTTACCATTCCGCTCAAGCTCTGTCTCACAGCTGTCTGTTATGAACGGAGCAGCTTCATACAAAATTGAATGTCTCAATAGCAACTTGCGCTGCACACTTCCAAATAATTTTCATGTGACCTTGAGTGTACAGCTTTTGTGACATGGGCTGGGACAGGTCTGGATACAATTTGGCTACTGTGAGACTGAAGCTGGAGAGGTCCAAATTCTCTGCAGAAGGAAGGTGGAGCATTTCTGATCCCTGCATAGAGTAGCAAGGGTAAGGGGATGTAGTAGTGATATGAGCAGTGTCTGGTAAATGTGAGCTGTGGATGTTAGCGAGAAGTTGTCCTGAGTCATGGTTATGTGAAGTATGGAAATTTCTGCTTGAATTCAGAAGATGCTAAGATGCCTAGAAGATGGTTAAGTGTCATCTGGGAAGAGGCACTCGAAACAGGAACCTGGAATTTACCTAGGATCATGAACATAGATCGAAAGAAGAAGATTCGGGGACACACAGGATAATAGTAAGAGAGTCAGAATATGCTGGAGAGAATGTAGAAGTAATGCTGATTAAACCCACATGAGTTGTCATCCCCCCAGTTGTTTGCATCTGCCAGCTCATCCTGCCTCTCAGCTGCTGCTGCCTGTTCCTTCCCTATTTATCATCAAACCCACCTGTCAGTTTGGGAGCCACAGGCAGTGTGATGTCGCTTCTTGGGAATATACCATGAAGCTTGTGGCGATGGATGGATTTTTTTGAAAAAGGCTCAGGGTTTCTGTGACTGAAAGCTGCAGCCATCAGTATTTCCCAGCAACTGGGACTGCTGAGGCAGCAAAGCAATTTGAGGAAAAGGGGCTGTGCAAATGGGGCAGGGCGAGGGATGGTGCATGAGAGGAGCATGCAAGGAGCAGGGGGGTCTCCACAAGGACCTCCAGTGACACACAGACAAGGGAGGACACCCCACCATGGGAGGGCTCTCTGCTATACATGCTTGAGAGAGCCACTTGCACAGGGGCTCGGGTTAGGAAAACTGGCTGTGGTCTGTGAACAGCAAAGGGATGTTAACTGCCACACGCTGCCAAAATAAGGAATCTGGTTCATTTCTTCAAGTAGTGTGAAGTTAGGGATGGATGCTTCTAGAGGTACAGTTTAGATGTTTCTCATCTGCGAAGCATCAGAAATTAATCTTTGAGGCACAGTCAGAGCTGTCACCCCCTCCACCAGCTCCTGATTCATTTTTCTCTCACAAAGATGGATCCAAAAGCAGGGTCCACTTTTCAAACTATGCTATGTACTTTCTGATGGTCAGTCTCTAATTCACGCTGATTTGTGATTGCCTAAACCCTCTCAGGTCAGTTGTTGGTCCTTTCTGGGCTGATTTTTAGAAAATGTCTTTTGATAGACTAACCTTTCCCTACCTGTTAGATTATGCTTTTTAAAAGTAATAAATTCTAGGTGCATATAATCAAATAACCAAATTCCTGCTTGAATTCTCTAGATTTTAAAGAACATGGCTGTGCATTTTTAGTATGACCTTATTAATGGAAAAACTGATCAGTAACATTTTTTTAACCTCTCAGCTGTACCTCTTTAGTGAAGCATTGTGCTTCTGGAGTGACACTTCAGCCGGCTAAATAGGTCAATAACACCTTGACATCAATTGGTTTAAAGTGCCAGAACTGACAACCTCTAACCTCTCTTTCTTAAAAGTGGTGATCTTACTGTTGCTAACCCTACCTCTAACATGTTTAATATGCTTCTTTGTTTTGATAAATAGTTTTCATTTAGAAAACTATTGGAATTTGTCACCGGCATTAGAATGGCACTGTTCAAATAACTACTGGATTATTTCTTTATACCCCTACCCTCCAAGCAGGATTCCACTTTTAGGCAAGACAGCTTGGATGCGAAGATGAAAACTAGAGAATTCCATCAATGAAAATACCAAAGTCAGCTCTGCCATCCTCGATTGTATTCTCATAATTCTAGCTCTTGTTACACAAAAATGAATCTGGAAAAAAGCCACTGCACAGCCTGGCCCTGTGCCTCACGCTTTTTCCATTCCCGTTCTTTGCTCTCAAGCGAGCTCTCCTATTCCACTTCGTGTTTAGCAAGCAAAGTTCAGCAAAGGAGCCAACTATTTGGCATCCAGTGCCAAGCCAGCTGGCACAGGGATCTGGAGGAGGGTTACGGAGTGACTGGGGGGCTGCCACCCCAGCTGCAGCAGCTCCCGGTCCCCAGTCCCTGCTGCCAGCTCCTTGGGAGCAGGAGCCTGCAATAGCACAGGGCTGTCTAGCGCAGCGGGCAGGGCACCAGTCCAGCTGCAGGTCCCTCAGCTCTCCTGCTCAGCCACGAATGCAGAGGGAGGGAATGAAACTGCACAATGCATGCTACAACTCCTTAAGGTTGAAAAATGGTGGAGCAGGCAAGGTTGCTGTCCTTCAAACCCAGAGGCAGCCCTTTCAGCCAGAGGGGGGGCTGGAAATGCTGCCACCCCTCAGACTTGACTTCGTGAGGGGAGTTGTGAAACCTCTTCCCTCCATCCCTGAGCACGTTTCACAAACCCTGCTCTGCAGGGCCTTCCCCTGTCTCCACAGGGGACCCTCACCTCTGCCGCAGGGACTCTGCAGCCACCCACAGCTCTCCTGGTGTCTCCCTGTCATCCTCACCCTTCACCAGTGCTCAGTGTCCACCTGTGCCATCTTACGGGTCCTTCTCCTGGTGTTCAGGGGAGCCAGGATCACCTGGGACTAACCCACATTGCAAGGGGGGTTAGAGGGGCAAGGGGAGGTTAGAGAGCACAGGAGCAGGCCAAGTGTGGCATGTAAACCCACCAAACCGAGGGTGGCGTGGCAGGAGGAGGAGGCTGGGACACCTCAGGGGAGTCCTGGAGTATTTGACACGGCAAAAGTGCAGAAGCCCGCGGTGACCAGTCTTGTGGAAAGACAAAGCAGGAGGGTAAAGCTGCGGGGAACGGCAGCATGGAGTTCAGTAATGATCAGAGGTTAATTCAAAATGAGGCACTGCTACTATTCCTTGAGGGGATTTCCACGTCAGGCAAGGTAGTTCATCCAACATTTGCTTTGAAAGAGATGTGAGAATAAGCCTCAGGAACATTGTTCCCTTCAGCCCTTAGAAAGCCTGCTTAATATTCCAAAAAAGTCATCCTAATCCTGTTGACATTAATGCTGGGGAGACGGCAAGCCAGATCTTCCCGGTACAGCAGAAGCAGAAGTAATGCTGCAATGCACAGAATAATTGTGTCTTCACCTAAAATTCTGTTCCTTTACATGTCAGTCATTTTTTTGCTATACATTCCTAAACCACAAATGGTTTTCTAGGACTGTGGCAACTTTATCCAGCAGACTATGTCTTGGGAGCCAGATCTTGGTCAGTGTTAGTTGCCATGGCTCCACCGACCAGAGGCCAGTCCTGCCCATTTACAATACACTCTTTTAAAGCCACCTGGCATGTCCCTGCTGTGTGTAATTAATGCAGCTGGAGAAATTCCCGCCCCTCCTGAGCACCGTCGGTAGTCATCCTATCAGTCTGTCAGAGGCATTTGCTTCTGCGAACATCACAGACACAGCAAGTGGACACCCACCAGCTGCCGTGGGCACACAGCTGCCTTTCTGCGTCCAACAGGCTGCATTTAACTGGATTTGTGGCAAGTTTCTAACTTCACCAATTAGCAAAAGTGCAGCAGGCCTTTCATATCTCGATATGGGTTTAAAATCTGTTGTGAGTCATCCCTGTAACATGGTTATCGCTCTAAATCTGTCATTGTCCCTCCCGAACCTGTGAGAACAAGGGAAGCATCCCCTGTCTACACTAGTAACAAAGGTATTTTACAGAAATTCTGATGGATAAACATGGTAATAAAATCTGTGGTCCTTTTACCTCCCATCCTGCCCAAGGCGTTTATACCGGCAGCTGGTTACATCCTCAGCAGGTTCTGTCTCCAAGAGGAAGCCGTGGTAAACAAAGTTCAGGGAAGGGATATTCCTAAATAACTCCCCATTACTTCAGCCCTTGAAAGGACAGTGGAATGGGAATGAGCCGAACCTCAGGGCGCTCCACCAAACCCACTGGTGCTGGGAGGTCCCAGCCTGCTCCTGCCCTGCAGCAGCTTCCCCACGGTGAAACCCCAGCAATATTCCTGGCTTGATTCAGCATTGCAGAAGTTAATTTATTTCTGTTTTAGTGCTTAGCTTTTTGCCTTCATCTGAACACAGCTATCAGAACATGGAATGGTCGCTTTCTCATTCTGCACAAAGCCCAGCCTGCACTTCATATCACTTTTTCTTCCCCCCACCGCTTCTTGGTACCGACAAGAAAACAGTCAGCAAGAGGCTTAAACCCAAATGCTGGAGCCACAGGTTGCAACAAATTGGACAACCTCTTTTCCCCTCTCTTTTCTCCCCCAAGGGTTTTTCCCATCACACTGCACACCCAGCCTTTCTGGAGGCAGGTCACCTTCATTGGCCACGGTGATGGGCTCAGACTCTTGGGGGCACAGTCACACTACAGATAAACAACAAAACTCCCAGGTGCTATAACCATGTTATCAGCAATGAGTGATAGTGGACTGTAAAAAACACCTAAGGAAGCTGCTAGAATATGCTGAATGTGATTATAAAGTATCCCTCTGAGATTAGTTTCTTGACTCTTGGTCAACCAAAGAGTTATTGAAATCTTCATTACAATTTTCTTTGCCTTCTTAAGTGATCTCAGTCATATTAAAATAGCCATATTATTGGGAAGTATTGTGAGGGCAGAATCGAAGCTCTCCTTCCCAGCACGCACGCCCCAGCCACAGGATTCCATCGGCATTTTGATAAGATCACGTCAAGGAATGATGTGCCCCTGGCTAAAAATTAGTTATTTAACAGAGCTACTAAAAATTGAGATCTCTCCCTTTAAACATTTGACCCTGAGGCAGAAGAGGAGGGAGAAGGAGAGAGAAGATGGTAATCGCTTTAGAAAACAACCTGACTCACGCTAATAGCAGCCTAATTGCTGTCCAAGTGCATTTAGCATGAGACAGCCACACCTAGAGAGGTGCCTGTTCAGAGGAAGATTAGTTTTGAATGGAGGAAGGACAGAGATATAAGTGAACTTTCAGCTGAGCACAGTGCAAAGTAAGAAATAGCTGTTTATGTAGAAACTGCCTTAAATCCAAGAGCTGCTTGGTACCGCTTCAGCTAATGGGATGTGGCTGCTATGTAAATCAGGAGAAGCAGGTACACTGCAGGGCTCGAAATGAAATGGAGATTTATATTTAGGCAGCGGAAAGAAAATAACATTATGTGGTGAAGAAGTGGTGAAAACTGCCTTTCTGAAATAAATCAGCTTCTGCAAGGATTATGACCCTCTCACGGATAAAATTCATAACTGTCAGTCTGACAGCACAAAATAAGACCTTTGCCTGAAAGTAGGTATGATTATATTAAGTGATTTGCTTGAAGAAAGCTACGTGAGAGTGGAATGATTAGTCATTGACTGAGTAATCAGACAGAAGTATCAAACATGTCCTCTGTATGCGCCCGCCATGCTTTTGTACGCTTAAGATTTGTCTTCTCCACCGCTCCGTAGCGCGCTGCTGCTACAAGAGCACCGTCCTCTGAGCACCGAGCCCCCACTTCTTGGCACAGCCCCCAACACAGCAGCCGTGGGGTGAGCCCGCTCAAGGAGGGGACATTGCCAGGTGGGTCTGGGTTTCAGGCCCTGTCCCCAGCCACCCGTGCTGTTTTCCCTGTTGGGAAGGGAAAAGGGAGAAGGGAAGTCATGGCAAGCAGGTGCTGCCTGTGGGTCTCAGCCACGGCCCTACCAGCGGGAGGGAAATGAAGATCTGGATTTCTGAGTAACTGATGATAAAATGCTGTTTTGTTTGCGCAGCGTGCGGTCTACAGAGCGAGTAGGGTTGAGTGTAAGGATCGATTATGCCCTCTGATGAAGGTGCCAGATCTTTCAGCCAGGGGATTGGCTTACACATTCAACTCTGAATTTGCTTTCTGCTGCATCTTTTGCTACTAAAATTCAGTGACGTGAATGTCAATAGGCATGAACAAACCCCTCATGTTTGAAAAGCCTGAATCTGTTTATGTAGGACATGAAAATTACTATATTTGCTCATTTTTGCTGTCCTCTGCAAGCCATTTTCATAGATCCTGGTGTATCATTTTATTCTGGGAGAGTTTCGAAAGGTTTGAGAGAGGCATTGGTAATGGATTTTGCCTGCAGAGCACAGGTGTGTGCCCATGCATTACCATGAGTGTTATTTTCTCTTAAAAATAGCATTTTTTTCTATTTGTAAATTGCATTTGATCACAGCCTAGAAATACTATATACCAGAAATTATCTATCTTGAATTGCTGAATAATAGTATTTGGGTAGGCTGCTATGGCAACAGATGTACAGTCTCCGGATTCACACATCAAAGGTTCTTATGGCAACGGTTTTTTGGATATCCCCTCATTGCACAAACAGGAAAACACACTAAGCTATCCCAGTAATCTCTGGAAAGACAGCAGCAGTAGAATGAACTGACATGTTTGCTACTTTACATTTGGTTTTGAAATATACATAAAAGCTGCCTTACAGAAAAATAAATAAAAGAACACAAAGGCCAAAGGACACTGTGAAATCAATAATGTGAAAACATTTTAGGAATATTTATTATAAATTAGTATTTATATTATACTGACACTTAGAAACTCAGCCAATGATGGGTTGGCACTGACAATGTATTATACGTTTTACAAACTCAAAGTAGGTAGCCAGCCTTGCCCCACAAGGCAGCTTTTGTTTTAATTCTTCCTTTTTTGAGACTTAGTGAAACTTTACGAAAAAGGACCTTCCTATTAGAAATACATCAGGTTCAAATGACCTTGAACTGTGGTACACAGTAATGACCCTAACAAAAGAAGGGCTTAGCCATGCTGCTGAGCAGTCCGTTTCAGCCTCCCTCATGCATTCACAGGAACCCTTCGCATTGATCAAATGGGCTTTGGATTAGCCCATGTTTTTCAATGTGCAATTCTCTTAATAAAGGTGAATTCTTCTTTCTCTTCCCCCTTCATTACCATTGCTGTCCCTGCATGACCATTCCACAGCTGCAGGTCTGCAAGTCGCTGGCAGAGGTGGTGTCTGTCTGTGACCACAGGTCACCAGCGCCCGTTGCAATAGCATAGTTTGGTGCAAACCACACAGGTACGCACGCGCGCTGCTACCAATGGAGTCTGTTTGGAAACGGGCTTTGCTTCACAAAAAGGTCTGGTAACTTTTGAACAGGAAGACACCAATGAAATAACTACGGTTAGTAATAGAAGAAACTGTAAAGTGTCTATCCCTTAATACCTTTAAGAACAAACCATTAAAACTCCTGTGAGGGATGCTGTAAGTGAAGCGGTTTGGGGCGGGGAGATGAACTAGATGACATCCTAAATTCTGCATTTCTGTGGCTCTGCGATCACTGTGCTTGCGTGGGTGTAAGCCTTTGCTTCACACAGACACAGGGCTAGGACGGCAGACTCCGGACAGAGGAAAATTGAAATGAGATGTGCTGGTTTTAGCATGTGGGGGAGAAAACGAACAACTGAGCACCTGGAAGAGTGTCGTATGCTCTTAGTCATTTTCCTGTGGAACTTTTTTAATGTCTGAGGTTCACTGAAATAAGCCTTTGGGGAAAAACTTGAAAAAACCCCAAACAAACAATAAATCGTCTGGTCCACAACAGGGTCTGCACAGTACAAATATTTTTACTTATTTAATATGTACTGGAAGGGTTAAGTGGTAGATGGTAAATGCATTTTCACAAAGTAGAAAAATGTCTTAAGAAACTAAAAGTTGACTGGGTGGAACATAAAAGCCTTCTAACGGCAGACATTCAAATACTACGCGTTAGTGTGGCTGTACTGGGAAATATGCAGGCTAGGTGTGCTGATTTCTGAGTACGTCTTTCCACTGGCTATTTGTAAGAAGCGGCTAATGACAATGTCCTTGGCCTTGGTGGTCTCCATATTCCTCTCCCGTGATATCTGCAGGCTGATTTGATCCACGCTAGTCATTATAAGCTCCGAGGCCAGGATCTGAGTGGGGGATGCCCTGTTTGCCGTGCTATCCATGATGTACTGCTTATACAGTTCCACCAGCTTCTGTTCGAGGTAGTCGTTCAGGGCTGAGTCAGAGAGGGGCTGCTGGTGGGGCACTAAGCTCGCCAGTCGCCAGCATGAGGAGTAGCCTTGGACCGGCTTGCGGCTGGTGTCGCTGGGGGGGACCCTCATGGACTCCATGGGAGGAGGAATCTCTGAGGACTCCAAGAAGGGCCCTATGCCGCTGTCACAGGTAAAATCTGTCGTGACTGAGCTAATAGGCACCACATAGTCCCCAGCTATATGCAAATCATTGTAGTTCTTGCAAATGCTTTTGCAGGAAGAGGGAACCAGGTAGGTGTCTTTTCTTGTCAGCCCCTCGCAGGCGTGCAGAGCTGGAGACGGCTGCCCTGCGGGCACAGGCTGCTGTGTAGGCTGTAGGAGATTATCCTTCTGCCTTCTGCTGTGCTTGCTACCTCTAGAGCAGACTGAGGAAATGCACTTGCCAGCAGATCTGCATCTCTGAAGGAGGGTTTTTCCTTGTGCTTCCTCCATGGAAGAATAATTAATGGAGCTCATTTCATACACCATTTCCTCAGCCAAACTCTTGCTGCAGAGCTCAGTGTTTAGGTCCTCACAAAGGTAGGCGATTCTGTAAAGGTAACCTTCCGACAGCATCCTTCACCAAAGGACGGGAACCACCAGCGGACACAAAAATGACAAGAAGAAACCATTAGTTCATTACAAAATCATTGAGTGGTGGTTACATTTGTGAATCTGTTACTAGCTGCAGAGAGATGTTTCTGATCTGGAGGTGAAAAAGTCTTTCTAGAGGATGTGAGTCAATGAGTGAAGCCATCAGCTAGTCTCCCTGTTTGCTGTTAACTCTATCACAGCAAAGCATATTCTGTGTAACATAACATATGGCATGTCTAATACATCCAATGACAAGTGAGTTGGAAAGAGAGGAACAAGAAGTGGTTTGTTGAGGTAATAGCTTACACTTAAATAGGTATATATTTGCCCTTGACTTCAGTAAGAAGCCGAGGGGTTTTCCCCTTTTTCTCATATGCTATGAAGCAAATTTTGGTGTGTGGTTTGTCACATGCCTCTGCATTATGTTGATCTGAGATTCAGATTAAGAACATAACCCCTTCTGTTCCAGACTAATCAATGACTGAAGGCAAGGTTCCTTTTTCATTAAAATATCTCAGATCATTAAATTAGCACTTTGCACTTCTGCTTGCCAAGGAGGGTGGAATTAATTGCCCCTAACTTCTAGACATGAAGATATCAGTGGCTAAAGCAAGGTTTTTGGAAGCATGATTCATCTGGCCTGTTTTAGACACCCAAATCAAAATGAGATTAATTGTGCCCTAGGTTTGCTTATCACTCTCCAGTCACTATAAAAGGATCTCGAACTGGCTACCCTAGATGTAGAAACTGCAGTGTACTCTTGAAGAAACACATTTCAGTCCAATACTTAGGAAAGTGCACATTCAGAAGTAGTCCAGCTCCTCCACCATTGGATTAGACATGAGTACCAGCAGCTCTCTAATCAGTTTCCAATGTGTTTCCACAAAGGCACAAGCAGGTTCCAGCAGTCACTAACTCTCTCCACTCTCTGAGCAGGCAGCTCAGTCTCAAAAGCTGCATAGACATGTTAACAATGACGTCAGGACTCGCTAGCAAGGACACTCGTGCATCTATCTGTACACCAGTGAATGTTTGCCCACGCTTTAGCAGCTCCATTGTCACATAGTTGTTCTTATGTCTACCTCTGTGTCTGATATTTTAAAGAGACATCAAGGAGACAATCCATGCAAAAGATGTCCTAAAGAGTGTTTCAGCAAAGAGAAAGTAAATCTTAGAGAAAAATAAAGTAGAGAAAAATAAAGTAGTGAAAATAAAAATTGGATTTTTCTTTCTATATCTTGTGTGACAGAGGAACCAGTAACTTGTCTTTGTTTTAACAGCAAGCACTTTTCTTCATTTACTATTTAATCCAATTATTTTAATCCTTACAGATACTGTCTGTGCAGATATGAACATATGTCCCAGTTATCTGACAGTTTGCCTGTCTATTTCCAAACCTCCGCTCTGATGGAGTGCCAGAACGGCAACGTCTTCCCACAAATTGCGAGTGTGGAGGTGGCATGTCTGGCACATGCTGTGCCACCCCATGCTGCTCTCAAATGCTCGATTTACCTTTCCAGGAGTGAACGGACTCTCGCTTCCTAGAAAAGTATTGCAGGTGTCACAGTTGCTAGTGCAAAATGCTGCTCTAGTAACAAATGTTGACTAAATCCTGTCTAAGTATGGATAGAGACTTTAGGCAGACGTTGGGAAGAAGACAGGTGGGAAAAGACTGTACTCAGGCAGGAGGAAAAATTGCTTCCACGCTATGAAGAAGGTGGCTGGAAGGAAATATTCCTGGAAATTAAATGTGTCCAAACGCATGCTTTAGTGACCCTGGGTCCTCTCTGCTGCTGTCCGTTGTGTGACATTTCCCACGTCACACATGTGGGTAAGATTCTATGAAAAGCAATCTATTTACACAAGAGGGATAAAAATCACGTTTGGGGCTCAGCATTCCATGCAGTACACTGCAGTTGACTTGCTTTAGGTTGTAGCTGTAATTAATGTGCCATCACAGAAATCTTAGCCAAATGCTAGAGCTACTCCGGTTACCAACTCACACCCCTCTCTCCAGATTCTGTTCCCCCTTTTTGCAGCATGAAGGCTGTTCTCATCCCCCACTCATCCATGGTCCAGACCGCTTTATTGCAAAGTCACCACTAACTTCAGCTGGCATGAATCTGGAAACGTTACATGCTTATTTCTATGCTTATTTTTAATGTGGATTCCAAGAAATGAGTGGAAATACAACATATGGACTGTTCACTTCTGTGAACCAACATGCGCAAGGCCGGTTGGGTTCAGGTAGCATGTGACACTTCTGTCTTTCCTACCACCCAGATGTACTTTCTTTCCGTCACAAGGTGATACATGAGGGAAACGAAACCGTTGGTTTCATTTCTGTGCACTGCATTCTGCGATGCTTATTTTAAGCATGTTAGAGCACACTGTCTGAGACAGGAGTGGAAACAAAAGAACTGGCAAATTCAAAAAGATTAGGCTCCCGTCATACTCAGGAGCTCTGTGTTTCGCTGCACGAGTAGAAGCTTACCCTCCAAAGTTGGTCAGGGCTGTTGCACTAACCTCACAACATTCCCTGCTCTGCAAGGCAGTCTGATGGAAGCTTTGATAGGTGGTGCTGAGAGCCTGAATACAAGACAGAGGTGCATGTATCTCTGGTCCTAGTACTTAATGTAATATATACACCCCTATAAGTTGATAATCCACCACTACCAAGGGCTGGCCACACAACTGGGTCACCCTTAATTATTGCATTTTAGATCAGATAAGGATGACAGTTTTCATTAATTCTACTTTCTCATGTCCATTCTCTTAATCCCCCTTCCATACCACACATGCACGTATGCACCGGGCTTCCAATTGCACAGGAATTATATCTAATGTCTTTCAATATTTTGGGTTTTGTGCCCCTTAAATTCAGATTTCACTTCCCTCTTCCTGAAAATAACTGCATGACTTGAGTTGCATAAGGAAAAACAGTCTCTTTCACAATGTTGATCTGATGCATTTTACATGTGAGGTGAACAAAGAGATCTTTCCTTGCGTGGTTACTGTTCTGGCAATGGGAGCTGACTACATTCTGTGTTAGCCTAGATCACAGTGGAGACAGAGGGAGAAGACTGCCTGGTTTACACTGTCTTTTCTATCTGACATAGTCTTCATCACTGTCAGATAATCTTAAAAACTCATATGTCTTCCCTGGGGTTTTTGTTTGGTTCTTTGGGGGAAGAAAAACCTAAAGGCAGGACAAATGTTTACAGCCACGTGGAGAACCCAGTGGTATTGCTAGTATTTTCTGCATGGCAGAAAATCTGCTGGATTTTAATGCTTGGGGATGGTGCCAATGTTTGCATAAAGACCCCAGATTAAAGTCTGGGAGCAGGCAAATAGAATGGGAGGTTTTGGCTCAGGATAAGCAAAATGCTTAAGGAAAGCCTAAGAAGTGTACGCAAAGAAATATGATAAATTGTGTCCTATACAGAAACCTGGGCAAGAAGAAAAGTTGCTAGGCAGTATGGAAAGAAGGTGGTGCCAGCTGGGATCACAGCTCAGTGGGGAAAGGGACACTCTTCTGCATTGCAAAAGGAGGGAATGGAAACTCATAGAAAAGACAAGCTTGTTTTGAGTATGTCTGGCTTTCAGATCCCTGAGCAAGGCTCTGAATGGCACTAAAGTTGTGCTGCTGGTAGTGGGAGTTTTATCACAGGATATATCTTAGTCTTACTAGATGGCACCTCAGATGACAAAGTCTTGCTGTCTTGAGGGAACCTAAATCCTGTGGATCCATCTGTAGGGGTTTTTTTCCCCATTTTGAGAGACGCTTTTCCAGGCTGTGGAGATAGAGAGATCCCTTCTGTGAGGTTTGGGATCTACCTCAGATTGTAGGACACGCATGCAAGAGTTCACCTGGCAAGAAGGATAGGCCGGAGAGCAAGCCTACGTATGCTCCTGGGCCCTTATCTCACCTTCCACTGGGGCTGGTGTGAAACAGCTCCCAGGAAGCTTCAGTTCAACCAGCATAGGGAAACCTGGAGAGCAAAGAAGGCAGTATAAGGAGCTGTGCGTATGGATGAGTACAGCCTTTCCCTGATGCCTGAAACTCACAGATATTTGGTATCTGAACCCCATTTGATAAGGACATCCCCCAGTGCTCAGGGATGGCTTGGGTAAAGGTAACGCTGATGATGCTACTGTGCATGGGGAGATGGACACGTCAGAAGGAAGAACCACCTTACAGAGACCTGGACAGGCTGGAAGAGTGGGCCAGCAACAACAGTATGAAGATCAACAAAGACAAGTGCAAGGCCCTGCACCTGGGATGACCTAACCAAAGAGCCCAGCACAGGCTGGGATCTGTGTGGCTGGGGAGCAGCCTTGCTGGAAAAGACCTGGGCGTGGACAACGAGCTGAACATGGCTCAGCAGTGCAGCTGCAGCAATGAGAGCAAATCAGATCCTGGGCTGCATCCACAAGGGTATTACTAGCAGAGAGAGAGATGTGATCATCCCACTCAGCACTTGTCAGGCCACACCTGAGCTGTCCCTTTCTGGTCCTCTCATTTCAGGAAAGATGTGGACAGACTGGAGAGGAACCAATGGAAGTCCATGAAGATGTGGACATAGGGCTGGAGAACCTGCCCTATGAGGAAAGACTGAAGGAGTTAGGACTCTTCTCCCTAGAGAAACAAAGGCTGAGGGGGAGGAACCTCATCGCATTATTCCAGTACTTAAAGGGCAGCTACAAAGAGGACAGAGGCTCTCTCTTCACGAGGAGCCACCCGTAGAAGACAAAAGGTAATGGGTACAAGCTGCACTGGGGAGGTTTTATCTCAGAATAGGAAAGAAATGTTTTACAGTGAGAACAACCAATGACTGGAACAACCTCCCCAGGGACATTGTGGTTTTCAAGACACGACTGGACAGGGCGCTAGATAATCTTATCTAGGCTCCCTTTCCCACGAAAGGCTGGACCAGATGATCTTTTGAGATCTCTCCCAACTTGGGCTGTTCTATGGCTCTGTGATTCTATGATAACAGTGTCTGCTATTTGAGGTAGCAGTTGGCCCACTTTGCCCATGGCAGAAGGGAAGAGGAATAACCAAGAGGTGCTTTTGCACTCTTCTCCTTGCTGCTGCTCTGGGAGAGCTGGGACCTGTGGGACTGCACCATGGGACTATTTCAGCAGCGGTCATGAACCAAACCCCTCTTGTCCCCTCCCCTCTTTGCTCTGATCTTTTGGTCTTCCCACAGAAGAAAACACAAGCCCTGCTCATCTTCTGTCAACAGTTCAAGAGATGCAGGAAAGCTAGGAGTACCTCTAGTTTGGTGAATACAGGCTGTCGTGGGGGGGGAACAAGTAGAGTAGGTTTGAGAGGATAATTATATTTCAAGAGTATGAGCGAATCTCCTTGAAGGACAGGGTGAAGGAAGCAAGCGAGGAGAGGCATCTTCCCCAAGAACACGTTACACTTTGTATGTCTATTGCACTGTTGAATGTTCTTGTTATACGAGTGCCTACCCATTTTTAATCACGCTAAATGGATGGCAGCGAGCTTTGGGAGCAGCTGGTTTCTTTTGTTTAGAAAAAAAATACATTCTTACTGCACGTTTGAGTGCTGTTGTATCTTTAAGTGGAGTTTGGGGGGACAGGCTTTCATAAAAATACAATTAAAACTGTATGTGTGTAAATATAGCTTCTTGAGCTCTCTATTATAATTTCCCATCCAAGTCTGTTTTATCAGTTCAAGTTCCTTGAACCAAGCCTGTTTCATCATTTTCCATACTTTTCTTATTCCTCTATACCCATACAAAGATGTTTTAGGACACCTTCAATCTGCTCTGAGAGAATTTTACATCTCATATCCACAGCTACAAGCAACAACATGAAATGTGAGGCAGGAAAGGCTGGGGTCCACATTCGTGATATCTCTACGCTGTACCTTCATGTCTTTCTGACATGGTAACATTTCATGTTTCTGGATTTCTGTGTTTAATAAGTTGTTAGTTGTTGTCATGACCGAACTATATGGACTGTGATATTTTGTATCTAAGCAGCTGAAGTAAAGGGGAAATAAATTCATGCGCACTGTTATAGAAGAGAATGCACTTTCTAGAATTGACAAGAATAAGTGGTAAGAAAGACAGAAAAGGCTGACGGGGTTTCCCAGGAGGAGTGAGGGAAGTGGTGAACTAATGAGCACTGAAAACGTTAGTCACATCTGTTGTAAAGTATAAAATAGAGGGGGGAGGGTGCGCATAGCACATGTATACCCATGCCAAGCTGTGAATTTGCAGCAAATCAGGAAATTGGCTGCGAATAAGTAAAATACAATAAAGCTTCTTTTTTATACTTTTTAACATTATCTTGTTTTCAGAGATGTCTCAGCTTTTTTTCTATGAACTCTTTTTTAATATGGTGCCCACGTTCATCTGTTATGGTGCCTGTTTTCATTCCTACAGAGTACTCCACTTCAAAGACATTATTTAGACAGTACACTAACATGCACAGAAAGATCAATGAAAATACCGTAATCATGATAAAAGCAACACACCTGGTAAGACTCCTTTTAAAAGAATTCTGAAAAAACACTTTCAGTATGATTTTATGAAAGACTAGAAATATCAGAGGAACAATTTTTCTTTGCATTTTGAAGGTGCATTGCGATCACGGCCAGCTATGGTTGTGAAGATGGCACTTTTGAAATGTTCTCATCACTTCTTAAGGCAGCAGAAACTGCATGTGGACAGTGGCTGAGTCTCTGCAAACACACACATGCACTCAGAGTTTAATTTTACAAGCTACCAGCTGTGATCCCACACAAACAGAAGCAAGCCACTTCGGTAAGCGAGAGTAACATTTTCGTACTTTTATATAACGCGTAGTATATTCTAGTTCTTACCTCCACAGATAGAGCAGCTGACCAGGTACAGAAATTTTGTTGTCTTCTAACCAGTTTAAAGCTTCCCGTGAGTCTGTCCTACCCCAAAATGCAACGTTCCGTTTTCATTTCCTTTTTAAATACACTTCTAAGGTAGCATGTGTTTTATATCCAATCCTCTATAGCACAGAAGTATAGAAATAAAGTCCCTTAGGAGATGAAGGGGTTTTATAACTGACTGAACTGCAACATGCTGAAGTTGCTTCCTCTTTTATGTCTAAATGAAACTTTGTTGTGAAACTGTGCACTGTTAAAATAGCCAGTTGCAACACAGTTCAGGCAGATGGACTTCTCTTTAATAACAATTATTCAACAAAAAAAACCAACCCAAAACTGGTGAATTGAACAGTTAGAACAATCTTAGAGAAACCGCTTGTTTGTTGGCAACTTACAGTGTACCCCATTTCAACCACTACCTATGGTTAACCCTTTTAATTGACACAGCAAGGCATCCGGACATGTCAAGATTATCTTGCCAAATAGGTAGGAAGAGTGAGATGCCAAAGCAGAAAAACATTTCACAGCCAGCCTATTTCGTTTTCTGCAGACCCTCGTACATCCCAACTTCCACCATACAGTACAGCTCAGCTGGTTTATCAGGTTTTGCTTGGTATCAGCCAAAGCCGTCACGGGGAAGGTGAGACTCCAGGTGTATTCAGCACCTCAGTGCATGCTGTAGCCCGGCGGGCAGCTTGTCTTAGCAGGGGCAGCGTATGATGTGGGGCAAGCAGGAGTTCACCCTCCAAGCTTGAGGTGAATGGATAGCAAACATGGGTTTGAGATTGGTGTTGGAGTATTCCTTAAAGGGCAGAGGACAAGTACTGTTTGAAGGGTGCAACTGGACTGTTTGAACTGATCCCAGTAGGGGGTACAGAATTTGCTTAAAAAGGCATCGTCAGGGAATAATAACAGAAATTTATTTTCATTCTCAGTGAATTGTAACTTTCTTATTGAGGACCTATTTTTATTTTTTTTCTCAAAATCCTCTAACTCTGCCAGCAAAAAAAAAAAACAAAAAAAAAAAACCAAAAAAACCCCAAAAGTTGTAGTACAATGCTTTTATTAACATAATTTCGTTAAATATTCACTGTGATATGTCATAAGGACTAGTATCCAAAGTCTTCTTAGCCATAGGCATGGAAAAAGTATGTGTCTCAGTCTGGCCCAACCTACACATCCTTAGCTAATTCCTACAATGGTTTAATCAAATAATATTGTACCTAATCATAAGCTATGCTAAGACCAACAGAATCTAAAAATTGGAAGTTTAATGCAAATCTCAACAGAAGTCTTTGCTGTAAAAGTGTTCCCTGTGGAAACAAAGCTACTGTAGTGACAACTCCTTTATGTTTAACATTAATACTAACATTATTGTACTTTTTTCTCTGATCTTTTATTGGTACTGTGGGCCAGTCTCAGGCCTTGTCAAATTTATACTGGACCAACACTTTTTTTCCGGTGTTCCCATATCTGGTTGAAATAGTATTGAGGGGAGCAAGAAATAAATCACTAGGAAGTTTTACCTCTTCTGTAGATCCAGGCAGTTCTATTACACAGGAACTCAATATTTCTAGTTAGACTGTTGGAAACAACTTTGGTAGTATAAAAAAGCGTTTCTGTAAAGGTCCTCAGGGAGTTTTCAAAATATATTTTAAATCATCTAAATCCATGTAAAAACAGTAAGATACAAACTGACAGATTTTTGAAAGTAGAAAGTGCTTCCACAGGAAGAACAGCTCTGCTGAATCACTGAAAAATCGATCTACTTTCATAGAGAGACCTGAATATGGATTTAAGACTTACCTTCAGACACCTAGATTTAGAAAAACAAGTGACCCTTTTTTTCCCAATCACACACATGTAAATGTTTTAGTGGTCTAGAGGAAGTCAAACTGTCTGTATTTCTACACACTAGCTGTATGTGCCTAGGGAAGGGAGATGTAGAGCTGTCATTTCTTGTTGTATAAATTGCACATTAGCATCCTGACAGTCTAGGCTTTGGGGACACTTGCTTATTCTAGTGACCTTCTCCATGTTCATTCCTGACCTTGGAAGGGTTATCCTCAGCTCAGAAGCATTGTCCTATATGAATTTCTACATTGTGGTTTATCAACAGCCCTGAGTGTAGCACTCTGAGAGCCAGATTCAGATCTGAACAAGTCGGGAGACTATACAACATAGGTGCACCTGACCGCTTTCCCAAAGATCCCCCCTGCATGCACTGTGGCTCCCGCATCCAGCGGAATAGGCGTGAGAGGAAAGGGAAAGCTTCAGCAGCTTAGGGAGTCATTCAGTCATTTTCTTCTTCTGTAAATGTAGCTCAGATTGTCCAAGGCCATGTCAATTTAATTTTGTCCATGTACTTCATTACTGCAAGTCCAATGCATCAAGAACGTCTCATCCCCACCCCTAAAAAAGAAAAGAAAAATGTGTTCAGTAACTTGCACAGCTCCCAGTTTCCTTCTCTACCATGTTCCTGTACTCCCAGGGAGTTTCCTCTAGGAAATTGCTTTAATTTTGAACCTAAGTACATCTATCTTAGCTTTTTATTTCAGTTTATTTTCAAAACTGTCAGTATAAATAAATCTCTGCTTAGCCTGGGCCTGTTTTGTCAAACAGTCCACCTGTCAAGTGTAGTGAAATATTTGTATTCTAGAAATTATAAATTGAGAGCCTTTCAGAGGACCAATTTTCCATAGCTTTTTAGAAAATTAATAATAGGAATAAGTGCAGAAAATAAATCAGTTTTCTGGTGCATATATTCAAGCAGGTACATACACAGTAAGGTCTATCAGGTTATCAAACAATTTTACTCTATCCTCATTTGGTAATTCTATACCATGAACTAGGAATTTTGAAAGTCACAAGGTTAAAGATAACACTTTAAGATTATCACCTACTTTATAATTACTTCGTACAACATGACAAAGGGGGTATTTTGAATCTTTTGGTCTTTGGAAGGGAAGAGGGCACGGCAAGGAGATAAAGCACGTTATCATAAAGAATAGTCATGAATGATTTATCTTCCTTACAGCAACAAAATCGGTTATATTTAAAGCTGCCCGGCATGCCACACTTGATTAGAGCCTGAAACTCAGTTTCCAATGTGCTAATTACACTGGTATAATCAATTATTTGAGTAAAGCATCAGTCTTTACTAAGGTAAGAAGCCTCCTTCCTACAGAGTTTTCTTTCCTCTTTCATCATTGCTGGTAGTAGAAAATAGATCAATATAATTTTCTAGGTCAAATGTGAGGATTCCCGTCTTCCAAATAAGTGCCAGGCAAGTCTGGCTCTGAGATATGTCAGGCTGAAGCAAGGCTTCTGGATTAATTACTCCAGCCTTCTGCCTGTTATGTGGAAGGCAGATGCTTGTGGCATTGTTCTTCTCTTGGCCACACACTTCCTATCCAAAAGCAGCTGTGGGCATGCATTCCCAAGGAGGAAAAAACGATACACAGAGAGTTTTGTGGCTCTGGAAGAGATGGGTGATTTCTGGTGGCCACCTGCATCTGCTGTTTCCAGCTGTCCCTGGCCGGAGGCTGCCCCTGCAGCACCAAGAAATCTGATTGTGCTCGGGGCCCAGAGCCTTACTTCCAGGAACCCGAGTCAAGGAGCTCAGCACATTCAGCACAGCTACTTCAATCAAGGTAGGCACTGGTGTTTAGTATTTCAAATTAAAACAGTCATGACCAGTAAAGCTTTTCATTTTCTACAAAGGCAAGAGCCATGAGTTTCCTGTTTTCCTGTTGCATTATAATATGCTTTTTGTACTTCAAGTGACAACATAATAGGGAACATTTGCTGCCTTACATGCTTCTTCCAGTCAATAAAATATACAATTTATTCTCATGTTAAATTTCATTTTTCTTTTGTGACTCACATAAATACTTCGGCTATATCCAGTCATCTCTACAGGTTCAATCTATGTGAAAATCAAAGAAAAAAGCAAGGCCTTTGATATGAGAAATTTATAAGCAAGACCATTGCACCCTCTGATAAAATCTCCAAGGCCAAAGGAAGTTTTCTGTGAGAAAAGACAGCAGTATTGGACATAGTATATTGAAGCTGTTCTACATTACGTGCCCAGCATTAGTCCTTTCTAGTAATGAATAGCCAGTTAATGAATTCTTTTCAGTTCAAGTTCTTTTCTCCTCTCGCTAATTCACATGAACTAGGAGACTGGTCTTGTCACAGTTCAGGAATCTTTCCCCTTGATCTCATCCTCTCTTCATTCATAATCCCTTATTTACCTTTAGTGGTCAAACTGGTCTGCCCATATTTTCTTAACAAAGGTCGCAAATAACGCTGCACCCGTGTATTCTGAGTAAGGTACCTCACTGTACAAGTGATCCCATTGATGGCAGAGAGTAAGTCCACTGTGGTTTCCGTGCATAACCACAGATGGGCGCAGGAGCATACAAGCACTGTTACTTAGTCTGCAGTGCGGGAATCACAGGTGGCCTGTAAAGCATCAGAAGGTAGTGTGCTGCTGGGCAGGCTGCCCTTTTTCCATTGTCGGGGTCTGGCCAAAAGCCCAAAAATTTTCTTTTTCCTCTTTTTTTTTTTTAGTTAGTAGAATGATGACTTAGAAGTGGATGATTTAAACAAACAAAAAAACCCCAAAAATCTAAATGCCACACTCAGCACCAAATAATGAGGATAAAAGGTGGTCCACAATGTATAGAACACATAGATGAAATACTGATGTACACTGTAAATACTGTGCACAGCTTGCTCCCTGCTGCTGACTGAAATCTCTCTGGGTATGGTGCATGTCAGTCGGCAGCAGAGAGAAGACTGAAACTGCAGTATGCGGGGTAGAAGTGCAAACCACAGCTCGTCTTTAAGCAAGGAAATGTATTCTTCCCCATCTCACCAACCAGCTCGGCAAAAGGGCTTAGCAGCAGCTATAACCCTGCTTACGCTTGCACCTTCCAGATCTTTTCAGGGAGTCTCTGGCACCATTTTTTAAGCTTTCCAGGACACAAAGACATCAGTTCTGCTCCTCTCATAGAATTTGTGATAGGCCCACTCCATTGTTTTTGTAAAGTCCGCTCTCACAGAGGAAACCTGGCAGTGACTTTTTCTGGATTAATTCCCAAGATGCATCATTCCTTTATAACTAAATTTTCAAAATAAGTATATATAACATGAAGGGTTGGTGTTTTCTCACAGTTCTAGTTTTGTTTAATGCTTTTCACACATTGAAAACTTCTTTAAATGCTTGAAACTCATATAACTCATTTCAGCAAACAATGTGAAAAAATATTCTTAATTATTAATTTTTATCTGTAAATCTCAGTATGCATAGCAAACCGGAGTGATCAAAATGAATATTTCAGGTGGTAAACAAATAAAGCAGCCCTCCAACAACCCTGCATTTCAGAGCATCTCCTTCAGAATAAAAAAAGAGCTTGCGCCTCTATGCCAGATTGCTTCCTGCCGCACGAATCCCACAGGGATGTTACAATGCATTCTTTACTTCGCAAGTCTGAAATGGTTACTGATGTATGCTCACTTAATTAAGCAGCAGCTAATTACATCCTATGTACCAGATAGAAAGGCACATCATTGAAGTAGTGACGAGACTAACCAGTAGATCTGGGAGGAAACATTTTTGCTGCTTGGAACGTAGTTTCACCTTTTATCAAAGGAGTCTCTTGTACCGATGCAGTGACTAAAGCAGAGGCTCGAGCAGCCCACAACACCGTAGGAGGAAAAGGCATGTGGGCCTGAAGTTGTTTTACCAACACTGCCAGAGCAGGATGTAGCCTACCTTTCTCTCCTCCCCTTGGTTTTCTTCCCCCAAGAACCTTATTCTGCCTTTTTGCCCCTGGCTGAGCTCTGGATTCTTTTCTCAGCAGCTCTCCAGATTTAGTATGCTCTAAACCACAGCAAATCCCAGCTGATAAGAGGAGGAGCTTGTTGTTTCACCTGGCTGTATCTTGAGGACAAGGAAGACTATTCATCTCTGCAGAACTAGCTCAGTACAATATCGACAGTTTTCTTCCTGGCTTTCTGTGAGATTCCCACTGTGGCTAGACAGACTTTCTGGGATAAGCCAGGATTTTCTGTGTAATCTGAAAGGAGGAACTAGTTAATTATATTGTAAAAGTTATTTCCAGAGGCAGTACAGATTGGCTGGAACACTGCCTACCTGTATAAAACCCTGCCATATGATACATACTCTAATTCCAGTGCTTGCACCGAGGCTTTGTTAAAAATAAATCATGCATCACGCTGCTAACGTACTTCTTGGTTCAGTGACAACTAGTCACTAGTGGTGAGGCTTTAAGATCAAGTAAAGAGCTTTTAACTGGAAAACAGGATTGAGCAATAGATGGGGATTTTCTTCTTTTTTAGTTTTTTACTGTACTTCAGTGTAACATAATAAAATCAAAGGCAGTCAGGCTACTGAGTAGGGATTTTTTTGATAGTGCATCAAAATACCACAAAAATTGCAGTAACCTAAGAGGTATTACAGAGGTCTGGTTACATTAGGTGTATTGGCAGTTGTCTGTAATTTCTAGGTGGAGTCATCCAGTGATAACTGGCCATATTTCATCTATCTTTTTCTCAAGTACTGGTTCTTACTTTGACTCCTGACTTCCACATCACTCACTTCTTACTCTTGCATCTTTCCAGATCCTACTCTGGCAGGGGGGTTGGACTAGATGATCTCTAGAGGTCCCTTCCAACCCCTACCACTCTGTGAAATCTGTGTAAACCCAACTTCTTCAGCTATCCCAAATTCTCTGCCAGTAACATTCATAGAATCATAGAATGGTTTGGGTTGGAAGGGACCTTAAAGACCATCTAGTTCCAACCCCCTGCCATGGGCAGGGACACCCTCCACTAGACCAGGTTGCTCAAAGCCTCATCCAGCCTGGCCTTGAACACTTCCAGGGATGGGGCACCCACAGCTTCTCTGGGCAACCAGTTCCAGTGTCTCACATACTTCTCTGTGAAGAATTTTTTTCTGATATCTACTCAAATCTCCCCATTTTCAGTTTAAACCTGTTAACCTTTGTCCTGTCACTACAGTCCCTTGTAAAATGTCCCCCCCAGTTTCCCTGTCAGCCCCTGCAGGTACTGGAAGGCTGCTATAAAGTCTCCCCAGAAGCCTTCTCTTCTCCAGGTTGAACAAACCCAACTCTCTCAGCCTTTCTTCGTAGCAGAGGTGCTCCAGCCCTCTGAGCATCTTTGTGGCCTCCTCTGGACTCACTCCAACCGATTGATATCCTGCTTATGTTGAGGGCCCCAGAGCTGGACGCAGGACTCCAGGTGGGGTCTCACAAGGGCAGGAGGAGAATCCCCTCCCTCAACCTGCTGGCCACACATCTCCTGATACAGCCCAGGATACGGTTGGCTTTCTGGGCTGCCAGCACACAGTGCCGGCTCATGTCCAGCTTCTCATCCACCAGTACCCCCAAGTCCTTCTCCTCAGGGCTGCTCTCGATCCATTCTCCACCCAGCCTGTACTTGTGCTTGGGATTGCCCCAACCCAGGTGCAGGACCTTGCACTTGGCCTTGTTGAACTTCATGAAGTTGGCACAGGCCAATCACCAATGAGGTGGAACTCAGTGAGTTAATTAAAAGTGTATATTTGATGTGCTGCTTGGAGGATTTACTGAAGATACATATACATATTCAGGAAGCTGGTGTAGGGTTTGAAGCACAAGTCCTGTGAGAAGCAGCTGAAGGAACTGGGGTTGTTTAGCCTGGAGAACAGGAGGCTCAGGGGAGACTTTATCACTCTCTACAACTACCTGAAAGGAGGTTGCAGAGAGGTGGGGGTTGGTCTCTTCTCCCAAGTGACAAGCGAAAGGACAAGAGGAAATGGCCTCAAGTTGTGCCTGGGGAGGTTTAGATTGGATATTAGGAAAAATTTCTTCACTGAAAGGGTTGTCAAGCACTTGAACAGGCTGCCCAGGCAGGTGGTTGAGTCAGAATCCCTGAAGGTATTTAAAGGACATTTAGATGTGCTTCACAGGAACATGGTTTAGAAGAGGATTTGGCAGCACCAGGTTAAGTGTTGGACTTGGTGATCTTAAAGGTCTTTTCCAACCTAAAGAATTCTATGAATCTATAGTATTTGGTACAAAAGACAACAAATATTTATCTGTGAATGTTTGTTGTGACTGCAACATAAAATCACAGTGGAGTGTGAAACGCATTGCTATAATACAATACACACATAATTGTGACTGTACCCACAAGGACACAATAGCTAAAAGCTGGATATGAAATTAGACAGAGGTAACAGAGTAACAGCAAGGGAGGAAAATGGACACTAAAGATAAAGAAAGGTTTTTGTGCTTAAAGAAGTTCTTACTGTTTGGTGATTTGGGCTATACTGCCAACATCCTCTGTGTTTCTGGATGAGATCCGTAAATATTTTGTGACCAACATTCTCAACTCGTAAAATCACTTAACAGGAAGTACTAGCTTACATAACACTTTCAGGAAAACAAGACAATCTTGTTGATTTGGTTACACAGAAGGGAAACATTGAAGTGATTTCAGTAACCACTAAGTAAAAGTGGAAGCCAAGAAAAAGGTAACCAAAGGAGGCAGCCACACGCCAAGTAATCACTTTTCCATAGTGAAAGATATTACTGGAACAAGACTGAATGCTGGCATCAAGAATCGCAAAAGAGCAGTGACATTTCTGAAAGTCACCAAGATGTAGGAAATTTAACAGTTCAGGACCATGTGGATAACACAGGCTTTTGTTTGTTTCTTTGTGTGCTTTTAAAAAGCAGTTATGAAACTAGGAAGAGTCGGAATAGTACCCATTGAACTGGAAAGTTTAATTCTTAGGTCAGTATTAAGCAATGTTTGTATCTTTCTGGGCATTCTAGAAATGTTGAAAAATGTAGGCCTGTTCTGTCAAACATGGTTATTTCTTTTTTTTTTCTTTAAATTGTTTATCTTTCATTTTGTATTAGGTAGTTGGCATTTTTAATGACTTGGTATACATATTTATTAGGAAATAATTAGATAAATAACCAGAAACTACAGATGTTTAGTATTTGCATCATTTTAAATTATTTTTTGGTCTCATATCACACCAAGTTGCACAAACTTCATTACTTACAACACAGAAATTGCAACTTAAAAATTACAGTGACCCTACAGACATATGTATCATCACCAAACTGAGGAGCCACTCATGCTAAGTCAGCCATGGCAAAATAACACAGCTGAAGAAGTTTGTAAAATAATTATGCACACCCAGATGCCGTGATAAGTTAAGGAGCGCTTAGCATCAAAGCATAATTCACATTCTGCTATGGATTTACTGTTACAAGTAACTAGGAAATATTTCACAACATCCCTGACTCACCCATGTATGATACGTGATGCAACCAATGGTCACAGAAATGTGTATCTAGCATTGTACCAGAGCACAGTACTTTGAACCACGCACTATTATTCCTGGGCAGAACTCAGGCGAAAGGCTGATTGCTGCCCTTAAAGTGGGTTGTTTGCATATCACTCACAGACTCTGGATTGCAGAGAAAAGTGGTCATATCATAGATAATGTTCTCTGGTAGTCCTGAGGAGCTCTAGTGTTCAGCTGCTAAGGTCATGTCTGTAAAAAGAACTGGTGTCTGATGACTAGCCTGGAGGGTCGGACCTTTTTTTTTAACCGAGGTGTTTGAATCAACTACATCACTCTAAAGAAAAGACTGGGAGGGGGCCATATGTCTCTGTCTCCCCAGTTACATCCCACAACTTCTCCACAGACTCAGCTGTATCTCCAGCATGAAGCATGAGCAATCCTGAAGAGCAGAAGCTGCTTGGTCACTGCCTTGCTGCCTTTCGGCTGTGGCTAAGGAGAGGACAGAGAAGAGATAACCAGCCTTTCTGTGTCTTGCTTTCCTGCCAAGCAATGTGACCTCTGGGATGAACCGAGCAGGTCTGACCAGCTTTGCATAGCAACAGAAGCACACTTCCCACCCCATATGCAGCTCTTAGAGCTGCCCAGGAAAGAGGAAAAACTGCCAGCTCCCTGATTCACAACCCTGGCAGCTATATAGATTGATCCAATCTGTACTGGTAGGCTACGGTCCGGAGAGGAGAGGAGAGGAGAGGAGAGGAGAGGAGAGGAGAGGAGAGGAGAGGAGAGGAGAGGAGAGGAGAGGAGAGGAGAGGAGAGGAGAGGAGAGGAGAGGAGAGGAGAGGAGAGGAGAGGAGAGGAGAGGAGAGGAGAGGAGAGGAGAGTCTGCACCAAAGTGTCTAAGTTATTCCCTTTGCTGTTTGAAGTGGTAAACTGAACTCCTTATGATTAGGAGGCTGAACATACCTCTCAAATGGTGAAATGTTTGTTAATGCGATGAACACCAGCCTGGAATGCGGAACAGTGGGTGTCTTTGTAGCGCAGTGGGGTGGGAACTTTGTCTTGTCCTCTAACAAAAGTTATTGTTATGAAACCATTTGGGAATCGAGCAGCTCTTTTACCTGCATGCTGGAAGGAATCATGCTTTTACTTTTTTTTTTTTTTTTTTCCACTTCTCCAGTCCTCAGGTGCACAACGACAGAATACTGGACTCACCTGCGGCAGGTGGCATGGCTCATGTTTAAAGGCATAAAGGTGAGAGGAAGAGTTTGGGCCTCTTGAGATTCACATTAGTGAGATAAGACATATTTTATAAGATTTGCTAAGAAATGGGCACTTCAACCTTGAACTGCTTCTTTGGCAGAGCACATGCCAGTTCCTCATTCTTTGCCTCCCCAGGTAAACGAACTGAGCATTGTGCATAAAATTATAGTATGAACTTATCCATGACCAGTGAAATTTCTTATAACAAGACAGTCTCTGAGCTAGAGTCAACAAAGGAGACAGAGTGACTGTGCAGGAAATACAGTATCTGCACACCCACCCTACATGCAGAAGGACACAACACATTCAGGGAAAACAGCTTCTCATCCTTCTTCTGTAACAGCCTCCTCTTCAATGACTGTTCGTGTAGCAGATCTCTTTGGGAGGCTGGCTGTTTAAAGTTTACCTGATGATGGATTTTTGCATAGCCAAAAGATAAGTCTGCAGGGTGTTTCTTTCATGAGATATTTTCTGTATAACGGTATAAATCTGATCCTCGAATTTTAGGGGAGTGGCCTGGAAAAAGCTAATATTCGAAGCTAAAAATAGCTTCTTGGAGTTAATTCATTTTGATGAAAAAATGTCTCATTTATTTTATATAGCTCTGAACTGACATTAAAGCATCTGAAATGTTCAGTGCTTAATTCTGTAATGCAATTCTTAAATCCTTCCTCTCCTGCCCAGCAAGCTGTCATGAGAAATATGCTTTGTTAGCTGAGCATGGTGGTGCATTTCTTCCCCTCTTAACTCCTGGAAAGTATTATGGCCTTGGAGATTCCTGTCAACCCTTGGCCATTGTGCAGGGAGTTTGGCAGTTAAGCGCCCCTTATCATATCAAAACACTCTTGCACTGCCAAGGTGGGGAATGGCCATACTAGGGGTCAGTCACCTGGTTACAGTGGGGGTTGAGAGTGAAATCATCCCCTGCCAGCCCTGACCCTTATCGCAGTCTGGATAGATCGGCACCAGCTGTGAATTCCAATGACCACCTGCCCCAATTAAAGCTAGGATGTAAATGTAAAATTATTTATGCCTAAAGTCAATTATCTCACGACCCTATCAACAGCAGTTCCAAGGATGACCCTTTGAGCTCTCCTGGACTGCAGCGGGCTGCGCCCAGCATCTCCCTCTGAGCGGGACACCTCTCAGAGTTCGCAAACTCTCAAGTTTGTGAAATCAGAGAACTGTCGACACAAACTGGGCTGAATAAACCCTCCTTGAGGCTCAACTCTTCACCCGCTGAGAGATGCACAGACATTCGACTTGAATATTTTCACCGAACTGAAGGCGAAATTCTAACAGGTACCTTCATACAAATATACACATATCTATCTCCATTTCTATATCTGTCTGTGTGAGTGTGTGCATGCAACTTTATGTTGATAACCTTGTTATGTCTTTGATTAAGTTACGGTACTGATTTGTTGAAAGTTAAGTCCTGCTGAGTAATTGTATGATCTAATTGTGTGACCTATCTGAATAGTGTTAAGGAACTTTGAATTATTGCTGCCCCACATTGTTGCTATCCCCAAGTTTCACACCAAGCACAAAACTTCACACACTCTGACCCTTTCCCCGATTCCTTAGGCATAAACGGTTGACCAGGTCTGGGACTAGGGATGGATTCAGCCACACCTAGACTTCTCTTTAGAGGAGTTTAGAAAGCAAGGGGGTCCACTCTGAACCTCGTGACCGAACGGGAGGAAATTCCTTGCCCCTTTTCTCTAGTCCATATCACAACAATCCAATCCTGCCTTGATTTCCCTGACTCTATAGGTAATTTTTAATTCATGTACAAACTATTTTAATCCGTTGCTAATTTGATTTTGCCTTTGTATGCTTTTCCATGTCAAATAAGTAGGAGAGGGGACCTTGCCATTGAATTCTGTTAAGTCAAGTTTCTCACATATTCATATAAAAAATATTAGCTTTTCCCCTAATATTTGTGACGCTGATCTTTTAAGCAACCTAAACCACTCAGCATAGTACCCCTTTAGTGACACTGGGATCACTTGTTTCACGTTTGGTGTCTCAGTTGTCAAAATCATAAAAAATAAAACCTTCTGCTGACTGACCTGTATAAGGAAAACAGCATTTCAGCCACAGAAGCTCTTTTTTTTTTTTTTTTTTTTTGTATGAGGCTTCTTATTATTACAAGATTTTAAAGAGCAAAAAGAAAGAATCAGTCCTTCCAGGAGAAGTAACAGGAAAAAAATCCATTTATTTGGATGCTGTGTCCTCTGGGAATTTAAGGAACAGCATAACTGAATCTCTAGGAAAAAAAAAAAGGTGGGTTTTTTTCTATCTTAGTAGAGGGTAATGAGGTAACCTTATGAGTTCCCTCCCAACCTAAATTACTCTATGAAAATGAATGGTATTAAACTCTTAGACAATGACTTACTACATTATGTTACTTGATGTATATTGTGGTATTATTTTATTGTAATATCTGGAAATCTTTTACTATACAAAACTTTATATATACTTATAATACATAGACATAATCAGACATTAAATTATATGTTATACATATGTAATGATGATAAATATTTATTGTTAATACCATTTGTTTTTAAAGTTCACATCATGCTTTAAAATATTGTTGTGAATTAATGAGAACTGTTACATTTCAGATGCCTCTGAGATTTTTAATACTTTCTGTCCTCCTTTTTTAGCAGACTCACATGCTCCACCATTAATCATCTGAGAACTTTGTACAAAATACACCATGGAAGTAGGTTTGTGTGTTTACTCACTGTTTATCTTGTTTACAAAAGTACAGCAAACAAAGATAGTAAGCAAAGATATCCAAGAGAAATGTATTTTGATGTTAAAATTTTAATCTAGTTTCCTTCTTAAGTAAGCAGTGACAAAGCAAAGCAAACACACTAGGCAGACATCAAGCACACCTTAGGGCATAAGCGAAATACATGTCTCCTTTCCTTCTTAAATTCACTGCAAAAGCTTCATTTGACTGCAGGGGGAGCAAGAATTTTCCTAAACTATTTTTGAAGCGTTCAGCTGTGGTGCACTGGCTGTGCAATGCCTTGGTCATTAGCCAGATAACTACTCCTGCATAGAACAGAAATAAACTACATCTACAGCATATGAAATCAAACTGAGCCGTGTGTTGCCTCAGGCTGACACCCCGTCTCAAACAATATGGTAGAAAGGAATGTATAAAAGAGGCTAAAGTTAGCAATTACATTTCCTTGTATTGTTATACCGAAAGCATAATCTTCTACAGAATGAACAGTCAGCTACGAATTTATCTTAGAATAATAGGAACCTTATAATGTCATGAGAAAGGTAATTTTTCTATTTTTGCAATAAGTAGATGAATTTTACTACTCCTACACTGATGTTCATCATCTAATGTCTAGCCTTATGATTTTTATCTATGCCCCTATTATCTTTTGTCCTAATAGCCTCAATAAGGTGTATATACAGACAAATCACTTTTTTGTAGTCATTAGAATGTTATTAACATTGCATAGAAGAATCAACTTGGCTTCTGGAAGTTAATGTACTCACAGGGATGACTTGCAAACAAGGCAGCTGGAGAAGTTTCCACCCTAGTTCTCAACTCTGCCCCAAAGGAGCTCCTGCTCCTGCAGAAGAGTGTTGTAACCTGAAGAGAATGAAATTCCAGTGAGTAAGCTGTTCTGATAATGGACCAAGAGCATTACTGGAATTAGACTGCAGTTAATAACAAGTAGCTGCAATATGAATATATTACATTCTGTTAACGAGTCACTGCTGTGTAGTCTGAAATGCCAAAGACCCTGCAACACGAGGGAATAACGTGACTACAGTGTGCTGCAGTTATCAGGAACGTACTTTGGGAAACATGAGCAGAAAAGTACGTTTTCAGGTATATTAAAGAAAAATGGAACCTGCTTTTGGAAAACCATTCAACCAGTGCATAAGATACACATAACTGACCATGTACAGCACTGTATAATAGCCGTAACTGATAGCATAGGTGGAGCCATCTTTACATTGCCTGTAACAAACACCTCCTGTTGCATAAGTATCTGTGCTTCAGAATTCCAGTATGCAAATCTGATGGCTCTGGTTGCCCTCAACGCTACATATGTAAGTGTTACCTTACTGTCACGGCAGGGAAAGACACCCCTCGTGTCTGCCTCTGTTCTAGCATCCTGCCCTTCAAGCTTGGTTGCAATCCAGCTGGCTCTGATGGAAGCAGGGATTAACACCAGCATTACCCTGGGTTTCCTGGACTACAGCAGGCTGGTTCCTGCACTGGGTCAGGACTGTGTGGTGAGTAGTTCGTCCTCACCTTCCAGGAGGGATGCCAGAATAGCTGAACCGGGCACTGTTTCACACAAGCGACTTTCTTGTGTGTCGTGCTCCTGCACTATTGCACCAGGAAAGTGCATTCTTTAGACTAACTGTCCTAAGTAATGCCTAAGATATGTAGTCTCAGCAGATGCTCAGGAAGCATGCAATAAATTATCAAAAGGTTAAATTCAGTCTTTGAAGATCAGTCCACGTGTCCACTTTCTCTTTGGGTGACTGAGCTTTTCGCCATAATAATATCTACTAAATATGTTCCAATTTTTGGTTTTTTTATCTCACATGCTCAATTTTCTCCACTGCTTGAGTGTGGAGAAAATTTCTCTTGGGCAGCTTCATTGATAGCTTGGTTAGCTTCCTCCCTGTTTTCTCCTTACAGTTTATTTTAGTTGATTCCATTTGAGAGTTTCTTCTCTTTCTAGGGCTGGGTTGTTGGGTTTTTTTCCCCTGTAAGTGTAGCTTTGGGGTTCTGCTTTGGCAATTCCAGAAAGAAATATATGCAATATCTTCCAAATTAATTTCAAATCCAATTCAATTCCCAATTCAAACACAGCAAGGCATCCTTTTATGATGTTCAAAAAGGTTGGTGTTCATTCTGGTGTCCCTTGTGAGCTATATTTATCAGCTTACATAGCAAATGAGTTTTCTGACTCAGGAAGAAACTTGCACATTATATGTGTCTATCTCTATTCCTTTGAACCTAGAACACTCCAAAACAGAGAGCACAAGCTTCAGGAATAGCTCCTGCTGGTGCATGCCATCACATCAGTATTAGACAGCATCAGAAAGGATCCGTTACTCTGGATCAGTCCTTTTGTATCCTGGTGCCTGGGAGAATCGGTCGAACTTAGACCTTCTCATCTGACATCTCCTTCCACAACTTCTCCCAACTCTTGACTGCTGATTGAAGGTGTCTAAATAACTTTGGTTTCTTAATACCCTGTTTCCCATTCAGGAGGTCCTAGGAGAGGCTTCAAAGCCCTTTGCCAATAATGGCAAGGCCTTGAAGAAGTAAAAGAAGACAAGATCCAAGTGCTTGGCTTGATTTAGCCCCCACAACTGTTTATAGCTCCTGCCACATCAGTTAGTACTGCTGAAAGAAAAAGAAAGGAAGGAAAAAAAGGTAACCTAGTGTATGGGGTCTGGCTGAGATGGAGTTAATTTTCCCCACAGCAGGCCTCGTAGTGCTGCGCTGTGTATTAGTAGCTAGAGAGGTGCTGATAACACACCAGTGTTATGGTTACTGCTGAGCTGCGCTCACACAGCACCGAGGCTGTCTCTCCAACATTTCCCTGCCTTGGGAGTGAGTGGATCGTGGGAGGGGACATAGCCAGGACAGGTGACCCAAACTCACCAAAGGGAGATTCCATTCCATATGATGTCAGCTCAGCAATAAAAGTTAGGAGAAAGGAGGAGGAAGGGGGGCATTCGTTATTTACATGTCTTCTGAAGCAATCACTACGCATACTGGAGCCCTGCTTTCCAGAAAGTGGCTGGACATGTCCTGCTGCTGGGAAGCAGAGAATACATCTTTGTGTTCCTTTGCTTTCGTGCATGACCTTTGCTTTTGCCTTATTAAACTGTCTTTATCTTCACCCATGAGGTGTTTTTCCACCTTATTCCGTGCACAACAATCCCCTCTCCATCCTGCTGAGGAGGGGGGAGTGATAGAGCAGCTTGGTGGGCACCAGACCTCCAGCCAGGGTCAACCCACCACACTAAGAAGAAAACCTCTTAGGTTTCCTGCAGGACTCAGTCTCCAGGAATCCTTTAGAATCACTTTTGAAACTTTACATCTTTCAGTCCAACCTTTTAGGAAGATACTGACACTGCTCCCCTCATCAAGGAAAGGCTATGGGGCAGGGCTACTTCTGACATCAAGGCTAAGACTGTCCAGGGTTCTCCTCTTCCTAGAACCCAAACTCCATCAGAGCAGGGATGCTTCTCACACCAAATGTTCAGCTGCTTCTGTCCTGACAGTGGTTCTGATCAGTTCTGGATTCTTCAAAGCCCAGCCTTGTTCTGCATTTCTAAACACTGATCTTTTTCATGAAAATAGCCCATTTATCCCCAGTATCAGTCAGAAAGGATTTCTCACCATACGTGCAGAATCCCTAGATTCACAACAGATACTCAGGGTATTTTCATAATCTTTTGTGGAAAGAATTCCCAAATGTTATGGTACTGCTGGAGGAGTCAGCAACACTGAACAAGGTTTATAGGACAAGATCCAATGCCCAATCTCTCCAGAATGTCTTTAGCTATAAATCGGACCCAGCTGGGCTCTTCTTGCCTACACAATGCTTCTGTAGAAGTAATGGACTGTAAATATCAAGTCCTTGCTGGGATTACAGAGGTTTTGTTTAAACACTCACCCTCTTCTTTCATTTAGGGAAATAACTAGAAGACTCCAAAATACATTCCTTTATTTAGAACCATCTGTGTAGGTTATACATCTGGTTAACAATTAACCTAATAGCAATTTCTACCCACTCCTCAGCTGTTAAAAACTGATGTAAAAGTTAAAGACTGAAGGAAATGCATGTCCCATGCTTCCCTTCTGGCAAGAAATTCCCTGACACTGTGAAATCTGAGGTTGAGGTTTGCATTACTTGTGAGTCCTTGATGACCTGGGTGTGGAAATAACCACAGCAGTTATCAGCAGTTCCCCTTGCAGTGTAGATTACATTTAGGTACTTACAGAAGATTGTTCTATCAAGCCCGTTTTTCTGATGGGCTTCACACAGACATCCTTCTGCATAAGAATGTAGCCAAATTTGCTAGCAGATTAGCTGAAATTTTATGCTTTCCTAGCTCTCCAACCTCTAAAATGGAAGAGTCACTATAGTCCCTGCATGTCCATGGGGCTCTGTCTTTACATATTTCAAAAATTTGAGATGCTCTCTGCTATCATTCAGCCCTATTACTAACACCCAGCACCCCAGAGGTATTTTTGATTTGGGTATTTGGGGCAAAGATGACATCAGTGAATGACTGTCTCAGAATGATACGGCGATGGTCTCCATCTTCAAAATCTATAGGATGGCTCCCTACAGCTTCTTTATTAAACCACCATAGACTATGAAGCACGACCCGACTGGTAGAGCATTTGGAAATGGTGCAGGTAGTGGCAGCAGTCCTGAGGAACCCAAAAGCATGTGGCTGATCTCTACGTAAAGACTTGCCATGGAGTTAAAGGAAGTAGAGCTGGAACATGGCTACTGGTACTCTGTATTGTGTAAGTGCCACTGCACTTACTCTCAAAGTATGTTACAGAACCACAGAATCAGGTATGCTGGAAGGAACCTCTAGAGGTCAACTGGTCCTAACTCCTGTTCAAAGCAGGCCCAGTTACAGCTGGTCAGTCAGTCCTTGAACAGCTGTATTTTGGGTATCCTGAAGGATGGATATTTTACAGCCCCTCTGGACATTTGCTCCAGTGTTTGACAACTCTGACTGGGGGAGAATAAAAAGTGAAAAAAAAAAACCAATTACTTCTTTCTAGCCATTCCTTGTCTCTTAGCAGAATGACATGTTCCAAATGGTGTCTCTGACCCACCACCATGCAACTCCAAGAGGAGACTGGATCCATCTCCTCTATATCCTCCCATTAGGTAGCTATAGGCAGCAGTAAGATGTCCCCTAGGCCTTCTCTTCTTATGGCTAAGCAAACATGGCACTCTCAGATGCTCTTTGTACATTATCTACCAGTCCCCAAGAACTCCAGCTGCTGGCACCCAACATCATTTTGCCTTAGGATATAACCAGAACATAAAGAAATTCCAGAAGACCTCTGTATAGCTAAGCTGTCCCACCAGTTTTATGAGAGATACACACTAGTTTTGTGATGTAAAATTGAAACCAGCAATGTATTAACGTTATTCTCAAAACCAGACAGTATAGTTCAGTCTTCATGACAAAAGTGTAGCCATTAATATCTCCAGAATTTCCCGACAGACGGCTAACATTTGATTTGATAATATGGAGGCTGAAGGTCCATGAGCAGCTGAAGCAATCTAAGAGGTTGCAGTTGCTGAGTATTTCATGCTGTCCCTAGTCTCTTCCAAATCATCTCCTACTCTTTCTTAACCTTTCCCATGCTCCTAGCTGTGGAAAACTCTGCTTTTGCACCATTACAGTAAGTGAGTCAATTCAGCTTCTTGGCAGAAAACAAACCACTTTTATTTTGTCTGGGTATGTTTTCTGTCATATTAATGAGCTCAGACAACTCAAGAAAGGATCCAATAAGAACCAGACCCATTGCACAATAAGCAGAAACTGTGCACAGACAGGAACAGGATGGTAGTGGTAAAAACATCACCTTTTAGGACCTATGTGTAGCTAGCTCAACTTGCCCTATGGAATCCTGCCTCTGCTGGTTATTACTAGATCATTCAGCCCTGTTTCTCCGAGGTCAACAGGAACACAGTTAGTGATTCCTGAGAAACACAGTGGCTAAGGAATGCAGTACCTTTGGACCTGAGAGAGAGCTGCCTTTTATCTCTGCTCTGCTAAGGACCTGCAACATGACCGCTGGACAGTAATTTAGCTGCTCTGAGCCTTGCTCCATATCTGTTATAAAACACTAGAGGCATTACACTTCCAAAAGAGGTTTTGTAGAGATCATAGACCAAAAGCTTCCGAAGTTCATAGACAAAGAAATGTACAGATCCTAGGACCATCGATTTACTTAAACAGCTATACTTAAACAGACCGCTATAAAATAATCAGTGCTAGATTCTGAGGATGTCGCAACAGCAATTCAGCATGCAGTAACCAAACTGAAGTAGAAAACAAAGTATGGGATATATTTTCTTAAGTATACTAAATACACATTTTCCTTAGTATAATTATAGTTCTACAAAATTAACATATATTTGATGTTACGTTTTAAAATATACTTTCTGTACTCTCTGTAGACATATGGCACCTCTCACTTGAAAGCTTATTTTTTACTGTCTTGCTTTAGTTCTTCTGCATGATGTAAGAGCTCAGGTTAGTGGAGGACTAACTGAATTTGTTTAAATCCAGTGTAGTGATGGTCACAGGGTTCTCATACAATGCTTCTTGTTTTTAATGTCTTCACCACATATGGAAAGCAGAGCCTGGGGTGTGTATCACTAATTCTCAATCCTGAGCTAGGATTTAGAGACAAAAGTGTCAAATGTAAGTATTCAGAGCAATTCACTTTTTTTTCTAATCCTGCTACCATACATAGCAATTTCACTTAAGCTTACTTTTGGAAACATCCACTGTCCAGTGGAAAATAGATAAATATGAGAAGATGCCCTGTATAAGCAGCAGTTCCCTTACCTCTGCTAACCTGAAAGCAAATTAAAGAACAGAATGAGCCTATGATAAACCTATGAGAATTGGTCCTATCTGTTTATGGAGCACAAACTAGATGAACACATTTGATAAAAACAGGTACAAAAAAAAAAAAAAAACCCAAACCCAACAACAAAACAAAACAAAAAAATCCAACAAACCCAACCTAGCCAAATACAGCTGCTACAAAAGCAGTAGAAAACTAAGTTTAAATGCTTCCCTTCAATGCAGTTCACATTTTAATTCAGGAGTAAATTTTGCAGTAAGTTGCCATATTTTTGCTTAAAAGCTAGAAGACCAAGTGTCTCAGGGTTAAGGATTCTGAAGCAGGGAGTATCTACTCAACCATTAACAAATATTTATATTTCTCTGAATTATTCATTTTAATCCCCAAGAATGCTTACTTTCATCTATATAAAACTCTGGGGATTTTTTTTTTTTTTATTTCCCCGTTTTGATCTGAATAATACTATGTATGTAAAGATTTATTAGCTTAACAAATGCTTTTCAACGTACTTAGTATTAGTTGTCTTTAAAATGTGAATTTATTTCATCTAAGTTTTATTTTTGTCTGCCAGAAAGACAGTAACTGCAAACAACGATTGCTCAGGGTTTGAACAGTGTGAGAGCAATTCTAAATATAAAATATCATTCAGGGAAAACTATTGTCTAATACCAGGCCAGAAGTAAAACACATCCTGCAAGACATTCATTGCATCACCACAGTCATGGCTTCACAATGAAACTGTTCTTGCCAAATGGTGAAAGAGCACTGCATGTGGACACCTTCCAAAATAAACCTAGGAGACAGAACGTAGATGTGCTCGTTCAGATCTCCTTCCTCTGGATCTGTGAAAAGGTTCCCTGCATACGGGTGCTGCAGACATCTGTATAAATGTAAGGGCATTGGCACCCAAGGTCATGATCTGTTTGTGTTTGCTCCCTGAGCCACTGAGGGAGGCTGCATTCATTCACACGTGCAGGCAGACGCACGCTCACACATACCACTCATCGTCCCAGTAGGCAAAAGGGTGTATGTGACAGCGTGACCAGTTACCCTGGCACTATGCAGACTTTATACCTACACCTGTTCCAGGCTAGTTCAAAATATTTGCCTTCAGCTCTTCCGGGGGGAACACAAAGATCCCACATCAGTAAGGAAGTGCAGGATGTGACTGCCGAGCCCTCTCTGTCAGCAAGAGGCAGAAGGGATGCCAGACGTGGACCTCTGGCATCCACTCTTTAATTCACACTGTATTACATGCTTGGAGTAGCCTGACACAGTCACATTTTGTCCCTAACTTGAGAGCAATAAAAAAGAATCCACCAGAAAGAGCAGGATGTAATTATCAACATCCCTCCATTCTGTTGAGATGCAAAAAAACCCCCGAACCAAATCCAAAAAACCCAAACCAAAAGCAAACAACTGGGTTTATTTGCTATTGAAAATAGTTCTTTAGAAACCAAATTATGTTGTGTCTGAAAAATGCATTGTAAATATTTATGTGCTTAATGAATGTGTTTCAAATGTGTTTACTACCTTAAAATGTTTTAAAAAACACCCCAAACATGGGGTTGTATTCAGAGGTGGAGAAAACTTCCATTCGAGTTCAGTCGGCAGAACAAGAGGTCAAAAAAGTGCATGTGGAACAGGAGTACCACTTGCAGGAATCGGCACTGCACGGGCAGTTGAAAACAAGTGCCATCTTCAAACAGGTAAAATTTGGGGAACTGAATTCAACTTTGTTGTAGTTAAGTTCCCCCAAATAAATGGGAGCCTCCATTATTTCTGACAGGCTCAGGATTGTTACAGTGAGTATATCTAACTTCCCAAACCTCTCCCTCGGTTATGAATAATATATATACAAGGCTCCCTAGATTGATTTTCCCACCTCCCCAATTTTATATGTTCTTCAGCAGGGGGATAGAATAGCTAACGATTTATAAGCTGCACTGTGCAGACTTGCTTCAGTGAGATCTGAGCGAGAAGCAGAAGAAATTATTCCACACAGATACCCGTGCTCCTTCCTTTAAAGGAAGATAATTCCTTTCAAGGTATCTCGGCAGAGTGCGGTCTCACACTATCTTACCGTAAAGGTACGGCCACAACTCCACCCTTCCTATGCCTGCAGGCAGCTTCCTTGGGACAGGGCCCACTATCTTTACTAACAGCACTGCTCCTGTGTTGTATAATAAATACCAGGAGAGAAAAAAAATGTTCACTTCAAACACTGAGGAGATCTGTAAAAGAAGGGAGAGTACACTGTTGAATGAGCTAGGAAGAATAAGCTATTCTCCCTCACTCTCCCTCACTCCTATTTTCCAGTTTCGGACAAAACTCTTCCCCCTTCTGTCTGACTCACTTGCCTATCTGTTGCAGGTTAAAGAAATGGCATAGCTGATCGTTGCCACCCCTCCTCCTCCCGCTCTGTGAAAATACACAGACGCTGATAAAGAATATCCAAGAAAATGTAGATCTGCACCTCCTAGAAAACCTCTGTAACCCAGTGATCTTTCTATATTTTACATAGGTGCAGTAGTCTTTCATGTTTTGCATAAATATCGGTCATGGTATCACTTTCTCCCTTTTCGGATGCCGAGAGACCTCAACCTTTGCTAAAACAGTCATGCCTTATCTTGAGTTAAAATATGTTCCAAACACCACACGGCAGCTTTTAAAAGAAACAGAAGAAATAACACAAACCCCACGCTTTTCCTAGCAATTATGCCGATGAAGTCAGACTTAACTAAGATCCCATGAGATTAATTCCTTGATTCACTAATCTACATGGGGATGCTGTAATCTTGCATAAATTTTCCAAGCCAGCTGCGGTTGTTTGCCCGTGGCTTTCGAGCAGATGCTGCCTGCAGCATACGCCGTGGCAACTGAAGGATGTGAAGCGGGTGTCTCGTGCGAAGCTGGAAGGGATCGTTATGACCTTCCAGTATGGCCTGCTGTGGATCCTCCTCTAGGAGTTGCAACACATCCCTGAGCAAATGGATCTCTGAACTACAGCTGAAGTTTTAAGAAAGAATACCAGCCTTGGCTATGAAATTTTAGAATAATAGAGACTCCTTCGTGGTTTTTGGTAAGTGGTTCCAGTGTTTCATTACTCTCATTCTTGAAAATATGGATCTCATTACTAAACAGTATTTATCTCACTTCAGACTTTGTTATTATGGGTTGCAATTAAATCCTTGCTATCTATTACACATTAGCAGACAGTGTAGTTCACATCCCAACCAAGGCTCCCAGGTGCAAGCTGAAGTACTAACAGACAAAAAAAAGGGTGCCTTGGAAGCGCTGGGTAAGATGTCACCCAAGACATTACCAAGCGGCAGCAACCACACTTCGCTTATCAGGCAGCAACGCCGACAAATCACCGTGAGTTTGGACAACTATCACTAAGGGAAAGTTACAACGGAGACAAACCTATGGAACGGAAGCCTGTGGGGGCTGACCTAGTGGCAGCGTGGGGCACCAGGTTAACTTCTCATGTGCTTTAGTCAGCGTTACTCGCTTTTGCAATTCCATCACGGGTCTTGCAACACCAGCAGTTTTTCCTGAAGCACTAGTTACCATCACACAGTAAGGAAGGAGGATCCAGATCCCATTTTTTAACGTTAAGGAGTGTTTCTGTTTCACGCAGAGCAAGGCTTTAAAAGATGGAACACGCTCCTTTGGGGCTGATAACGTTTTTCGGCCGATGCCAGGGTGATGGCGAGTCACTTTGGAACGTGTCCTCGGCAACACTCCCTCAGAGCAGGGAATTTCCAGCGGACATTCCGGCTTGGCACCTCCCCAGCACACCCTCCGCGGCTGGATGCTGTCTCGGAGCAGCAGCGCGGCCGGCCGTATCGGGAAAGCCGGCCGGCACCGCGAGGGGGTCCTTTCCGCTCTCCCCGACTACAAGCGAAACCGGTTTCGCCCCGGTGACGGCCGCCACAGGACACAAATGACCCCAGACTGGTGCCCTGGGACCTCAGGGTCCCAAGCTGCAGGGACTTCCCTCTGGAAACGCCTCAGGTTTCCGGCGCCTCCCGCCTGGCCGGCGGCTCCCCGCTACGCCATCGCCTCTCTCGGGTTGGGGGCGCCGGCAGCACGCCACCCGTCACGTGACCTGCTCCCCCGCCCCCGCCGCACCCCGAGCGCTGGTTGGCTGCGGGCTGACAATGCGCGCGGCAGCGCCCCCCACCCCCGCCCCGCCCCCCCCCGTCCCGCCCCGCCCGCCCGCCGGCTTCACTCCGGCAGCCACGCGCCGCCGGCCGCGAGCTGCCCGGGCGGTGGCAGCGCGGCCGTTACCCGCTCGCCGAGGCATCGCTGAGGGGACCCCAGCGGGCGGCTGAGCGGGGCTCATGGCCGCGTCGGACCGGATGGTGCTGGGGCCACTGGTGGGCTCCATCGATCAGGGCACCAGCTCCACTCGCTTCCTGGTGAGCACATCGTGGGCCCCGAGCGCTGAGGCGTGCGGGGCAAGCGGCGGCCCCGCGGCCTGAGGGAGCCGCTGCCGCCGCTCCTCCCCTCTTTCCCGCATCCTCGCGGCGTGCCTCCGGCCTCTGCTGTGCCCTTGGGGAAGGGCAGGGAGTGCGGGCCGCGCAGGGCCGTGCTGCCACTGCGCTGGCTCCCGCCTTGGGCCGGCATCCCTCCGCTCCCCCGGCGGGCGGAGAGGCCGGTGGACACGGTGGTGGCGGGGCCGAGCGGCGTCTGCCGACGGTCAGAGCGCCCGTCCCCTTCCAGCAGCGCTGGGGGCCGAGCGGCGCTGCGCGTCCGGCGGAGAACGGAGAGGGGAGCGGGGAGCGGGCCGTGCCGCGGTGCCAGCAGTGCCCGCCCGGCCCCAGAGCAAGCCGGAGGCCGGCGTTTCTGGCTGCTGCCTGGGGTGGGGGATGCAAAATCCTGCTGCTTCGAGATGGCTGTGTTTGAAATCTGTCGGGTATCTCGCCCTGCATGAGGTCAAATGGACAAGGTTCTCAGGCACTGGAGAAATAGGTCCGCGTGAGTTCAGTGACTGTCATTAGCTGCTGTTCAAACAAAGCAATGACTGCTGTGTTCCTCTCTGAAACCCCCTTGGGCCTGTTGGGGCCACTGCTGCAGTTCCGGAGGCTACGACCCCGGTGTTAATGCATCCCGTGCGCTGTAGGTATTCAGGGGGCTGAGCCTGTACACCTTGTGAAAGACGGGCCTGTTAAATGCCGGAGAAAGATAGTTTAAGGGCGGGATGAATAATATATTAATCATATATAAGCCCTTTAGTTTAAGGATCTGGTTATTTCCATATTATGCAATAGACAGAAACTATTATTGTTATATATGAAACTTACTATATAAACTTCCTGCTTGCAAATCCCTACAAGTATACTGTCATCTCCTCAGTAAGTCATGGTAATTTGACTTAGATCCTGGTGATAATTTCCACCGTGGAAATGCAGTAGAGATAATAGCTAGATACAAGATACTGTCAAATGTGCACAATGTAGAACTGTGAAGATAAATGTTTTTGGCTTGCCCCTGCATTTTTTCCTTTTTTCTTTTTTCTCTTTTTAAATGCTTCAATTCAGTGCTTCCTCCATGTGTAATTTTATGATGCAGGAGACTAGAATATCTTCTTGACCTGTGTTACCATTATTACTTAGTATCACGACCTTGTTGGGTATGTCAAATGTCAAAACACAGATCTGGGAGTGGAGAGACTCCAAACTGGCAAATGACAGCAGCAGGATATCTTGAATGCCAGTCCTGAGTCCTTTTTCGGAAAAGAATTTGGAAAAGTTCCCTGTAAAGCAGAAAGAATTTATCTTCAGGTGTTATGTGTATGCCAAGTTAACGTTTTTCTTAGCCTGAAAGGGTAACGCTAGTAGAACTATAAGAGACACTTCAAGCTTTACATTTATATTCAAGCTCTTGTACAAGTATTTTTACAAGTTGTTCCAACAAGGAATTTCTTACAGTAGATGCATTCATCAATAGTTTGTATACAGCTGGGGTTTTCTTTCTGTCTACATGAGGTATGTTTTCCCTGTTCGAGGATTCAGATGCACACACACGTAAGAGGCCATAATTTTTTCCTTATTCCTTTTTTTAAGTGTGTTGTGTCTTTCGATCTTCCATTCTTCGTGTATCCATCTCAGTTTCTGTCAGTTAATTTCAAAATACAGCATTCTCTTAAAGTTGTCAATGTGATCAAACTGTTATGATAATAAAGTTATGTGGATTTGAGCAAAAAAGACACATCATCACTGAATTAAATCTGAACATGGGGTATGGGGGAAGAAGAGGGCAAGCTGTGCAGGGATCTGCCACAAGCCGTATCAGTCACAGATAATAACACATGTATCTGGATAATTCTGTTTTGGAAAGAGTTTACCACAGTTAGAAGAGGCACTTAGAAACAACCAACACAGCAAAAAAATCGAGGTAATAAGAGAGCCAAGAAAACAACTCAGACAAAAAGACCACATTACGTTTTGGCCTAAAATATTTCAAACTCGCTGATCTCCACGTTTTTTTTTTCTCTAGTGCTTTCAACTGTTTTCATCTTCATCAAGTCATCAGTCAAAATCAAATTGTTGGTTACTTTGTACATGTTTATTCAGTAGTACAGTGCAACTGTTCCCTAGTTTTTAAAATGGAAGACACGATCTTGACCAGGTTAAACATGTGTGGGTGAAAAACTCGCTGGTCCAATGGGGCCAAAGGGTAGTGTCAACAGTTCAGAGTCTAAATTTACAATTACAGGTGGCCCATTTACAAGTGATGTTCCACAGTCAGTAGTGAGGGCTGGTAGTATTTTCATCAGCAGACTGGAGGATGGGTTGGAATGCCCTCTCATGTTTGCAGATGACCACAGACCAGGGGGAGGAGTTGACTGGAATCCCAGTTGGAGAAGGGACCTGGCAGAAGCTTCATGAAGTTCCACAAAGTTTAGCACTTGGGACAGAAGGCTAAGAAGCAGCTTGCTGAAAAAGGACCCGGATGATTCCTCCTGGACAGCAAGTTGAATACAAGCGAGCAGTGTGCCCTTGTGGTGGTGAAGACTAACCACATTAAGCAAAGTGCAGACTGCGGATCTAAGGAAGTAATTATTGCCATCTGTGTGGCACTTTGGAGGCAGCATCGAGAATGCTGTGTCTGGTTTTGGTTCCCCCAGAGGAGGAGAGAGCCTGAAGAACTGCATTTTGTCCATCAGAGAGTCACTGACATGATCGCTGTGCTGCAGCACAAGGCATGCAAGGAGAGCTTGGGAGGTCAGGGGTTGTTTTGTCACAGCAGAGTCTGAGGTGGTGTCTTCAGCTTTCTACAAACCGTGGTTAGAGAACGCAGAAACAGCCTTTTCTCGGATGTGCGTGGGAGAAGGCAACAGGCAATGAACACAAGTTGCCATGAGGGAAATTTCAAATAGATGTATGAAAGAAATGGTTGACTATGAGGGGCTCTGGATCAGGGGCCCAGAAAGCCTGTGGAATTTCCATCCTTGCAGCTACTTGACACCTGACTAGAAAAAGGCCCTGAACAATGTATTCTAACTTTAAGCTTACCTGAGCAGTGGGTTGGGCTAGCCAATGTCCAGAGATTCCTTGCAGAATTAATTGTTCTGTTTATGGACCCAAGTTTTGAGAGATTCTCCTGCTTACTTGACTGAGGCTGTATGATCACAGATGATGAGCACCAGAACTTAAGTGCATTTCTGTTACTGTCATTCCTTATTTGTTCTCATCGCTCATATACACTACACACAGTGTTACCTTATGCTGTAGTTTTACCCTCTGGGAACCCTAGTTTGGATCTTTTCTTTGCTGTTACTTGCTGTTGCAAAATAAACTGTAATTGGTTTTGAGATCTCAATTTTTCTGTTACGTTGGGTTGAACCTGGATAACAGATTTAGAGTTACTGGGGAGAGCGCAGTGCTCTGAGTACCAGTACAATTGCTTAAGGCTCATTTTCTTAAAGATATCAAGCAGGAAAATAAACTAAGTAGGCTAAACAAGTGTATGCAGATGACTAAATTCTAGTAGAGATGTTTTGCCAAGTATTTTCATCAAATACTTGCATCTCTCTTGTTCCATTTTATTCAAAAATCATCTAATAAAAATTCATTGTAACTTCTTTTGCTGAAAGTCTTGGGATCAGGGGCTAGTGGCGACCTGAACCACTGCCTGATCTCTTGAAAGGTATTTGCTAGGTAAAGTCTCTGGCATTTTATCCAGGAAGAGCAAGAACTGAAATATGCAGTGAAGTACATATACAGTATGTCAAGTTCTAGGTTTGTCAGTCAGCCACAGACGATATTTTTTCCACCTCAGTGAAACCGTTCTTTCTTCCTTTACTTCATTTCCAGAAGAAACATTCAAATAAAGCTATAGCACACTATAACCATTCTTTTTGGTAAACAAAATCTGGTTTTAGATAAGGAAAAACTTAGTACCCATTGAGCTTGCCCTTCAGAGAGAAATCCCTTTCACCCCTCTACTAAAGTAACATGACCTTTTGGGAAAAAGAAAAACTTGATTATATAGGTAACAAGAAGGGTTAAAAATATTGCAAATACTTAATTTTTTCCTCTAACTCTTAGCTTTTATCACTTAAAATACATCATAGTTTTGCTTTTTATTCCCATAATCATAAGAACCTCCTTGAGGGTGGAGGGAGGTCTGTTCATCAGGAGCCTTCCAAGCAAGATAATTTCTCGGAGGCTTGTTAAACTGTGCTTATTCATAAATTCTGACTGTCTTCCAATCCTAGTAAAATGTTAAAGATGAAATTCTTGTTTGTGTGTCATCCTTCCCCCAGTTGGGTTGATTTCAGTGCAGTTTCAGAACTCCAGCTCTGAGCTTGCTTGCCTGAAAACTATGGTTGTTCAACTTAACAGAAACTCATGAAGATAAAGTGTAGGCTTTTCTGCAGCCAGAGTTATGTAACAAAGCTTGAGAGTCATGAAAAGTTACTTCTAAAAATCTGTTTTCACTATTATCTTTTCAGCTGTGCAGCTTCTTGCATCATTTCCATAAGCCTCATGTTTCTGTTTGTCTCATATTTTTCATTCTTTGAAAATTGCTACAACTGATTGATCTGAATCCTTTTCTACTAAGATGATAAAAACTGAGTGTAATACCACATGATGTCATGTATTTTATTAGAGACTCTATAAAGAACTTGAATTAAATGATCAGTCCTTGTGCTTGTCTGCTTGCTTACGTACAGCATAGCTAAGTAAGTCTTTCTTATTTCCTTCACTCTGAGATTCAAGGCTCAAGCTCTAATTCTTTGTATGATAATTTGTTGAGAGTGGAAGGAGGGTGGTTTTTATTCCTTTTCTTTCATCTCTCACCAGAGAACTTAATACATATCTGGTGGTTTTCACTGTCTTTCATCTAATCATCTCTGTTCAAGATAGCTTTTCATGTCCAAATAGCCTCGACAATTCTTTTGTGACTAATGCTGATACAATTAGGGCAAAACTAACTTTGACTTTTTTCCCCCCTACAAAAAGCGAGAGATCAGCATCATAGACTGGAGCAAGTTCTTAATGAATATGAAAGGAAGGAAAGCAGTGACAGAAATACACTTCAAACCTGTTTCAACAGGAATGTATTGACCTTGTCTGAATTACTCACCATGGTTAGAGAGAAACAAGGACCATGTGGGGGACTTTAGGCAACAGGGTTTTTTGGTGGGGTGTGGGCAGAGGAGGGGAGGTCCCATTTCTATTTATCCTTTGTTTATTGTCTTCTAGGTTTAAATGTAATAACTCATTTATGTTTGGCATCCTTTCATGTATCAGAGTTCTGTTTATCACTATAGAACATGGTATTGTGCTCAGTGAAACCTTTCAATCCCTTCCCTTAAGGCAGAGGGAGTGTCTGCTGCTTTTGTTGAGGATGTCAGAAGATTTCGGTTTTGTTTGTGATGGATTTGAGAGTGTTTACCTAGTTCTTCTCTATGGGCATGAAAAATCTATGCATTTGTAGTACTATTGCTTCTGTTGAGAATTCATTGCTGTTAGAACAGCTCGCTTAGAAGCAGGCAAAAAGCCTTGCTGTGCTAGAGCTTCCCCCTTTATTATATGCGGGTCACACGCCAGCTTCTATGAATGACCTTGTCTAATGGAATCTACCTCCTGCTAACATATGCACTGCCTTCTGTTTCAAAGAATACTGAATGATTAATGGTGAACAATTACCAAATTATATTTAAAATTGTTAGTAGGTCAGATACATACAGGTTCAATAAAGTCTTCTATCTTTCTATTTTTATTATAAAAACTTAGTAAATGTTACTATGCTTTTGGCAAAAGGCAATTTCAAGTAAAATAATCTTGCTGCATACATGCAAAATGTAATCTCTTTTATTAACTATGTTGCCTAGCAATTTAAGACCCATATCCCATTATACTAGTTCCTTCCAAGCATGTAGTACTTGACAGCTTACCCTTTTATTAGGATAGCTTCATGTCAGGCCTGAGCTGGTAGATGAAACAGAGATAAGTAAATGTGGTAAAAAGAATGCAATAGTGCTTTTTTGTGTGTAATCTTTCCTACTGATAACAGAAAAGAACAAGCATACCTTTTTAATACTCCTTTTCTGGGTAGCGGAGGAGAAAAACTAACTTTCAGTATTTTCCCGAGAGGTTGCACTGTTTCCATCCTTGGAAGTTTTCAAGACCTGCCTAGGAAAAGTCCTTAAGCAACCTGGTCTAATCTCATAGCTGACCCTGCTTCGAGAAGGAGGTTACATTAGAGATCTCTCAAGGTCCCTTTCAGCCTGAATTATTTTATGATTCGAATATATAACTGGAATGTTTCTAAACTTTAACGTTTCACTCTAAAGATGCACTTTAAGGTTTCAAAGACACTGGAGAATGAATTCATTGTGAACAGAATTCATCTGTTCTTTATCAGAGTACTTTAATAGTTTCAGAGTAAACCGTACTATCTAAATTAAATCAAGAGTTTATGGATTAAAAGCTTTAAGAAAAATTCCTAAAATTTGTGGAATGAAAAGAGAGCATTAACAAGGGAGTCTAGAAAAGATTCAGTTGTATCCTAGAGAGTGGATGGGTATAACTGAATTTTGTGCCTTTAGCACAAGAGTGGTTTCTAAATTTGGCACTCCTTTGCTTGCAATAAAAAGATAAGATTGTGTCCTACAGGCATGTTGCTGCAGTGAGGTTCTTTTCTTGGCAGATTGTGTGTGAGCTGTGTAGTTGTAGTTTGTTTTGAAACTGGGTTCTGCCTAGGTGCTTTTTCTTTCTTCACAGTTTGATCCGTTTTGTGATTTCTAAACTACATGTCATTGTCTGTCTCTTAAAATCACTCTTCCTAAAAGTGAGCTAACCCAAGTAATATTATGACTAGCAGCGGGTATTTTACTGAGAGGTATGTTCTAAAATGCATCATTAGTTTAATTTCTACAACATCCACAAGAAAAAATGTTGTTCTTTCCCAATCCATCAAGAAAAAAAATCGGTTATAATTGACAGCAAAGCTTACTAAAATATTCTTTGCTCACCTTAATTACAAAAATTCATATGTCTGAGCTCAGGTTACATGGATATTTGGGTTGATGATAGAAAATTATCACAGCATCGTATTGTTCAAAAGAATAAATGTAAATTTATTGTTGTTTAAACTTCTGCATTCATAGAAAATTCCATTGTGTAATTTATTTACAGGTTTTTAACGCAAAAACAGCAGAGCTTTTGAGTCACCATCAAGTTGAGATACAGCAGAAGTTCCCTAAAGAAGGGTATGAATTTTCTGGGTTTTTTTATTTGTGTACATTTTGGTAGAGATTATATATTTTTATCTATGAATGATCAAAATTGAAGTTGATTAATAATTATTAAGAACACATCTTCTGTAACAAAAAACTGTGTGCTATGAAGAATGTCATCATAAACTCACATTTAGTGTCCAGTATCTGCTCTGAGTTACGCAAATTAAAAATAGTGTTTTACTCTGACCACTCATTAACATATTTAAAGTTTAAACTTTAACATTTAAAACTAAAGTTTAAAAGAGACTTTAGTCTTTATTTAAAGTGGCAAAGCTGATAATTACCATTTACTGACAAAGCCCTCTATATTGAAAAAAATAACAAAATTGTTTTCTGCATATGGTTTTGTTGTGAAAATACAGCTTACTGATTAAAAAGGGGTTTCTACATATGTAAAAGACTTTAGTTATGATTATGTCAAAATGCTTAGCTATTTTTTCAGAACAGAGGGGGGTTTTTTCCTCTCAATGTAATTTTTTTGTCTTCTTATTAACTGGTGTTTACTGTTTCTTAAAGATGGGTGGAACAAGATCCAAAGGAAATATTAAAGTCTGTCCATGAATGTGTGGAAAGAACCTGTGAGAAACTGCAGCAACTGAACATAGACATCACTAACATAAAAGGTATTCCTAGTACTTAAGGGTAACTGAGGGCTTTAACATACTCATGGTTGAGCAAGACAGATTCTCTAGTTTTTAAGTCAGTAAATAGAAAGCTGACAGCATGTGCTGGCCTCACAGAAAATGTTAAATTGGAATTGAGAGCAGTTTGTTTGGGAAGAATAATGAGAAAATAAGTCCCTCGTGTGTATTAGCAATGCAGAATCTGCAAAGTAGGCTTAACCTGATCTTGCAAAATCAGAGAGACAAGTGATGAATAAAAGAATTCTGAAATTTGAGCTAGGACTTACTGGGAGAAGCTAGTTTCCTTATTAGTGTTGTTGCTGTCTCAGTTCGTTATTAAAAAAAAGCCAAAAACAACCTTTGGAGCACATAGGGTAAGCAGCAGACATTGAATGATGGGGTTTTAGAAGTAATGTTTGTAGACTATATAATGAAAAAGTTGGAAGCTTTTATTTCCCATTTACTTTCCTCTTCTCCTCACCTGTTCCTCCCTCCTCTCCACCTCTCCCTTCCCTCCCTAACCCCCCAAAAGGGGAAAACAAACCTTCTGAAAAGGATACTTCTTTCTATTTTGTCCTGAAGCCATTGGAGTCAGCAATCAGAGAGAAACAACAGTCGTTTGGGACAAGACAACCGGAGAACCTCTGTATAATGCTATTGGTAACTACTATCCTTTCTGAATATGTAATATCATAAAATGACTGTATTGCAGAAAAATGCTTGCCTAGTTTCCTCTGCAGATCTCCTTGTGGCCTACCCTACTAACCAATTTGATTTTCTGGTATCTGTGTCATAAGCTGTGTGTTTGTATACACCACTGCAATTAAAAAAAACCCCAAAACTGTTCTGTTAAAATTAATAGTTAATAAATCTTAAAAACTTAATAATTTTATGGCTGTTTAACAAAAAAATTATGCCTGAGGGGTTTTGCACGTCCCTGGCATGTAATGAGGCTGTAACTTACACTCAATCACTTCCTTTTAAATGGAGGAGCTTACTAGATTTTCAGGATGCTTTTGATTTATCTTTAAAGGAAAAATGTGTTAATTAGGTTTAACGGATACTTACTGATTTGGAGTTTACCTTAGTTTTTCAGATTATGTCAGCTGCAAAATGGTAATTGTCTAAATTTGCTCTTTTAGGCCATGTCAAGCGCCAGATTTAGTTTAGCTTAGTATCACTGATAAAACAGGACTCTTCTATATTCAAATATATGTTGTTAACAGCTTTATCTTAAGCCCAGCTGTACCTTGATAACTCTGGCATAGCACTTCAGTTCAAAGTTTTCATGGGAATAGTAAATAATCAACCTGCTATTTGTTTTTACCTCTTAGTTTAATGACAGTCATCTGCTGTAAACAAAGTAGTATTAGTCACTTGCTTATGCTCTGATAGAGAAATGTATGTATCCTGTTATGGGGAAAATCCTGTTTGATTTCTCAAATCATTAGTTCTTCTAAATCAAAGGAGTTTATCTAACCATTCTTAATTTTTACAACGGTGCATTTAAATACAATGGCAATCTAATATTCTTTCAGCTATATGAAAAGATAAAAATAAAGACAGAGTTTACTGCCAAGAGCTCTACCTTGTACATGTCACTTTTTGTGTATTAAATCAGTTGATTAGTTAATTTTATTTGTGTTTTTAGTGTGGCTCGACCTGAGAACCCAGTCAACAGTTGAACGGCTTCTTAAAAGAATTCCAGGAAAAAATAAAACCTTTTTTAAGGTAAGAGATATTCCAGAACATTTAAATAGTAGCTGAACTCTTATTGCTACAGTATATAATGTTTTGGAGATGTGTGCTTAAAATTTCCCCAAATTTAAGTCACGTGTAGCTTCCAGTCCCTTCTTAGCTCCTCAAATAATCAAAAATGTGCCTAATACTATACACCAATCTGAGACTGGAAAAAGTTTATTTTCCTCAAAATAAGTAGTTAACACTCCTTACATATCTCACTACAGAAGTTAAATGAGTAACCGTTAGTGAGACTTAGTCATGTGCTACCTATCCAATGGTGAGTAAACATCACACATAAATTAAGAGCAAGTAGAAAAAAAAATGATTGGAAAATAATTTATTGATGTGAAATATATTATCCTTCCTCATCTTATCCCTTAGTATTGTAATTTATTGCAACCAGTATAAGAACTGGGAAGATAGTTTATAAAGACCAAATTAATTCTTTTTTTAAGATGGGTATAACAATTCAGAAAATAAATGCTTTTGAAAATATGTCGTAATTTTTTGATTTATATTTTCCTTGATTGATTGTATAAATATTATATAATTTATATATTATATGTTTTCCTATTGGCAGGAAATGGTATCAAAAAGCATATAAACTTATTTGCTTTTTAAGTTCTAGTAGAATACAAATTCCATCTTTCCTCTGTTCTGCTGCTCATTTTTCTTGTTACTTGTTGTCTAGTCATAGAGATATCCTAGATAAGACAGGACTTCTACAAACAGCTATTTCCACGTAAATGGTCTTTGAACTGCGTTTGGATCAGCTTTGATCTTTGCCCATTAATGCACTGGTCATTTGTTTTTGGTGTTTTTAAACTTGTGTATTGTACGCTTAGTACTTATTTAAATAACAAGTTTGTGTAGTTTCTCTGAGTTTTGTGTCTTCATCTTTTCACGTATCACCATTTTTATATATAACTACGTGTATTCATGAAAAAGTTATACTTGGCGTGGTGTTGAAATTTGTTTGGTTTACAGTTTAGGACTGGTCTTCCACTTAGCACTTATTTTAGTGCAGTGAAACTTCGATGGCTTTTGGATAATGTGGAAGAGATTAAGCAAGCAGTAGATGATGGAAGAGCTATGTTTGGGACTATTGATTCATGGCTCATATGGGTATGTATTTGTGTCTTATCACTCTTCTTAAAATGAATTTCTGTATCATGCAAATTCCTCTGCAAAGTACAGTGTGACACATGATGCCCACTGATCACAGTGATGTCAGTACAAGCCACTAAAAAGATTCCAGTAAAGTTCCTTACAAGATGAAATTTTACTGGTTTTGTATCACTGTATTGTTTTTGTAGATGCTTATATGTAGTTACCATTTATAAGTTGCTGTAAAATTTTGCTTATACTTTTGAAAAAATCTTGTACTTCAGAAAGGTATGTTAGCCACCTTTGGAATATAAAAATCCAGGAGGTACTGTTGTACCCTTACTACCTCTCTCATGCCTTTGTTTCACTATAACAGGTCTGCCTCCTTAGTTGTTGCAGAAATATCTGCGTTCCCAGTCCCAAACTGAAAGCTTTGTGAATTTAGAAATCTTTTTTCGTTGTTTGTTGAAGTAAACCTTTATCTTTTCTTGGCAAATCCTGTTGATTTTTTCTTTTTGTTCAGAGTTTGACAGGTGGAAAGAATGGAGGCGTTCACTGTACAGATGTAACCAATGCCAGTAGAACAATGTTGTTCAACATTCATTCCTTGGAATGGGATCCTGAGCTCTGCCAGTAAGATCAATTTTTCAGTCATACTGTTATTTAAATAGATTCTGTAAGTGATGTGTGAGGACTCTCAAATTAAGAGTAAGAATCTCTTATCTAGAATAAAATCAGGAATTACTGTTGTATTTACTATTGACATTAGTAATTAAGAGTCATTGTTCTCCAGAGGTCCAAATTACAACTGTCTGGTTTAATGAAAAGTAGCAGATTTTTTTCTGTAGATGGAAGACTGGTTTATGGAAGCAATGCCATTAAATAATTTATTTATCCCTTAATCAAATTTGTACAGCAGTTAAAATTATAGTATCTCTATTTTAAATTTGAATCTGCTAACAACAATATTATAAATATATTGTTGGAAGAGGAATGACTTCCCACAATAAGGAGTTGGATATTTCTTTAAAATATTCAAATATATGCTGTTTTACTCCATAATTCAATATTATGTACTGTAGCAAGTGGAAAAACATAGTGATGGATTAAGACCTAGAAATCAAAGTTCCTTTTATAGGTTTTTTTTTCTTCACAGCTTAAACTTATTTAAGAAAATAAATGCAAAATGCTTTCTGATTTCACACTGACCATATATATAAATTATTTTGTATTGTGTTCAGGTTCTTTGATATTCCTATGGAAATACTCCCAAAAGTACGAAGCTCCTCGGAGATTTATGGGCTGATGGTATGTTTTCTTGTGTGTGAGTGAAGATAATCTTGTAAAAATATAATTATATCAATACAGATTTGACAGAATTTCCATAGATTAAGACTAATGGCTTTTCTAGACTAGTATGGTTTGATTTATGATTAGTATGTCATTATCTACTGTTGTGTAATATTATATGAAGTTGAATATTTGTCATTTTCTCTTTACAGAGTCAAATAGACAAGATGTGAGAGGTTTTTGATAAGGATAAAAAGTTGATTTTTTTAGTACTTAGTGATTTTTAAACTACCCAACAGAATACAATCTATAATCAGTAGATTAAAAGAATGAGTTTTCTGTTACTAGAGTGCAATATTTTTACTTCTTGTACAATTAAAAAGAAGACGTGACAGTCTCTATGGAAGTCTTCATGATCTAAGAAGACTGGACAATACATGTAATGCCTTATTTCCACATAACTGAAGGCAAGATTAGTCAGTTTCTTTGAAATGGAAAATCACAAGTGACACCTTAGATGATTGCCTTTTTTTCTGAAAAATAAACTCCTCTTGCCCTGTATATTTACATAGCACTCAGGAAAAAAAGTATTTTGGAATATTGTGATGTCTTTTTCATCACACTGTTTCCACTGCAGCTATGAATATTACTTAGGAGTAAATCATTAATTCTTACCATGGGGCTGAGGTTTCAAATTTACTTTGGTGCAGCACCAACTCCTCTGATGCAGTGGCATCTAGCTTAAAAGCTTCAGAATCAGATAAATGGTGGTGATTTTGCACTCTTTTTCCTGGTAGCTTGCCTTATTGTTTATTAAGAACATAAAGACATTTTGTAATTAAGATAAATTATTATATTTTTACTTAAAATATAACTGTCACTTGCCTGAAATGTAAGTATCTTTGCTGATCTGTTACTGGAGATGCCGCTAGAAATCATTGCTGACTTTCATTGACATGAAGGTCAGATGAGACTGAGTTTTATACTCAGATACTGCGTGGCAACTGAAACAGAATAGCTTGTCACTTTAAATGTGAACTTTTGTTTCTCTTCCCTTTTCCTTTCCTTTTTTTTTTTTCCCTTCCTTTTGCTGACTGTAGAAAATCTGTCCTAGCCTGGTGAGTAAAGGCTTCCATTAGGCTGACCACCTATGTCTTATCCATTCTGTTCAGATGCTGTGCATTTCCTTTGGTTTACGGATTAGTAGAAGCACAATTTCTAGGCCAATGAATTTGGCGGGTATTTCCAAATTTGAGATATTGCAATTAGAGTTCTTGCCAAAGTTTTTTCAAAAATGTAACATTGATGTATGCATTTGCCTTAATTTGCGGGCCGTGGAGTATTTCTTTTTATACTGAAGTAAAAAATACAGCTACTGGCCAATAAATGTTGACTATCTCATTTTATACATGAGAAGAGTGAGCCATTCTGTCTACAAATATTCATTCTATTACAATAAAACATCAGATTCATGCAAGGTTCTTTAGTGCGTTTATAAACCCCATTACCTTAAATCCAGGTAATTAAAATAAGAATCAAATAAAAAAATATTTAGATTGGAAATGCACTTGCATGGCATCACTGAAAATGCGTTGTCACAGTTCCACAAAGAAACAATTCAAAGAAAGAAGTAAAAATTGTCACGATATAAATTTCTTAAGACACCTATTGCAAGAATGGAACTGAAAAGGTATGTGAGAGTGTTTGGAAGAAATTCTATATGAGACTTAAAATGCTGTACCTTAATATGAGGCACTCGTCCTTGCTTCGTGTGTCATCACAATCACGTTTTTTTCCAGTCACTTTACCATTTTGCACTTTCACGTTTTACACTTGACACTGCCTGCTCAGGTTAACCCTGAACCTGATTTTCTGTACAGTAGGATTTCTATGTTAAGAACTGTTGAGGTGATATAAAATATACCTGTAAAGTCCCTGCTCTCTATTTTTTAGTGCTTTAGGCATCAGCGGCATTAAGCTGAAGTCCAACGTACACCTGAACTGAACCATGTTGCTTACGTGACCCTTCTTTGTTTTCCTTTGAGCATTATCAGTTTAGCTTCTTTTTCATTGCCTTACATCGTAGTCATGGAAAGCTAATTTGGAGCTTTTTTTTCTCTTTTTGTGAATCAGAAATCTGGAGCTTTGACAGGTGTACCAATTTCTGGGGTAAGTCCTGCTTCCACTTAGATTCTGGCATGAGAATCTGATACTGCATGAACATATCTTCACTGGAAAAACTTTAGGATGTGTGAATCATGCTACAAATGAAGTTGATGGGGTTTTACTTCATGTTAAACATGAAGTAAACTTTTAAAGTTGAATTATTAGTTGGCTGGCTTTTTCATTATTAAGTTATAGTCTGGCTGTGGAAACAGCTGACAGCTTCAATGCAGATGTGTAGTGCTGCTGGAAACTTGTGATCTGTAAATGACTAGCATTACAAAATGGAAGCAAGCTCTGCTTTATATATAAAAGGAGCTCAGTATATACACATCTGAAATGTTGGGCAGATTCTCAGCTTTTTCCCACACAACATGGATAAAGATAGTAAATTTTGATTTTGATGTGTTTAAGTTGTTCACCATAAAGAGCGTGACACCTTTCATTTGCAGTTCTCGTGAAGGCAAGAGTAGTAAAAAGCACACATTGTCTCTATAGATTTTTCCTCCCTTTCAACTACTTGCATGCTCCTAACAGATTAAAGTTATAGACAAATGTATCTGCTCATGTTCCTTTTTCGTGTATGTGATTCATGTGCAGACGTTCGATAAATAAAAAACCTCTCTTTCCAGTGCTTGGGTGACCAGTCTGCTGCTCTTGTTGGGCAAATGTGTTTTCAAGATGGGCAGGCAAAAAATACGTAAGTTATTATGAATGTTGTAGGATAAACAGTACGTCACTGTTCTGTTTTGCATTTAGTATTATGTTCTCTTTCGAGCTAACTGCCAAATGCTTTTGTAGTTACCACATAACTACAGCTCTACCTTTGGACTGTGTTGACCTACAAAGTAAATAGTGTCCTCATTTTTATATAAACTGGTTTGTGAGGTGTATTTTGGAACAATGTCACTGTAAGGATGTTTCTCTGTATGACAGGAGGATTTTGGTTTTAAAATTCTCCAAAACACAGATTAAAACAGTTGCATTATCATTTAAATTGTGACCTAAAGTTAAATAAATACAGGCTGTGTCAGTAGATTGCTAGACTTGTATGACAAAAACCCCACAGCCTTGCTAGATGGGAAAAGTTCATTTCAGTTGCAGTGCTTAGTTTTGCTTCTGTGTCTAGCTCAGTGTGGAGAATTTTACTTTCTTTTTCCTATTTCTCAGCCTCTTAGTGTCCCTTGTTTCAAACAGCTGATCAGTTAAATTAGGCAACTGCTGTAATCAAACGTTCATATGAGGAAAAGCTCTCTGCTTAAATGACTTACTGTTCTGTTTACAACCTTGTGCTTAACTGAGCATGTAGGTACATACACAGTATGGGACTTTCACAGATTTAATTACACATTAATCTATACTTGGTGCTAATTAACCTTCACTTTACCTTTTGTATTTTTACACAAATGTAATGGTTAGTGGCCTTGTATTTTAGTAAAATAAACATGGTTCTAAGTAATATTGTCACAAAATGTTTTTATAAGAAATACTTTTGTAACACAAGAGACCTTTTTTAAAAAAACCCAACACCTAAACCAATATGTAAAAGTGAGATTTTATCAACATATTTGTGTTATTACTTTACCCTTTTTCTCTCCAAATATAACTGAAGACTACTTAATACTATTTTAAGCTATCAATTTTCAGGGTATAAAAAGGTAGGGAACTCAAAATTTCTTAGAATAAGTTAGAGTGGATTACAAGTATTTGGTACTCCTTTATTAAACTGTGTCCTTATATATGTGATATGGTCTTCAGATGAGATACCTGCCATTTGTAGAAATTTTTAACTGAATATTTTTAAAGAAATTCCTCCTCTTCGTGACAGGACCAAAGTTTCTTACATTTTCCCCATTAAAAACTTGAATTTAATACTGTGAAATATTTATTTTATAAAGTAGCTTTCATAATCAGCTTAAATTGAAGTAGTTAAACATTGGCACCAAAGTGGAATTCACACTTACTTTTCAGCCATGTCTTCTCCTGGTCAAGTATTATACAAGAAGCAGCCAGAACGAGGAGTAAGACTAGAGTGTTCAGCTTCAGGCTGCATTTATATTACCTTTTTGAGGATGGTTTTATCATCAGTTAATGGTAACATAATTTTCTAGGGGCAAAAAGTGGTGTCTTGATTCTCCACAGGGAAGTCATAGATTCATGAATTGCAGTAACAGCTTATCCTTTAAACATCCTGGGTATAACTTTCCTTTGCTTTCATGCTAGGTATGGAACAGGGTGTTTCTTGCTGTGCAATACAGGTCAGAAGGTCAGTTGCATTTTTAGTTGTTCACCTTTTTAATTTGCAGTCTTTTTTTAAGTTCTCCAGTACGACTATATATTAGCCTTTCTTAAACTTATTAACAATAATTGTAGTGCTAGAGATAATGAAAAGCATATACTGAAATCTGAAAGAATAGAAAGTAATAATTTGTTCAAGGTTTTTCAGTAAAACTCCATTCCTTAAGTTTCCAAAAAGAACTTTTCATAGCAAGTTTCTTGCTCTTTTATGTTATATGTTGCTTAAATTCACCTAGAAGTGCTGTCTTGTGTTCCTTAACCACAGGCTTTTCTCCTCGTCTTTCTTCCCTTAATTTTCTCCTATTGTTTCTTTGTAGTTGTAGTTGAATAAATAATGCAAAGCTTTGTCTTCCTTCTTATTCAAACCTCCTTCTAAAGATCCCCAGTTCTTTGCTATAAGGAGCCTGGACAGATCTGAGGCAGCTTGTGGAAACAAGAATTAACATCAGTGATCTGAGGGTTCTATCTTAGGTCTTTACTTAGAGTGACTGATAATTTACTTTGATTAAACTTTCCATACTTTTTTTCCCAGTGAAGGTTTTGTCTCTTGATTATTATAATTTGAATATTTTTATTTAAATATTTTCTGCCTCTGTTCATGCTTTAACTTTTCTTTCCCCTTTCCTCATTTAGTCTGTGTTTTCTGAGCATGGTCTTCTAACCACAATAGCTTACAAACTGGGCAGAGACAAACCTGTTTGTTATGCACTAGAGGTAAGTCCAGTATTTTCTTCCCTTTTGTAGTGATACATGGTCTTGTTTACTCCTGTTTTCTAGTATCCTTATGTTCTATTCTGTTGCACGGAAATCAAAACAGCCTTCTGTTACAAGTTGTGTGCCTCAGGGCTTATGTACGGTTTTGGTTATCCCTATCTCAAATCTGTATCACCTAATCTAATAGAAATATTTCTACACTGCATCAGTTATATTTTCAGGGCGTGATGGCTAAACCATTTTTTCTGTTACACAGTCTTTCAAATCTTTAATAAATATTATAAATAAACAAGAAAGAAGTGATACTAAAATTTGGTTTAAAAAAGGGGGCAATAGTACTAGTGTTTCAGTTATCCTGTCATAATAAAAGTCATAACTAAATGGTTTTTATTTAATTCTAATGGATCTAACTTTTAAAAATCTCAGTCAAATTTTCTATGACAAGAATCCTTTAACACTTGAGATTGGTTTACCAGCTAAGACTTAGGTGCCTACTTCCAGCATTTAGTTCCTCAGTTCTCCACACAATTTTGGGGGCATCCAAATTCTGTAGAAAATTGGATTTTTACTTCAACTTCAGGGTTTATTTTTCTAAAGCTCTGCTTCTGAAGCACAGATCAGCTGAGCACCTATTTGGCACCAAAGCTTCTTCAGGAATAACAGAATAATTATTCTACCATATATGTTGCTTAGTGGGCTTGATCTAGTAGTCATTCTCAAAATATACATACTGAATTCTCTGCTGCTGTCAGGCTTTGGTAGAGAGTCTGTGTTTTCCATGTGAAACAGACAAGACAACACACTGGGTTTGATTCACTGGGAAAACGGTTTGTGGCTTACAGTACTTTACTAGGATGTGGGGGATTGTTCATTTCCTTTTCCTTCCCTAAGGAAACTTGATCTTGCATATGCCATGTTGTGGCAAATTTTGGGATTTTTGTTTTGTGCAGGTGGGTGAGAGGTTTGTTTTATTTTTAACTCATGTTCTTAATTCAAGAACTGGAACTGTCTTGAGAATTATTTGTATTTCTGCATGCTGAAACACTGCGTGTGCCCTTTTTCTTATTCCTCATCTCCAAGTCTTTAGTGATACTTTCTGAAGAAATGGCTTCAACAGAAGACATTAAGTGCCCTTTCTCCTGTATCCATGCTAGAATCATCTACAGTCTGCTTGTTATGACACTTTCCAGAGAGGCAGAAAATGTGGATTCAGCCTTTTCTTCTAATCAAAACAATTTCTTGTAATTGCCAGCTGGTTAGAAAACACCCCTGCTCCTTCTAGCCTTTGGCTTCGAGTGAAAATACAATGCTGCTCCCGTTTTACTTGAAGCTTAGTCTCATAGACTTGAGACTGTCTTACAGAGAAGTCCATTTGGACTTTGGAGTGAGATGTGTGCCATGCCATTCATTTGTGATGTACTGGAGCCGGTCAGGATGGCTTACAGAGGCAACAGAGCAATTGTGCCTAAATTTTCTGTCTGTCTGGGCATTTGTATTTAGATTTTAGGCATAATCAGTCTTGGTTTTTTAAATCAAAGCATAAAAATCGTCATTTATCAGAAAAAGAAGGCTGAGGCTACTGGACCTCATACCTGTCTATTCAGGAGAAGACCTAAATTAGAGTGACAAGCAGACTTCTTAGGACAGGTCATGGTAAACCTGCCCACCCCATGGAAGAAGTCACGCAGTATGCACTTTTTCTACACGGAGCCAGTGTAACAGGCTGCCGTTCTTACATGGCAGTCTCCAGCTGCCAAGAAACTTGTGGGTCGGTTGTGAGCATTCCTGGGAGCGCTTTAAGCTGTAAGCCTGCCATTGGAGGCCACAGCTACCTCTGCTCTCCAGTCTTGTAAAAGGGAACACAAAGCTACCAGTTGTTGTCTCCTAATGTAGTGATTTTGTTTCCTTCAGGGATCTGTTGCAATAGCTGGTGCTGTTGTTCGTTGGCTGAGGGACAATCTAGGGATCGTTAAGTCTGCACAAGAAGTTGGTGAGTATTCACCATTCAGAGCTGTTCAGTTAAGTATTCTTTTCCAATGTCCTGATATCGCTAATGTTGAATGAAAGCTCAAAATACGCAAGAAAAGCTGATAGATGCATATATTTCTCTGTGTACGAACAGTTCATTTTGCATCCACAAAATCGATTTATTGTTATATGTATTTCATTCAGCATTATCAATAGAGACTTTGAAACCCTCTGTCAGCTTTGTTCTAGTGGAGTCAGTACTTTTTAGTAGTTTCCCTAGCAAGCAGATATTCAGGAAGATACTATACTTCCAGTGTATTTCCTGGTTTCATACAATACTGAATTTTCCAGAGCCAAGAGTATTCAAGTCTTTTCCAGCCACCACAGCATATATGGTCCTAAACCTATATATGTATTCATTCCTGTTATACACATTGAGTTAGGGACCTCAGTTTGCAAAGCTGCCTCTTACAGGAATTGTGGAGCATGGTAATTTGTTTTGGCTAAGAATACAGTAATCCTTTAGCATTTGGGTAGCTGATATTTTCTGTTTGAGCTGAATTGAAACAAGCTTGTGCGTGACATTAGAGAAACTAGGAATATAGAAAACTTGAGAAAGGAGGAAATGTCAGAAGCATGCAAGTGTAGCAGTTTGAAAGTGACTGATTTAATGAGATTTGCTATTAAAAAGCAATTCATTACATATTTTTTGATAATTTAATATCTTATTCAAAGGTGGAAAAATTCTAATTTTACAGAAAACTTCAAAGATCAAGCAAAAACTTAAAACATCAGTCCATTTTTCTGTAAGAAAGCTTCATAGGTCATAGAGAAGAATATAAACTACTGTCACATGAATTAGCCAGCCGCTGAAACACTACACTACCTCTTGGCTTCACAGGTTTGACTAGAACTTTGGAAGGTTTGAGTTTCAAGAACTTCAATCTTGTCAGTGTTGTTAGTCATGTGGGACTTCACCATCTCTTCATGTTTCCCCAAATGTGTCCTTCCTTCTCCCTTCACTCCTTTTTAAATCGAGTCTTTATCAAAGTACCATTTCAAGAGACTTTTTTGAATAAGTTTTCCTACTTCTTTTCTCTATTGCTATGCTTCTCTGATCAATGCAAACAGAAAAAATGTACAGAAGCAGAAAAAACCCCTTGCCTTTCTTGTTACATAAGGGAGCTGCAAATTAGTATTGTGTCCTTTACAGTTCTAGGTGTTTTAATATAATTTTTTAAATTACAAATATTTTAATGTTGGGGAGTTCAGATACCCAGTTATTACTCAGATATTAAGAAACTTAAGATTTCCCTGTAGCTGGCCTTCTGATTGTATGTGTAAGCTGATAATTTAGAACTCTAAATCCATTTGAAATTAATGGGAATTTAGTTCTTAACTCCCTTTGGTCTTGATCCAGTTTCACTTGTTTGCCTTGGACTTAAATGCAAGAAAAGTGTGACCTTTCAGACTGCTTTGAAGGTTGCATTTTTTACCCACAGGATACCCTTTGGAAACCTCACAGAATTTAGGTCAATCTAGTACTGAATACATGATTTTGGTTTTTGATTTTGAGTTTTCATTTTACATTTTGCCACAACTCCATATGCCCCATCTTCCATTCATACTGATGCAACTGGACAAATAGTTCATGAGGAGCAGAGAGCCAGAGTTAGTTGTATTTTCTAATTGAATGGAGCTTGATTTTTCTTGTAGATCTCTAACATATCCTGAATATTTTTCCTGTTTAAATAAAAACACCACTAAGTGTCATATTTAAGTGTTGGTACAGTTGTGAAAAGCTAAGTGAAAACTGTTTGTGTGTGTGTGCATTAGAAAAACTGGCTGCAGAAGTGGGGACTTCTTACGGCTGCTACTTTGTGCCAGCATTTTCAGGACTGTATGCACCATACTGGGAACCCAGCGCAAGGGGGTAAGGATCTGCCTAAAAGCTGCATTTGCAGGGAGCTTTAATGGTTTTGTAAATACTATCACTAGCCCTTCCAGGTATGTGAAATTGTTCTTTTTGTTCTTTTATGTTTCTGGATGCACCATTCTCTGTGGTATCTTCAAGCAAATGCTGTGTTTGTCTTTTGTATTCAATCTGTTCAAAACAGCAACTGCTGCTGGGAGAAAAAGAAGAATTAGCTAGCTCAGCTACTGACCCTCCTCTCCCCTCTCCAAAAAACAAGAGGGCGGGGGGCAGGGAAAACATTTGGGCTGGGTTGTGCTTCGGAGGACAAGTATAAGAGAGTTCTAGCATTCTTGCCGCTCATGGGGCCAGCTTTTTTACGTCACACATTTCTGCTTCTGAAAGGATTTTCATCTCTCTAAAGAGAAAGAAGAGTTCTGCATACCAGTGAGCTGTCAGGCAGCAAAAGTAGAGACAGAAGAGTTTGGTGCTGATGATTTTTCTGAGCTCTGTTTCCTGTGGCTTCTGCATTCACTATCTCAAATAATAGGCTACTTAATTCCTCCACACTTCTCCTCCCTCTCCATACCTTTATGTCCAGCTTTCTTCCCTGTCTGTTGAAGTCTCTTTTCTCCCCTCCTTCCAGTCTCTTTCCTGGTTGGTAAGAATTAACTAGCTGGTACTAGTTAGAACTATTAGTTCAAACAATGACCTTCTATTTGTATTTTCTGCTATTGTGAGCTTGCCTACTGTAGCTGGAATCACAACACGTCATGGGAGTCACAGAAACATAACAGGTGTCAATATAAAATAACTTTCCTAAAGTGAAAAAAGAAGTCTTAAAGAATACCTAGTCCCCAAAGTTTCAAGTAGTTGCATCTTTAGAATTTAGATGCTTTTTGTATGTAAGAAAAAAAAAAATCTTACCGTTTTTCAGATCACAGTGCCTAACTTTTTAACTGTTAAAAGCTGATCTTTGGAATGGCAGCAACAAAAAATGTCCTTTAATATCTTTGAACTTTTATATATCCAGCATCAAATACAGCAGCATTTCTGTGTAGTACGCTACTATCCCTCAGATGTTGAAATAGAATGATTATTCAAGGATGATTATTTGCTCTGCAGTTCAGAGTACACTGACAGAATTCAGCTTACTCGTGGTTAGATGTAGCATAATTTCCGTATCCAAAAACCTCTTTGAAGGTGCAGAAGCAACTGATGATCAGAACAGAGTAGGAAACAATTTTAATCATTTAGATCACAGCACTGACCCAACTGAGCTTTTCCTTAAGAACTGAAATCATTAGAGAATTTATTAAGATTTTACTGATAGGTGATATTATTTTTTAATGAAAAATCAGCCTTGATCATGCATTTCCTTTTCATAAAGGAAGACCAGAATTTCTGTGTATGTATGTGTGAATACGCACCCATTTGCATGCAGATTGGCAGTAAGATTTTAATGATGTATGGCAATTGTATTGACTGGACACTGAAAGCATGTTTGTTAGGAAAACAACATGGTTAGGGATGAGAGAATTTAGATTAAAGAGCAATAAGCTTTTTAATATTAAAAAGCAGTCCTCCTACGATGAAACTAATGAGCATTGAGTTAGAAGGCCTAGGTCTGAAGTAATGGTGTATGTCTGGTAAAGAAGTATGTCCTAACTGTTTGGGGTTTTTTTTTTTCTCTTCAACAGTATTATCTGTGGCCTTACTCAGTTTACAAATAAAAACCACATCGCCTTTGCTGCACTAGAAGCGGTCTGCTTTCAAACACGAGAGGTAAAAGCAAACTGGGTCCTAAATTCATTGTAAATTAGTATAATACCAGGAACTGTAGCTTTTCAAGAAGAGAAGGGATTGGAAAGATTTAATGAAGATTAATCATATGCTTTATGAATGCTATTCTTCTCTTCACATTGTGCTAACATTGAAAAATTGACCCTGTAGCTGTGATCTGGTTGGGTGGTGCATTATTTTGGGATGGCAATCCTGCTTTTTATCAGCATTTAAAATTAGGTGAATGTATTTTGTGTGTATTTTGAGGGGCAGAACATAGAAACATTAAAATGACAAGGTCGGTGCCATAACTAAAAAGTTGCATTAGTTCTGCAACATATGAGACTACATTTTCTATTGTCTGCTGTGACAGAGATGGATCATGTTGCTTTTGGTACAGAAGAACAAAAATGAGTGAAAGCAAGACAGAAATGAACACACCAAGGGAAATCTGGATTCATTACATCTTGTATTGCCTTAGCCAGCATTTTGCAGTGGCAAACCTAAATTCTCACTGAAGAGATGAATCCTCCAGCCAAAGCAAAGGGGTTGATATCAGTATGTTCTGAGCATTAGTATATTTATATCACCACCTACTGTCAATTTACACTCCCTGTGTTCCATACAAATACCAGAGAAAATGAAATCCCTAGACCCCAGAGGGTAACAGTCAAACCTTAATTTGATAGTGTGTTTTTAAACTGCTGTTATTTAGACATAATGAGTTTTAAAATAACACCCAGCTAAAACTGTGTGAGAGGAGGAAAGCAGCTTGCTGTTTCTGTAGTGAAATAGGGTAAGAAGTACTCGTGGAAAAAGATGGCCAGAAATTTCACCCAAGTGTCTGCATTTGAAGCTGCGCTAACAGCCTCTGAGTCTTCAGAAAGTCATGAAATGGCTTGGAAGTAATCTCTAACTCTGGTACTAGAAATAAGGGTAAAATTACAGGGAACTGAACTGATAGTCTAGTTTGCTGTCTGCTCCTCTCTTTCCTTGTCCCTACTCCCATCCACTCCCTCTCATGTGACAGCCGAATGAAGTTTCCAGCAGAAAATTATCCCTGTTTTTGCTGGGCTGTTTTTCTGCTGGATTAACGACCTCAGCTGCCTCACAGAGGAGTGTAGCAAATGTCAGAATGAGAGACAGGGCATGTGGCTGGGAGTAGAAGGGAGGGGAATAAATCTCTCAGACTGAATGAGGGTGAAGTTAACTGTTAGAACAGACCTAATGCTTCCTCAGACTCCAGTCAATGTGCTTCTATCACAACGACAGGAGTGACTGACCAGGTCTCTGGACACGCTTAAATTAACAGATTAAGTCCTACTGACACATATAAAATATATGTACGTTTTTCAAAGATACATTGTTAGTTCTGTCTTGTCAGAAATAAAGTTTTTGTTTTAATTCCAGCTAAAATGGAAGTCTTTTGCATCTCTCAGGAAAAACTTAAAATTTCGTGTTCATTGGAGGTCTTGCTTATTTTATTGTGCCATCCAACCCTTCCAAGCCTCTCCTTGTTGTTATCCAAAAAGCTCCTTCCTTGTGCAGACAGATGACACTTGTTATGTTTTTTTCTTCCAAAAGGCATTATGGAAAAATAAAGAATTTTTCAGATCTAAGAGCTGTACAATGCTGTCATTGGACAAAACTTACATACCTGGATACCTTGCTTTTCATCCAACCTCAGTACAATAGAGATAGCAGCAGTATGGTCATGATTTGTTTCGTTCCTTCAGCCCTTCCTGTTCTCTAGCATTCTTTCCTTTTGTTTAATCTCTACTGAGCACACAGTATGATCCGACATGCTCTTGCAAAGTGGTAAAGTCAGAGACTCCCACAGTATGTGGATGTAAACCTGAGATTATGAGGCACTGCTGAAGTTCTGAATGGTAAAAAAAGCAGGTGAGATCAATGTAGATGAATGTAAAATGGTACATGTGAAGCACATAAGTGGTGAGGAGCAGTACTAGCTTAACAGTGCCAGAAAAACTTTGCTGCTGTGCTATGAATCCTCATTTTCCAGGTTATTTTTAATGTACTGAGCAGTGCAAGCCCGTGGACAGATCCTGCCACCATGAAAACTGTCCTTTTACCTTCTAATTTTTAACCATTATTTATCCTGTGGCAGCTCTTTTAGTTCGTTTAAAGGTTTTCTGGTAATGGTAGAATCTACTGGACAACTCATCTCCATGTAGATTTTACTACCTTACAAACCTTTTCTTTTTGTTCTTTTTAAAAAACATGTTGACTTTTCCCAGTAAGGATTGTGTAACTGTAATTTATGAACTACCGATCAGCACAGAAAGCATTGTAGTTTTGGTCTTTTTTTGATGTTCTGTGTTGCTTTGTCATTTAAAGCTGAGAAAAGCACTCCTCTTTTTATTCAAATAAATTGAAAAATTACAAAGAGAAAATCATTCTGCACTAGTTAATGCCTAACTGTCAATAAAAATTATGTGCTAACCTTAAAAAATGTAAATGCGACATTTAATTGGCTGCTTCTACAAAACCCTAGAAAGCTCACCCTTCAACTCCTAGTTAACGTATCAAGTTAGGGAAAGTATCTGGACCAACTGTAGTTAGCTGAAGGACTCTACTTCTTCCTTTGCTAGCTTTTATAAATGTTGTGGTTGTTTCTAGGATTTCTGTAATAAATAGAATGCATTTGCTGTATATTCAACAAAACTGTATTGTCATTACCCCTGTTTTGCCCTCCTGATAGACAGGGGAGGTGAATTATCTGCTTAACACTTCAGCAAATGCTGACTTACCAGTAGTGTACACTCAGAGGGTATCATGGAATCCCTTGCAAGTCAATCAAAACATATATTATCTTTCTTAAGATTTTGGATGCCATGAACAAGGACTGTGGGATACCACTAAATCAGTTGCAAGTAGACGGAGGAATGACCAATAACAAGGTCCTCATGCAACTCCAATCGGACATTCTCTGTATTCCAGTAGGTAAGATGAAATTACAATTCCTAATTTCTTTTTTAAAGCCGAAAAGAACATTGGTTGGTGATGGCTAATGAGGGCAAGTTGGATGGCTTGCTTTGTTGTTGCTGGTGTTTTGCTTCTGCTTGAGAACGTTGGAGTTCTTTTCACATCCAGTTTTGAGGTTCACTTTCCTAGAGAATGGCTGACTGACTTCTTGTGTTGAAATATTATAGCACTATGATTGTATAACTTTAAATTTGTCATATCAATTTCTAAACATCTAACAATTCTAAAATCAGTGAAATTAACGCTCTCCTGCGACATGTTGGGTCAGAGAATCTTGCTCAGAGATAAATTGGAACTTTGCACCTCCACTGCTCGTGTTTTGCTTTGGCATTTCAGCCAGTAGCAAATACCCTTTTTTCTGTTCCCTTTGCCTTCACAAACCTTTGATTTCATGTACAATGCAAAAGGAGACCCACAAAACACATTGTCCATTCTGGTTCCTCCTCCAGCAGCAATGAAGAAGGGAATAGAGGTTACAACAAAAGTGGAAATCTGGCAACTGATTTTCTTGGCATACATAATGGGATATATGAAATACAGACCCAAACGGTGGTGTTCCTCTGTGAGGCAAATGGAAGTTTACAATACCCTTGTCTGCTCCAGCAACAGCAGTGCAGCCGTTTTAGAAATGATCACGGAACACTTCTTTCGCAGAAGCCCCCTACAATAGTAAAAAGGCTTTTTAGCTTTTGAAGGATGTATTGCAATACACTAAAGCTCTTTAAAGGCCTCACTTGAAACCTGGAGCATTTCGGTGTCAGTGGAAAGGGTGCATCGTTCTGAAGACATATTTTAACACCTGTAGGAGATCCCAAGTTGCTGAGCATTGTAAGGTTATGTTAGCATTCTGAAGGATGCAGTGTGTCACTGAGTAACATCAGAACATTATACATCTTCACCTATACTGAAGAATACTGCATAAATGTAATAATCTTGCCTAATATGCAGCTTCTAGAAAACCATTTAGAAAAACATTGTGATGTCTCTTATGCATAAATGTGAGGCACTTCAGCGGAAAGTTTTTCACTCCAGAGATATTATAGCTTGCCTTTAATAATACTTAATACGCAAGGCTCACACTATCCATGCAGATGCATAGTTACGGGATGAAAGGATCTGGTCAATAAAATCAGATTTTAAAGGATCCTCTGCCTGAAGCAGAGGAGCAGGCAGTTCTAGAGTTAATGGAACAGATTTACCATTGACATCTTGGGGTTGGGATGGTCTCCTACACCATCTGTGGAAGGCAAACAGGCTACAGGTGTGTAGCCTCTTTTAAGATGCCTTTTCTAAATATAAATTCTTTTGATAACACACTGTCTAGAGCATGGAAACAAGTCTGATAACTTAGCCAGTGATCACTGCTTTGAGAAAGGAGGGAGAAGACAAAAGAATAGTGCATTATTAACAGGAGTACTCTAAGGAAACTGATGGTTGAGGTCAGCAGCCCTGCTCGTGGTATGAAAATGGGCAATTGCTTGATTCAGTCTTGAAGAAAGTAGTGATCTGAGATATTTAAAAGACTTGGATGACACATAGGTGAAGTTAACCTCGTAACCGTGCACGTGGCAATGAAGTGACATTTGCAGTTGTTAAACTTAGAGGAAGCATATAGCAGTTATAGAAAATATATATAATTCTAGATGTATATGTAAACCTTTAGTTCTGATGTCATCAAGGTGCCTTTCATTAAAAATCCTCATGGCCTTCTCTGTGATTCACTTCAGTCAAGCCATCAATGCCTGAAACTACAGCTCTAGGAGCTGCTATGGCAGCGGGAGCTGCGGAAGGAGTTGGAATTTGGAGTCTGAATCCTGGAGATTTGACAGCAGTGACATGTGAACGATTTGAACCACAGATCAATCCCGAGGGTAAAACCCTTTCATATTATCTAAGAACTTGCAAACTTAGTATTTTATGTCCAACGGATCATATTTGTTGCGATCTAAAATACTGATATAAAACCAGCTGTGTATGAATATCCTCACAAATGTTGAAGATCAACTTTGTAGTGTTTAGTTTAGAGAAAAGCACATTTCACTTGCTGTTTTGTCCATTTATTGACTAGTAAAATTAGAAAATGTTTAAAACAGCATAATTCCACAGGGGAATATGTTGAGCTCTTTTTCTTTCTTCTTTTTGAAAGAAGCTTGGCACTGGGCATTGCATTTAGTAGCTTTTGATTTATAGTAAGTAAAATCAAAGAAATTTTGAAAGGTTTTTACTGAGAAAGATGTCTCCTAAAGCTCCTTTGCATTTGTGAGTTTTCACAGATGTAGAAAGATGTAGAAACTGGCTGTTTTCAGAAGAATTTTTTTTGGCTTTAAAAAGCCTACATTAATAATTGGTTTTTTAGCTAACTAACTTTTTCATCATTTCTTAAAGTGCTTCTAGAGATGGAAAGCAGGTACTTGGCATAATTAATCCATGTGCCAGACAAATGCATTTTTGTCTTTTCAGTTATTTCTTAATTTTTGGTACAGAATTTTATCTTACCATTTTGATTATAATTACTGCTGTAATCCCTACTTCAAGACAGTATTTTCAACACTGCAGGGCTTCTACATGAATAACAATTACTTCATGTTGTCCTACTTGCACATCTTCTTCTTGGTGAAAATTGGTTTTAAGGTTTATTTCTCTCTGCTGTGCATAACTGTGGGGTTTTGAGATGGTTTGGGTTTTGGTTTTGTTTTCATTCAAACAGCATTTTATAATACTTGTTCTGTGCAGAAAATCTATACTATGCAAAAGAGTAGAAAACTAATATTGTAGCGTTTGCTTCTTAATACTTGTGATTGTGTTCATATGCATTGAGGGGCTTTTGTTTGCTAATCTCTCAATTTCAGAAAGTGAATTTCGCTATGCCAGATGGAAGAAAGCTGTAATGAAATCTATGGGCTGGGAGACATCTGAACCTCCTTCAAATGGTAAATCAGAAATTAACGCAGGTCAGGTACTGTTAACTAGCCGGTTAGCCCAGGTAGTTAATCTTGAGTTTGGTGACCTTTTCTGTTCACACCGTCTCAGGACTATTCCAAGGATATAAAAATTATTACTTCATATCTCTGTGGAAAGAAAGCAGTAAAATAGGTAGATAGGTATTCCTCTTGAAAAGAGGACACAAGCAATATCTTGTAGGGCTCTGAAAACAGGCAACATGAAATCAAGACTAACTGCAGGTTTTGCAGAACGGCGTTCATTTACAAAAGAAAAAAATCTTACCTAGAAGAGAGGTACAGCACAATTCTAAGACAGTGCAGGTGCTTCATAAACTTTCTTCTACGATAACCTTATGTTGCAAAGGAGAAAAGTTTCATCCTGTCATTTTTCTTGCTATATCTTGCCTTTATTGTTCGCTGTATAGGAAGGAGGGATTGATAGCCACATCAAAATCTGTTTGACTCACAAGGGCTAAGAGCAAGAAGTTATCATGAAGTGAAGAATTGCATAGACTTATTGTTTGCACACAGAGAATATACAAACACTTCTGAGAAACTGAACAAGAACTTCCTTTTGAAGTGGAGGGCTTTTTCATCTGTCAGGTTTGAATTAAATAAAACCTGCAGTCTTCTGTGATCTGTAGTTTGAATTTCTATATCAGCACTGTTTCAGGATAAGTGAATCATCCTACAACACATCATTTGTGGGCCTTGTCTTTGTTTTGTTTCCCTTTGTTGGAAAAGTTACTAGAATGATGATGATGATTAAGTAAAGAACCCTCATAATGTAAACTCCCTCAGAATCCACAGTCGCAGCCCTCAAGCTGCATAAAGTCTCTGACATTATTCTTGAAAGCTAAAGCTAAATTTTCCTTTTACCATCCTGTTTGTTGGTTTAAGTGTTTTATTTAACATCATAGTTATACAGTTCTCACAAGGCTTTTTGGAAGGGAAATAGGTAACCTAGCATGAGTAACAAGATTCACTTCAGTATTGTCTGTTACGATTTAGTAGTCTTACACCAAAACTGTCGGTTATGCATCCTAAAATCTCAAGTGCTTGATGTGTATCTTACTTGTATATCTTTATTTCCTTTTGAAGGATATTCTGCCTTGCAGGAAATAAAACCAGATCTTGTTCTTTGGCTTGTGTGGAAAGACCTGTGTTTATCAACACTTAACCCTCAGTGACAGTCTGGTTTAACACTGAGGGGAATATGTTGTTTTCCGTAGCTCTTGCTTTGAAACTTTGTCTTCTGCCTGCTAGGAGTAGTTAAGATTGAAGAATACTAGGAATGGGCTCAATCTAAATAGTGCTAACAGTAGGATTTGGATTTGAACTCGTATATTGAAAGTATGTTTTGAATTATTTTCGGGATAATGCATGATCTTTTTTAGTTTTTCTGCAAATGTCACTACATTTGTTACTTTCTGCTGTTCGTATGATTTTTAACACATATATTGCAATTTACATATATTTCTCTTTTGATTTGCTTGACTGGAAACACCCTCTCCTGGATGACATCAGGTGACACTAGTATCTTCTGTAGTCTACCTTTGGGGTTTTATATTATGAGTAGCATGATAATGTTAATCGGAGCAAAGTACGTCTCAGGTTAGTTACTATTTGACCTAGATCACTTTAAAAGCTGTCTACACCGGTTTTAACTGTTGGGGTTTTTTTTGTATTCCGTCTGTTTATTCTTAGCAAAAATGACTGATGCTTTTTTGTTGTTCATGCACACGAGTGTCGGAGAATGTGAATTAGACATATGGTACCTAAGGGAACCAAGTTAATGCCATCTCGAATTCATCCTCACGTGCCACAAAATTCATGGCTGTTGGGTGCACATGAAACCTTGAACTACCCGTCCCTCTGCAGACTGTACACAGTTTATAAAAGGGATATAGGTTGGAGCAGTGTAGCGGAGTTTTGCGTTGCCTGCATTACGGCGTGCATTGCAGTTAGAATAAGGTTCCGTCCTTTATCCTCTATTTCTTCTCATAACATTTCAAATTATTTTGAGGATCTTGTTTAAATAAAGGGAAGACTTTTCTCCTGTCCCTGAAGGGCTTCACGCACCCCTTTCAGTTTTCTCGTCCCTTTGGAACTATTGCATGGTTAGAAATCTTCAACTACTAAATCTAGGGAATATTCTTTCTGTGCTTTGCTCTTGATGGTTAAGCAAATTCATTTTGTTTAAAGAGGGGAGACCCTGAAAAGCTTAGCTGCGGAACTGGGGAAAGGGACTGTGTGCATATGCAATGAAGATGCATCTTCAACCTATTAATATGTGTTTTATTTTAAAAGAAAGTTCTTAATATGGATGACGGTGTTAGTTACAGAAGTAAGACATTTCATTAAGATATTCTTATGGTAAGAAAAAGCAGTTTATATGGTGATGTCATTTATTCTTTGTTGTGTTTCCTAATTTCATTCCGAAGAAAATATTTTACGGTGTAACCATTGTTGCTGCTTAGTAAGCTTTTGGGGGGTGGTTGTGTAGTTGTCTTTTTTTGTTTTGGTTTTGGCAGGATGGGGGGCAGGGTGTTAATTTTACAGACAGTTGAGGACTCTAGCATGCTCCTGTGATGACGTGTTTGCATTTTGTTTCTACTCATTCAGCCTGAATTAGCTATTCAATTGTACTTTTCCTTGCATGGAAGAGACTGAGCTTGTAGGAGAACTAAAATCAGACTGAACAAATGCTAGGCAAAAAAAATCAAACTGAAGAAATGGTTTGACATCAATTTACTAACTCTGGAGTGCATCTGTGAATAAGAACCATCTTGATTATGAAGAATAAAATAAAACCAACTGTGAATAAGTGGGTAAATTTTTAACAAGCTGAACTAAGCAACTTGTATATTAATTCCAGGTCATTTTTTTCTCCACATGGGGGATACCCAAAATAATATGAAGATTAATGTTAAGTGGGCAGATAAGCAACTTAAATTCTGGGTTTATTGCTTTTTAAAGACAACTCATCAGTAACCTGCATATAAATATCTAAACTTGCACTGCTGGGACTCATAAAAAAGAGGGTTTTTTTCTCCCTTCCCTAAGCTTGTCAGTGCCTTTCAGACCCACAAGTGGAAAACATTTCAACTCACTCTGGCCTTCAGAACACATTTTTGCCCTTGTTGTCAGACAACAGTAATTATTGATACAGTTACTTTTACTATAGTGATATTATATATATATATTATCTTGTATACTATGTATATACCACTATACTGGCATGTTGTTTACATGGTAAGCTTGGGGACAGGAGAAGTTGCAAGAGATTTCCAGCTCTCACTTGCTTTTTAAATTAAAAAGGAATAGCATCACTGATTGTATGTACAGGTTGCAGTTTTGCTCAGCTGTGTGTTAAGGCAGAATGTGGTATCTAGAATCTGTGTTGCTGGTTGGAGCAGGGCTGCTTCCCGTTAGGCATTTACTCTGATGAACACCCTTTTGCTGTTTAAAGCCAGAACTATCTGACGACACTTTCCTTCTGACTTCAGTACAGGAACTCCATTAATAAATTTGTTACATTTTACCTTCTAATGAAACACTGGAACTCCTCCAACGCAGTCATCAGTTTAGTAGGTTTGAGGGTTGAATCTACTGAGGATTTAATTCATCCTTCATGTGCTGAAACAGCAGTAAGTCCTGCATGGCAACAGCGCTGTTGAACATGCCTCAGTAGGGCAAGGCCATGATTTTACAGCTACTGAAATGTGAAGGAAAAATCTGCAGTGGCAGAATAGAGAACACTAACGTGGCAAAAACAGATTTACAGAATTGCTAAACTAACTGCCTTTTCGTGCAGCACCTGATGGCTGAATACAAAGAGCAATACTGCATTTCACAATATCATTTCCTAATTCCATCAAAATCAGGTCAATGGCTTGTACCTTAGTTTATGATTTGCATTCTTCTTCTCTCCCAGGGGAGAGAAAGAACAAATGTTTTGTTTTGTTTCACTATTAAAGCAAGTTGTGTGTAGCGACTGGAGTCCTTATGTTAAGGTTCTTATGTTAAGTTTTCACACTAGTTCTTGAAAGAGTCATCTGAGAGATTTCAACACATCCTGTAGCTATACTTTTTGGGGAGTGAGAGTTAACTGAAAGCGATGCCATAATTTTTTAGACTCACATTGAAAGACGTGCCTTTGCATGCTTAAATTGGCACCTCTCAAGTGAGGTGTAAGTTGGGATTGGCTATGTCCGGGATCTGACGTGACATCTGGGGTATAAAGTTCTTTGACTTTATTCCCACAGAATAAGGGGTCAGTGCTGATAGTAGTACTATATTCTTCTTGCTTAAAAATCCCTTGGGGTTTTTTTTGAGATTCTGTTTTTCCTTTTTAGTGTAATGTTGTGATAGTTACTGCCAAACAGCATGCTAATTTACATGCAGGGATCACCAGGCAGTTCTGCAAGTTAGTTGCAATAATATTTCCCAAATTTCTGAAAAGTGAGCTGATATTCAGGATAAAATAAGCTTACAGTACCTTCCTTCAGTCCTTCTACTTGTTAAAAATTTACCCATCTTAATAGTGTGGTCTCTTCTCTGCTGCTATATGCACATCCCACATACTCAAGTGCTGGCTTTTATGGTGTCACACGATAAGTCTAATTTATAATTGCATTAACTGAAAGCAAAAGATGGTTATACTGAATTTCTCCTATAGCTCAGCTGTGTTACAGAATGTTATTAATGTTGTAGAGTAAATTCTATGTTACTCAGGCATGTTCTTTCTTATTTAAGGTACTGGTAAATGAGACTACTGAGTGGACTCCAGATGCAGCTGATTTTTTGTTTCGTTTTGTTTTGTTGTCTGAAGAGATTCCACCACCAACGTGATTATACTACTTTGGTGACTAAATCCATTCACGAATCCATCTGTCACCAGTCCCTGAGTAACCTCCCAGTGGTATACTGAAACTTAAGTCTTCAGTCCTTTGTTACTCTGCTCCCTTACCCATCAACTCCCAACTACACCGGAGGCCTTTGCATGGACTGTCGTGTCATCCTCGACAATTTCACAAGCCCTAGCTTTGTTTGAGAAAGTTGATATAACAAAACCCAGCAACTTCTGAGGTAATGTCAGACGTTTAGCTATCCTTTTCAGGGCTTTGGTACTTTATACAGCACACTGCAGTAAGTTAATGATGCACTATAGACCTTTGTAAACAACTTACAATTCTTCCAGCTGCTGGGAATTACCTTTTGTATGTCAGTGGTTGCCAAAGATGTTTTATTGTAGTGGCCACTGGTCTGAAACACCTTCAGTGGTACAAATCTTTTAAACACTAGCTCAAAACGTATTATCAGTAGCACACATCGCCACCGGTCTGGCAATGGAGAGATTGCTGATATGGTCCACAGAGTACTGTTGATATCATCGATTACAAAGGTAAAAAGTTTGCTTTGGCTTTCTGGCGTATATCATCAGTTTGTCCATTATAAGTATTTAAGATACTAAGTCCTGCAGCTGTACCTTTAAAGAGATAGGAGTAGGTAGGCGTGTTGGTTAAGGCCGTGTTTCATGTTTTGTGCTTTTGTGTTAGTTTGGAAAGACAAATTTGACAGAGCATGCTACTGACAGGACAGCTTCTTGGTCCTCAGCAACTGCTAACTCTTCAAACTACTCTGTACAGTGCACTTTTCTTGACCAATACTGCATATATTCTGTCATCCTGCTTAAGGATATTGTTGTGACTATTTGTTAAACTTCTGAAAGTTGAAGCTAACTTAGTTTTCCTTAAAGAGGGTCCACTCCAAATTAAATATCAGTGCTTTAGTTCTTGATCTCATGTAATATATCTCAGGGACCAAAATCTCCCTTTCAGTTTCCATGTCCATAGTTTTAACAGCAAGTTGTCACAAAATATGCTGGGACAACCCAAAACCCTGGCTTGGAAGAATAAGCACTTGGCACCTGAAATGGGCCACTGAAAGTCACAGGCAACACGCGTGACAACCGAGTTGCGTCTGCTTTGAAACTGTTTGTCCTCCACAGGTGAGGGAGGGAGGCGATAATCTTATCTTCAGCTTTCCAGGTGGTACCAACAGCATGACAAATGCCAGCCTTGTTGGTTAGGTCAGAGAAAATGTGTTCTTGTATAGCGTCACTCGAGCAGTGTCGTGTGACAGGGAGCTTGAACGTGGGAACACCACGGAGAACTTGAAAGATGTGTTTAAATGCACTAGGAGTTAAAGGGAGCAGGTTTGTGCGTGTTTGTTCTTAAAGGGTTTTGTCTTTAAAACAACAGTCTTTAGCAAAGTCTGGTTTTCTTTGTTAAACTATGATTAGAGGCTTAGTTTTTAAAAAGATGTTAAATATGTGTGTGTCTGAAGCAATGGATTGCACAGAAGTTCAGGTCTGTATAATATATTTAATAGCAAATGCATTAATTGCCTTTTTATTGTCAAGTGCAATGACCTTTCAAAATGTGACTGTGAAGTAAGAAGTTAGAGAAGGAACATTTTTCATCCTGTGGTTGCATGTATAAATTCAACAGAAGGGGGTTTTGTGCACAGGTGAAAATACAACCCCGTCATTCAAATCCCATATCTCCTATAAATACTCAAATGTGAGGAGTGACACCTAAAATTTCTGGGGCTTCCAGAGCATTGGAGAGGTGGAGGAAGGGTGAACAATAAACCCGTAGGAAAATCTTTATACTCCTTACCTTTACCCGGAGCTGTTGCTGATCCTGCCTTACCTCAAGGAATGGGAGTAAGAGCAGCCTTTGGAGCACACTGGGCAAGGGCAGCACAGGCCTCAAACACTGGATTCTGAGCATGACTTGTTGCCAAAACCACTGACGTACTGAACCGGGGAACGAGTGATGTTGACGTGTTGCCTTTGCCAGTGGTGCACGTGGCGGGGGGTAAAGGTAGCACATAGCATGTGGGAGGGGAGGTTTTTTGCTTCTTTTCTGACTTACCTTTACTGGGAAACACAGTTCCTATTTTTCACTGAGGAAAAATCATTATTTTATTTTCAATTGCTGTTGCAAATGTTTTTTAAGAATTTCACACCACTGTTGACTTTCTACCAACATAGTTGAATTATATTGTAAACTGCGTGTTGGGGGGGAGGGGACAAACTGTTGAAAGCTAGCTTTTTTGTGAAGCTGTGATTTATTTTTTTCTATAAATTACCAGATTTATAAATTCTTACTTGAGAAATGCATTAACTTGGTATTAAAATACCGTAAATAAATTGATGTAAGCTGTCAGTTTATTCTTGCACACTGTCTTTCGGATCCATTTTCATTCATGCTTGTTACACGAGGTGGAAAAGGAACGTAGTCATAATACCGGTTTGGTCTGAGGGTCTTGAGCAGCGTTGCTTGGTGGGGCCAGGAGGCCACGTGGGATTTGCTCTTACCACGGGCTGGTAATTGCCACAGATTCAAAAGCCACGATGACTTGGGAGAAGAAATGTTCATGGAATAGAAAAAATTGCTGGGGAAACCAGCTGGGAGCACGAGGTAGTTCTGTTATCTTAAGAAACAAGCCTGGGGGTATGTGTATATGCTTCTTGGTTGTTCTGTCTCTCTGTAGCTCTCAGCTCTATTCTGCACATCTAGTGCTGCATAACCGTACCAAGGATATAATGAGCCTTCATCCATCATCCCTACGAAGTTTTTAGTCCCCTATATCAAAATCAGTTGCGTGAGTCAGAAACAAACACCACCCCGTCCCAAAAAAAAGGATTTAAATACCATGTCAGCACAGAAACCTTAGGTAACATGTTATTACTCGGTATCAGACTTCTTGTGCTTATGAGCACCTAGAGCCTTCCTTTCACACGGCAGAATTACAGCCTTCCCCTTGGCTGCGCTGCACAAGAGCATACGCGAATGTGATGATTCATCCAGCTGGAATATTACAGATTTAGCGATGTAATTAGTACCAGAAACGTATACGTATCAATCATTTCTGTTCATTGAAAGCTGACACAATGTATAGTCTATTACTGAAACTATACAAACAAGCTTCTTAATATCCATATTGGCATCTAAGCCGTAATATTGCCATCTAAAGAACCCTAGATCCGTAGCTATTGGAATGCCATCCCATTAAGAGCTGTAAGAGCCCAGGATGGGGTTTTTTTTTAAATTATTACAATTGTCTGGCATTGGTGGAAGTAGTACTCACATGTCCTGGAGATAAGGGCAGGCACGTGAGTAGGAGCCCTGTAAAGCTCAGAAATGACAGAAGAACATTGCTGGAATTATTTTCCTATGCTGTCCGGAGGGACCGTGACAGGCTGGAGAAATGGGCTGCCAGGAACCTTGTGCAAGGGGAAGTGCCAAGTTCCGAAAGCAAGCACGGGCTGACGTGCTTCCACAGAGACCACAGTGAAATTGCAGTTAGCAAAACCTAAAAATAGGGGTCCGTTACATTTTTGCAGTGGGAAGACATGGGTTTGGGAGTTGCTGCTTCTTGTCTGCAGTGTTTTTTCTTTCTAAATCCACGGGCGGCTGATCTGGGGGCTCCTTCTCTGACTGTCCTTGAAAGCGCATCCACTTTGGTTGGAAGAGCTCCTGCGTCGCCACTCTTGAGTTCTGCGGGGGTGGAGCGCTCTGAGAACTGAAGAGCCAGCAGCTCCGGCTTCCCAGTCGCCTGATAACGCTGGTCGGGTCTTGCGCAACCAGAAAAGAGCTTGCAGACGGGACAGCCGTGATGATCAGTTGTCGCCGTCTAGAACAAGTGCTTTCCCTCCCAGCTGTAAAGCCGTTGGAGTTGTCTTCTATTTGTTTTGGCAACAGGATGGGTTAGTCAGCGCGCTCAATAGCACCCACGTTTCCTATGCTACTTCACAAACGGCTTCGGGAGTTCTGAGCGCGCCACTTCAACTGCTTACGTTTTGCTCAGTTTTCTGACCACAGCAGCCCTATCCCATGCGCACGTTGTCTTGCCGGTGAACAGATTACCGAAAACCTGCCATAGAACAAACTTTGATAGAGAGGAACTCAAGATTCAGCAGTGTCTATGAGCACAGAAGTCCCTGTAGACAGCAATTCTGTATTACTGCGCCGTGTCCGACCACAGGAGCCAGCTTACGGTTAAGGGGATGCGTAACACAGGTATCAACACCCTCCCCTGGGTGATGCCTCAGTATCACTGTCCTCCACAACTGCCGACGCTGAGTGCTGCCCCACTGTGAAGGAAGGTTACTTGGAAAACTGTGTAAATGGCTTCAATCTCTACCCGCTCATAGCTGGAATCTTAACTTCACGTCTTCTGTAGGCAGCATTTTCTGGAAACGAATGTGCCAGCGCTGCTTGTCAGCCTTGATTTTTCACGGAGAAGTGATTCTTTGGTTGCACAGTTCTGAAGAACTGACCCTTCAGCAGAAGAAACCGCTTTAACAAGAAAAAGCGCTCCTCGAGCTCTCGCACTACAAACATTGGAGGCATCAGAGATCCTCCAAGGTTTTTGTTTTAAGGAGGAAGGGGAAGAGGGGGGAGAGTGACCTATCTGGAATGTGCAAGAGCCCTGTCTTCGTTGTGAAGCGAAATACGAGATAACTGCAATGCTGTTCTCTACATAATGATTTGTTGCATCTCAGTGAAACTTCAAGACACACATTAAGTCCGTTTAAGACACTGCCCCCCCCTCCCCAGGGAATGGGTTTGTGTTACCAACCCATGCTATTCCTGTTTGGACTCCAGGTAGTCTTCAACAAGGTGCAAACCCCCTCGTGTGCAACATGATGTCTCTGTTCTGTCACCCTCTATTACACCGGCCTTGAAGTCAACAAGATGTACCCCAGTTTGGATTTCAGCTCACCCATGAGCTCCCGACTTATCAAGGGCTGTCGTTCCTAGCGACTGATTTCAAACCACACGATCGTCGCTGTGGTTGTTACCAGTCTCTGTTCGCTGAAGTTACACCAGCACGCGAGCGTATACAATGCGAGGTTTGCCAAACGTCTAGATGTTAGGTAATGTTAAGTAAAATTCATAGTAATTAAATTAATTGGTTAAATTAAACACATCCTAATACTGCTGAAAGATTTTATTTGCTAATCATGAAATAGGTTATTTGTTTATTCATGAGTATGTGAAATACTGAGTCCCAACTGATGTGCAAATGAGGGACGTTGTATATTGGAACGTGCAGGTAGTGTTTTGTTATTTGGTGTGTGAGGTGAGCACTTAGGAACGGTAGAAAAGGACACACCAGAACCGTAGCAGTTCAGAACCCAGTGTAACGCAATAGCAGATCGGTGTTACAAGCAACAGGATGGTTGAGGGTCATTAACAGCAGGATGATACTGATTTACAGAATATCCTTGAATATGTGAAATTGTTGGAAGATTTCGTTACAGCTTCATTAAAAAAACCCACACAGTTATTCCCACCTGCTTTTCAAAGTAGCATCTGTTGGAGCCATCACAGCAGCATTTGGCACAGTATTCTGAAAATGAAAATGTTGAAATCGTAATTGAAATATTTATGTCAAAACATGACTCACAGCTGTACTACCTTACAATAGAAACGAAGATAACATCAGCACCTGAGCAGCTCATTTACACGCTGTAAATCAGTGCTGCCAAACTAGTTTGCAGTAAACGTGTGGCACTACTAAACACGTATGAGGAAAGAGAGCGAGCTCTTTCATAATAAAATAAAAACCGAGAGGCGTGGTGATTCTTGTTTACAGAAATTCCCCTCAGGTTGTTATGAATTTTCACCCCAAAGTCACGCAGTTCCAGTACCGAGGTTACACACGGACCTAGTAGTCCATATTAATAGTCCAAACGCTTTAACTCCGTTCAGAAGGCAGCCAACAGCCGTTGGTGTATTATTTTGGGTTTGCTTACCCACTCCATCACTTTGAGTCCGGGCTCCGCGTCAGTAAAAGCATTCCCGTTTCAGAACGGGAACAACAAGCTGGGTTTCTCCATCTGTGCCCTCACCCTGCTGCTGTCGTTGAGATGACGTCTGACAGCCGTAGGGCACGTGCAGTCGCGCATCGAGATGCCAGACAACGGCGTACTTTGAAGGCACATCCTTCAGAGCATCTACTCCTTCCCCACCTTGCGTCTGGACAGGTGGCCACATAGCTGCAGTCCACAGGAAACACCGTGCAGAGGGACGAGCCAAGAGTTACGCTGAAGCGCACACACTGGGTGCTTGTTGGGATTCAGGGTTCTATCTCACAGCGGGTTTTATGGATCGGATCTGGCTTACAGCATGACAAGAGCAGAGTACTGCTTCTGGAAAACAGCATTCAGGAGAGAAAAGCATTTGATGCACCGTAAACTTGTGTTTGTGTAAAGTACCGAAGTCGGACCCACACGGTAACCCCCTGCCAGCACAGCTGTGCTACCCGTGGGTATACGGAGACGTTGCTTGGCCGACGCCTTGGCGCTCACGTACGTTAGACGTGGTGGCAACGCTGTGCTAAAATGCACTGTAGGTGGGGACTGATGTCAAACCTCTGTATTACCACTGCTGCCTTATTTCTCTGCTTCAAGAAATGCGTTTGCAGACGTAGCCTTGGTGTCTTGGGCTTGAGCTGAGCCAGACCTACCAGAGCAGTTTTAACAGCTCCTTTTTCAGGCCAAGTCACATAATGCTTCCAATTTAAACAAAGTAGAATAAACAGTCTATTCAATGGCAACCTTCCTTCAGCGAAGACAAACTTCTAAAGAATACGAGAAAGGAATTAACTGTAAGAGTTTTAAAAAAGCCCTCAGGTGATGGTATCACTTCATTTGGGTGTGTGCACAGGTGAGACTGATCGGTTCCTCCAGTGCCCTTTGTTCCTTAGGTTGATCTGTGCTAGCACCCTGTATGGTGGAAATACGTAACATTCCGTTTGTTCCAAACGCATTTGTGACCACTTGTTTTCCTACCACAGCAGATGTTAAGGAAACGCGGTCCTAACTGTAAAAACAAAACTCCTATTGGATCAGCCGAGTAACTACACACTGCTGGCCCTACGCACGGAACTCAGTATTTAAGCAAGGCGTGTTTTGTACTCGTAAGCCATTTGCACTGATATTTGTGCTGTTATGACATAAATTTTCAACAAACATACATACCTCTGTTTTGCTTCTTTGACATTGTCTTCATTTCCTAGAGCCACTAGGTTAGCACTAAGCTGATGTCACAGGCGACCTGAGAGAAAATGGTAAATGATGAGGTAGTTTATCTAAAAAAACTTCTATGAGGTTATGGTAAGTTCTGCTTTAAATCTGAAGCTTTCGACTGATTAAAAGTTTAAAGCATAAACTGTTTTTATGAACAAAGGACCAGAGAATGGCATTAGCTTTCTTAATCCCGTTTTGCCTTTGTAGAAAAGCACTGGCTGTTTATAATTTAAAAAGACACGTGTTGACTGTGTTAATTTCTCAGGAAAGCTGATTTCATTTGTAATTAAAGGTGCTCACTTGGCAGTAGGACAGACAGAAGCCCTTTGTTTATTCACGAAATACGCCGTGCATGGACAGCAGAGGACGTCTTACTCCCTTATCCACCAGCACAAGCGGATTCCTCTTGCCAGTTGATCCCTTTGGGCATTAGGATGTCCGGCTTCTAACCCGCCGTCAGTAGGTGGGCAAGCAACCACCAAGGACACCCCTCTTCTGCCAGTGACCTGTGGCTGAGTCAGTCAGGTAACAACCTAGCATTCCAGATCCCCTCCAGTCATCTTTCCTTTATTTTTCTCCTCTTCATTCTCAGGCTGTTTCGTTGTGGGCATCCGCCGCGTGTTCAGATGACTCAAAGTAAGATTTGAACTAGCCGTTTCTTATCACTTGAGCTAGACCATCGCAGTGTGCTAAACATCACTCGGTTATCCATTCATCATTCTGCTGAATTTCCCTTCTAAAAGGGCCATGTCGGGTGTCCTAGCAGAGATGGAAAAGGGCAGGGTCTCTTAACCCTGGTTAATTACGAATGTATTTATTCATCCTGCCGGTGACGACTACCGTTGTGCATAAATCTAAGCCTAGCGCCTAACCCAACGGGACCAGTAAGCCACCTGGTGTTCATCTCAGCACCCTGGAAGCACAGAGCCAGCCCTGGGAGGCAAAACTGTGCTTCCACGCTGTGCAGTAGCACGACAACCCACACGCCAGGCCAGCTCCACTGACTCCCTCCAGCCATCAGGCAGGACAAAGATTCCCCCCTCGGTTACTCGTCACACCTACCGGTGCGGGGTTCTCCACTTCCCCTAAAGCCCGAGCGCACGAGCTGAAGCCACGCGGTTTCAACGCCCCGGGAGAGGTGACAGGCGACGAGGGGCTGCCTTCCCCACCCCTTGGCGCTTGGGCACCACAGCAGTGGGATGGGCAGCTTGCCGGGCCGGCGCCCTGAACTCCTGCCCACCATGCAGCGCAAGGTGGTGCTTTCTGGGGGGCTTCAGGGACTTGAAGATTGGGTTTGCACCTTCAAAGACAGCACTGCGCTCGCAATAGGGCTAAATAATTCACCCTACGTCGCACCAGGAGTCGGGGATGCTTCCGCTTGTCACTCTCAAGTGACAGAACCTGGAGAGACATGTGTAGTTTGATCAAAGACGTAGCCCCTACTCAGGATGGCAGCCACGGGCAGCTCCCAGTCAGCCGTTCACGTCACGTTGTCTTGTCCCAGGTGACATTTAGAAACCTGCTCGGGTCTGTGACAGAAATAAAACCAATTTAAAAGTGCAGAGCACTGTAGTTGCACGTGCTTACCGTTTTTATCAAGTAAATTGGGTAAAGGAGGTTGACTTAAAACACTGCAAAAGTTTTAATTAAAATTCATTACAGTATGTGAAAGGAGTCCATCAAGTTTTATAATTAGATCTTGTCAAAAGGACTTTGTTGGAAACTATCAGCGCATAAATTGCATTAATGGTGTAACGCTGCCCAGCGCAGCTTTACCTGCTGCTTTATCTGCTGCTTTACTGATGGGGTGGGAAGGAGAATAAGAATGCCATGCCGAAATCTCCCGGCACAGGAGTCACTTCAGACTCCTTCCCGTTTAATAGAATGCATCGCCTTCACTTTCAGAGGGAGGGAAGTAATATCCTCAGCGGTGAGAAACAGCTGGATAGCATTAACAGCTTGAAAGTGGAGGTGGCGTGTTCATCAATTCCACTTTTCCTTCCCTCCCTCCTCCCTTCCGTGTCCTTTTCAGAGCCGTAGCTTTATATTTGCCCTGTTCTGACTTAACTGACCCCAAATTACAGCTTTCTGGCAAAATGGAGCTGGATTTTCCGAGTTTTCCCTCCTGCGTTTTGTCAATCGCCTGGTTTCTTTACACACAGGGCAGGGAAAGGGCAGAAGCGGCTCCCCCTTTAACACGCCTGGTTTAACAGCCCCTCTTCAGTGCCCCCCACGTATTTAATGCACGCTCCTACAACACCCGCGTCCTTTATTTCTAGGCGAAGAGCCTAACTTCATGCAGGTACCTCTGTGCTGGAGTAATCCACCATCCACCTTCCCTCTGGAGGTGTGGGGAGAGAGGGCAGGGGCGACAGGGCGAGCGGCTGCCCCCGGTCCAGCTGGAGTCGGGAGCGTGGGGATGACGGAGCTCCGGGGCTCCAGGCTACCCAGGTGCGCCGTGAGCTGCCCTCCAGTCCAGAGCCTGTCCTTCCCTGCAGGCAGCTTTGACATCCAACCTCGAGAGCGGTCAGAAAAACCCCTGGCTGATCCAAGGGGGTGTATTTCTCTCGTTACTCCACATCTGTTCTTCCCGCCTGTGCTCCACGGGCAGGAGGAAGGATGGATAGGAACCGTTTTCACATGGTCTAGCCCTTCTCCTTGCTGTTCTCCTGTGTTTGTTCTGGCACAGAGAGGAAGTCTGACGGTTTCTGAGGAGTAAGGGGAATAAGAGAGCCCTGCCTTCTGCAATAGCTGCTGTTTGCTGCTCTCCCCAGGCAAGACACGTTGTCAGGCGAAGAGGGGTTGCTTTGGGGCAGTCCAGCAGGTGAGGATCAGATTCTGCAGGATTAATTCCAGTAGGTGCCAAAGTGCCGTTACTGAGGATACCTCCGGCAAAGGCCACAGAACTCAAACAGGATTGTCATTTGCTGCTTTGCGTTCCCTCGTGCAGTCAGGACCCAGGTTTACCCGGACAGTATACCGCGTGTCACACGGAAGGTGAACTCTGCCATCCTGCCGCACTCCTCCACCCAGTGCGCACGCTTCTCTCCTGGTTGCTGCCCACCCATCTGGCGACTCCGCTGCTCTTCACACACGAGTCCGGAAGAGCCCTGGTCGCGCCCCCGGATGGCCAATGGATGAGAGACAGGCAGCGGCATTCAGCCGGTCACACCTACCTCCAAGCCGGGTTTCAGCGGTACACCCAGGATTCTGGGGCGCAAGGTAAAGCTCTTCCTCAGGAAATGACTTAACCCCAGCGGGGTGGGGGCGGGTGGTCTTCCTTGCCGCCAGCCCCTCTGTCGCTGTTAGCCTTGTAGCTGGTGAGCAAAGTCACGACGTCACATGGCTGCCCCAGGGACAGCGGGTGTATTTACCAAAGGGAGGTTGGTGTAAGAGGCACGGGCAATATACGGGATTTATTCCCTTCCTCCAGCAGACTACAGCTGGTTTTCCGCCCATCGGTTCTTTGCTCTTCCACTTCCTCCCTCCCTAGGCATCACTTTTCCACCTAATGGGATTGTCGACTCTAATTATTTTAACACAAGGTTCACAGTACGTAGAGTTCTGAATTAAAATGAGTACTTGCAGGTATGATTATACATACACACATACCTATTTTAAAGCTTCGAGTTTTCACCTTTTCAATCTTTTCTCTCTCTCTCAAGCTCAAGAAGAAGATAAAAATAATTCCGTTTTTTCACATCATGTATTGTTTGAGTTGCTGGCCTTGGCAGCGTAATTGCATCCTCTAACTGGACCTGAGAAGACAGCTCTTAAACAGAAGGTCTGTTGAGTCTCCTAGAGCTTATCTTCTCTTGTTTCTATGAACCTCTTATTTTTCTCTATGCAGAGTAGTGGGACTACATCCGGAATATTATACTTGAATTTTATTATTTTTCCATTACCTCCCTTTCTTAAAAGAGAAACTTGGACTACAGTGCTTCATGGAGTCGTAATATGTCCAACACCTGACTTTTGTTTTCCTGACTCCCTATTTTTAATTAAATGGTGTTTTATGCCTTTTAGGATTTAATCTGTAACATGACGAATAATTGTCTTAATTGTAGTCTGATACTCTTTTCTGACGGGGGAAGTGAATAAAGGGGTTTATTATTAGAATGTAAGGAGTTCACAGACTACTCTCAAAGCAAAACGTGAGTCGGTGGGTGAATATGGAAAATCCTCGTAATTATTGTGCTTTCCAGACTGCACGGTGGGCCCTGTGTTACTCATACGGTGGGATGGAACCGCTACATGTTAACTCTGACGACCCGTCCGCTCCAGACTGAGTTTTGCGCCAGAGCGTTTGTTTCCTTGCGCGATCATTTTCGTTTCAAAATAACCTTCCTTCCCTTTCTGCTGCTCCTGATGGGGAACTTAACTGCCGGTAAGAAACAATTGTTGACGAGAACGCTGCTATTCCAAACCGCGATTAGCCATTTAAAAGGAGCCAAGTGACTTTTACGTAGCTCCTCGAGGATAAATGTTCCGTGGTGGGCTGTTGCTTGGGCCTCTACGTGTCCGTGGGGTCTGATCAGGTCTTGTTTGCAGAGTAACGGCATTTTTCAAACACTTACTTAGTTAAACTTCATCGGAGTGACCGGGAATAAGTGAAGAAGGTTTAGGGATGTAGGCACGGCCCTGCATGTTGACTGGACCATGACTACATTGGAAGAGATGGTTTACTCCAGCAGTTACCAAGCCTGTGAACTGGGATCCAGAGAAGACAGGATGCTCTGTCCCAATTTTCTTCAGTCGAAGGAGCAGGTTGGCAGTGCCCAAGGACACCTTTTTTGTCCTTCCCATAATTAAACGGTAGACAAAGAGGTGCAAACAGTGGGAATACGAATGGCTTGACCATCCACCGGGGCTTTTAGCCCCTCCAGGGAAGCTGTTGCCAGAAAACCTTGCGCAGTGGCTGCGGGCGCAAGACCTGCTGGCCCAGCACAGGGGTCAGCAGCCTGGGCTGCCGGAGACCTGGGGAGCTGCTGACCACGGCTGACTCCCGCGGCACTTCCCACCGCTCGGCAACGTCTTCCCAGTCATCCTAGAGACTCCCCAGGGCTCAGGAGAGCAGGTTGTGGGGGTGTCACCGGCGCGTGCACGCCCCGCTTCGGGAGCGTTGCTGGGGCGGTGTTGAGGGCTGCTGGCGAGAGGACGGTGACTGTGAAATGAAGGAGCAGCTCCGGCCACCCTTTCCGCCTGCCGCAGACCTCCCGCCGCGGCGGTGCGCGTGGGGTTCGCCCTGTTCCTGCCCGAGCACAACGCCCAAACAACTGCTGGAGGTTCCGCTCGTAGCGGGCAAGGCTTTTGCTCTGGTGTTAACTCGCACAGGGAAAACCTTCAGCCCACCTTAGAGCAGCATCTGCTTCACTGCTCGCTACGCGCTTAGCCAACGCAGCGAGGGAGGACCAGGATATGTGTAAATGACTGCCCTTTGATTTCAAGAAGAGGAAAGCTATTGCCTTTAAATCCTGTAAGACACATCAATGCTTCCCGGAGGCACGGCTGTGCCTTTTCTGTGGAAGGAAGCTGGAGTTTAAAGAAAATGCATCAATTTGCTGGTACCTGCGGCCGCATCTCGGTTTGAAATTGCGTGGAGCGTGTAGCTGGGTCTGCTGGGCCAGCGGAAGGTGAGGTACCTCCCGTTTGAAATCGGTACAGATCTCTGATGCTACTTGAGACAAACCCAAAAATGAATGCGTGAGGTGCACAGCCCATGCTCTGAGCGGGTTTTTGTATAAGCCTGTCTCCTTGCCGTCCTTTTTGTCTAATCCAGCTGACGTTTGTGTAAGTATTTAAAAGATGAAGTATAGAAACCAGAGCAGATGAGTTGTGAATACGCGGCACCTCGATTTTGCGACTAAATGGAGCTGTTGATGCATGTTTTGATAGCTTAAAAGCCTCATAATAACAAGCAATGAAGGGATAGTTTGTAATTGTTTATAACTGAAACTTGATTTAAGATGAATAATCATCTGTTATTCAAAAGATGTCTAGTCATTACTTTTGCTGTATTTCCTCTCGTGCTTTCCTCTTTTAGGTGAAGGACAGGAAGGCATTTTCCTTTCCACCAACGGTGCATTTCTCTTCTGTCTTCTCAGGACACGTAAACACAAAAAAATAGCACCCAGGACAGAGTGCTGGATGTAATAGCTCTAATCCAGAGAAATTCAGGAAAGGCGTTTAACGTTATCACCTTCAGTGAGAAAGAAATAGAGTAAGAAAAGAACTTTGCACAATCTGCATGCTTAATTCTCCTCCCCAGTGCGGGCTGGAGGTCTGGGCTCCTCGGTGGGTGAGAATGACGAATAAGCAGATCCAGGACAGGAATACTTCAAACAAGCGTCCCTCTAGGAGACAGTAAAATATATAGAACAAAGGTAAGTAGGGAAAATCTCGGTGTGCGCCTCACATCACAGGCTCTTTGAAATACAGAGGGCCTGAAGCAAAGTGAAAGCAGTAAACGTAAGGACAGGACAGCAAAACTGCAGCAAGAGTTTTTCAGGAAAAAGAGAGTTTGAGAAAGTAATAAATGTTTCATTGCTTTCAATTCTAAAAATAGTTTAATCAATAACGGGAAAAGCACCAAAACTTTCTGTAACTCAGTATTGATTTTTATGTTATATTTATCCATTGAAAGGCACTAGTAGGTCATTACTGAATTAGATAAAAGAACCTTGAAAAGTTAAGGACTTTTACCACCCTTAAAAGCGATGTATTTGTTACTCAAGGTCACAGTGACTGCTTATTTTTGGAAAACCATTAGTTCCACGTAGTATGTAAGGAAGAAGAGCTCCAGCTGCCAGACAACAAACCTGAAGTTTCTGATACTGTCTGTGAGGGCTCCTACATAGTCCTTTCTCTGAAAATAAAGTTGGGGTTTTTTTACCCTAACATGATCATTTAACAAGTTCTGTTATGTCAGCTTTTCAGTTACTCATTACCCAGTATCACACCGTTGGCAGACTTATACCCATCCTTATTACAATTCTATGCTAAAGTCATGGCATCTACATGTTGGACTGCAGTATAAACAGATTCCAGACAAATCAGAGATGCTGTAAAAGAAAACACGCTGAGCAAACACTGGCTCGATGGCTAAAAAATTCCCCCCTCCCCTGGGGAAACCTCATAACCCCTGCATTTGTGCGCACGCTTTCAGGGCTTGGACTGTTCAGTTCTTGGCTTCCCGTGCGGACCCGCCAGCCGACAGACCACGTGCAGCCCTGCTGTGGGAGCAGTGACGTGCTTAACCCCGCAGGACTGATGGATCCGCACCAGGTATTGAGTCCTGCTGGTTCCCTTCTCCAAACGAGGACGTTCTTGGGCACAGGCATCACGTTCTCTAGACAAAACATACTAAAAATTCTTCAAGCCACAGCCTGGGAAGTATTTTCGGCTGCATCTCGGTGACGCCCCCAGTGCAGGAACTCTGCAGTTCCACAGCTCTGAGCCTGTTGCCCAGGGGCCCATTTGTATGGAGCACAGAATGTCACGGCTGGAGCGCAGTCGGGACTTTAGGTCATCTGAGTTAAGGTCTGGACTTGCCCCACGTTCCCCTGCAGGGAGGAAAATCTAGTTAGCAGAGGGGGATGGACCACGAGGCTGCTTAGTTAGCCGGACACCAAGGTGTCTAAACGAGGTGAAGTTAACATGCGTATGCTTGAAATCTTTTTTTTTTTCTGCCACTAAAGTCTTAATCTGCCAAAACGCGCTTAGTAAGCCAAGTGCACATAAAGGACCCTCCGTACTTCAGCAGGACCCGCACGCGCTGCTGTAGAACTGAGCTCCAAACTACTTTCCAGTGCTCAGGCACGGGGAAACAAAGGCAGGAGTCAGCTATAGGGCATTAGACGGGCATTGCCAGGTGTTCAGATGCCTTTAATGGTGACATGCTGCCCTTGGGTCAGCACGGTTTCAAAATGGTAGTGAGACCCCACCTGGAATGATGCGTCCAGCTGTGGAGTCCTCAGAATAAAGATATCAACCGGTTGGAGTGAGTCCAGAGGAGGCCGCAAAGACGCTCCGAGGGCTGGAGCCCCTCTGCTATGGGGACAGGCTGAGAGAGCGGGGCTTGTTCAGCCTGGGGAAGAGAAGGCTCCGGGGAGACCTTATAGCACCTCCCAGTACCTGCAGGAGCCTAGAGGAAAGCTGGGGGGGGGGACTTTTTACAAGGGCCTGTAGTGACAGGACAAGGGGTAATGGGTTTAAACTGAAAGCGGGGAGATTTAGATTGGATATCAGGAAGAAATTCTCCATGGAGAGGGTGGTGAGGCACTGGCACAGGTTGCCCAGAGAAGCTGTGGATGCCCCATCCCTGGCAGTGTTCAAGGCCAGGCTGGATGAGGCTTTGAACAACCTGGTCTAGTGGAGGGTGTCCCTGCCCATGGCAGGGGGCTTGGAACTAGATGGTCTTTAAGGTCCCTTCCAACCCAAACCATTCTGTGATTCTATGAGTTCAGATTGGTACCCCAAAAACAGAGACAGAGCAGCAGAGGCTCCAATAGGTGACCAAGATCATGAGAGGAGCTGGTGTCCGAGATGGTGCTGGGATTTCTAAATGCTAATGGCACAGCATGGGTGGTGACCCCTTCCCATAAGAAACGGGCACGACAGGTTTATCAGACGTATCTGTATTACACATCTGTCACACAGCAGGTCTTCAGCGTCAGACCAGAGGCCGGCGAGGCCTTAGCAAAGGCAGGTGAAAAAATACGGCAGCTGAAGAACAGCACAACTTGATAAAGATCTGAATATCCACAGAAGTTAGAAACACCCAATCAAGACAAAATTCGTCTCAGGAGACAGTATGTTATTCCTCTGGAAAGGAACAGGTCCCTCATTTGTCTGGGCAGAGAATTTCTTTCAAAGTTTTTTCTCTCATAGAACAAATTTGATGCCAGTAGAATTTGTGAGCTGGAAAAAGAGCAAGGTGCTTATCTCTCGCTTCCAGTTTTAAGGAACAGCTTTGAAAACTACTGGGAAACCTTTACACACTCTGCATTTATTGCTGTAATAAACTGGCTTTCGTTTTTAAAGGCAGGCATCACCATGTGGGAATTTCACACACTTGGAGGTCTTTATAGCTCAGGAAAACATCTGCATTTCCCTCCTCGGTGGCAGATGATTTGTGTCTCAGCCAGACTGCACTTGAACAGCTTAGCCACGTTTAGCATTACACCCCGCTGTTGCTCTGTTGCCATTGGTGCGATGATGTCCCTTCCCCGGGGTTTATGCGCCACGTTCTCCGGCCCGACTGCGCGTTCCTATGGCTGCACACGGCCAGCGGTGGGGTGCCGAACCCTGCAGCCCCATGGAGACAGACCAGCAGCAGGGCTGAGCCGTGTTCCCCACAGGCACACACAGGGATGGAACACGCCGTATGGATCCGTGCAGTGGGCACAGACCCACGCGGACAGGCACGCTTGGCATTTACGTGAACACGAACAGCACCCGCGGTTCTGATCCGGCGGGTCAGGACGGAGGTCTGTTGGTGGGCGTACACACGTACATGCATCCAGCGAGGATCCCCCCGGCAGCTGGGGGGATCTCCAAGGGCTGCCCCGGCCCCTCGCCCTCCCCAGCTGCTGGCGGCTGGCACATGAGCCAGTCGCGTACCCCGGCCTTTTCCTCCGAAGACTTCTCAGTCTCCGTGCCAGCAGCAGGGTGCCCACCCATCCTGACGCACAAGGACTTGGATCCCAGTGATCTTATGTTCCATAACCCCAGTAGCGCGGGCAGCCTGCCAGCACCGCAAGCCAATCCCGTTTGATTCCCCGCGAGGGGGAGAGTATTGGAAGAGGGCACCAGGACACGGCGGCGCTTCGAGATGGGTGACCTGGGTGAGTGCAGGGAGTCCGAGCATTGCTGTTGTCAGGAAGGCAAGGAGAAGGCAAAATGGGCATTGCTTCTCAGTTCCAGGTATCGCAAATACATAGCTGGGATTTGAAACAGCCAGGGTCTCACAAGAAGAGAATTCCTGCTAAGGGGTTATTAGGAAAAACAGACACTGCAAACACTCACAAATAGTGGGGCTTTGCACCTCAGCCCCGCTGGAGGGGAACAACCCCCCGAAATTTAGGTATTAACTAGCCACCTAGGAAAGAGCCAGTCAAAAGTAGACGCTGATACAGCTAACCCATTCTCCGCTTCTCTGAAAGATTAAATCGGGAGCAGGGAATCACTTGAAATTCCACATGAACAGCAGCTCTTGCACTGGGACACAAATTGCACCAGCTGCTACTCCAGATGGAGTAACACCTCAGAATAACGTTTCAATAATGAAGATGATTTTTCATGACAGACCCTGCGTGCACACAGCTGTTCGTCTTTAAAAACTCACAGTTAATCTGTTCGGAATTTTTTCACTTGCAAGAGTCTGCCTCGTTTCCAGAAGCGCTGCTGGAGAGAAGGTGATGCTCACAAGGCAACCGCTCGCACCAAGAACTGCTACAGACCCGAAAGCTAGTAATTTGGGAAAATGTCGCTATCCATCCGATAACCTCGGTTAAGGAATCATCAAATACTTGGGGGACCTCCTTGGGCAAAGCAGGGTATATTTCACCTAGGACCAGAACCGGAAGGCAATCAACCGGGAAAACACGCCAGAACATTTGATTTGATAGAGCATAAGGTCCAGCCGAAGATGGCCCGGCTCACTGCAGGGGGTTGGGCTAGATGACCTTTAAAGGTCCCTCCCAACCCAAGCTGATCTGCGATCTAAGGGGAACACGGCATCGGTTTCCGTAAGTTTAATTTTGCTGCAGTTGAAAACAACAAGGATCTTGTTACTGCTCTGTTGAAAAATCCGGTTGATGGTTCTCTAATGCTGCAGTTAACACGCGGATTACTAGATGAGAACGTTTCGCACGCAAATCAATTCGCATTTAATCAAACCAACTGCGTGATAAGGCACAACGTACGTATGAAAAAAATAAACGTATTTCGACTATTCCACTTCGGTTGTACAAAACGAGGCCTGTGAGCTTTGTCCGGCAGTTGCTGATTGACTGGAGGCGAGAGCTCTCACCAGCGGCTTTGGCTTGGCTTCTTAACAGGGCCCCAGGATCGGGTCAGCCCGTCTCCGTCTCCGTTTCACTAAGAAGCAGCAGTAAAGCCTGGACTAAGTTTTGAAATGACGGGCATTTTTTAAGATTTGCTTTACAGATCTGTAAAGAGTTTATCTAGTTCTCGGTGTGCGGTACAACACCGGCCCGAGGTATCGGCGACGTGAGGGAGCGCCGCCGTATGCACCGCTCGTTACCTCCTCACCGTTGCTTTGAGATCTTCAGGTTGAAAAGGTAACGATCGGTGACAGATTCAAGGTCAGCTGTCAGTATCGGTCAAGAAAGAGAAAGGGACACGTGATTGACTTACGAACAATCATTTCAGACAAACGCGGGGGAAAAGATTTAAAATCCGTTACCTGGAATGGCAGCCGAGCCAATCCGTCAGGATTCAGTACCGCAGCGATGATGGATGGCCGCAGCTTTCCACCAGCACAGCAGTTGAGGGGAAGCAAGTGAAGCGTTTCCAGAAATCTAGTCAGGGGAAAGGATTGACAAGGCACCAGAAAGACCCAAGTCATTCCCTGCGAAGTTTTCTCGGATCCTGCTTACTCTACACCCACACATCTGCCCAGAACGCGTATTTGACTCTTACTCTCCCCCTCCTAGTGGGACGGGTCGCAGGGGTACTACCTGTGGATCTGGACCCCAGGCAGAGCCACACTAGGCGCTCTCCAGCGCACAGGGTGCTCCGCAAAGAGACCCGCTGACATCGCCGAAAGCACCTTCAGCTTCGCCACGTCATTAGCCTTAATTGAACGGGCTCAAAATTAGAGAAGAAAAATTGCAGGTGAAATAGAACCCCCAGTGCCAAGAATCCCCACGGCTCGTTCAGGGTAGTGGAGAACAAACCAGCAGAGCCCATGAGAGCTGGTGATGAACGTCCGTCGAGCCGCAGCTTCCGTCTCTGATGTAGGGAAACCTCCGCTTCAGCTGACCCACATCCACAGCTCCCAGGCAGTGCCCGAACCACCTCTCCCACAAGGGTGAGGGGCGTTTGGTCCTGGTTTGGACGAGGCCAACGATCTTTCCTGCCACACCAGGTGACTAAGCTGAAGGCAGGCCTGTGATGTGACAGCCAGGGGACGAGCGTACCACACGGCATGCCAGATGGCCAGCTGTCGCCGACTCGGCCCACGACACCAGGGGATGACCACCAACTCATTGCAACCCACGATGCTTCGCTGTCACACACCACTGCACGTCCCAGCACGTGACGCAGGGTCATAATATATGGCCATTAAACACTTCCGAAGGAGGTCGTGTGTCCTGCTTCTGCCCAGCAGCTGGCCACCAGCAGTTCCAGGCAGCTGCCGCTACTCCAGGTCTTTGTAACCAACACCAGAAATTTGGTACCAATCGTTACACAACGTACACGAAGAAGTTCTTCCCGGAGAGGGTGGTGAGGCACTGGCACAGGTTGCCCAGAGAAGCTGTGGATGCCCCATCCCTGGCTGTCTTCAAGGCCAGGCTGGATGAGGCTTTGAGCAACCTGGTCTAGTGGAGGGTGTCCCTGCCCATGGCAGGGGGGTTGGAACTAGATGGTCTTGAAGGTCCCTTCCAGCCCAAACCATTCTGGGAGTCTGTGATTTTGATAAGCTGTAGCAGTTTGGAACCAGAATATAATTTTCAGACTTATGATAACCTCTCTCACCTAGCAAAATTTTTCCTGAAATGTTTTCTTAAAAATTAAAAATAAAACCCACTCTCACATGCCTTAAGAGTTTTCCTAAAACGCTTCCAGAAGAATCAACTTTTAGCCAAAAATCAAGCAGTGCCTGCGCTGCATGTCCTTCATTCAGAGGCTTTTCTGTTTCTGAAGCAGTAACAGAACTGCACTTACGTCCGTTTTTAAGCAACCACAGCAAGTGAGCCTCTGTTAGACTCCAAGGAGATCACTATGGTTTGGGAATAAAGGACAACTACTTTGTCAAAACCTTCAAAACGGAACTTCTAAAGTCAGCAAGAACATGCAAGGTTTTAAGTCTTACCTAACTGGAAAGAAATCATCTTTCAGAAGTTATCAGCAGAGTGGAGTTCTTATGAATGGCGTTGTTTGTTTTTAAACCAAAACATTGCTGTTTTCTAGAGATACAGTACTTGTAAAACAAAGCGGCACTCCTGCAAGAGGCATTAACGGACTTGGCTCGGTTTTTTATGGTCAAACCTGAAGATGTCACAATCACAGGCTCTCTGTCCACAAATCAACACAGCCCCTTCTCCAACACCTTTACCAGGCTTCCACCGAACGCCAGGTAACCCATCCAATACGTAACGACTCGAGCCCAGCTGCTCGGACAAATCAGTTATCCCAGTCACTTCCTTCCAAAAAGCGCACTTACAATCACAGAGGGTGCAATTACAGAACGCACGGCACTTACCCAGCACTACAGACCGGCCTGACTCGTGGGAAGCTGCAGCCCTCAAGTCCTGAAGAGTTACCATCTCACGAGTCCGACCATCTCCGTACGCGCCGCAGGCGTAAGGCGCGGCACAGCACCGCCACACCCAAGCAGTTCTGGGGAGTAAGTCAGCTGGCTTTACGCAGTGATTTCAGGCACATCCTCCTCCTGGCTTCAGGGAAACAACAACAAAACAGTGACCGCTGTCAGCTGTTCGTGTCTTTTGGCTTTGTGCGTTCTCCCGTCACATAATATTATTCAACAGGGACCTTCACATTTTTAAACTTCTTTAAAAGGTTTGAAACTTTAAAAAAAAAAAAGATGCAATTGCAATGAATTTTAAAGTGAAAGAAGGAAATGCTTGGCTAAAATACAAACCTATCCTGAACGTTTTATGAATTCAACTTACCAAAAGGAATGTAAAACCGAATTCTTAGATATGTTTGCTGACAAAAACTCAAACCCGAGGTTGCAATAGGTTTTAGACCATAATGTGTTTAACGACTGAAACTGCATGTGAACAACATACAGCTGTAGCGCTGCTACAGAACGTTCTAGTTTTAGGTTACGGTGAGCTGATACAATCCAGGTAACGGAGAAAACAAACGGATTAAAAGAAATTGCCTGCATACGGATTTACGCATTTCAAATTCTGCACCGTCTCCTGGCGCAGTGCCTTTCTGCAAGAGGTTTTAGCAGAAGATGGACTTCTGTAATCCAGATACTCCACGCTACGGGGGACAAGCAGGAATGCCTGCCATGAAGGCCACAGACCAAAGGTGATGGTTGGCCACAGCAGACCAGGCTGCTCCTTCCGTAACAACCTTCCATTCAAACGTCAACGTGGTGAGCTCAGCTTCACACCCTCAACGTCCTAGGCCTCGGCCCCGTTTGGGCACCAGCAGCTGCACGGAACAGCCATCATCTAAACGGGACTCCTGCCTATACAAGCTGTCCACATTCACAGGAACGGGATGTGGAGCCCAGTTCAGTATTCGGCAATTGCCTAATGAGAACCACGCTGATCACGAGAACCCCCAAGCCCCGAGACAAGCGTGCTACAGCCCTGGGTTCAAGTGGAAGAGCAGAAACCATCGGAACATGAAAGCAAAAGGGTTGCATTTTTCAAACGTTTCCTACTACATACGAGAACAAATGCAGGATGTGACGTTTGCTTAGTTTTATTAATTTATTTTTGCAGGAATCTGCAACTCGGAGTATGCACTTTCTGGAGGAACCATGCATGCACAGCCTCTGAATGCTTTGATACAATTTCATCTCTTAGTAATAAGTTCATTCACAGCATACACAAATCTAGAATGTAGACACCATATATACAGGATTAAACAAGATCGTGTCTTTTTTTTTTTTTAATGAAAAAAATTTAACAGGGTTTCACGCAGCAGGAAATATGGATTAGATACACTGGTGCCACCATAAATAAATAAGTTTCAAGAACACAGTTTTTTAAAATCGGTTTCAAAGGTACTGAAAAATCCAGGATTATAATATTGCATTACCTCCATTGATTTCTGATTATTCAACCCCCCCCCCCTCCGCCCCTCCAAATATTTGCATTTTTATGGACATAAACAACAACTGAAAGCCCCAAACGGAAGAAATCTGGCAAAATTCAGTCATGTCTAGCTTCATACGATATTGACATTTTGAAACGAAACAAACGCAGCAGCACACAGCGACAGTACTATGAGATGCGGTATCTGCGCACGCCTTCTTTCTTTACGGGATTTAGAGTCACTGCGGTACAGAGCGCGGGAATTCTGTGGTACCAAACAAGCTGAGGAATTGCTTATGTCCGACTGTCCACTTGGCATCAGGATAGTCATTTTCACATTCTAGGGTACACCACTGAACTTTAGAGCAAGGACTATCATCCTGATGACAAGCTTGGTTTTAACGTATTTAATATTCTCACATTCTTTTTTAAAACATTCTTTATTGGTTTTATTTTGTCCCCATTTCAACTCAAGCATTTTTATTTCAGTTTCAAGGGGTTTTACAATCAATAGTAAAAGTATTTAGAAATTGAAATGAGAGATGTATAACTGGGACAGAGAAAGTATACTGAAAGAGAAGGGTTTAAAAAAAAAAATGTGATTTAGTAGCATATCATAATCAGAAAGTACTGAGACCAGCTCTTTTAAGAATTATTACACCTTTTCACCACACCTCCCATTTTTCAAGGGAAACACACACATACCACAGACACACAGATACACGATTCAATCTGATCTAAGACTACATTTTACAAAGTACTTCCTTTTGCTTGACATCCCACCCCTTTCCTCTTCACCCAAGCAAGACTAATAATTACAACAAATTAAAAGTAGATCCAAAGTTCGAGATTTGTTTTGGCTTACTATGGTCTGAATCATTTTCCACAAGCCCCACTCTAAATAAACTTTTAAAGCACTACAGTAGTATTCTATAAGTAAAGGGAATTCATCTTAATAGCACAGTAAATATAAAATAAGCTTTATAAAATTTCAATGAACAGTGAAATAATTTCGAGTATCTGAATGTCCGAGTCAGTTACAACCTCTACCGACCCAGTGGCATGGCTGAGGGAAAGCTCAGTCCCAAAAGAAAAAAGAAATCACGAGTAGTGCATTGACTCAACACGACGGCATCGGCATCCCACCATTCACACACGCGCGCACACGCGTTTTATACAATACAGTGCATTTTGTATGCCAGCTGACATTAGGGTTTTATGTGCATTCAATAAATATTACATAAACCAATCTTTTTGGCATAGTTGGGGTGTGGACAGCATCACCTGCTTTCAGAAGGAAAATGGATCTTCCGATATTCAAAATACAATGTACATTCTAACAAACTAGAAATATTCAAGCACCATGTAAAGTCTTTACTATTAAGGTTTGAGTATGGGCATTTACAAGTAAAAGAAGAATACAACAGAAGGGTTGAGGCTGGGGTGTTTTTTGGGGTTTGGTTTGGTTTTTTTTGTACAAGCAACAAATGAGAGTAATTGAAAAACTGGAGTACAATTATTGGTACGAAGGAATTCATTTGCAGTTTAACGGCACTCGCTCAAGTCTTCCAAAAAGTATCTTGCTGTCGCAGCAGTTTTCCCTCTCTTCCTCTGGTTAAGCTACGGCTAAGATTAGCAAGTCTCCATTTACGGTAACTACAGTTCGGGGAATTATTGGACTGCATGCTTTCCCCCCACCCCGCAAACCCTCCATTCAAAAGTAGCATCTGTTCTGTCTGAAAACGGCACAGCTGTATTGGTGCGTGACACACCTACTCTCATTTGCTGACTGTCATTTCAGTTGCTACCATTTTGTAATTCCAGCAAAAAACAAATGCTTCCAGAACTTCAACAGACGTACAAGTGAGCAGAAAACTGAAATAATACAAAGGCAAAGGCATCACGATAGAAAAGTCATGAAGTTACGGGTATTGTTTTGAGTGATTCATTATACAGCTGATAACAGCAACGGTACTGCTTATCCTAGGTACAATGCTTCTGCTCATCTGCTTTCTGGTTACCTCAGTTTTGTCAGGCTGTCCCACCCAGATGAACAAAATTAATACTTGCCTTCTAAACCTATTTCACAGTAATGTTTTTACTCCTTTTCACACGTGATGAGCTCCCCACATAGTTTTCCTTCCTACCTTTCTTCCTTCCTATCCTAACGTTGCTATCTGTGATGCCTTTGACTTTGTTTTGCTCATCAGCGGCGCACACTGATTGCCGGAGGTCTCTTAGCTTATTTAAAATTACGCTGAAGATTTAATTAGTGCAAGAACATATTGAAAATGCCAGATAAAAATATTGGTTCCTCATCTAAGATCACAGTTTGGTTCTTACTGTTCTCTTTATAAACTGCAGGGAGAGAAGACACCAGATTGAGCAATGCAGTCCAGATGAGTTTTCCTCCACCCACCCCTTACAAACGCCGCTTTATTTTAAATAAAGATTCAGACACGTGATTGTTGTAGCACAGCTTAACAGGCTATCACACATCAAGTGAATTGTGGTAACTGACCATATGGACGTGGCTGCCGTGAGCTCAGAACACGTTAAAACCAAGTCGTTTCAATCTCTCCTGGTTAAGGTTCGGCTAGCGCGTTTTGCCTCACAGCCCCGAAGTCGATTACCGTAACTCGGCTGACGTGCCCGGCTGCGGCTCTGAATCGTGTCCGAGTCAGACCATAAAAAGCTCCAAATGCACCGCACCGGCTTCCGGCCGGTACACACCGACCTACTCAGTCGCACAGTTGCGTAACGCAATCATTCAGCTGCCCAAACCCAAATCCGATTTCACAAGTATTGAGTGCTTTATTACAGCAACCTGAAGCATCCAAACAAATGGAACATCACCTTTATAATACAATATATCATATGCAGAAAAGTACCAGTATGATTTTCAGTTGCAAGTCCTGTGTTCTTCAACCTACGGCAAATATTTCCTGACCAAAAGAAAAAGAAAGAGAAGAACGCAGCGTGTAATTTTTCAGGATCTGGCATTCGCTATTTTACACAGGCTGGTTTATTAACAATGTGCAAATAAACCTTTACTGAAGAGCTAATTGATTAATTTTCAGCTAACTTTGAACTGGGGCACAAAGTACCTTCTGTGCTGTAAACATCATGAATTCTTCACAAATTGGAAGCTGAGAAGGCCTAAGGAGCTGGGTACAAACTCTTCTCATACACGACCATGGCTGAGCTCAAGTTTTCCAAACAGAATTTGGAATAGTCTGCGTTCGGCACTGTGCTACCACGCAGCACAGGCTCAGAAGGTTGTTGTAGATATAAGCATACTTTTAGCTTTGAAACACGACGGCCTAATGAAAGCATGCAGCGGTGGTTTCATCCGTAATACGGTAGAATTCATTCTTAGTTTATTACCAGTGTTGACACAGCCAGGTGAGCACTGTACAAGCAAACGGGATTGTAAAAAATTACCTCTGATTAAACTCTCTGTAACACTCATACAGCATCTCACTTAGTCACCTTAGGTTACTACTTCAAACAGCAATTTTTTTGTAGACATAAGTTACCCTGAAAAAAAGCAGCAATTACAAATACCCTTCTCCTTGCTTTTTATGCATCGCAAAATTTATCGTTGTTTTTACCTGTCTTCTTTTTCAGTAGCTTACAATCTAGAAGCACAGGGAGCCTTTGTTTTCCAGCTAGCTGTGGCCAGCTTAAGTCAGCTCTGGCTCTTCAGTTTTTCTGGTTAAGTGTAACATTTCACACCATTACTAAAAGTCCTATAATTTTTTTTTTAAAGGTGGTGATTTATTTTTTTTTAGAGCCACTAAGCAGTCACTATAACCACAGGACTGAACCCCAGTAGTTATTTGCTTTCCTGTATACATTCTTTCCAAAATGAACCCTTTTACATTTTCAGGTTTCATTTTCTGCTTTGCTCACTGCAATGGGATAAGAAAGAATTTCATCCTTACTTTACTTTTAGTGTAGCACAAGCAGAAACATCTTAACACACCACTCCCACCCCTTGCAATATGAAGATTGTTGACTGGCAAAGGCCGGGCAGATGGACTGAAAGGTTCCCCATGTTTCCTTCTCCTACAGCTGTCGGCTTCAGAGCCTGTTTTCAACCCAATGCAGCCCCTTCCTGATTTTCAGGTGTATCGTGGCATTTCACACTGCTCGCAGCGATTTAGTGCTGGGTGATTTAGAAAGGTGCAGCTATCACAATTCCATGGAGCCCCTTCGAAGTCTTCATCTCTTGGCTGAGTCCGTGGAGTCTGTTTGGAACTGTTTTGGTGCTCTAAAAAAGAAGCCAAAGGAAAACATTTTTTTCTTATTTCAGAAGAGAAGGGTGATAGGCAAGACCATACTACTGGGTTGGCACCTCGTTAAACACTCGATCTTAAAACGAACATGGAAACCTTTCCACTTAGATAACACCGAAGGTCTGTTACTAAAGCACTTGTAATTCACTTTGTGAAACCGGAGTATTTAAAGAATTGCACTTCTGTAAAGAGTCACTTAGCCATAGCGCACTACAACCAAAAAGAGCAGCCACCACTGCTAGGTCACTGATGCTGCTAAAGGTTTAATAACTTAAAACGTACTGAAAAGTTTGTTACTGGCACCGCAACACCTTCCTGTTAAGGAATGACTTCCTAGATTTACGTACAGCAGCCTGTTACCAAATTCTAAATTCCAATAACCCTACTTCTTTTGGCATCTTTTTCTAGCATCTATCCAGGGTGAAGAAAATACAATATAAAAAGAAAATGGTCGGCCTGTTTCAAAACCAGGTGATTGTTTTTATTCCTCGTGGCTTTGCAGCAGGGATGCATCACACATTAGGTGTTAACCCACGGAAAGACCTGGTCTTCCAACGCCTCCCACCACCACTTCAAGACCTCAGGTTATCTACTAAAAGCAACAAACGCCCCGAGGATGTGGCCGTGCTACATTTTACAAAATGTTAATATTCGAAACAACATTAGCACGCGTACCTAGAAGGCAGGATTAAGGCACCCATCTGCTAAACAAACAGCTGTACAACAGCTTCATTAAAAGAGAACTTGCACTGGACTGCAATCTGTAATTCAAAGTGCACACATTGCTGTCATCTGCTAAGAAATCTAGCAGATGGCCGACAGCACAACGTTAGTGCAAACAGGACTTAGGTTTGTGTCGGAGACATACTTAAAGGAAGCAGGAGTAACCTCCTTGCTTAGACGTAAACCCTCTCCAGTCCAGAATCTGAGTCACATGAACAGCGCTTGGCCTCAGCAATCCCTTCTAAGCAGTGGTGTGGGCACTACACCGCGTTCGCGCCGATGAGCCAGATGGCAGCACAGAGCAGCCCCTTGCCTGCCCGTACCTGTCTGTCTGCCCACGCCTTCCACAGCAGAATATTAAGGAAATGGACTTTTTTAAGGGAAAAAAAAAAAAATTGATGACTCCATGTTAAAAGCCAAGCTCAAAATACAGTATACCAGCGCTGAAACCGATCTCCAGTAAGCTGACAAAGAGGGGAAGCCATACAAATCCTTACAAGACCCTATCTTTCCAACTGCCACATGAAATCACTTACTTCATGCATGGTATTTTGCTTTAAAATATTAAATCGAATAGGTTAGTGTAATTAAGAGAATCTCTACCAGCATCGGGAAGTCGCAGTGCCTTAAATCAACCGCACAACCACTGCAATTTAACACGAGCCCAGGCAGCTGCCTTCATGCCACCGCTCACCTGCTGCTCCTGCCCACTTCCACCTGGGCAGGGAACTCATCCCAGCACTGGTCTGTGTCATTTGGGGTTTTTTTTAACCACAAGCTGTAGTTCTGTGCTTTCTCTTTCATTTAAATTTCCACATACTAAACATTTTATTACGTTGAAGGGTACAATACTTGCTTCACAAGCGGGGGGAAAAATTTCCTTGTAGGAATTCAAAATTCAACTGCAAAAACCTCAGTTGCCGATAAGCACTTAACAAAAACTTATTTCCAAAATCTGGATATTCAAGCAGACTGTATGATTAGCTTCAGAAACTTTCACCTAGCATTTTTAGTACGTGCTAGTTACAGGAGACACGATATTAGAAACCCCATCACACAACATTTTCACAGAAAAGACCCTGGATTTCTCTGTATCAGAGCACAGGCTCCCACGCTGGCTATTTCAGCAGAAAAATACAAAGTGTTTAAAAACTTTCACTAACATTTGAAACCATTCTTTTAACAGATTTCAGGAATTAAAAGGAAAAAAAAAAAAAAGACCTAAAAATAACTGAGAGAAAAGGTAGGATTCTGCTCCAAAATCACCAGCAAACATGGTGGAGTTGAGAGGTACTGAGCTACATGGCTACTAGGTGTCTGCTCAGGATGAGCTGAGACCTCTGGGATGTAGGGACTGAATCTCCACTGGTCAAAAAGTGAGAGGAAGTACAAAGCTCCTGTGCTTACGTCAAACCCAAGTGTCCTAAGCTGGGCATGAATCCTGGATCCTATACAGTTAGCACAGAAAACGTTAGAAACCCGTAATGAACTTGTACCAGTGGGACACCGTTATCTGTTTAGATCGATGTGAGGAAACATGTTCTGTCTCGGTCCCTTGGTCCCTAAAGGTTCTGGGCTACTGCGAAATTCATACTCTGCACCAAAAAATAAGTAAAGTGTGACCAGTCAAGTTAAATTATAATTAAAAATATAAATGCAAATTTTAAAAAAGCTGCTGGGAACAATTAAACTGGCATAAAAGATTGCAAGTAAACTATAAAAATCTGAACACCACATATTAGAAGACAGCTAAACAAACCTGACCCAGCTTTTAACCTAGAAGTATTTAAGAATAAACACATAATTAGGAAGCTCATGGTAACACATAAAAGTTTGGATACTTCAGATCTTTTTCTAATGGCAAATAACAGTGTTTACAAACAACACATTAACAGAACATTCACCTGCAACAACCTGCCTGAGAAAACAAGCTGTAGCCAGGATTACTGCGCTTAGGTAAAAATGTTGTGTTTATAATAATTAGAATTGCTTCCTGTCATCACAGGGTTTTTTTAAAAAACAGAAAGGCCGGAGCGGGGGGAAGCTTTCTCAGTGCGGATTAGGTAACTTGATGCTTGTTTGCTGACCTACCCTTTTTATATGGCTTTGGTGGCACAACAGGACCAGGCTCTATGTTATCATAGAAGTTACACGTGGCTTTCGGATCAAAGTTCCCTGTCAGAAAAAGAAAAAAAAAAAAGAAAAGTAAGAAAGGGGAACTCCAACGTTATTTACACGCAATGTAAATATGTAATGACATGTAGTGTAACGACAATCCCAAATGTCCGTTCGTGGTTCTGCTTGGAAGATTTGATTTTTTTGTTGTTCATATGTTTTTGTTTCAAGAACACACAGTAGGTGTTATCAGAAATGTAGAGTGACATCCTGGCTATTTTGTAATCCAGTGTTATAAACATCTAGAGACCAGATTTTATGCATCCTTTTATTATGACGCTGTATATCAGCTTTTTCCCAAGCAGTCTTTTGTCACATATTTTTAATTTCGTGTTGGTTCTAGTAATTTTTAGCAGGCTAATACCATACTGAAGAATCAACTGCAGCTCAATGTTCTGTATTGATTTAAAAATACGTGAAAACGTAAATCTGTCTGTAGGACACACTCTTGGCAAAAGTGGAGGACTATGCATATTCTAATCTATTTGCTTGTACTTATGTCAAGTTTCTGTCACAGAAAGAGGATTTTCATAGACCTAGGTAGATTCCTGTTTGCCACCTTCCTGGCTGCAACCTGCAGTTGCTTTGTATTAGTTGGTCAGAGCCTTTGTCAGCAAAGTTAAAAAGTAAAGTAAAACGCCTTCGCTAAAGAGCTGGGGTTTTTTTATTTTGCTCTTGAAAAAGTCACTTTTAAGTCACCACTTTCCTGGTAATGTAAATTAACGTGGCCAACAGAAATTTTAAAAAGCAGAAAATCAAGTTACAGCTGAAAAAGACACCTTCTATAGATAAATTGATATTGACAGTTAGAACTGAACTTTTAAAAGAGTCCAAGTATCCACAGTACAGAGTATTAGAATCACAGAATCATGCAGGTTGGAAAAGACCTTTAAGATCATCGAGTCCAGCCATAAACCTAACACTGCCGAGTCCACCACTAAACCATGTCCCTAAGCACCACCTCTACATGTCCTTTAAATACCTCCAGGGATGGTGACTCAACTGCGTCCTTGGGCAGCCCATTCCAGTGCCAAGTGGAACAACCCTTTCAGTGAAGAAATTTTTCCTAATATCCAATATAAACCTTCACTGGTGCAACTCAAGGCTGTTTCCTCTTGTCTTTTTTTATATGGGAGAAGAGACCAACACCCACTTCCCTACAACCTCCTTTCAGGTAGCTGTAGAGAGCGACAAGGTCTCCCCTGAGCCTCCCCTTCTCCAGGCTAAACAACCCCAGTTCCCTCAGCTGCTCCCCCACAGGACTTGTGCTCCAGACCAGCTCCGCTGCCCTTCTCTGGACACGCTCCAGCACCTCAGTGTGTTTCTTGCAGTGAGGGGCCCAACACTGAACACAATACTCAAGATGCGGCCTCACCAGTGCCCAGTACAGGGGGACAATCCCTTCCCTAGTCCTGCTGGCCACACTGTTCCTGATGCAGGCCAGGATGCCATTGGCCTTCTCGACTACCTGGGCACACTGCTGGCTCATGTTCAGCCAACTCTTGACCAACACCCCCAGGTCCTTTTCTACTGGGCAGCTTTCCAGCCACTCATCCCCAAGCCTGTAGCGTTGCCTGGGGTTGTTGTGACCCAAGTGCATAACCCAGCAGTTGGCCTTGGCCCATCGATCCAGCCTGTCCAGATCCCTCTGAAGAGTCTTCCTACCCAGGCAGATCAACACTCCTGGCCCCACTTGGTGTGGTCTGCAACACTCCCACCCACGTTAAAAAAAATCCTATCAATTCTATACCTCTAGATTGAAGGAGATCAACTTCTTTCAGTGTACAGTCAACATTTATCTGGAGCTGTCTGTTGAGGCTTCTCAATCTGGTCATTTCCTCAGGCTAGAAAGAAACAACCCAAAACAGTAATTGTGGGAAAGTTAGCATCTTATCTGACATAGAACATTGCTATATCTTTGTTAACAGTGTTATTAGAAACTGCGTATAGAAAACAATCGCCAAGATTCAACTCTCTGTTCTGTCCTGTACCCCCTACCCAATTTATTCCCTCAACAAACATTCTTCTATTGGTGTTTGAGGAGAAAAATAAACCAAACCAACAAAAACAAGTTGCCTAATATTAAATTCATCCATAAGAAGACATAACTGAGCTTGTTTATAAAACCATATACCAATTTATGCAGAATTTTATAAGGTAACTTGCTACATGAGTTTGCATCAAGATGATCAGGAAGCAGAATACGAGCTGCAGTTCACATTAATTATTACTTGATTATAACCAAATACGATCAGAAGTTTATTTATTTGCATTACCCCAAGGAGCTTCAACATGCCAAACCTTCTAGCCTAGTATATTTAAATTGTTCAATGCTGCAAGACAGTAATTATTCTTAACAGAATAATCTGTTATTTAAGTCTCTGTATTCCCATATCATTAAGTTACTGTAATACAAAGTGTCCTTAATGCTAGCCGCAGTGATTAACAACATGTATGCAGGAATAACTATCCTATCTTAGAACACATTCCAGCATCAGAGTCACAAAATGACAGAACGTTTGAGGTTGGGACACCTGGTCCAACCCCTCTGCCCATACTGCAGATGGCTTCTGAATATCTCGTAGGATGAAGACTCCACCACCACACTGGGCAACCTGTGCCAGTTCTCAGTCAATCACATAGTTCAAAAGTGGTTCCTGATGTTGAGAGGGACCTTCCTGCGTTTCAGTTTGTGACCATTGCCTCTGGACCTGTCACTGGGTACCACTGGGAGGAGCCTGGCTCCATCTTCTCTGCACCCTCCCATGAGGTATTTATATATATTGATAGTTTCCCCCTGAGCCTTCTCTTCTCCAAGCTGAACAGTCCCAGCTCTCTTATTCTGTCCTCACGGGAGAGATGCTCCAGTCCCTTCAACATCTTTGTGGCCCTTCACTGGTCTCTCCAGTATGACCATGGCTTTCTCTTGCACTAGAGAGCCCACTCCTGGACAACACACTCTAAGTGTGGCCTCACCAGTGCTGAACAGAGGGGAAGAGCAAGCTCTCTCCTCTTGCTGGCAACACTCTAATACAGCCCAAGATATCACTAACCACCTTTGGCACATTGCTGGTTCATACTCAGCTTGGTCTCCACCAGGATCACTGAGGCCTTTTCTGCAAAACTGCTTTACAGCTGGTTAGTCCCCAGCTTATAGCGGTGCACGGGGTTGTTCTTCCCCAAGTGCAGGACTTAGTACTTTCCCTTGCTGAATGGCATGAGGTTTCTGCCAGCCCCTTTTCTCCAGCCTGTTGAGGTCCCTCTGCATGACAGCACAACTTGCCCAGTTTTGTGTCATCAGCAAACTTGCCGAGGGTATCCTCTGCCCCGTCCCCCAGATCATTAAGATACTAAATGGGATCAGACCCAGTACTGACCCCTGAGGTACGCTGCTAGTTACTGGCCTCCAACCAGACTTTGTGCCACTGATTACTACACTCCTGGCCTGGCTGTTCAGCCAGTTTTCAATCCACCTCACTACCTGCTCATCCGGATCAGCTTCCCTGTGAAGCTCTCACAGGAGACAATGTTGAAGGTTCTACTGAGGTCCAGGTCAACAATAACCACCACTCTCCCCTCATCTACCAGGCCAGTCTTCATCCCAGAAGTTTATCAGATTAGTCAAGCTTGACTTCCCTTTGGTGAATCCGTGCTGACTACTGCTGATCACTTTCTTGGCCTGGAAATGGTCTCCAGGATTAGCTGCTCCGTCACTTTCCCAGGGATCAAGGTGAGGCTGACCAGCCTGTAGTTCCCTAGATCTTCCTGCTTGAAGACAGGAGTGACACTTGCTGTCCTCTAGTCTTCAGGCACTTCTCCCAAGCACCATGATCAGAGATTATCTAGAGTGGCCTTGCAATGACACCTGCCGGCTCCCAGCACTCATGCGTGTATCTCATCCAGGACCATGAACTCATATGTCTGCTTTGCTTAAGTATTCTCTGACCCGATCCTTTTCCACCACTGGTATACCTTCCTTGCTCCAGACTTTTCTCGGGGGCTCTGGGACTCGGGAACTTGGACAACAAAATACCTCAATATAACAAAATACTTTTAATAAAACAGTGAAACCTTGCTGCATGAACACCAAACTGTGTATGTCTCAGGCTCATTAAACAGTCTTAAACATACTATTTTAGAGGTTGTTAGGAACGTAACCATCTATTCAGGTGAGTGGTCCAGAAAAGCACATATATGTATCTTTCAGAAATTCTGTTGTGAACACTAAGAATGCTGGACACACCACTGTTTCTTAAATTACCAGAACTGGCTTACAACAGGCCAAGAACTTACCAAAATCATCTCCAGAGACTGAAGATTTTATACCCAAAAATATATTTTTTTAATAATAATTCAGTTCACGAAAACATGAAAAATAATTTGTAACTTGAATTAAAATACTAACAAATTGCTTACTGTTGGAATTGCAGTTGTACAGCTAACTCTCCGAAGCCGCCTCTGCATTAGATCATGCTCCATACCATTGACCTCGGCTTTCAGGCGTTCGAGCTCTTCTTTCTCAAGCTTCAGTTCCTTTGCTAATCTCTCCATCCTTGCTCGTTGATGTAACAGCAAGGCTAATATTTTACATGGAAGAAATAGTTACTAACACACAAAAACCTGGAAAACTGAATTCTTAACTTACGCCTAAGATTCATGAGTGACCTTTCTGGGAAAAAAAAAATGTGATCATAAACATGCAGCCAAATATCAGTGTGAAGATGCTTTCATGCCAAATGAGCTACAATTTAGAACAAAGTTCTCCCAGAATAAAAACACATTTTAGACAGTAACTTGAAGTTGGTATTACCATTTTGGTCAAAGCTTCTTTTTTTGCATTTGGTCTTTCTCGTCTCAAAAATACAAAGGCACCTGTACAAGGAGACAGCTTCTCAGGATGAAACAGCAACCTAGTTATATTAACACTGTACTGACAAAATAAAATAAATACCAGAGGTAAGATCAGAAGGTAACTCACACTTCCTATCTGCTCCTCAACAGCAGCTGACACACTAGCCTTGAGACATTCGCCAGACATCAGTCCTGAATTGGGTTTTTTTCACTGCCATTACAGACTATGCTAGAACAACTTTAAGTAGGCTCACTTTTTCAGAGTACTGTAATTCTCAATACTATCAGTTCCCCAGTGCTCAAAGGCAAAACTACAGAACTTCCATGAAACAGGCTACAGAATGCAGTGACTAACAGGTAGGGACAGCTCAGGTGCTTTGGAGTCTGTAATTCTACAACAGAGCTGATTCACTGTCCTCTAACCTCTCTGTGCTGTTAACCATTCTCTCACATTTTTGTCACGGTACTGAACTTTATGACACTCAGTCACAAGCTGATGTGGAGCTCCCAGAGCAGCCAAAGAAAGAATTTTGACTAGCTAGGAAATAATACCAATTTTTGGCAGGAAGAGCATTTCTTCGTATTTCATCGTGATGCAGAACTGGCCAAGTTAATTAGCATGATGCTTTCTGATCTGGCTGTTTTTACCTGACTGACGTCTACTAGGACAGGGAAAAACAAGAAAATTTGCTGTGGGTATTCAGACAAGCACGCTGCTCACGTAACAATGTTCCAGCAAACTGTTCAAATGTATGAAGACGTCGTAGAATCTGCAATACATAGCACCAGCCAGCACCTGCCCTCTTCTTCACCCCTACCCAGCACAGGCAAAGAAAAACCACATAATGCCTCACAAATATTTGCATACTAGCTAAAAAAAAAAAAAAGTGAGAAAAAAAGCAACAATGACACAGCTTACTGGGAGAGGACTAAAAAAAACCCCAAAACCAAACAACTCAGGAGCACAAAAAAGACAGTGCTTTTTTATCAGACGACAGTATTCTGTGCAAAATGTAGCAATATACTTCGGATTCTGTATGGATCCACCAATACACAGCCGAAAAATAAACACTACCCAATAACAACATCAGATGTTTTTATACTACAGGCACTATTATTACTGCACAAAACGGTTCCTACTCTTTGAAGTAGCATAAGCCATGCAAGTACAGCTTAAGAGACACAGCCACCAGGCTGTACGCTTTTCCACTATTACTATCAAACCTTATCTTTACGCGATTCCTCCAACTTGACATTGATAACGTTATAATGATATGACTCCACTATACAGCTTCGCATTATACTCCAGTACAAATCCAACATGACTCACACCCCAAAGCAGCAGCGGAAGTACACACACCGCAACGGGGTTCTGTGAGAATTTCACAACAACAAATATTCAAAAGAAAATTAAATAACCTCGTTCCCTATGTCGAGTTGTTAAGCACACTCTTCTTTAGGGCTCCTCTGCAGTAGTAAAGGATATAACATTTACTCTTCTACAATTTATTTCTATCAAGAGTGCAGAGTGCAGCAATACCAAAGGCTGTAATAAAGCCCCAGCCGTGGGAGGTTGCCACAGAAGCAGATGCCCCCCAAAAGCATGAACTAACTAGTTCTATTGGGCTGGTTTTCCAAATACACAAACCTAGCCAAACATACAAAGGTAAACCCAGGCTTGTGGATATGTTATTCTCAGTTATGTGACGGTACTTAGTTTTCTCACGTAACTTTACAACCTTTAAGGACGCTGTGATAGGAACAGTACCAAACAAAGCCCACGGCCCAGGGGTTACAGACCCACTAGTGTTTGTTCTGTCTAAATAACATTTCGGACTGGGGCTACCAGGTACAGAACAGCTCTTTGTTGATGAGTGAGAAGAGCTCAAAAGACACAAAGCGAAATAAGAAATCAAGAACTACAGCATTACAGCCACTATTTCAGCTCTCTAAAGTGAAAGAAAGGCTAGAAGGGGCAATGGAGGAACAGACTCATTTCCAAACACAAATCCAGAAACCAAGCATATTCTTTAAATAATTGCTGCTCATTATCACTCTGTCGTTACCCCAAATTATTGGTTTGAATGCATGCAGACTGATTCATTTGCTCAACTTTAAAATGTTTCAAATCTATAAAGTAGATTATGCTGAGAAAAGCGGTTTACAGCTACAAGGTAAGATTTCACTTCTCCCCCCCGCCCCAATTACTCAATTCTTCATTTACACATGGCATTAAGACTATGTTCTATCCCCATGCAGTAGAACACACATCCTAAAATTTGTCCGCTGATCTGTTCCTCCTCTTTGAAAACCCTAAATGGAAGAAGTGAACCTTTGATTAAGTTTTTCAAAATAATCATTTTAATACCTTTCAAAACAAAGATACAATTTGTATTGAAACCCAAAGTAATTTTAGCAGCAATCCTAACTCTGTCTCCTCTTTCATTTAATACTCTTCAATCTAAACCAAACAAATTGGATTCAAATTCCCTGCAGAAGCTAGTGCTTCAGGTTTTATAAAGTACCCTTGTATGAGCCAAATACAAAAAAATAACAAAATCCACATGTAAATTTAGGAGACGGTTCTTCAACGCAGCATTTACAAATCTGACACGCGGGATATGAACAAGCCACGTACTCGTTGGCTGCAGTGTTTTCTTTTAACAAAGTCCCCCAACGTCAAAAGCACAGCAACTTTAAGAACCTCAGAAATTCTTTATGTATTAGACAAATTTGGGAAAATATTCTTTAAATCAGAACAAACTCTCTCATTAGATGATTTTGGTGCAATTTCTATTCTTCTCTGTACAGGTTCAAAAATTCTCAATAAGTAGCAAAATCCAGCTAAAAATGCATTTTACAACAACACAATTTGCAGGGCGAAGCATTTACCTTGAGTGTAAGCATAGTCGTCTGATCCAGAACTAGAACTCCGCTGATACTTATGGCTTCCTTTTTCTCCTCCAGATCCTGGGATTACAGAAATAGGCTGAATAGGTTCTGGTGCTGCAGAACGCTCTTCTTGGTCCACTAAATTTAAAAGATTCTCAGTCGGTGCTCGACCTACTGTGATTTTAAAAATGGTTGGGTTTGGCTGAGATACCATTACCCGAGGAGACTGTGTTGGTGCACCTGTAGGTCCGGTTGGTTGAGTGTAGGTAATATATACTGGATTAACACTAAATGGAGGTTTGGGTTGACCCGACATACCTCTTGATGGAGAGCTTGAAGGAGGAGTAGTGGCTGCATACAGCGGGTGCTGGTTTCGTTGAGATGGTTGATTACTTATTGGTGAAGGACTTCTGTTCATTGCAGTCCCAGGTCTTTGCGGTGGCTCAACTGTAATTTCTATTTTGTTCATGGAACCTTTGGATAAACTAGGTCCAGCAAAAGGAGGAAGATACGATACAGAGTGACCACCTTGTTTTTGGAAAGTCTGGGATGCTTGCTGATATGGATGGGGTGGGACAGTTGAAGGACTAGGAGGCATGAACACATGTGAACTCTGATGACCCAACTGAGGTGGCTGAACTTGGTGTTGAGGAGAGCCAAAGGGAGAGGGACACTGAGATGCCGGTGGTGATCGAAAAGCTGACTGAGGGATCTGGGGTTGTTTAGGAGAATACTGAGAAGGTTGGTAGTTCTGTTGATGTGGATACACAGGTAGAGGACGGGGAGTATAATGTGGAACTGGGCCCTGTGGCGATGAATGCCACTGTGTATTCTGAGGAGTCTGTCGTCCTGAAGAACTTTGAGATGTCTGTCTTATATAAATAGAGCCAGGAGTCCCATAAAGATTGCTTGGAATCTGTGGAAGAATTTGTAGAGCTCTGGGTACGCTCTGTCCAGAGGGGAGGTTTTGTGATACTGTAACAGTAATGGGATTTGTACTGTACCGAGGTATGTGCATATACGTGGGAGGAGGGCCTTGCATAGCAGACGTGTTCATTCCTGGTTGTATGGAAGATGGCTGTGGAGGTGGCTGTGGAGGAGGAGTAGCTGCATTTCTATTCTGGTCATTCATGAAAAATGGATTGTAACTAGGAGAAGCTGCCACAACAGCGGGTGCAGAATGTGGTTCTTGAACTAAGCATATCAGCTGTTTACCTGCCGTGCGTTGTGGATCAATATGTCCATCGCTTGAACTGTGTACCAGTGTACGACCACCATTAAGTTGAGCTCCATCCCCTGCATGATAGCTGGTATGAGGATGAATACCCAGATTAATGTGCAAAAGGCTATTTCTATTCATTCTGGTGTCATCAGGGCTATGGTACTCCATATATAAGTACTTGTTGCTCTCCTGTGCGAGGGCTCGACAACAGGCATCTAGGTTGTTGTTGTTCTAGGAGTAAGAATGGACATCTATTATTGTCAAATAACAGAAGAAAAATCCACTGCTCAGTGCTCAACAAGCACTCAACTGAAGCTGTGATCAAGCCTAGCTTGAGCACAACTAGGGATAACGTTTCACAGGCAGAAATGTTTATATAAAGGTAACACCTACTGGGTCATGGTATGCAAGTAGTACATAGCTCTCACCGCGTCTAGAAACATGCTATGGTAAAACTACCTTCAACATGACATATTGAAAAATCAAGTCCAGTTGAGGGGAAAGCAATGGTTAGAACTCTTGGCATCTTCTGCAATGAACAGGTATGTGTAATTAACTACTTCTAGTAACAACACGAATCATATTAAACTAGAGCAAAATTGCAAGCTCTGGAATGTCCAAACAAAAGTGCAGAGTTCAATGTTTACCTGAGTGTTTACTGGTTTTAGCTTTATTTTACTGTTTACCTGAGTATTTCTCTTTACCTGTAAGTTTAAAGTCCTCAATATTTTCAACCAGCTTCTCTTGATAAAACAGAATTTAGTGCTTTAAAAATTAAGTCAGAATAAGTATTGCTTGAAAAAATACTGGCAAACCCATAAAGCACATCACAATTCTGACATAACTTCAACTGCCTTTAAGAACTTCAGGCGTAAGGGTAAAAAAAGGTTTATCCATACATCAATGAGAAAACCAAATAACCCCTGTAAATGTTTGATTTGTTCTGTGGTGCCAGAGCTGAAAGCATATGGACCATAAATTATGAATCATAAAGTATAATGGGGAATTCTCTTTCCCTTCTTCCCCTCTCCATTCACTTCAGCTTAACCCAGTCTTGTGAAAAGAACAACATGAATTACAGCTTTTCCAAAGGAGTAAAATCACTAGAAAGCATTCCAGATTGTGGATCTTTTTTTCTCCCCAGTTTCTCATACAACACCCTGTATCAGCTGTGGTTCAGGTTTTAATTTAAACAGTAGTTAAATTGAAAAAAATAAATCACTAAGTCAAGTTCAACTACACCTGGCCCTCAGCAGCCAAACTTCGCTATGTGTGATCCACGACTGGTACGTTCTGCGATACACAGACCAAGTGTGTACATACTTATCTATACATCCATACACCCCCACCTTCCTTAGTGCGCTAAGATGGCCCTTCTAAGGAAGATACATTAGTAATGGTTTCACCTCTGTTTTAAACGCTATCACTATATAAAGTTTGTATACATACTCATACTCACGTGGCCTTGCAATACAATTTTCTACAGCCTATTCAGTTGGTTGAAAAGTCACAGTTACATTTCATTTCTAAAGGACTGATACCTAGTCAGTCTTAATACTAAAGTGAAGATGACTTTCCCAAAATTTCATATGATGTCACTATCAGAGGAATACATACATTCAGCACCCTCAGATGAATACTTACTACTAAACGTGGCAGAAGAGTCCAGCACTTACTTATCTATGGCTCTGACTCTATGGATACTTCTCCCTGACTACTTCCTCTTCATGCCAAGCTCCCTTCTAGACCCCAGCGGTCAATGGGAATATCCAGATGTATCACAGAGAAGTTTAAATCCAGAACATGTGGGAACCAGACCTTGTAATAATAACCAGAACCACAGTGCCAAGACAGCAGTCTCAAAGTTAACTGCTACCGTCAGCTACCTGCCATCTAAACAGGACTTGATAAAGAGTCTCCTTCACTTCCTTAGGTCACTTCATCAGGGTGGAGGCAGGCAGAGCACAGACAGGACAAGCCCTAACCTGATCTGCTCAGAGTATGGAATGTATTTGTCATTTCAAAGACCATCAATTTTTAATAGGTCCAAAACTCACACTGGTCTAAATCTAGAGCATGTATTGCAGTATCTTAATGGAAACCAGCTTATGTATCTTAAAACAAAGTGAATTTGGAAACAATTTCTACACTTAAAAAAATGACACATTTGCAACATAATGTTAACTAGCTATCCAGAACACCGTATTATAGAGACAGAATACCATATGCTTCTGCAGCATTAGAGGTTCTTTAATTTTAACAGTTTAAAGATATCTACAACTTAAATATAGTTCAAAGGGGTCATGTACTTAAGAGTACAGAAGAGATGACTTCCAGGATAAGTAAAGCTTTATGTTGCAGGGCTTCCCCTCCTTTACATTTGTCTGTAAGCAATTAATTTGTATATCTATGGTTCAGAAGACACACAATGCAAAAGTTAGAGCCACAGTTTTAAGTAAACCTACTCTTCTGCCAGGGACAAGCAGGATGCAAATACAGCTTAGCTGCAGCAGTTTATCATGTTGGGTTCCACAAAATCTTTGTACATAAAAGACAGGACAAAAATGCAAGTAGTGGAGGAATCTTTCACCCTTTCAAAATAAAACCAGAAGAATGAAAATCTGTGCTCCATGTACACTACTAAAAAGAATTTTCAAACTACAAAAATAAAATACACAGACTCTTAAAAACTCTTTACCATACCTGAAGCATGCACTGAGATACCACCCCTTCAGGTATCTCAGGGAAACGTTGTCGGAGATCATGGAGTACCTGCACGTCGAGTTGTTGACTGCCCTGCGCCATGCCAGATTGATGATGTTCCAGATTACCAAAAAACGGAAGTCAACAGGCCTTCCAATGATTATGGTCTTCTGAGGCTTCTGGCATTTTCTGTAAGAAAAAACCCCACAATCAATTATCTTTTAAGCCATCACAACAACTTTTCCTCCTTCCCCAGCTGCATGTGTAAAACAACTACTGGATTACACTTTTAGATCTAGATATCGAGAGACAATGGCTTAGAGACGAGAGTGTGAATCATCATATCTCAAATTCTAATACTGAAACACAATTTCACACATATGTCTACACGACATTTCACTGGAATGTGCTCGTTAATGTCTTTACACAGTCCCATTGCAGCACCGTGTAGGTATAACTTAATCTGACCTGCATAAAATGGAACCGTTACATACTTACTCCCAGTGAAATTCTAAACATATTGTAGAAAAGTCTGAAGTTATCACAAAGGATGTATGTCTTTGTTATTTACAACATGCTGGAAAACTAAGTACCACAATTATCCAAAAATACTCCTCTAGTAATAGGGCTTAAACTCTTCCCTCTTTACACCACTACAAATCCAAGAAGTTGGAAACCATTTTTGTGAAACACCACAATAGTTGAACAGAATTTGAAGAGTCCTTTTTAGGATTATGATAAGCATCTATTTAGGATTTTTGTAAAGCAAGTATTATATTCATGCTAACAGTGACAAAAAACCCTCTATCCATTTCAGGATTCTTGTATTCAGCAAGATTCTACCTGAACTTCAATACCCAAGGACTACTAGAAGGCAAGTACAGTCTGAGTCAACAAACGCTTTTCTCACTTGTGGCTCACGACCACAGCAGGAATCAAAAGGTAGCTGAAGTCTAAGTAAAGATTCACAAAGACTTTGCATGAAGGTGATGCATGACATAGCCCCTGTAATACATCTATTACTGCTAAGCTTCAAAAGCCTTTTCTAACATTACTAAGTTTAATTCTTAACTGCAGAGAACGTAGTTTCCCCAGGCCTGTAACGCTGCAGGGGGTTGTTGTGACCCAAGTGCAGGACTCAACACCTGGCCTTGTTGAACCTCATACAGTTGGCCTTGGACCATCGATCCAGCCTGTCCTCGTCCCTCTGTACAGCCTTCCTACCCTCAGGCAGATCAACACTCCCACCCAACTTGGTGTCATCTGCAAACTTACTGAGGGTGCGCTGGATCCCCTCACCCACATCACTGACAAAGATGCTAAAGAGAACTGGCCCCAGTACTGAGCCCTGCGCAACACCTCTAGTGACCAGCTGCCAATTGGATTAAAATCCATTCACCACAGCTCTTTGGGCCCAGCAATCCAGCCAGTTTTTCACCCAGGAAAGAGTGCGCCCATATGTACTATTATTTACACGAGCAAAAGCCTTTGCATCACTTCTCTCTTAAAATGCAAATTCAAATGTAAGATGGGTGAGCAGACTGGAGATACATCATCAATACGTTCAATATTTTTTCTACAATGCTTTTATATTAATCTAAATGAATTTCTTTGATATTTTTCTAACACTTGCTGAACGCGTGTGGTATGCAGAGGTGTAACACTCAAACTGGCAGTTATTGGCCAGCTATGAATTTTAGCAGAGTTCTCTTCTAAACATGAATAATGGGTAACAGAAATTTCCATTCTCATTTTGAAGAGTTGAAGCTTCTAGCCTTTACAGTTACACAGGAAGACTTGAAAGGTCTACAAGAAACCCAGAATAATTGTCTTGAGAAGCATGAACACACAGTCATTCAGAACTCCTTGGATTGCATGGCTATGCTACTGTGGTAATCTGTTATTTTTCAGCCAATACCCCAAAATTCACTACTGCCATATCTAGGAGCCCAGCATTTTGTCCTACCTGTTATCCAGCATTTTGTCCTGCCTATTCTGCTTGCCCTGCCTACAGCTGACTGCATATTTTCCACCCCAAGCTGACACAAACTGGCTGGAATACACTACTTGCTTCCCATGTTGCTCCACACCACCAGGCAGGTGGAGTTGTTCAGCGAGCCAGGAGCTTACAGCGCAGACTACACAGCTAGGATGCTTAGATAACAAGAGCTCCTGCTGAGCCACAGCAGACGAGGAAAGGAACCCTTCAAAGCTGCTTTCTTTCACAGCATGCGCAGGCCGAGGGACACGCCGAGGTGCGCTATGCTACCAGCCTCGTAATTACTGACAGTTCACAGAGCAGAACACATTGAAAATCAACCCAAAGTCACAATGAAAGCAAGCCACTTCATCTGTGATCTTCAAGAACGAGCTGAGGATACCCAAATTCTAGCTGACAAGTATTTCACCATGGTGGAACAAATTAACTTCGCTACATACGTGGTAGTTCTAATGGCAAAAACAAAGGATATTGTCACGGAATTGGTCCCGCTGCGTTAACACACAGAGATGAACTCGGGAGCCACCAGCGAATTTGGGGATTATGCAAAGCATGACTCAAGTCCTATGTAAGTACACTAATCAGTTTTTCACACCTTTTACATGCTCAAATTAAAGTACAAGAAAACAGTATCTTAATCTTCTTTGCTTAAAGCCTTGCAAGTGTACCTTGCGAGTTAAGAAAACAGTCAACAGCTCCATCAATCAACTGATGCCTCTTTTCTGAAAGAACGAATAAACACATAGAATTACTATAGCCTTGATACTCCCCACAGACTTCAAATACATACAGGAGGAAATCCATTTCGCTACTGTTATTTTTGAAGCACTACATCACCTAAAATGAAGATACATGAACCATCAGTAATGAGATCCAATTGAAAAATGTATTAGGCCAACACATACTACCTGGAAGTTTATAAATTATGTACTGGTGTGCACTTACTCAGTTACAATGTATGCAGCAACAAAAACAATTGTTGAGTTAATTTCCAGAAAACAGGTTACCTGGAGGACAGCTTCTCAGGCCTCATGAATTTAAAGTTAATTGTTAAGAGTTTTGTAACAACAGTTAGGCCTTGAAGGATAAGAGGAACAAAACAAGACGAAACACAGTAATAAAGAAATCAGTTTATATAATGCAACACCTCAAAGCCATCCTGCTTCTGTACTTGTTACATAAATTCTTTCATCTTAAATGATTATTTAAACCTTTAGATTACAAGGATGAGAAAAAACACAGGACTTCCTATTCTCAAAATGCAAAAAAACTAGCATTATTGGACTTGCTGTACAAACCAATATTAATAAACTATACAGCAGAGTACAGAGTGCTTAGGAAGTAAAAATCCCAAAGTTTTATATAGATCATAACTTTTTTTAGATAGTTGAAAAAAATCAGTTGCTTATGAGTAACATATTAGGACGTTCCATGTTCCATGACTACTTAATTCTAGATTCCTAAATTCAAGATGTCTTAGAGTGTGAAAATAATCCTACTGAAAAGACACCCACAGAATGACTGAATGGTTTGGGTTGGAGGGGACCTTAAAGATCATCTAGTTCCAACCCCCTGCCATGGGCAGGGACACCCTCCACTAGACCAGGTTGCTCACAGCCTCATCCAGCCTGGCCTTGAACACTGCCAGGGATGGGGCATCCACAGCTTCCCTGGGCAACCTGTGCCAGTGCCTCACCACCCGCTCCATGGAGAATTTCTTCCTGATATCCAATCTAAATCTTCCCACTTTCAATTTAAACCCGTTACCATCCTGTCACTACAGGCCCTTGTAAAAAGTCCCCCCAAGCTTTCTTGTCGACCCCTGCAGGTACTGGAAGGTGCTATAAGGTCTCCCTGGAGCCTTCTCTTCTCCAGGCTGAACAAGCCCAACTCTCTCAGTCTGCCCCCATAGCAGAGCTGCTCCAGCCCTCGGAGCATCTCGGTGCTCTTTCTCTGGACTTGTTCCAACTGGTTGATATCCACCTTATGTTGAGGGCCCCACAGCTGGATGCAGCACTCCAAGTGGGCTCTCATGACAGCAGAGTGGAGGGGGAGAATCCCCTCCCTCGACCTGCTGGCCACACATCTCCTGATACAGCCCAGGGTACGGTTGGCTTTCTGGGCTGCCAGCGCACACTGCTGGCTCATGTCCAGCTTCTCATCCACCAGTACCCCCAAGTCCCTCTTCCTCAGGGCTGCTCTCAATCCATTCTCCACCCAGCCTGTACTTGTGCTGCGCCCAGATACTGAACTACAGTGTTCTCCTTTACCAGGCACAGTGCATAAGATTCTCTAAATAATCTATTATTTTCCCAATTGTGAAAATCATTTAATTGTCCTACTATAATACAAACAATTATTTAAGCTGCTTTTAAAAGATTAGCCTATTTACTAGAAGTATCTTTATAAAACCCTATGGCTCAAAGACGACAGGGAAAACATTCCACCCCTCAGAAAAGTAAAATATCACCTATTCCAGCTTCAGCACTCAAATTCAGCAACTAGTCCAAAGCATTAATTATTATTTGGGGATAAAATAAAAAAAAACCCCACACTTAGGCAAGTTAAGTCCCTAGAAACTGTTTTACTGTAAAAGGATTTCAATGGTTTTGTTTACATATAAATGTATATAAATTGAAGATTATCCAGTGAATTACACATTTGTTACAGTTTCTGGAATGAAGTTACCCTATAAGCAAGGACTGTTTCAGGGGCAGATACCAACTTAGCTTCCAGAATAGATGTGGACAAACATCCACTGCCTCCAGAGTCATTGAGGAATGTGGCTACGGTCCTCCAAGGATGCCAAGACGTACTGCATATGAGGCGGCATGAAAAAGCAGTGACATCTGTTGTAGTGGGTTACAACTCACACACAACTGAACGTCTTTCTCCACCTTTCTTCACGCTCCAGTCAACTAAGCTGAACTCAACCTGCTAAACCACAGAAAAACCCACACATCATTTTTTGCTAGTTTAATTAGCCTACCCTGCACAGCACATGGCCCACAGAATATCACACCACTGTGGAAAGAAAGAAAAAAAGGCTGAAAAGGGAAAAGGGATACAGGACCAGGAACACCACCTCCCTCTTTTCAGCACAGGTAAGCCAACCGATTGGTTAAAGCCATAACAAAAATGCACCTTCACCTGCAGCAGGCCTAGAACAAACAAACTGAAGCTGTTCTTGTAGGAACACCACTGAATCAGGACAGAGATTTTGCCAAGTGCTGTCAATACAGGAGTTAGAGAACACGGCCGTGGTACTGCAAGAAAGCTGACTGTCAGCTGAGCTCTGAAGGTACACCGGAACTGAAACTGTACTTCCAACTCCACGTCACTTCCTCACAGGCCATGCAATGCTGTTCTACAAAACTTCTGAAAACTGTGACAGACCAACTGATTATAGGCAGACAGCTCTTTATCACCGATATGATTATACCTTCTACATCTCCGTTGACACATTGGTTACATGCTTCCAAAGGCTAGAATACCCTCCATACACTGCATGCCAAGAGTGAAACATGAGAAGACAAGAAGGGAATTAGCTCAGACAACAGATTTAGAAAACACTTTATTAGACAAGGTATTAATATCTTTGGGATTTTACCCAACACTGTGGTTTTAACAAGTAAATATGATTTCAGCCAAAGTCTACGTTACCACATGATCACATCCCAATTCCACTTCTGCATTTCAATACTTCAGCTGATGTTAAGGTGTATAATTACTGTGGTGCTTCCTACAAGGACTGCAAACACACAGCAGAAAAACTTAAATAGCGACGTTTTTGTAAATAAGCTTGCATAAACCTACGAGATTTGAAGATGATTCAAACTGACTTACTTCACACAAAGGACTAACTAAGCAAACACATGTTTTTTTAACATCCCATCCCACCCACACCTATTATTTAATAGGCATCTGCACCCAATTATAGCCTTGTAAATATGCCTGGCATGTGACCTGGCTGCAGATGCAATCACGTAATCTCACCTCTAATCCTTGAGCAGCCTCTGGAAACACTATTGGCTTAATTTCAAAGGTGCCTGCAGTAGAATATTATACTGACAGTAAATGGTTTAAAGTCATCACACTATACTGATACTGGGAATAATACAAAGAACAATTTTGTACATTAAATTTCCCTTTCTTCAATCATTCAAACAAACAAAACCAATTAACTCATCCCACAAATGTCAGAACACTCACTTCAATCCAGCTAAAATTTTGGATTGCTCTTCAGCAAAGGGCATTTGCTGTCCTAGTAGTATTTGCTACTTTTATGGTAATGTGACACCTCTATACAGATTTGCTAGCTGAAAGATCTTAAAATTTCAGGAATACAGGAAACTAAACTGCTGTAACAGTGCTAAGAGAGCAATTTTTCCTCATAACCATCTTCAGTTACACATTCTTTTTAAACATGATGTATGACACAAACTAAGGATTACTCTTCCCTGCAACAGCCCAGGTAAAATAATTTTTAGAATTACATATAGATAAGAACAACCCTCCCACCTCACAAATCACAATGACCATTTGTTACAGAAGCCAGAAGATTTATTTTTTAACAGGGTGAATCACCCCACAGCTTTAGGACTGTATTGCTTCACAAAGAAGGAAAGACATACAACAGAATTTAAAGACATTTTGTCCGTTCACACAGACACATTAAGTTCAACAAAGCAAAAGAAAAGCAGTCACTACTTAAAGGTGAGCAGAGCATGCTGCTGTCACTGCTCTGGATGACTGGTAGCGTCACTAAAAACACAACTTCATGGTCTGGCAAGCTGTCTTACAATGAACTTGTGTAAAATCATTTCACTTGTGTAAAAATCAACAGATTCATAAAGCTCCTCCGTGGTAGGAAGGCAATGTGAAGCACAACAAAGAGGTATACAGCAAAAAAACCCCTAAAAATAAGGCTGACAAGCTATCACTGCTGACCAATTGGTCTCCTATTATGGTAGTTACACAAGCTCACCTAGCAATTCTTGGTTCAATATCCCTGTCCCTTTAGACATATAATAGTTACACAGCCATACAGCAGTTACACAGATGTGTCATTTGATGGCCTAGAACAGCTCAGAGTACTGGAATGGAATGTAATTTATTAAAGCCAGCACGATGAAAATACTATTATCTCACACTGATGACATGAAAGTCTAAAGCAATGAAGACACTGCTGTTTTATTATTAGCTTAAACTTAAGCAACGAACAGTTTTATCCACGTTTGAAACTATTTCCACAGATTCTACAAAGGAGGAATTTTAATTAAGGATACAATGTGGTGTGTTTTCATCAAACAAAAGCAATATGCAATTCTGAGGTAAGAGAAACCTGGATGAAGGAAAATCATTTTTGGCACAACAGTGAAACTGCCTAGAAACAGGACTCAAGCATAGTAAGGTTTCATCTGTGGTCTGTGGGCAAGCATGTTAATGTTACAGGTTGTTACTAAAATTCAAAAAACCCCCACAATCAATCACTATTTGCTCTTAGGCATGTATTTTGTGTTGCTGTGATGCTTTGGTATTTGCTTTGCTCTTCTCCCTTTCATTACAATCTGTCAGCCTTGTGAGACATCAACATCTAAACGGACTAGTGTTAACTATTTACTGTTTTTCCTTTTCCATCTATGATACAGGATTAAAAAAAAAGTTACGGGAACAATATAAACAGTTTAGTGTTGTGCTCGTTTCAGGCAGGAACAAGCTCCTCTCCTACACAGTGCTGGCTGGCCCAGGGCAGCCAGGGGAGTGTTTCATTCCATGGTACCTCAGGCTCAGGCCACACGCATGTGCAGTCCTAAGGCGGGAAGTGGCCTGGGGGGTGTGTCTCAAAGGCTCTGGGCTAGCTTGATAGCGGGGTAGTTAGCTCTTGGCACGGTTGTTAGTGGTGCTGCCTGGTTCATTTTGTTAGTGGGCTGGGGGGTTGGCTGGCTTTTGTCCCCACTCTTGGCTCTCAGATTCTCACTGCTCTGGGACCTGATTGTTGGTCGGCGGGTGGTGAGCTACTGTATCATTCGTTCTATTTTCTGTTATTTTAATTACTTATTAGTAGTATTATTAGTACCGGTATCACTATAAGTTTCATTAATATTATTAAATAGCTCTTATCTCAACTTTACAAGCTTTCCTTGTCTTTTCCTGTGTGGTATTTAATTGCCAGGTAATTAAGTTGTGGTTGTTAAACCACAACAAGTCTTTACACAAATTAAAAAAAAGGAAATAAAAATCAAGCACTAAGCCACCAAGTTGCCAGGCAGAAAAGGATTTAGAAGTATTGCTCTACAAAGATCTAATGTTTTCAAAACAAATCACATGTTATTCTGTGGCCTTGGTCATGAATAAATTTCTGTCCTTTAAGACAGGACTAGTATTTGACAATAACAGACCTTATTTATTCCACTGCTTTGGAAGCAAAAGCAAAGGAGTGAAAATCTCTACTCTATATACAAGTCTAATCTCCACAAAGTAGAATTTACTTTTAATAGCTACATGGTACGTTACATCAGGAGATATTAAAAACTGAACGAGAAGACTACTTAACTGGAACAATGACACACATTTTAGCCAGTAGCTAAGAGATTCTTGGCCAGTAATTCCTCTACCAAGTAGATCACAGAACCCTAGAATGGTTTGGGTTGGAAGGGACCTTTAAAGATCACCTCATTCCAACCCCCCTGCCAAGGGCAGGGACACCCTCCACTAGACCAGGCTGCTCAAAGCCCCATCCAACCTGGCCTTGAACACTTCCAAAAATTGGGCATCCATTTCTCTGAGCAGACTGTTACAGTGTCTCACCACCCTCACGGTGAGAGATTTCTTCCTTATGTCCAGTCTAAACCTACCATCTTTTAGTATAAAACCACTGCCCTTTGTACTGTCACTACAGGCCTTGGTGAAGGTCTCCCTCCGTCTTCCTCATAAGCCTCTTATCTACTGAAAGGCCTCATCAGATACTGGTAAATACTTCAGTAGGAATTTACGGTTCTCTCACTTCAAGGAGCAACTACAAGCAGCTCTTGTTAAAAAACAAAGTTAGAAGAGAAATAAGTTTTCAAGGCAGTGAGAGTTCAGGAATTATACTACTAATGCAACAAGTACTCATTTCCAGAATTCTGCAGAATACTAGGTGCAACTAAAAGTTGTGGACACAAGTGAGTTTGTATGCCTCACAGATAATCCTGAGATTATCACAAGCATCACATTAGCACCAAAAGCTATGAGAATGAAGAACTGACTTTCTTACCAGGACATATGATCTATGACTATTGACTGAATGTTTGTGAAATATAGGCTGAGCCTGGAAAGAACCCTGCGGTGAACCAGCACAATGTCAGATTTCCTAATTCATAAACTCCAAGTGGTGGCAATGATGCAAGACTTTTTTTTTTTTTTTACGTACAGTCTGCTATTCATATTTCTGGGTTTAAAAATTACTAGAAGCTGAGGTTTATACTAGAGGGAAACTGAGCTAACTAACTGCAAAGATACTGGACTATTCTTTAATACATCAATTGTTCCAGAGAGTCAGCTTCCTTCTCAGAAATGCGGGATTAACATTTCTCCAAGAAACGTCTGAGTGTTGCTATGGACAAAGAGCTGTCTGCAGGTCACCAGCCTGAATCTCAACAGCAATTTAACGCTGTTCCAGCCTAAGAGATGTTGGATAGCTCCTACAGAAGGTAGTGATTCTCAGCATTCGCTTCTACTCCTACATCACAAATTCATTGCTACACTTCGAACTCACTTGTAAGACATTCAGAACAGGCTTTGTTGCAAGATACATTTACACTGCTCAAAATACAATGAGTCCTCCCACAAAATGAAACACCGTACCTACTTTTGTAGGAGTTCAGAGCAGTAAGTATTCACTAAAGCCATAAGTTTCAAGAAGTCTGAAGATAACTGTCATGATTTAAAAAAAATATGAACCAAACTGTCATTTGGTTTACTGACACACAACTTGTAAAATTTCAGAGTTAACTACACTCATAAATCAACTATTACACATTCAAAAGGTTATCCGCATAATTAGCCTAAATGTCTCCCTCACTTTTCTTCACCTTCTTACTTTGATTTGGGCTTCTCCCTATGAGAATGTTTGGTTTAAATAAATGAATTGCTATCAATAAATCTGAAAGAGACTACTCTCCATTTCCAGAGTAAAAGCAACATAATCATGTTAGTCATCTGAACCTGATGATATTTCCATAAAAGGCACACTACTGCACTGCATGCATCCAGGGCTGTATCAGTCGAATTTTTTACCAGTTATTTGATTTACTTGGGTGGGTCAGCAAACAATTTCACAGTGAAGTAAAAGCTTGGCCATCCTTTGAGAGTCAGCTGAAGCTGTGCAAGAACTACAAAATTTAAACTCGCTCCTTTTAGTCAACCATGCTGTGAATTATCAATAGGGTAAGTGATTTATGACCGCAGAACCTTTAAAAAAATAAAATTTGTTTATGTACCAAAGAACACTTGAACTATTTGAAATAAGCCATTCTTGGGGATAAAAAGAGGAGGAAAAAAGTTTTAAACCAACTGTTCAGACTTCAGGTTTCCTGCTTCTGAAACAGAATCACAGAATGGTTTGGGTTGGAAGGGACAATAAAGACCATCTAGTTCCAACCCCCCTGCCATGGGCAGGGACACCCTCCACTAGACCAGGTTGCTCAAAGCCTCATCCAGCCTGGCCTTGAACACTGCCAGGGATGGGGCACCCACAGCTTCTCTGGGCAACCTGTGCCAGTGCCTCCCCACCCTCTCCATGAAGAATTTCTTCCTGATATTCAATGTAAATCTCCCCGCTTTCAATATAAACCCGTTACACCTTGTCCTGTCACTACAGGCCCTTGTAAAAAGTCCCCCCCAGCTTCCTTGTAGCTCCTTCAGGTACTGGAAGGTGCTGTAAGGTCTCTGCAGACCCTTCTCTTCTCCAGGCTGAACAAGCCCAACTCTCTCAGCCTGTCCCCATAGCAGAGGTGCTCCAGCCCTGACAGACTTTTGTGATGACGAACAGTATTAGTCTTGTAAACCACAGATGAAAATAACAGCGAAATCGTACTAGTCTGGTTAAGTCTCAGATGAGTTTTTGTATGACAAACCATAAAGATACTCTCTATGGAATACACCAACTGATTCAAATATTTGTTTTGTTGGTAACTGCATAGAAGGAACAGTGTTACAAGATAGCACGCAGACAATTTCTGTAACACACCCTGTCTTAAACTTTCATATTTTTCTGCATCAATGAGAAAATGATGCAAAAATATTTACACCAGTAAAGCAGTACTCGTTTTCTTGCAGAGACAAAAGGAGATACTAACTAGCATTAGTTTCAATTTAAATGACCTGCATAAGTTTAGTAGCAGCCCACATAACTGACAACAGTGCAAAAAGCAACATCTGTTGCAAAGACTGCCTGCATACTGTGTTCACTACAACTCTCATACCCAACATGACCAGTTGAGAAGGAAAACAGTAGTAGGAAGTGCAAACACCTACGCAACACTGATTCTGGCCCAACCACTACTAGCCTCTCCTCAGCTTGGCCACCTTAAACTAGAAGAGTAACTCTACATTAGAAAGAAGCGGAGTTGAGCGTGGGGATGAGAAAAACTCATTTCAGGATTCCCATCAAAGACATACTGATGGAGGATATGACTCTACACAGAGGAAACAGGATGGAAGTAGACAGGTGTATATAAACAGGAACAACACAAGAGAAAAATAAGGAGAGAGGAGATATAGAAAAAACAAGGAACAGAAAAGTGTCAATACAGAGCAATGCAAAATATTATTGACAGTACAGAGAAATACAAACCACATATTCCCTACACACCAGAAAACATCAACTTCCACTTCTGAAGTTCTGAGTTAAGCTTTGGTGGCCTGATTCTGTAAATTCCTTTGACACGACTAATTGCTATAAAATATGGTGGAGAAGTTGTGCAGCATACCTGTCTTTTCTATCATTCCAGGAGAATTTGTTAAGATATTTATTAAGATAAAGCTTCTTACCCTGGTATGGCCCTTGGATTACTATCCATTATTAATTTTTCATCCAGGCAGTAATGAAGTTACAATGAGAAGCCTGAGGGTGATCAAAGAGATTTCAGGGCCTTGGGACAACTGATCAAAGGATCAGGAGCACAAGTGGTGTTCTCTATCTTTCCATTGGCAGGGAACAATGAAAACAAAACCAGGATGAGTCAGCAGATCAATACCTGGCTCTGAGACTGGTGTCTCCAGCAGGATTTTGGGTTTTTGATCGTGGATCAGTCTATACAGCACCAGGCCTGCTGACAACAGATGGGGAAAGCTTGTCTCCAAGGGGAAGAAGGATCCTGGCACAGGAGTTAGCAGGGCTCACTGAAAGACCATTGAACTAGATTTGAAGGGGTAAGGGATAAAGCCAGGCTCACTGAAGATAAGCTTGGAGGTGGCATGCCAATGTTTGAGGGATGGTGTGATGGTGAGGACCTCTGGTCTGCCTTCTCAGTGGAGGTAGGGAATGGAGATCCATGAGGCAACAAAGGCACAAGGGTTATTGATGTACCAGACACCAGGGGAGTGCCTGAGAAAAGTCTCATAGGAATTGAGGCTTCTCCCTCACAAAAGATAGTGGGATCAGTAGTCCAACTGAAGTGCGTCTGCACCAATGCGCACAGCATGGGCAACAACCAGGAGGAGCTGGGAGCCATCGTGCAGCATGAAAACTATGGCATAGATGGCACTGCAGAAACAGTGGGATGACGCACACAACTGGAGTGCTGCAATGGATGGCTATAAACTCTTCATGAGGGACAGGTGGTGGGGTAGCCCTGTGTGTCAGGGAATGTTTTGACTGTCTAGAGCTTAATGACTGGCAAAAGGGTTGAGTGTTTGTGGGTGAGAATCAGGGGAAATCAAGTTGTGCCTGGGGAGGTTTAGACTGGATATTAGGAAAAATTTCTTCACTGGAAGGGTTGCTAAGCACTGGAACAGGCTGCCCATGCAGGTGGTTGAGCCACCATCCCTGGAGGTATTTGAGTGATGTGTGGATGAGGTGCTGAAGGACATGGTTTGGCAGTGTTAGGTTTATGGTTGGCCCTGATGATTGTAAAGGTCTTTTCCAACCTCAAAGATTCTATGATAAGGAACTGTAAGATGAAACCTTGCATATTTTGTGCTATCTTCTGACAAGTCTTTGCAGGAATACTCACCCAATAAGGGTGTCACAAAAAGAGGTCATATTAAGAGGTTACACAGAATATCACATAGATTTTAAATATTTTATGTATATATGCTTATTCCAATATAAATTATTCACACACTGAGATTACAGATAATCATATGTGTACATCTATAGATGCTGGAGTGTGTGGCATAGTTGAGGCATTGCTGTATCCACTTTCCTGGCAAAACAGAAAAGGTATCTTAAAATAAAATCATCATCTGCCAACAACATACATATACATGCACATACATGTATGTGTATGTAGTTATATATATGCAGATGTCATAAGCCCTAGATTGAGCTTTATCCTCTTTTATTTTTTCCCTCCTTGCCTCCAAAAGGAAAAGGAAGAGTGCCTTAAAATCACATTTTTGTTTCTGCAACATAATTTGTTTTCTTCTAAGGCCACATTCACCTTCTATTAACATGATTTTAAGATGAAAAACTTAATCTCAGCTTATCCCCAGACTGACTTTCCGAGGAAATGTGCCTTAGATACTATACAATGAAGACACTTTGAAATGTTTCCACTCTGCTCTGGTTTCAGCATTCTCTATAAAGAATACTAATAGGATTCAAAAAACATCTGGTGTAAGGGAAGCTGTGAGTTTCCTTCTTTCCATAAGCAAGGTGTATGTTGTAACGAGAAACCTTGGTAGCACAAGGTAACTTTTAAACAATCGACACTCAGATAAAGCTGTAGCTGCCCTGTCTGTGGAATTGCTTCAATGACAAAATCTCCAAGGAAGTCTAGGTATTTCAGACCCACTTGTTCCATAACACTAGGACACAAATAGGACAAGCCAAAACTGATAATGTAAAGACCAGAAAATGAATACAATTGTTCATCCTAAGACACACTCCTGCCAAAACTCTTGTACAGCTGCAAAGGACTTGAACAGTATCCACTTGCTTTATTTGATAAAAGTTTTAACACCAGACAGGGCAGGCTGAAAGAGCAGCAGTAAAAGGGCAGCCACCGACACTGAACTTTTCCACAAACGGTATTAATTTCTGCTTCATACTGATAATCTTCTGTGTGCTCTGGGCAGAGGACAGGATTGGAAACCGATTTTTCTAACAATTTAGCATTACATTAGGAGCTTTATAAACTACAATCACTCACAGGTCACTCATAGCTATATAACAGCACAAAATGGTTCTAAAGACCATGTTTTACCTCTCTCTCAGAGGCATTCAGTCATGACTTTGGTAGGTAAAGGGAAACTCTGTTTGCAGTCCTGACACTCTGTTTATTCAATGACGTTGTCTGCAAAGGCAGGTTGTCAGTACTCAGGTCATCAATTATAACATTTGTTTATTTTTGTTGGTCTGGTACCAGGCCAGAAAATTTCAGATCCAAGCATTGAGATTAACACAATTCCTGGCTAGAGTTTGTATGGCTTTTTACATACAGCTGAGTATAAAAAGATCAATTTTGTGATGATGAAGCTAGAGCCCTCTTTCATAGACCATGTGATCACAAGTTGTAACAGGAATATGTTAAACAACTCCATGGCTTTGTAAAGATCAGGTTTACAGTATAAAAATTAAAGGGAAAGAGATCCTTTACTACTAGCCAGTCTTCCCACAGTCAACACTGCATGGCTGTCTGAGGGTGAAGTTAGAAGCAAATTTCATTCTCATGATGTACAGCTACAGGGAAAAAAGGGTTTAAGTCTGAATGAGGCAAAATGAATGAAGCACACTTTCTGAAACTTTCAGGAATAAGCAGTACTTGTTTTTTCAAAGCATTTCACCCAGAAGTCTGTACTCACAATTTCAGTTTCTAAAATACCTTATTTTTATTCTATATGACAAATATTCTTCCAAATATAAGTTAAACATGCATGTTAAACACATAAACAAATCAGCATCTCTCTAAAGCCAGATCATTTCCACACTCATCTGCCCTACTCTACTCCATGAAGGTTGGTAGGATAAACTGCACTGATTTCATTTCCCTTTTAGGAAGCTATCCTCATAATCCTGCTTTAGATGAAGAAAAAAAAATAGGTCTCAAAGACAGCTTCAACTTAAAATAGTTACTAACTCATTCTACTTTTAAATAGGTTTGGATTATTTCACTTCTCTAAAACAAGAGGATGCTTTCCAGCACTCGAGGTAGGTGCATCCTCCAAAAGTGCTGTCGCTTTTTCTTCTAACAAAAAGTTAAATGTTCTTACGGGACATACGGGGTCTTGTGGATAACTTGGTAAAGCAGTAGCAAAAGAACTACTTGAAACATTCTTTACACTAAAATGGCTGTATTTGTGCTATTCACCTTCACAAGACAGGAGAGTGCAACAGGTATCCATCCAATTGTTTGAGTGGTTGCAGATGCAAGCTACAAGAACACACGTTTTTCTTTCACCTGATATGTTACAGTGCTTTCTTTGCTTAGAAGCTGCACCAAAGGAGGAAATGTGGTATTAGGTCAGTTCTTTAACCAATCTTCCTTATTACTTTAGTGTTAAGGGACAGTGTCCATATGTTGTGTAGAGAGAAACAATCTGGAGCATGCCCAGCACTTCATTTAGACACTAAGAATTTCAACCTGAAACACAGGTCCTTTGTTCTAACACCCTGGAGTACTAGAGTAGCATCACTTGTTGAGAACACAGAGGGAAAGAACCCAAGGCCATGTATCTTCCCACAAATCAAATGCAGTCTTGTATACAACAGGAGGTTAGACAGCAGAAAAATCTGAAGTTTACCATAATTTGCAGTAATCCCCCACCAGCTGAACACACTGACACCAGAGCATTCCCCTGAAGACAGTAACAGACAGATAGTGTCTGCCCTGGACACAAGCAACACAAAGTGACAGATTTGTACGTTTTGGAACCAAAAAAGCAGTTGAAAGCAAAAATATGTTAAAATAACATTGTAGTGTGATGCCTTGATTCTGAAATCATAGCACGAGTAGTCATACCCTCTGCTTAACCAAACTGCCCAGTGACTTGTCAGTATTCTCACAGGCATTAAACACAAACAAAACACAGCAATAAGCACTGGCACAACCAGGACTCAAGCGTATGCTTTGGGTTTGCCCTGCTTTTAGAAGAAAGGGAGGAGAGGGAAGGAGATGAAAATCTTTGACATTTACAGGGCTGCTTAAGCACCAGCCGTATTCAGAAGGGTATCTGTTTTGCTCTCAGTGTCATTCTTTCCCTACACGATGGAAAGCAATGCTACACTTCCAAGCAATTAAACACTAACTGTTTGGAAACAGAATTCAAACCTATCCAAAAATTAGATATGAACATACTTTTAAAATGCTATGAATAAGCACATTGAAACAATAATTCTGCTAAATAGGACTGTATATTTAAAACTTGATTTTCCATACCTGAATGGCTAGATGAGCTGAGTAATACTGTAACAGACCTATTAAGTTAGGCTATATATCATATGCAGATGCTCTGTTCCTTCCAACTGCTGGAGAAATATGCAGACTAAGTAGTTAGATACCTCTGTAAGATGCCTGTGCCTTTGATCCAGAATCAGATTTAAAAAAAAAGAAAATTTGTAATACATAAGTTTTTTTTAAAAGGTAAGTCATTGATTCTTAACAACTATTTCACATCACTACTATTCCTTAATAGTACACCAAATTCAGTACTGTTTAAAGTTTGGGTTTTGGTTTTTTATTTTAGCCAAGAAGAGTGTAATCTTTTTTAAAATAGTATTTACCTGAAAACTACTAACACAAAAATAACAGTTACCAGATTTACATAATAGTATAGTATTTCAGCAAACTTTTCAGCTCCATTCAGGGTATACACAAGACCTTGGATACTCAAGGCCCACTAATTCTCCATTATTGCATAAACAGTTTAACCTAGGGAGTTAGTCTTAATTCAACTATCTTAATACATATTTTGTCTAATTTTCCAGTTTATTAAAAATAAATTTCACACAAACTTGAACACTTGTAAAAGAAAACGTACGTTCAACTCTGTACATACTTGCTCAAATACAGTGTCTCTATTACACTGATAATTTGTCAGGATTCCACACCCATCCCTTCACTTTGATCAGGAGAGCAACTATCTACATATTTGAAACGTAAATTAACTGGACAGACAAAATACTCTTCTAATGAGACACTGCCTTCAGAATAAACCATTTTCCAAGTATGTGTAAGAGTAAAGACATTCTTTATGTAGTTATACATGCTCAATTCAACTGAACTGATTCCAGAACAAACAGAAACTGCACAGAAGGAAAAACAGGCACACAGTTAAGCTACACATTCAAACACTGTATTAACTGACTATCTACTACTTATTTACAAAGTATTCACTGCACACCAAACTTGTTGATAATTGAACATCATCATAAAAATCATAATAAGCATGCTTCAATAGTGTGCAAGGTAAGGGTTTTTTTTTTTAAACAATTTATTACAAAAAGCAACTTTCAAGATTCAAATAATTACCTCCATAGAATCTTCAGGTTGGAAAAGTCAAGTCCATCCCTCAAGTCCAACTGTTAACCCAGCACTGCTAAGTCTATCACTAAACCATGTCCCTGAGTGCCTTGTACACGTCCTTTAAATACCTCCAGGGATTCTGACTCAACCACCTCCCTGGGCAGCCCGTTCCAGTGCTTGACCCTTTCAGGGAAGAAATTTTTCCTAATATACAATATAAACCTCCCCTTGTGCAACTTGAGGCCATTTCCTCTTGTCCTATCATTTGTCACTTGGGAGAAGAGACCAACACCCACCTCTCTGCAACCCCCTTTCAGGTAGTTGTAGAGAAATATAAGGTCTCCCCTGAGCCTCCTCTTCTCCAGGCTAAACACCCCCAGCTCCCTCAGCCGCTCCTCACAGGACTTGTGCTCCAGACCCTTCCCCAGCTCTGCTGCCCTTCTCTGGACACGCTCCAGCACCCCAGTGTCTTTCTTAGAATCACAGAATGGTCTGGGTTGGAAGGGACCTTAAAGACCATCTAGTTCCAACCCCCCTGCCATGGGCAGGGACACCCTCCACTAGACCAGGTTGCTCAAAGCCTCATCCAGCCTGGCCTTGAACACTGCCAGGGATGGGGCATCCACAGCTTCTCTGGGCAACCTGTGCCAGTGCCTCACCACCCTCTTCTTCTTCCTGATATCCAATCTAAATCTCCCCACTTTCAGTTTAAACCCATTACCCCTTGTCCTGTCACTACAGGCCCTTGTAAAAAGTCCCCCCCAGCTTCCTTGTAGGCCGCAATAATGTCTCCCTGGAGCCTTCTCTTCTCCAGGCTGAACTAGCTCAATTCTGCAAGCCTTTCTTGTAGTGAGGGGTCCAAAACTGAACACAGGGTTTGAGGTGTGGCCTCACCACTGTTGAGTATAGGGGGACAATCACTTCCCTAATCACTAGTCACTTCCCTTTCAATGAAGACCCAAAGAATTAAAGGAAACTTCATTACTAGAATTCAAAAATGACATGTACCCAGTTTACATAATTGGTCACAGAACTGCTTCTACTTAAATATAACTGAACTTTTATATGTATTTTTCATTTTAGGCTGGTTTTTAAACTACCAGTGTAAAACAAATATGTCTCTTTATAGAAGACTATGTATTAGAATAGAAATTATCTAGGTTAGTCTGGGAGTCGGTAAAAAAAAAAAAACTTACTAGTAAATTCTGTAATATTAGAACTTCTGATTAAGGTGCTATCAAATGCTAATTCCAGAAAAAAGGGAGAAGAAAGTAAATTCTTGAACATGAGAAGTGCAAAACAATTAACAGAAGGAAAAAAACTCCCACGCACCCACACCAAAAATTTCAAACATAACTACACCCCAATATGAAGCTTCTTACAACCTTTTGTGTCAGGGAGCATAGGGCTGCAGTCTACTTCCCTTCTGTGCAGAGACAAAAATAGGCAGTTATAAGGGAAAAGAAATACTGAAGATCCAAACACATCTTTTTCCATCAACATACAGTGTCACAACTGAAAACACCAAATAACAGCAATCCCAGAAAAAGAGAGGGGGTTTTGCTATTGTTAAACTCTGAAAAACATTAAAAATGGAAACAAGTCAGCATTAGGCACAAAAGTTCTGTAGCTTCAGGAAATTAAGTTTTGAAGGGGGGGGGTGGGGGGGGTGGGGTGGTGTGTGGAATAAAAATCTCTGTCTACAGAAGTATTTATCAGCACAAAATACTTAGCTATAGCACTGGGTGTTTCCACAAGAGAAAGTCATCACATAGGAAGTCTCATCTGGCTGTTTCATAATTGCTTTAAACCAGCAAAAATACAATAATTCCGAAAAAAGAACTTGCTTCTCCTTTCTTTTGAACGCTTGCTCCTCCCAACGCACTAGCACAAATGTTTAGGGACCAAATGGTGAACTGAACATTATTAAAGCTGAGCTTTGATTTACAAACCCTAAATAGCAGTTCAGTCTGGATCAGCTCCCTGACTCACCTCAAAAACCCAATAAATCTTGTGCCATAATCAGACACTAAACATTGAGACATCGGCAGCAGCCAAGTGCAAAAGAGAGGAGCGTTAGACCAAAATGTCACAGTGAGATCTTACCAGGAAGACCTCAAAAGCAGACTCTCCCTGTACGTTTAAGACAGAAAAGACTAATTTCTACTAGACTGTCCCATTATAAAAGCAGTCCAAGTCATAAATCTTTGATTCCATGAACAGATTTCCTTCTGGGACACAAAAGCACCTCATAGCTGCAACCAACTATGCAACCAATATACCTGGTTGGTCATACTTTACTTAGTGTTGTAAGCACTGAAAGAAAGCAGAAAACATTTCCAGAAGTCTTATTTTCTAGTTTAAATGATAGAACAATCAGTATGCCTAAGTCAAATGATCTACATTCAAGCAAGCAAGGAACTTAAACCTTGGAGAAGGGTTGATTGTTCCCAACTTCCCTGAAAACCTGCCTGAGTCTTCATTTTCCTTTTTATTTGGAATAATCAGGAAGAGTTCTTGCCCATATGAATAACAATATTACCAGTTCAGATTAGCTGTGGATGAATTTGTGGGATTAGCAAACAAGAATCATCACAGAACAGAGAAAATAACCCAAATGGCAGGGCAAACTATGCAAAATACATATACTGTACTTGAAAAATGTTAGGATTTTAGCAGGAGATGCATAGAAGTGATACAAGTTTAATCTAGTGTCATGAAAGAAGTAAACCAAACACCTAAAAAGTTTGCAATCCTCACAGATCCCTCCTGAAAAGTTATTCCGCAGAAAGTTTAACAATCACATTAATATATTCAGAACTTACTCATCCTTGACGATCTGTAACTTATAATTTGTGTTGGTTCTAATAAATATGTACTCAAATATTTGCATAATAACCTATTATAATTTTCTTGAGGTTTAAACATTAAATGAGTTTACTAAGGTGTAAGTATTTTTTATTTCATAGCTAGCAATGTAATTAACCATTAAAGGAACCCTAGTCAAATACTGTTTAACACAACTGCAATACAACTATTTCACTGCTTTTTAAGAATATATTCCCAAAGCAACCACCCCAATACTTCCGGAATATTGCAAAAAATCCAGCAATTTTTTGTAGAGTACCTGCCTACTGGACAGTCTTCTGTCATGCTGTACATACTATCAGGTCACCAAGCAAGTAAGATGCTCATACTACATAACATAGGATCATCATTACTCATGAGCAAATAATCCAAAACCTCACGTTTTTCTGATTGCCTGCCATTTCTTATCATTTGATAAAATTTAAGATTATTTATGGTTATGTAACATGTTTACATAATTCACAAATTCTACTATACACAGAAATAACTCACCCTACAAGTTTAAGTACACCACACACTTGCTGGGAAAACAAACCAAACAACCCTGCCCCCCTCTTCCTACTCCCCAAAAAAAACCCCACAACCAAAACCACACATAACTAGAGGGAAAAAAAAAGAGACAAGGAAAGCAGACAAAAGAAAAGTCTCAGCAGTCTAAATGCATTCCCCCTAAGCATGTAGACTTTTCATTTTCTGAACAGACTAAATAGCCTGTACCATAAACAGTTGCATTTTAAAATGAGTGCAGATTGCATAAGCATGTGGCAGTCATCTTCCTCATTTCAGTGATGGTAAAAAAGTATATAAACATGCTCAGTTCAGAAAGTAGCATTTAGGAACTAATTCAAAATATCAGTAATCTTTACTATAAACTACTACTAACAAGTCTTAAACTCAAATATTCCGTGCATGGACAAGCAGATACAGTAGAGCAATGATGATGCTCAGGCAAATTTATTCAGAGCAGCCCCAAAGTAGAAATCTGACATTGTCGTGACAGCACAACTTTTACCGTAAGACACATCTGTACTTTCTGGAACCTGTGGTCTATCACATAATATAAACATAAGAACCAGAGATACTAAAATGTTAATATCATAACTGCTTTTTTCTTTCCTGAATCAAAGACTATAAATCAAGAAAAATGCTTAAACCTCCCCCTCCGTCCCCCAGCACTTTACGTACTTATGAACCAGTTACTTTTCGGACCTTTCAAAAAACAAAAGATATTAAGAGAATTCTTCAGACTTCTTCACAGAAAGATGAACCAAATAATGATCTATGACATAGATTTTAACAGGAATTAATGTGGGGAGGAGGAACAGAAAAGGACTTTTTTGTTGGTTTTGTGGGTTTTTTAAACTTAATTCACAGAAGAATAGTCAAATTTCTTTTGATCCTTTCCTACCAGTTCCTGAACACCACTACCCCTTCATCCACTACTTAGAGATGCCAAGTCCGTGAACAGCAATGCCCACAAGGACCGCTTCAGTGAGTCCAAGACTGGCAATAAATTTTTCTCCACCCACCTCCTCCCCAACCACAGGAGTAATTTTCTCTTTGAGAAGATGTGGACTCCTTAGAAGGTGAGAGAAGTAGGAGCTCTTCTCTCATCCTTTCCGTTGTTTCTCGGAGGGAATCCTCCATCGGACCGAGACACCTGTGCACTAATGCTGTGTTTTGAGCTCTCACTAACAGACGTATGTGAGAACAAACTGCACCAGGACTTCTGAAAATGAAAAGTCCAGAACCGAGCCGATACAGATAGGAACCAAACAACAGAAGCCTCCGTGCCCTGATCACATCTTGGGTAACATATGTTCTTAGGAGACCTGCCAAGCATTTCTGTTACAACTTTTACGGAAAGCGGTCTCAGTTAGGGAAAAGCAGCTTTCAAGTGACAGGGTGTTCCTCCAGAAATAGAAGTACTGTTTGTCACCATACCAGCAACGTCTGTGTTGTTGGTACTAGTGCCTTGCTGAGTAACAACAGGAAAGATCAGCGAAGATCCCTCAATGTCCACATTATTGAAGAGATCACCCAATTAATGGTACTAAAAACATCAAGACCTGATGTACAGTGTTGCTGAGAGCAAGTTTCTCTCTTGACTTTGGAAAACTTAGTTATCCTCTACAAAAACAACTAATTCATCCCCCTCTCAAGACTCCTTCTTCCTAGATGAAGGAACTCTATTTCAACACTTTGGTGACTTTTGGACCTTTTTTCCTCTCTTTTTCCCTTTTTTTAAAATACAGTAGAAGATCATTTATAAAGACAGATCAAAAAAGCTGATCTTACTTAGGTCTCTCTTAGGCCTAAGGCTACCTTCAGCCTCATTTACCTCAACTCCCAAATCTGGAAAAGGATTGGCAGGTAGAACATTTACTTGACTTGGAACTTGCTTTAAAGCAAAAGAGGCATTTACTGCATCTAGAGAAAGAGCTTCAAAGGCAAAGATGCAGATTTCATTTAAGATGGTCTACATTCCACCATTTATAAACTTAATTCCACTGCCACAGATAAGGCATGGGAGGGGAAAAGCAGTTTCTACTCTCTCTCTCTCTAAACTGGGTATTTCAAGAAAACAATAGTAAAAAAATATGTTTATTACAGAAAGTGCTAATAAACTGAAACCAAGCGAGAAGGAAGCTGGATGTGAACAGGGACTTACCTCACATTCAAAAAGCTCATAAGCTCATGATACCCGTAGCATTTTCAGACTAACAGTGAGATCTGTTTTTAAATGCCTGTATCAAATACTGATGCTCATGAAGAAGAAACAGCAAGCAAGCTTTTATAACATTTTCACAATGCTGTCTTAACAGCAGGAAATGTAGCAGAGACCCAGACTAAAATAACTGTTACCCCATGCTGTCCATTTGAAACTTAACTTACGAGTTGCAAAACCCATGCTAATCTAGAAAAGCACTGACAAAAATGTCTCTATTTTGCCTTATCTGTACATGTAATTTCTGACCTGACCTTAGCAGGATTACAGTCAGAATTACTATTCCACCAAGATAACGTTAAGAATTTCAGGAAAGAAAGGCAGATATGTTTCAACAGCAATACTCCACAGAAGACCTAATGTCTGGCTTACTACTGTAAGCTGATCTTCAAGAACATCCACGTGAAAGCCAAATTTTATATTCCTTTCATAACTTGCACATCCAGGTTAAAAAAAAAAAAAAAAAAGGACCCAACAAAAAACAAGCACCCCCTCTACTTGCTTCAAGAACTATTATTGATCTCATGCCCAATGCCAAAAAGGCAGAGAAAACCAATCCATAACTCTTTCAAGCGCTAGGAATAAATGTCCACAGCTTGTGTTAATCCAAAGTATACAAACTCCCCACAGAACAAAAAGACATACTTAAGGGCTTATACCAATGTGACAAATGCCATGACATACACAGAACAAAGCAAGCCCTTCGCCAGCTGTTTTCAGTGAGTTGTGACATTGTAAACCAGTACGAATTGTTCAAACAGATGAGACTTCAGGACAAATTACCTTAGAAGATAACGAAGGAAGGGAAAAAACACTAGCACTGCTGTGGATCTTGTTAGCAAACCTGATAAGAAGCAGTCAACACTGAATAAATTTTAGAAAAGTATCCAATTTGTTTTCTGCTACAACATCCAAGACAAACACTTAAAAAAACCTAATACTGTCAGTATCCCTAGATTAACCACAATTTCACAGAAGTTGATCCACTTTTCAAATTAATATACACTTTAGCACACATAATTTCATTTGAAAGCAAATATTTCATTAAAGCACACTGCATGTGGAACAAGACTGATTGAACATAATCTGCTGAAAGGTGTTTTTAAGAAAACTTTCTTAATTATCTACCAGCAAGCTGACATGCAGGTAGAAAAACATCTATACTTAAGCTGTGACAGTCAGGTTACTGAACACTACTGCAGCAGAACAACCTTTATTCTGTGGCTTTACCATTTGTTTACAAAGCCATCCTGCTTTATACAACCCTTTGAAAAGAGCAAAAAAGAGAAGTAATTTTCCTTACAACAGAGTTAGGTTAGGATAAAACATGGTAATAGATTGGAGATGCTTTTAAAATACCTCTACTTTAAATTCAGGCCCTGAATAAAATAAAGGCCCACCTGGAATTCAAGAACTAATGCGTCTGAAGAACACAAAGCAATATAAAACCTTAACAGAGATGACATTTTTCACTTTTACCCTGTAGTGCTCTGCTGGCTATTACGAAACAGTACTTGAGAGGAAGAAACATTCAACCTAGTAATCAATGGGGTGTAAGAACATTGAAGTGTTAGTTCCACTCTGACATTAAACCAAGACACAAACAGAGTGTGATCTATCCGGTGTAACTGATCTTCAGAAAGAGGAAAAGAACAAGAAAAGCCCCAAACATTAAGAACTCGCTGCCCATCTTGATCTGTACGGTTCATTAGCAACACTGTAACTGTGTCTCACCTTCCTATTACTCACTGCATTTTGCTGGATATCTTTCAGCTTCCCAAGTCAGTAAAAAGGCGGCAGTGATGTTTTTTCTGGTACCGGTCGGTGCACAAGCCTCCTGGATACTAACACCACAGTGCCACCTTTTAAGCACTGGCTGACACAGCACAGAAGTCGCTGGCCAACTACCCACCCCAGACAGAACAGAGACTCTCAGAGCGGGATACTCGGTACCACACAACCATCTACGCTATCAGATCAGACTGAGGCCATTCATCTGAAGCCGAAGAGACAATCTCCATGGTATTACTAGCATAACCGCAACTTGAAAACCTTTCAAAAGACGACTTCCAGGTTTGGCAGAGTACGAGATCTTATTCTGGAAACGTTTTCAACCAACACCTTCAACATTTGCATACCTGAGTCTAAACAAGTATTTCAAAACTCTCATCTTTCCATTTAGAAAGAATGCCTCACACATGTGAATTGGCACCATGGCATCACCACACACTCAAGCTCAACAGAACGGTTCCTGGTCTTTCAAGACACCTGATATCACACTTCAGACAACATTTTAGTCTATTATGCCCATACAGAAATAACAGTCTACAGAAAATTTACATTATATAAATATAAACTGAAGGATAGCTCCAACTTGAGAAAAAGAAGACAAATAACACCAGAAAAGTTTGGCAGGGATTTAAAATGAATTTGAAAGTAATACCCTACTATCAGTTCACTGTGCTAGGCAGCACCACCAATTTCCAGTTTAGCTTTATTTTTCTGTTTGAGTACAGACAGTAACAGGAAAAAATATTGCAAAACCACAAGTCACAGATATTTCTACCTTGTAACTTGAAACACTTCCAGTCAAAAGTAGTCCAAGAGGTGCTTATGAAAAAGTTTATGCAAACCCTTAGTTTCACTCTCCATTTCTCACCTGCCTTTTGAATGTGCCATGTAACAAAAATAACTCTTTCACTGCAATCACCTCTCCTTCTATGTGTGCACACACAGGTACGTACACAACAGGCACTGCACCTACTTCAGCTCACAGCAGTGGAAAGAAGAGCATCACACAGACAGCCCTAGAGCAAATGTGTCATACCAGAGTTGAGTTGGATGACTAAGCATACATGACAGATTTGACATTATCCAAAACTTACTAGATCTGTCCATTTACTTGATGTTTGGATCATCACTAAAATATCTTTGATGTCAAAGAACTAAATCAAAAACTTCTGCTTGTACTGGTAGTGTTTTTACTTCTACAGCTGCAGTGTTTTAGCAAAGATTTGAACTATCTCCCCACCTGAACATACAGTTCTTTGAAAAATCGTAAAACATCTTCTTAAGTTTCATGTTTATTATACACTGCAGGACGTAGAGAAACATGTAACTGACCCTAACCAAGAATACTTTTGCAGGTCGTACTTTGAAGCCACTTATGATGTTTAAAAATACCTACAAAATGAATCATCACAGGTCTAAGGTCAGGAGAAAGTATCCACAGACCAGTGCAATCAAAAACTTAACTTCATTTAAACACCATGTAATTTTTGAGAGGCGACAGAAAGAGACAAAAGAGTCATATTAATGCATTCCTTGGACAACTTCAAGGGAATCCTTTACCATTAGGATTTACCACTACTCCTCTGTCTCAATGGAGACATTAGCACAGACATATCACCAAAGTTGGATGGGAAAGACGACACATTTTCACAACACTTATTCAACTTATCTTGTCTTCCTCAAGATGACAACTAATAGAAGGAAAAAGAAGCCTTGATGACATGCAGACAACAAGAAGAAAGAATGGACACAGATCTCCCAATAGCCCCCCTGTGCATTTATCTGTAATTAGTTATAATAAAGGTTATGACCCAAACCAGATAAAAATACATCATTAAAGTACAGTTTCATAATAGGCATCCATCACCCTTATCCAACTCACTTTACCTAACCCAAAAGATTCTAATTATAAATAAATGCTGATTTTATTATTCTTTATTAATGTGTGTAAAACTCTAAAAGCTAATAATTTTATGGATTAACTGAGACAGTTGTCTATAGATAATCCAGGCTGTTACAGCATTCTTCAGATTGCTGCTATCAACTGACACCGTTCACAAGACAGGACAAAGGGCAGGCTTTAACAAATGTTGTGAAATACTTTATTTTTAAGAATCCTGTTCCTCTCTCACTACAAAGAGGAAATGAATTTAACATTTCTTCTTTTTACATGAAATGTGTTAACTGAAAATATACTTAAAAACAGGCAGAAGAAAGTATCGCTCTTCTCATAGATCTGGAAAACAAAATTAAAGCTATCAGAACAGACACCGACCTCTGACCATACAGACTTTACCTGTAAGTTTTAAGAGTACTTTTATACTAAACCCTCTGAAAATAGAACTGGACAAGTGGACCTGTTACAGAACATAAGCCTATAAACAATCGCTACTCAATTTTGTAACAGCAAACACCAGCACTAAAAATAACAGATGCCTATCAATACATCAGTGGGACGGGTTGGCCTAGCCACTCTCAATAATTATTTAGAGCAGAAGACAAAGGGAAAAAGGAAAGCTACTGTACAACACCATGCTGAAAAATCTTGAAGTGTAGTTATAATAAAAGCAATTATAAAAGCATTAAAAATACCTATGTTTTCAGCTCATATTTACTGTATTCATCAGCTATAAAGATATTAATAGACTACCAATAGCATCTTCAAACTAGTTACCACTGAAACCTTCAAATGCAGTTTTATGCATATGTACCTGAACATAGTGTCTTGGCTTTAAGTTTTCCTATCACCTTCCAGCATGGCATACCTGGGCCACTCCAGTTTTTTGGTGGATTCTCTACCTAACTCCAAGGGATGGTTACTCTCAAACCACCTAAGCAACAGCCTTTCCTCTCCTTGTTTTCTCCTTGCTAAAGCAAGGGAGAGAACAGCCAATATCACATTACAAGTCATGTTTGAACGAGGGGAAAACACACCAACTGCACAGCCAAACACTAAGACTGGACCAGTATCAAGCCATAAGGAAGAGCAGCATCCTTCCACTACATACACCTATAGCAAAAAACAAACTAAAAGAATCTGCAAGCTATTCTTCCCAACAGTCAACGCCATCAACCGGTTAAGATCTCAAAGCTGAGCTGAAGACCAAGCTCTGGACAGGGCATAACTAAGGCCTTGCTACCTTTGGGGGCCTTCCAGCTCCCAAGCCAAACCACAACAGCAGCAGCATCATACTGCAGTCAAGATGTCGAAGAAGCAGCAGCAGCAGCTCTTTTACCTGTGAACGCATTTGCGTTGGTTTCGGGTGGGTTTTTTATGACAGCCAGAGCAGCACCTGCGGCCCAGCGGACACCCCGGCTCCTGCTGGGCCGACACCCGCAGAGGAACCCCGGGCGCCCGACCAGCCACCCGCTCCGAAGGGCTCCAACAACAAAGCCCAAAGTTTTCTCCGCGCGGTGCGTGGGAGTGCGGCAGGGAAACACAAGCCAGGATAAACACGCGCACCCTCCCATCACCACACCCCTGCCCCCGCGCCCCCGCGCATCCCCCCCCCCCCCCGCCCCGCCGACGGGGACAGCCCGCTCCCGCGCCACTCTCCCCTGCCCAGGGAGGGGGGTAGGGGTCACCCCACCGTCCGTCCCGAGCCTCCCTCCCTCCCCACCCCCACACCAGCCCCAACACACCTTCCCTCCGCCTCCCCCCACCCCCCCGACCCCGGGGCCTGCCCCCTCACCGTGCTGCGCTGGGGGCTCGGCTCCGGCGGCTGCATGCCCGCCTGCCCGCCCGCCCGGCCCCTCGGCTCGGCCCCGGCCTCCGGGACGGCGACCGCGGCGGGGGGGCGGCACGCGAGGCGCCCTGCGCGGACCCCCCCCGCTCCTGGTGGGCGAGGGGGGGGGAGGAAGAGGCGCGTGCCCCCCCCCAGTGAGGGCGCGCGAGGCGGCGGGGGGGGGCGGGGGAGGTTCTCCGGGCGGCACTGGGTCTCCGCGAGGGGGAGGGGGGGGAAAGGAGAGGGGGTGGGGGGGGGTCTGGAGCGCGGCGCGCGGCCGGGGAAGCGCTTCCGGGATGGGCGGGCTACGCCGCACGCTCAGTGCGGGACGCTGAGGCCGCCGGGCGCGCGGCGAAGGGAGGGGCCCGGCCTGCGCCGACCAGGCTCCGACATGGCGCGGCCCATCCGCGCCGGCTGCCCCCGCCCTCGCGAGACTTGGGGGAGGCGGAGGTTTGAAGGCGCGCGGTAACGAGCGGCGGCGGGTCCCCTCCTGTGCCTACTCCCGCCTCCGGTCGTTCTTCCGCTCGTTCAAGTAACGCCGGGGACAGCGACGGGGGGCCACGGGCTTCCCCCGTGGCAGAAGGGTAGTTTGAGGTTTTGTTCTTGTGCGCCCGTGTAAGTGGGTCTGAAGTGTCTCCTTTTCCCACATGATAAAGATTTGCGTTTCCCATTGTTTTCTGTGGCCAAATGTTTGTCTGTGTTCAGCTCGCATCTCTTACATCCATCTTGTTTGCTGCTCCTTGGCACTCTCCGTCAGGGCCGCAGGAACACCACCGTGCCGTCAGAGCAGGTGCGGAGTTCCCGCAAGCACCGTCCCTCTCTCTGGTAGAGATCTGTGTCCAGTTCTGGGCTCCTCAGCTCCAGAAGGACAAGGAGCTGCTGGGGAGGGTCCAGCGCAGGACCACTAAGGTGATGAAGGGCCTGGAGCACCTTCCATCTGAGGAAAGGCTGAGAGAGCAGGGTCTGCTTAGCCTGGAGAAGAGGAGGCTGAAGGGGGATCTTGAGGGTATCTTATCAATGTCTAAAGGGTGGGTGTCAGGAGGATGGGGCCAGGCTCTTCTCAGTGGTGCCCAGTGACAGGACTCGGGGCAATGGCCGTAAACTGGGAAACAGAAGGTTCAGCCTGAACATGAGGAAACCCGTCTTCCCTGTGAGGCTGCCAGAGCACTGGGACAGGCTGCCCAGAGAGGTGGGGGAGTCTCCTTCTCTGGAGACTTTCAGAGGCCGCCTGGCCTTGTTCCTGAGTGATCTGCTCTAGGTGACCCTGCTCTGGCAGTGGGATTGGACTAGATGATCTCTAGAGGTCCCTTCCAACCCCTACCACTCTGTGAATCTGCAAGCGCAGGCTGAAGGGGTGAAAGGAGGGGGCACGTGCCTTGTATTGCTATTACTGACTCACGTAATCTTCCGTACGTGGAGGCCTAGGCTCCTGTGTCAGAGATTGCTTGGGGTCATTTAAGGAATTCCTGTATTCTAATCCCTACCTCGGAAACAAGCCAAGCCGGACTAGCATTTCTGGAGAGGCAAAACCAGAAGTAAACAGGATCTCAGTGAAACAATACCATCATCTGACAGAGACTGATTCTTATCCTATGCTTGGGTTTAACATCAAGATGCTGAAGTGCACATTCCTCAGCAAAAATCCAGAGTTTCCAAATGTAAATTTGTGCTTTTGGACCCAAGGAATAATTCCAGTAGCTCTATCTAGTCTCTCGTTTCTTAAAATGTAAGCAGCAGCCCTTTGTATAGCGGTTGATCCTTGTACATACTGAAGTCTTAACTACACATACTGGCCCTGGCTTGTTTAGTATTTTTTGTGTTGTCCAGCTACAGTCTTAATTCATCCTGTCATTTGTTGCTTCCAGATCTTTCAAATCAACATCTGAGTCAAACCTTTCTGCTGCTGTTTCTGTCTGTCTGTGTACTGCCTGTACCACAGCTCCTTGGTGTTTTGGCTAGCCAGTATAGCATCGTTTAAATAAGCCCCATGGCTCCATTTCAGCTCAGCAGCAACCAATCTTTTATTTTTGTTTGCAAATGATGTTTTTCCTCTGCAACCCTCTGCAGTGGACTGTAATGCAAGACTATCATCTAGCAATTGCTTGATTTATCTGCACCCATCCCACTTTCAAAGCAGGAGTGTTCCAACAGACATTGCAGAAACCTTGTATTTTTCATCTGCCCTTAGGTCGTCATGGATTTGAGAGCAGGATTGTGCTACTGACAAATTAAGCAATCTTGAAACTTCACAATTAATCATAGCAGAGCCAGTGCTCTGCTCAAGAATTTAGGGGGGAAAAAAAATCCTTATGGGTATTAGGTGCCTCATTACCCCCGAAATCAAAGATTGTCTATGCTTTTGCTGAACGCATTTCGGAAAGCAGTTCATTTTCTTGGTGATCCAGTTCTTCTGTCTCCTCTCATCCATATGACAACTACAACAATTGATTATACGGGCAAGTAATATTAAGAGAAGTATTTAATGTATTTTTAGCTGCTTCTAATGGGATTTAGCAGCTGGAAACAAGGAGAGCTGGCACTGAGTAATCAGGGCAGTTCTTGGACAGCTGTGTGAGAATAAGTGTATCAGACAGGGCTCTGAAATACGTCACCATTTTTTCCCCTCTATTTTAAAAAATGTAATATATGCAATGAAAAATTTGAAACCTAGACCTCAATACTTGCAGCAATGACAGTTAACTCAAAGTAGAATAGAATTTATTGATAAATCCAGTTCTGTAATAGCGTCTAGATGAAAATGCCCCTGGGGTTTGTGTGATTTTTTTTTTTTTTTTAATTTAATGCTTATGGCCCTTATTACTACCCATCTCTGAAAGGCTTCAGGCTGGGATTTAAATTCCATGCTACATTCATTTTTTAAGCAGAACAAAAATATAGTTATTTCTTCTCCTCTTTTCTCTTTATGAACAGCAATCTAAGACACCCGTTGTCCTGTTTTGGAAAAAAGCAATTTTCTGCATGTTTGTGCCAAAAATTGCAGCCAGAAGAGTATCTTAGTGACATGGCCCCCTAGTATCCCGTATGTTTTCTGTCTGAATAGTTCCCATACTGAGTTAGTTCCATTTACAAATCAAAAGAGTAATTTTTCAATGTAAGCACTGTAAACTGAGTCTTGGACCTGAAAAGTCCAAGTTCTTTCTCCCCGATACACCGTGGTAAGTAATGTGTGGTTTTGTCACTGAAATATGCCTAATGGCTTTATTTGGTGATGCGTAAAGTAGAACACAGTGTGAATCCATTTGTCACAGTTTCAGTTAGAAAAAGAAGTAAACTTATTTTGGTCTTTGTCTACTTGAAGTAATCAGTAAAAGTAATGGGTGCCCCATCCCTGGCTGTCATCAAGGCCAGGCTGGATGAGGCTTTGAGCAACCTGGTCTAGTGGAGGGTGTCCCTGCCCTTGGCAGGGGGGTTGGAACTAAACGGTCTTTAAGGTCCCTTCCAACCCAAACCGTTCTGTGATTCTATGATATGATAATTAACTTCATTATAAAAAAAACCCAGGAATGCACATCTAGAGTAAGGAGGTACTATTTTTTCATATTATTTTCCATATAGACGGAGATTACCTGAAATCAGATGAAATCTAAGCAGAGTAATCTATAGGCCTGTGGTAATACCTACCTTGTGTTAGTGTCGGATCCTGCTGACTCCTGTGATCATTTTTTTGCATACAAGGAGTTGCAGACTTGCAAGTTGCAGTCTAAGGAGAGTTATTAAGGTGGAAGCTTATAGAACCAGAGCTCACAGTGAAGGATATCCTTTCTATAACGATTTTAATTCTGCCTACAGAATTAAATAGAACATTTTAGTCCTGATATGTCAGTTCAGACCTCAAAGTGTCTAGCTATTTAATAAATCCTTTGTCACTGGTTTATAAGACCACCTCACTTCTCTGTCTTTCATTACATTTTAAGGAATGTATCCTTGGCCTTTCCTCATCTTAAGGTGAATTCCATGCCCAAAAACCAATTTGTAGAGCATGATACATCGACGAGATTCCAAATTTAGTCAAAAGTTTTTAGACTTGTGCGTCACCCTTTCTACATTTCCATTTGCAGTAAAGCTGTTTTGACTCTGCTAGTTACCCTCTTTTTTTTTTTTTTGTTTCAAATTAGTGTCAGCCATGTCCCTCTGAGACAGCAGTATAAAATGTTTATTGTTTCAACAGGGATCATGGATGAAGAAGTTGAGTTCAGAATGAAGATATCTTGGAACTTAAGAATATACATACTAAAGCTGAGAAGTCAAATCTCTGAGAAAATGGGAAAGATTCCTAAGAGCACTCAAAAAAATTTATTGCTTTGTCTTAAAGTGGAATCTTTTTTACCTTATGAAGTGCAGATCTAAGCAACTGTCACTTGTTATACCCCCTGAAGGGCTACCCAACGCAGTTCCTGTTGGTGTATGCATAAATGTGCATCTGTATGTCCAGTAAATGAGAAGGCATTATCCCTCACTATTATCTTGTCTGTGTCTAGTGTTCTCCTTTAGACGTACAATGCTATGATCACATCTGCATATACACCAGAACGTTTTCAAGGTGTTTTTCTGCATTTTGAGTAAGTCCAGCAAGTGGGGCAAGGCTCTTCTGGCACGGAGTACAGCTCAGACACTGGGGAGAGGTAGTGCCAGCACGTACATTTTGGTTGGCTTTCACTTTCCTTGAAGAAAAGCTGCAGAGCAGTCCCCATTTTTCTCTTTGCAATTTCCATAATTAAGTTTGCTGATTTTACAGATTTCTAGCCCATGACTTGGAAGAACTAGGCTCTACAGAAATTCAGACTCTCCATATGCTGATGGAGATGTTTCAAGTGTTCTTTTGCAAGAGAGTCTTCCTGACTGCTGCAGTCCTGGGATAGTCATTGTCGCTAGAGCAGCTCGGTGCTGAAAGGCTGATTAATCAGATCAGTAACAACGTCTAAGGTAAGTGTTGCGGCAAAAGTGTGTTCTGAATGTTTGAATGGGATATGTAGTGCGAGGGAGTTGAAAAGACATGCTTGTATGTATGCCTTTATGAGCATGCATTTTTGTTGTTAGAGTTCAAATGCTTTAATAATACAATTTCAAGAGAATTTGTGATTATTATTTTTTTTGAAGTGACATGAAGACTGTACTCTTCTTCTGGATGACATATGTAATTGATTAATTTGGTTGTATTTTTTGTTGCAATTAACTGGTGCTCTGGTCAATTCCAGTTTCTGAATACCTAGAGTTTCCCTGTGATAGCAGGACTTTAAATGAATTATATCATTTGCTCCTTCTATGCCAGTGCTATTGTGTGGGACTACAGTATTCCATAAAATTAGCTGTCCTTTTTTATCTTAGGTGTGGCTGTACTTCCGCAGTGGACACAATGACTGGGGTCTAAGTCCATTTTACCATTTATAACCTACATGTGTTTTATAGATATACACAGATTGGCAAGTATGTGATTTACAAAATTGCTGGTAAAGGATTTTTAAATTCTTAGGGATAAATTATCATGACAGAAGATCGCATGTGCTTTTCTTAACTGAGTCCATTCAAGATGGGAGTAATGTTCTTGCCATATAATAATCGGGTCTAGGAGTATCAGGGTGGTATTTCCAGTTTGCAGATTTTTCACTGAAGTGTGACATTTGAAAGGGAAATAGTACTTTTGATTTGTACTGACTGCTTGTCTAAACCCATCATCCCATACTCTCAATGGCCCAGTCAGTGTGCGGTGCCAGCGTATCCTGTGAACAGGAATATGGGCAGATAGCAGATTACCACATCACATCAGATATGGTTGCTATCTGAGCAGTCAGAATGATTGGGTCAGAAGAAACAAATCTGTAGAAATGAAATACCTGTCCTTGTGGGAATGCATGAGAGTTCTGTGCAACATATAGAAAGCACTACTGCCTGAGGATCAAACATTTCTTAACATTCTTTCCCTCTTCCTTTCCTACTCATTTCTGTTGGACAAGAGAGACATAAAGGGTGTGGTTTGTTCCAGAGGGGAGAAGCAGTGTGTTTTGACTGTGATGCAAATATTTCTTTTTGGTATCTGTTGTTACATTCCTGGGAAGATACACAAACATAAGGGAAAATTATTTTCAAACCATGCTCTGTAATACTACACAAAGTTGCAACCGTGCTGCAGGATATGAATAAAACCCACATGAGGTTGGGGGGGGGTTGGGGGGGAGGTGTCCTACAATTAACTGAAATACAATATATCTCATTCTGTGATTGTTTTGTATTTTACAGCCAGATATGGAATGTTTAGTTTCAGCCCTACTGAAATGTTTTGGGGCAGCAGTAGGACTGCTGTAGTAGGGCATATGATGTGCAGAAAACACTGTTAGCATTCGATCTATTGAGTTAGCACTTCCAGTATCTTTATGCAGTAAATGATGGGGCATAATCAAAAACCAAGTTTAATCTAGCTAGCATGCAATTTAACAGTCATAAAAACATCGCACTGTAGGTTTTAGTGAGGGTTCACAAACCTCATATATATATATACACACACACATATATATATGCAAAGTTTTCTGCAGGTTTATACAGTCAGTAATGAAGTGTGTTCTGCTGAGTGCGTATTAATTCTGTTGCCATTCCTAGCTAGATAAAAGTTAACATGAGCATTCCCAAGTACACTACCACCAACTCTTGTTGTGGAGACATCTGCCCAGAGGCTGCAGTGGTGTCACAGTAGGGTTAACAGGCTGGGTTAGTAGCCTGGTTAGTAGGTGTAACAGGCTGGGTTACTAGCCAGAGATTAACGTACTTTATGACCTGCATGTGTTGCTAGGTAATAACGGAGGATTTTGTCTCAAGTCACTGGACAACGCATGTACCTTCTCAGACCGTGAAAAGGAAGCTTTGAGGTAAATCCTCAAAATTAAACAGTTGGAAAGATCTATGATTTCCAGTTTATGATTATCTTGCTAGTACTGCATAACACCTTACAACCAGAATAGTTCTGCAACTAAGCAGCACCGCTTGTAGAGGAAGGAAGGAGTTCTTGAAGAACACTGCTCGTTCAGGGATAGTTGAGGCCAAGATGTTTTTTAAACCCCAGCTTGTGCTGCTGCACTTTACTGAAATAGTTCCCTCGATTCTTGAGTAGCTAACACTTAACACTGAAGACATCTGTGACTGTGTTCCCTGTTCCAATCTCCCACCTCAGGACAACAGTCAGTCAAGTACTAAATGCCCAGAAGCCTGTGACATCTGTGAATATTGTAAAGGTTGAATGATAATTTAAGGTCAGAGCAGAGTATGGGACAGTGTTGGTGGTTCTCCAGGACTGCGCACAGTATGACCTCTGAGCTTCTAATACCGTGTCCTTCTGCAGCCTTGGCACTATGGGCTACTGTATGCAAGAATGAGGTTTTGCAGAGTCAGCTTACAAATGTGTCTCCTGTACAGCTATTTATCAAAGTCATATCAGGTCACACATGGTGTTTGAGTTGTTAGTACACTTGTTTGCTGAGCTGCATTAGTTTGCAAGTGGGACTTCTTTCATCTCAAGTGAGCTGAAAAGCACTGTCCCTTCATTATACCTGATGCTGTGGTCAGTAGTGGCAGGTGCTTCCAGTACTACAGTGTGATTTACCCCAACTGAAGTGAAATGTCAAGACAGCTGATGCAAAAAAAACAATGCCAATTCTCCTTACATCTGTCTGTGCTGAGGTCTTTTTTGCTAGCTGCTACATATTCCCCAGTAATAACTTCAAAGCAATTAATTAATCGAGTCACACAGCATGAAGTATCTATGATTCTGTTTTGATCCACAGACCACTAGTTGCTTGTTACTGGACCTAATATAAAGCATATGAAAACTGGAAACAAGTGCTGCTGTCATCAGGCGGAGTTAGATGAACGTCCAACAAGACCATTTTTAGGAAATTCCAAATGATCCATGGAAAAGTCTTTTCACCGAGACACGATGAACATTCAACTCTAAATTAGACTCCTCAACTTAGTCCACCGTTTTCCTCCTCAGTGAAAAGAAGTAGATTCTCTGAAGACAAGGAAGAACTTACTGCTGCTGGTTTTGTATGGAAGACTTGAATTTTATAGAATTGGGCAACTATTCTAAAATGCATAGCTTAGGTACATTTGTTCTGTACTGTTCGAGGCTGTCACAGTCCAGCCTTGTGTACTTTCTCTACCCAGGTTAGCAGAGCACAGGAACAAGTTCTTATTAAGCGTCTGTCAGGTACTGCAGGAATAAGAGCAAGCAAAGGAGAGAGAATTGTAACAATTCTCCTGAGTTATATGACCAGGCAAAATGAGGGTGAATGGTTTCCTTCAGGCCAGTAGTTTGAAAAGCTAGACAGAGTTCACAGGGGAGAAGGGGGGGAAAAAAGGAGAGATGAATGCTGAGTATCAGAGAGACGTAACTCAAGGAACTAATACCTTTTAAATAACCCTTTAATCTGACACACAGCTTTCCACTGGAGAAATGGAACATCCTTTCCAAGCAATGTATTTTCCTTGGTGTCAGAGTCTGTGCCAACACAATAGTAAACACAGTGAATGCAATTTAGAAAGAATAAAAATGCTCATTATTACTTTGAAATTAATGAAGAAGAGAAAGTGAATACTACATATTTCAGAGAAATAACATTGGGGAACTAGGTGAAGCACTAAACAAATTAGGGTAAATATTTCACTTGTCATTAATGATAGTGTCACTATAAAGAATAGTATTTTTCAGCCTCTCCCTAGAATTCTTTTGTTAACACACACTTTCTGTTATAGGTGAAGTGAGGTAGCTGCTCATGTGCAAACACAGATAGCTGTGTATTTTTAATGTATGTTGCCACAAGAGAGCCACGTGATCCTTTCTTGCAGTAAAACACAGACGCATGTTCTTCATATGGGTTACATTTTCCACATTAGACAGTGGTTGATGGCACTTCTGTTGAAGATTGTGCTTTAAATGGTCTGCAGGTATGCAAACTTACTTTTTTGTCTACCTTATCCTCAAGAAAGCATTTTGTTTCAGAGTCTACATATGCCTTTGAAAATGTGCCTTCAGCAATATAATAGCTGGAATTATGTTATTCATCCTTGGAAACAGGGACCCCACTCCAAAACTGTCACCCAAAGTTACGGGCTATATTGTGTCTGATTTCAAGTGGAAACCATTCCGTTTTACAGTAATTAGAAAGTACAGTGGAGTTTGAAAAGATAGCTGCCTCTCAAACCCCACTTACAGAGTCTGCTACTTGTTAACATTCAAGTCAAGGCAAAATTATTTGCACTTGCTTTGGCACAGAAGCTAATACTTACGCATCATTTGCATGGGAAGGCAGCCAGCTCCAAAGCATAGGCAAAACTCTGCTAGTATCCCTGGAGCGGAGGGTTTGCAGGACTCCTGGCCCTGCGCCTTTCTTAGCAATGCCATAAATCTTCAGAGACCCATCAGCATAGGAGAGGCTGAGGCTGATTTTTACCTCTTGTATTTCCTATCTCATTGCAGTCTTTCAGCCAGAAGATGTGTCTGCCAAGGTGTACATAGAGGGAGCTGGTGTAGTTCCAGGAGTGAATTTGTGTTATTGAACTCTGTCAGCCCAGCAGCTTCACTCAAACAAAAATGTTACTGAAGTCAATAAGCTTGCAAGGACTTGCAAAAGCTGTGTGGTTTGTTGTTTGATTTGGATTTGTTTAAGGATAAGGCAGATTTTAGGACAATAATCAAATGGGATGAGCATTGACTTTTTTTTTTTTTTAATTTTACTTTTCAAGTACCTATAGAAAAAATATACAGTGTACAGAAATTAACTCTTAAACCCATCACAGCTGGGTTTATTTTTAGATTTTTAAGAAGCACACTTAAACCTAGCATAGCTGGAAGATTTCCCCTTGAGTTGGTTTACATAAGCTCAGACCCTAAATGTCCAAGAAGAGAATCAAGAGGAAGATGTACTTGGTTGAAAGAGAATTTAACATGCATATCTTTCTTTCTATAGGTAAATTTCTTTTTTTTTTTTTTTTCCCTGGACTTACTCTTCCATGAGTTACGACAATGTACAAATTTTCATTGCTGTGTGGTTTTAGTTGTTAATGGCAGGACCTCCAGACATCAGAGAAACCCGTGCTGTCCAATTTATATTTCCATTTCAGTCCTCTCAGTTGTCAGTGTAAGCTGGGAGTCTTCTCTAGATTTTAGTACAACAGGCTAATTTCCCTGTAAACAGGTGACCACCCAGAATCTCTTCCAAGGCAACACACTCATTAAAGATTGTTAATAGACCAAAACAGCAGTTGCTTTCCAGGTCAAGGTTACCAGAGGCTAAATTGTTTGAAGTTTGATTTTTTGTATCCTACGAACAGGAAAAGTCCATAATTAGGTCTGTTTAGATCACTGTCCTTTTGCCATCATGCGTGCAGTGTGATCACCTGCTGTCCTAACTGAAACAAAAGCTTTGTCAGCTTAGTTTAGGGAAGTGTTTACAGAAGAAGCTTTGTAATAAAAATTGAAATGGTAGTTTTAATCTAATATCTTCTTTTGATATAGAAAACTTTCTCCAAGCTCTCAGCTCTTGCAGGAATTATGTCTTCATCTGTCTCAACTTTGACCACTGTGTTAGACTACTGCCATGGTACAGAAATCCTCATTCCTGTGCAAGCTGTTGTTCCTGCCCAGTTCTTGCTGGTTTCTGTGAGGCCTTAGCATCTTGATGATTTTGGCTAGATCCCAGTTCAGTTTGTTCTGCAACTGTTTCTAAGACAAACATCATGGTTTATTAGTGTTGATTACCAGCTATGGAAGGGCCCCTACACTGACATGTGATGTCACTTACTACCTTGCACCATATCTCGTAATTTGTAACGGTGAAGAGCAGGGTCAAAGTGTGTATAAGGGACACTCTGAACTGAAACAGTAGCATTTCATAGCCATTTAACACTGGAAAATAATAACTACACAGGATGTTTTTTCTTTAAATAGTGTGAAAAGTACCTCCCTCAGTTACATCTCTACATCTTCAATGACATTTCTGATGCATGTCCCCAGGTCCTGAATTTGGCCTGAAAATTGTGAGGCAGTTTAATTTTTTTTCTTACATGTGATTTTTGCCAGTGGAGTTAAAATACAGTTATATTGAGACTTTTGCTCTCCAAGGTACAAAACACCTTTGTTTTGCTCTCCAAATGTTCACTTAAAACAGTGGATCTCTTATACTGTGATTACTTCCCAAACAATAAACGGCAGAAATGTAGTTCCTAACAAATTTCCTATTTGTTCATTCTCCCCAAAGTATTTTAAGTAGATAATTAACACTGAGTAATTAGGAGCATCTTTAGTCTGTGTAATTGTATAGCCTATGGTTTTTCGTAGTAATACGATTTCTTTTTATCTAAAGTTGTTCAACACATATCTTTGTAACAATTTAATTTGCATGCCAAGTTGGTACCGCCTTCCCTCAGTTGCCTTCATTTTGTGAGGTGCCCAATTAGTCAGAAGGCTAAACAGCCAGATTCAGGCAGATTCACATCTTTGAATACCCTTTGCTCACTGAAATGCTTTATAGGATTTAGAAAGCACATTATCCTTAGGGCTAAGCCTCCAGCGCAGCAACACAGCCCTCAATTTGTAGATAGTACACCAAGAGGGAACAATTCTATGGTCATTACTTTCTAGGAAAAGGAAGCAAGCATCCGTGAAGACGGAGGGATCTGTTAGCCATGTGTGTCTTTTAGCACAGCTTTACAGAAAGCACAGTATATTGACACTTCTGTTCTCCCCACCATGGGCTTCTGTACCTTCTCTGAAAAAAACATGACTCACTACCCCTGATAAGCCATGGTAGTTTTATTTCCAGGGTGATACATGAATCTAAAACAGAGTGCAGGTTTGGCTCAGCAGAACTGACTTCTAAGTAATAAGCAGCCACTGTAATCTATTGTGTCGCATGAAAAAACAAGCAGTTGGATAATTTTAATTTAAAAAAAAAGGGTTTATAAATAAAAAAAAAGTGTTATAAGTAAGCTACTTAGAGATTAGCATCCATTCTTCTGATAAATTTATAGGGTGAACACAAAAAGTAGTTTATATCTTAACATATTACATAGTCTTAATGTTTTAACAGAAATATTCTTAGTAAGAACGTATTTCCTAAGTGAACATCACCTTGGTTAACAATTCTAATTCAAATCATGTAGAGCACTGGGCCATATTCTGTATTTAGCCTGGCATGAGGGTCCAGCAGAGAATAAGGTGGGCAAAAGTAATTTCATACTGTCTCTGTGCTGTCTGAATTCTGGGCTTGGTTGAGTCTGCTTGCTCCAGGCCACAGAACTCACGGGTTTGAAGTCAACTGTATAAAAGAGTCCATGTAAGAAGAAACAAACCTCAACAGAGCTTGGCACTGTTGTAAAATGGTTTTGTGATGGGGTCAAAATCACTTGGTTATATGTTTGATAACTCATTGAGGTGAACTCTGTTGCCCAGAAGAGAAGGCCATTCATGCATAGGAAAACAAATTTGTTTCAGCCATGAGCCTTCAAAAATGTCTTCTACTCTGTGCCAGCACCTGGCATGTAAGATGATTCCCCATGCCTTTGGTATTCACTTTCTTATTCCTCCTGGCTTTACTCAATTTTTCTGTCTTAGGATAGATAATAGTAGATAAATGTTGTGCCATTCCTTTGTCCAGTGTCATTTTGTCTCTGATTTAGGAAATCTGTGAATTTGTTTTTCTCTTCTGTTAGATTGTGTAGTGAAGCCATTGGATGCTTCTTACGTATCATAATTAAATCTTTTCTAAGTTCCTCTGTCACATTAGTTCCTACACACATGTGTTTTCTTCCATGTTCTTTCTAATCCACCATATCTGAATGACCAAAACCTTGAAATATCAGTCAAGGAGGTGTTGAGGAGGATTGAGAGGAACAGTAGCCAAGAAATTAGCCAGGCTTCCCGTCAAAGGGAAGAGGCTGAAATACCAGCCTCCAAAATATTGTGAGAGAGAGAGAGCTCTCTTGGAGATTTTAAATGTTTGCATGGAGGAAAGATTGGGTTTTGTATATTTGTTATCTCCAAGAGTCTCTTGGCAACTAGATTCCCTTTTTTTGACTTCTAACAGCTTATGACTATTCTGACAAAGACTGGATACATAATTATTAAAAAAAAAAAAAGAGAGAGAGAAGAAGAAAAAAAAAGAAAAGGCAAGGTGGTTCTTTATAGTGCATTTTGTCCACAAGAAAGGGAAAGACTGTGAGCCCTAAGGCTGCCTATGTTGAGTTTTGCAAGAAATCTATGGAATGGACAAGAAGCAGGATCAGTAGATAGTTTCTTTAGCTTTCTCTTCCTTTGGGGAAGGGGTGTATGAAATTCTCAGCTGACAGAGATCCAACAGAAGGGGAGCATCATTAACAAAAAGATAAATTTAAATAGCTGGAACATGCATTTTCCCAACCCAAGTTGTGTGGCTTTGCCAAATCAGAGGACTGGGTTTATATGAGGTCTATGATATAGAGAGAAAATAATGAAACTTTTTTACTCTTAAGTGCTGATAATACTTCTGTTGGAGTCCAAAACCAAATTCAGAACGTGTTTTGGTGCAACATCACCCTCCCCCAAAATAAACCAAACTCCCCAACAACACATCTGAATGGCATTCTGACTTGCACATGCATGGCTGTCAACAGATTTGAGTCAGATTTCCTTCTCAGTTACCCAGCTGAACTTAGAGGTTCATGGCCGCTTCAGGACCTTTTCCTGATGTGTGGTAGTTTTTAGTGACTGAATCTGCAATGATCAGCTGACTCTGACTCTTTCATTGATACCTCAGTCCCCTGCGCATGGCATCACATACGCATGACAAACCTGGAACAGGCTTCCCTGCTGTCATTCACTTTGGTTCATCACGATGCTGCAGCAAACTGCCAAGATCTCCCGTAGTAATGAGATAAATATAACCAACTGAAGTAACAACACGAGTGTAAGCAGCAACTTTATCTTGCCATTTCAACTTTACACTTGGGAAAAGGAACGACTGTTCTGAACAACTATCACAGCAGTTCCCAATATTAGCCTGAGCTGTTGATGTTGACAAGGTTTCCAAAGGAGACTTACAGTGACCCAGTGGATTCACATATTATATACATCTGCTTGTAAACGGTTGGAACTTCCTTTTTGGCATTACAAGGGATCAGCAGGAAAGAAGATGCGTAAGCCAGATTTGCTCTTGTTGTAACTGATGCAATTGACTTTTCAGATGATCTGGCGCAAAGTACACATTTGATCCTCTCAGTGCTATTTTTTAAATATTTATATTAGTGAAACAGCTTTCTCTGGTTTGCCCTGGATTTATATTGATATTAATGTATTAGGGATACAGAATCAGGTTCCTGCAAGTGACTATCAAAGTACTTGGTGCTGCGGAAGAAGGGCTAAATATTTCTCTCATCTACACTGTTGTAAATCCAAAGTAATGACAACACATCAAAATAGTTTGACAGGAAAATGCAATACCTAATATGGAATGTGTATAGCCTTCAGCACCCATTGTGGTAAATCTCTGCTAGCAAACAGTCCAGCTATATTGGTAAGATACTCAGTTAAATAATTGATGCAGTGTACTGGTGGTGGGAGAAAAAACCCTGTTTCTGAAGAAACAGGAAATATGTTTCTTCATACATACAGGAAAGATGCCTGCTAAGCAAAGGCAAGTGCCCTAGGGTGGATTCCAGTCTATCCTGCCATCACACACCTTAAGCAACTCCACTGACTTCGCTAGTGTCACTGAGAGCAAAGTACGTCTGCTGTATCTTTAAGAGACCAGCAGCTGTAGGACAGCAAATTAGCCTTAATGTGTGTCAGTAGTACATCTGCAGCCTATATGTCAAACGAATCTGACTTTTTAACATGCTTCCTCTGAGAGTGCAGTTGCAGATAGCATCGCTGCATCTGTGTTTCTCATTATTCATTCAAGGATGACACCTTCTATGTTATGTTGCTACTGTTGTGCATTAATCTACTTTGCCGTTTTATGTCAAATACCTTTTTGAAATCCAAGTAGATTATGTCCTTTAATCACTTTGCCCAGTCTGTGTTCCTTGTGATCTCATCTCTTATTAATATCTTTAGGATCTTGCCTACCACCAAGGTCAAACTGGTCTATAATTTCCTAGCTCCACCCTGGGCCTTTTTAAAGAGGGTTGTTTGTGTAACCATGATCCTTCAGTAGCTGCCTGCTTTTCGGAAGGCTATGAACAATCTTTCACATGGTTTGTATGGTTTTCAGTTCTCAGGTTTGCTAGAAATCCTGAACACTCTGCTTTGTTTTAGTTGCTCCAGTTTGCCTCAGAGTGTTACAGTATATGTCTAGGCTCCTCACCGCTAGAATTTTTCCATGTCTGCTGTCATCTCACTTTCTTCCTACACAAAAAGTAGCTCACTTACTTAATTTTTCATTTATTTCCTGGTAGTTTAAGGTTTCTAATCTTAAATCAAAGCCCTCATCTATTTTTTTTTCACCTTTGTGAATATAGTGAATCTTTTACCATTAAAGTGTGGCCAGCGTACAGGATTGCTTGGACTATCCAAAGATTCTTGATCAGATTCTACTTTCATGTGTGGAAATCCAAACTAATTTGTAGGAAGGTGTTGTGGTTTAGGCCTATCTGGCAACTAAAGACCAGGTGGTCACTTGCCCACTCCTCCTCTTGGTGGGATGGGGAGGAGAAAATATCAGGAAAGTCTTGTGGGTCAAGAGAAGGACAGGGAGAGATCACTCACCAGTTATGGTCACAGGCAAAACGGATTCAACTTGGGGAAAAACCCAACATAGAAAGCAGTAAAAAATTCTGCTAATCCACTGAGATGGGAATCATACCTCTGTCTGGTCCTTATTGTATCCTGTCTTCTCTGTATGTATCTACATGGTTCAAAGAAGTTCTTTAGTGGCAGGACCATCTTGGTTTGTAGCCTTGCACACCTCCAAGCCTAAGCAAAATGACAGCACCGTGAAGAACGATATACAGGTTACAGGCTAAAGTTGATCACGGTGAAGAAAAGTCATCAGACAAACAGCGTTTTAGTACATGCTGTAGGTGTGTACATAGTGCAGACTGAAGTAATTATATTTGCGTGGATGCAAATGAACTGTGGAAAGTTAATTAAATATATGGCATCCTCACCAGTGGCTTCTACAGAAATGCAAATAAGCAAAAAGGCCTTTCCGCAGCAAAGATCATACCTGTCATAATCAGAACTGATGTTTTTGGTTAGGCTTGACTGCAACACTGAGTCACAGAAAGAAAATTTGACTGCCTATTGCAAAGGAGGGGTGTGATGCGAAAGTAAGGAGGAGATTTCACTGGAAATTCCAGTTAGGAGTCTTTCAAGAGAACTGAAAAGACGTTAAAAATAAAGCATGGGAATTTTTCCCACTTGCCATTTAAAACTTTTCTACCCTAATAATTTACATCAGTGGTACAACTAGATACATTTTCATTTGCTTTTGATTTGGATTCTCTGAGAGAGATTGCCCGTTCATTCTGTATGCAAAGCAGTGCAGATAAGGGCACAGAACATGCCACTGACATGGTGTCAGCATTCTCAGCATGTAGCGTAGCTTCAAAGGCATGTCACACATTAAGATCATGTTTAATGCTCTGTTGTCTTTGCTGATGCTTATGAAATTTGCTGCTAGCGTTACAGGTTTTTTTGTTGTTTTTAGAGCACAGCCTCTTCACGCGGGAGTATGCATACATGTCTTGGTCAAGGGTACAGCACAATGGGCTTCTGAAAAACAGTGGGTTTTTACCAGCAGCAGTTAGCAGTGTGGCTTGGGAGAGGGCGTGAGTGGTGTGCTCAGTCCTTCTGGGGAGAGGGAAAGGTTTGGGCAGGAGCGGGTACCTCCAGTGGATCGACACTGGGTGCATGGCTGGTGTCATAGGCGGGAGTGTGGCTTCTGCACACGTGATCATTTTGGAAGAGCGAGGATTTCAAAGCGGGAGCGGGATCCATCTGACAACGTGTGGCAAGAGTGTCTTCAGCAGGCTTCAAACCTGGTGAGGACAGCTTGCAACTGGGTAAGCTGGGGAAAGTTTCTCATAACCCATGGAGAGGTGAAGGCACAGGGAGCAGCGGGGAAGTGACAGCAGCCTGGGGAGAGCCTTGTGCTTCCGGGTGAACACAGCCTGACAGGGTCCATTTCAAGGGCCTGTACACAAACACGCTGCAGGGGAAACAGCGAGGAAAAATTAGAAGCCTGTGCACAATTGCAGAGCTGTGCCTTTGTTGGGACAAGCATGGTGAGATAGCTTATATGACGGGGGTGCTGCATAGGTGGGCACAAGCTCTTCAGGAAGGACAAGCCAGGGAGGCGACGAGGAAGGCTTACGCCCTGTCCACATGGGTGGCGGGGTGATGAGTCAGTTGAGAGTTTGTGGATAATGACCAGAGGATGTTTTCACCATGAGGGTGGTCACACAGGTGACCAGAGGAGTGGTGGGCATCTCAGTCCCAGGAGACACTCAAAACTCCACTGGGCACGAACACCTTTTTGGACCTGCTTCAAGCAGGGCCTTGGATGAGATGACCTCCAGAGAGCCCGTCCAGTGAAAGTTGTTCTATGATTAAGTTGTTCTATGATTTCACTGCATGGTGCTCCTATGTTTAAACTGATTTCAGGGAGCCACACACTTACTTAAGCTGAAGTATGAGCAAGAAGTGTGCCGAAGCTGAAACCTAAACCCCTTTATTTTATATTTCCTGCTAAATGAAAGGGTAGCTATATTTTTTTCTTTCCTTTGCACGAATACACATGACCACCTGAGAGAAAAGGCATAAATAGTAATATTCACTTGGAAAGTGGAAAGAGGGGGGTGTAAATTCAATCAATCAATGAATTCTATTTGATCAAGCACAAACCGGTGAAGACTGGAGTTCCCAGAGCTGTTCTAAGGCTGCATCCAGCAGACAGCAGGGAAAACTGCAACAGGCTGTGGGTGCTGGGTTGTGCTCAGGAAAATCTGCATAAAGAAAGAAGTTGCCTGGATTTTACAAACCCAGGCAGACAAAACAGGAAAAAGCCAGATTAATGCCTGCTTTTAATAATCTTGGAAATGCTCTAGCACAACTCTGAGGACTACAATCTTCAACAAATCCATGTTACAGCAATTACTTGTTGGTGAGTAGAGGTGTTCTGAGTATCACAGAGCATTAGCAGTGAGGATATGAAGCTGTTTTAGTATAATGCTGAGTATGGCAAGAATATGATTATTCATTATAATGACAGTGAACACAATATTGTGGTAGGAAGAAAAACAGACTCTTTAGTAAATTGATGTTGGTAGTGTGGAATTTTGGATGAACACTTTCAAATAACAAGGATAAAATTATTTTGCAGTTTGCAACAGGGATATAGAGGTTTCTAGTAATATTTTATTCAAATAACACCTCATTGAAAAGACAAGGATTATTCCCTAATTTAAAACAATATAGGTATCTCCAACACTAATGCATTTTCAGAAATGACATGCACAATTAGTGAATCACATCAGAAACAGTAAGAACTGGAATTAATGTGGGATACACAGAATATTGTCAGCATAATGATCTCTGTCAGTGTCTACTGTGTCCTACGGAAGGAATGATACTAGTGGCAAGAGTTGTTATCTGTAGATGACACCTTGAATTAAGTTAGGATTAGAAAGTGAGCGTAGGTAAATGATGCCTTTTTCTTGCTACTATTGGAGTCATTAACAGTACTTGGAAGTGTCTGATATAATTATCAGAATGTAAATAAATCCATTAAGACTACTCTGAAATAAACACTATTTCTGTGAGTAAGATTTTGTTACCATGCCAAAGAAGGACCTCATGCCCTTGCTGAGAGGGGTTTTAAAGGGATGGAAACAGAAATAGAGGCTACCTGCTGCACCTCTGTGGACTTGCGCAGTAATTTGAACAGCTGCTTTATCCAATTGTAGGAAATTCATGCAAATGCTCAACCAAATTTCATCTGCTTTTCCACCTGAAGAGTTTACGGATTGTAATACATACAGTCAGAGGCCTGGTAATGACAAAGAAGCCTGTTCAAGCAGCTCTAAAGACATGGAAACTGCTTCAGGAGTATACAGCTCACTTCTGACTTTGCTGACCTTGCTTCTTTTGAATACCACATCCATCATCATAGATCCTGAATGTTTTTTGTGTAGGATCAGGCAGGTGAATTCACCTTCCATCAAAGGCAGCACCACAGTGATCTTCCAAACTAGGAAAAGTGCTGAGTTTTATGACAAGAGGCAAGGATGAGGTGAAAAGACACTAAGGTATCCCAGCTGTGGGATATACAGCTATCCCCTATACAGCTTTTTTTTTTTTTTCTTTTAATATATATTAAGAATGTGTAATGCCTGAGATGAAGACAGAAGTGAAGTGCATCTAAACCCAATTTAGCAGAAAACGGGTTTCCACAAGAAATGCTATTCAGTCTCACAGAAGCTGTGCAGATCCTCTGAATTTAGGAGAGAGATTGCTGTGTGCAGGAGCTTGCTTCTGGTGAAAAGCAGGAGCTGGTGTTTCACTGTTTCTTCTGAATGCTGAGTTCAGCGAGAACTAGTTGACAAGTGACTTTGTTACACATAAAAGCCAGATCCGGTTTGAAGATGCTCCCAGTAAACAGTTAATTCAGTTTGTCTGAAGTCTTTTTCACCTCACACAGTGGTACATAACACTGCTCTGAATATTCATTCTCTTCATTTTCAGCGCTGAATAGATGAATATGTCAGTTTTCACTCTTTGTAATTTATGTAATTATATTTGTCATTTGCATAAGATTTAAGCAGATAAAAGGAAGAGAGGCAGGGATTTTTTTTTCCTTAAGGTTTAAACAACAGACGTAAAACTGTGAATTTGATAAAAGAAACCACCAAACATTCTTTGTCACACTTGAGGGCAGCTGCTACAGCACTTGTCACTGGATAAGCTTGCAAGCAGACCCAGCAAGCACACCTAGCAAGCGGGATGTCTTCAGTTTTGTCCCAAGTGGCAGAAATAACAGGATGTAGAATTACTTTTTCCCCTGAAGACAGAGAACACAAATTAGCTCGAAGCTAATTATGCTTTATTTTTTTCTCAAGAGGGATCTGAAAGATACAATAGAAAGCAGGTTTTGGGAGGAAGCTCCATAATCACAGATGACTAGACTCAAGTGGTAGATACTGGTAAAGCATCAGTTTTACAAATGTTTTGTGTTGGACTAGCACCCTTTGCATCGGATGCTGATTTTGCATACTTCTAGGTCCATCTAAAACATGTTTTGTTTCATGTTAGTTATTATTATTAAAATAGAAATAGCTATGCTAGGTAGCCTCCAGTGTGAATATGGCTGTAAATGAATAATGGTCATTAGATTAGCATAAACAATTATCTCATGGAATATTGCTAATGCAGTGCAGCTAAACTAATACGAATTTCCTGTATTGAACAGAAACCAAACTTCGAGAAAGTCCAAGGAGGTCCCTGAGGCAGCAGCATCTTCAATCCTTTTACAGTCCCTCTCTGGGCCCACTGTTTCACTGCCAATCCTCGCTCAGTGTTTTGCCTGAATTTCCTCAACTTACCGTGAAACCTGTTGGCTTCACTGACCCAAGTGCTCCTGGCAAAGAATCCAATATGCAGTTCGCTTTATCCAGGCCTTAGTCATAATAAACCTGGTTGTGAAACAGTAAATATTGGTGCTGCCCCTCTCTTGGGACCTTTCATCAAAATCATCTGATTGGTCTGTGGTTGGACACACTCAGAGGGCTAAACCTTAGGTCATGGATGATGTTGACACAAGGAGCATAAGGCAAAGAAGACTGGGGAAAAGGGTGAAACAGAGAAATAAAGGAAAGAAGTGAGAATGAAAAAGAGGAATGACTACTGATGTGCGTTCATTTTGGTGAATTAAGGTATTTTTACCAAAAGCAATAAGCTGGTATCATACATCAGAACTTGTGAGTTTGTTAACTATCTTGCCTAGCCTTTAAAGCTGGACATATTCTGAATCCAATACATAACAGATATATTTCTAGCACTGCCTAGAAATATGTTTCCCTATTTTTTTGTAGGTACCAAAGCTTTGTTTCTGAGGAAACTTGTCCATTGCTTTTAAATAAATTTGTAAAACAGTAAATATTTCATAGGACAAAAGTCAGTAGTGGTTAGGAAAACGTGTCCCAGGGCCTTTAATTTCTTCATAATTCAGTGAACAGTAATGTCAGGACACCTCAGATCATTCAGAGGCTAAAACTGCAAAATACAAGGAGTCATCACTTCAGGTATTAGGGTTTTTAGTAATGCAATACAGGTACAAAGACTACAACAGTCTTTTGTGTCAGGCTCTCAAAGCATTTTAGAAAGGAATACTGCTCATGACAGAAAGTGGGGAGGTTAGTTCTTTTTTTCTGTAATATCTATTCTCTGCTTCCAGCATAGGCAAATTTTCCTGTTGAACCTCTTGTTCTGAGTTCACTAGGCAAGGCAATGCCAGCAAGTTAACCTCACAGGCATCGATTATGCAGCTTTTTATAAATTCTTCAACTGAAAAGTTTTCTGGAAGTGTTGTTCTATGAAATTACATGGTCTCCCTCTAGTGACTGCTTCTGTCTCTTATCTCAGTTTTAACGTGAAGTTTGCAGGGATTGGACATCTTTTACTTTTTGTATTGCAGTCAGACCCAAAGCCTGAATTTGCATGGATCAGTGTATTGGCAAATCAGAGACAATCGTTTAGGCTGTGACAATCAGGACATTTTGTTTAAAAACGTGTTTCTCTGCTAAGCAGAGCATTATGTTTTAGTTTATTTTTTAACAAAAAACAGATCTGGTGCAATAGAAGATAAGTATACCATATACATTTCATTGTGAACTGAACCAAGTTAAGTAAACGACTGTGAATTACACTACTGCTAGCTGAGATTCACAGCTGAGAAAGTTTTGATTAGTAGATTGTAGGATGGCTAAGAAAAATAATCTTCCGCTCTGTTGCTCACTCTGAAAACATCAAAACCAATATAGTATAAAGTGTAGGTCATATGCAACCCTAAGAACGTCACCCCTAACACATCACGGTTTTGATTTTTGTAGATGTAATCACTTTCTTTCTGTAAGCCAAACGAGCATGGTCCCGATTCAAACAGGTGGAAGCAGGAAAGCAGAGCATTTCTTTGATGGTGATAGACACGGTGGAGATTTGTTCCAAAGACAGGAGAGAGCACTCTTTGCATCAGGGCTAAGTTTAGACCTTGGAAATATCCAGGTAAAGGCCTGGTTGTTCCCTAATGTCCACCATGGTAGTTGCTATGTATGTATCCAATTAATGGAAAGTTAGTGGACAGTATGTGGGGCTTGACCTGGTACGGAATTAGTGTGCAGGTTGCTCTTAAAATCATAAAGGCAGAATTGTGACATGGTGTTTGTTTGGCTTACATGGACATAACTCTATGAAAGTGAGGAATCACGGATGGAAACTAAATGGGAGCAGTCCCTTGGGCATGCTCCTGTCTTAAAAAAGGCAACTCCAAGTATGCTTCAGCCTTGTAGCAGCAGTCGGGGCCAGGGAGAAGACACAGAGCTGTAACCTCCGTTGCATGGTGGAGGCTGTGTTGGTAACTCCCTGTGCATCTCCCCATTGCTAACCTGCACTCAGCACTCATCCTGCGTAGCTCTGATACTCAGAAGAGAGGTGCTGTGTTCCTGAGCTGTGACCTTTTTGAGTTCAGGTGTGTGCCAAAACAAACTAGAAAATTAAGAGCACGGCAGGAAGTGCCGGGTTATCCAGTCACGTACTGTCATGACCTCCGCTGAGAAATTACTGCAGTGTATTGGAAAAGGAGAAAAGTAAATGTCAGATCTTGGGAAAGAATATCCTCGCCCTGATTTTAGAAAGTTCATGTTAGTGAAAGGCGTCATGAACTGAAAGGCATTGGAGTGGGTGGATAGGCCAGTTGTCTGAGGTCTCATCAGCCTCATCCTCCTCTCCGCTGCGGTAGCTGCAGTGACTCTCAGCTCTGGCTGTGTTGTCCTGGGTGTGTGCTGCACAAGTGAAAACAGCTTTTATATGACTTTTAAAGAAACCATTTTTTAGATTGGTGTTCGTGCTATGTATTTTGCAGTATGTGTCAATAGAGCAGTGCAGTGTCACATGCATAATCTTTCTTCCTTCTACCACACAAGTGCTTCTGACAGAACGTGTTCAAAACTGGTGGCATGCAATGACATTTTTCATAGACTGTCAATAAGCATGTGTGAAACTCTTCATGTATCTTTTATTTCAGAAGAGGATTAAGAAAAAAATCCTAAGACGAGACAGCACTTTTTCTGCAAGCTTCTGACTTGTGTACTTTAGCAGTTGAAAGTAAACACAGCTTACCTTTCTAACATATATCCACATCTGAGCATTGGGAGGCAGAGTAGTATTTTTGGACTAGTTTGTGATCTCATTCGTGGGAATTCAGTTTTGAAACATGTCTCACTAAATTAACAGGGATTAAGGCTGAGGCAGGTTGCTACACAGACTCTGAGCGGTAAGATAGGTATGTTGGTCATTTCTCCTGAACCCCTTATCATGGGTGGTGGTTCAGACGAGTTGCACTCTGATTCTCCTCCCTTGTTTGTTGTGGAGTGCCAGACCCTGGAAAGCTACCTAAGCCAGTGCTGTTTGGCTGCCTCGTTCTGCTTGACCACACGAGTGTGCTGAATGGGCTTCTGGAGCAATAATTTTTCCTTTTATCAGGAATCATGGAAGAAGTTGCAGATTCATTCCATGTTCCCTGACACCTTGAGGCTCAATTTGCAGGTCTGTGCTGTAGCACAGTTTCCTACCAACTAAACCAGCATAAAAGACAAGGCCTCACCACTCTGCAAGCATTTATCCAGTCTATATGTTCCCCAATCTCTCTTCTGTGTTAATTTTCCTGTCAGTGTTTAAATGGTGTTTCTGATTCTGTGAGAAAGATAGTGTTTCTCCAATAAAAGAAAATCTGGGAGGAGCAGCAATAGGCTGAGACTCAGGAGCCCTCAGTTATGTGGTGGCAAGTGCCGCTGGACATGCTGGGTGATCCTAGGTGTGCAACGTCACCTCCCTGTGCTGCCACTTCTCCTTTTGTGGAAAAGGAGGGTGATGATACCGTTCTTAGTTACTAAGTACTTTGATCTGGCAATGTTAAGTGCTGTAAAATAATGAGACATTATTAATTTAAGCAAGAAAGCATGTTACCTTGGCCTACCAAGGCCTTAAGCCTCACTGTGTCCTAATTTGAAACTGGCAACCTGAATGGCTGATCCAGGCTCTTTGGAGCTCATAGTTAATTACGGGGTAGATTAGGGGTTCTGCTAAGGCAGGTTGTTGCTTCAGATATAGAGACTTAATTCTGCATGAGCAAACCTTAGTCTTTACTAGCACAGGAATCTTCCTTGTGTTCAGGCGGTAATGAGGGTCCTTCGTCTTTTCTCTGTAATAATCACCCTATCAGAATAATGGTGGCTTTTCCCTTCCTGAGCACCTCCACCAAGGATTCATCTCCCAGTGCCCATCTGTTCAGCTATAATGGGAATCATGAAGCTGATGCCAGCATCCCCAACACATGTGTGCAGAATACCAGCTTCAAAAGCGCGCCTAACGCTTTTCAGCTCCTGCCTATCCACAGAGAATCCGGGTTGCCCCATTTGCCAGCAGATCTGGAATAAGGAAGTGCTTGTTCAGAACCGAGGCCACCTTGTCTAAACTGGGATGAATATCCTATTGGCAGAGATCAGCAGGATTTCAGAGTCAGAGATGATGGTGATGGCAATAAACAAAATTGCTCAGCTGTTTCAATCACCCTTCTTTCAAGTGCCCCGTGTCTGTTGGGCACTTTGTCCCTGTCTTGTCCCTGGCCTTCTACAGGTCTGGGGCCTCAACACTTGTGTTTCTGATGAATGAACTTTGCCCTCCCCTTAATCCCCGAGAGGTGGCGGAAGCACCATGGGCACCACTCAGTAGCCGGATGAGCGCTGGAGCGTTGCTTGTGCCTCTCTGACTTTGGGCAGCCAGAGAAAGCAACCGAGCTGTAAAGTGGCTGAGCCCCCGGCGCTTCGTGGGAAAGTGTGGTCAGTTCCTCACCCAGAACTGCGAGTAGGTAAGCAGCAAAGCTGCGAGGGGCTCATGTTCATTTATAATGTTTGGAAAATCCACTGTTAACCCCCTAATGAGTCTTTACTAACTATAAACAAACTCTGCTTTTTTAGTGCTCGTCACTTAGAACGCTTGAGTAGATAGACTTTCCTGGCAGTGGTCAGGACATGCTGCTGACACCAGCATGACCCTCTCTGTCATACTTCATTTTTTCACTACCAACACTTTCCCTTAATGCCCTGAAACGGCTGGATCACTCTGACTTAAACTTCAAACCTACACCAAGAGACAACTCAAAGTAAGCCTCCAGCCTGGAAAATTTTGGTGCAAACGTTAAAGCTTACTAAATCATAAGCAACTGAAAACAAGACATTTAAGCCTGGCGACATTAGCTACAGGAAGGACTACTAGGCACAGCGATGACAATGGTTTTTGGTCCCCAGTTTATACTTAAAAATGGAAACTGCAATGAACTTGTACTAAAAAAAAAAATCAATTGGCCTGTTCCTAACAGCACTTGGGAAAACAGCTGGGGCAGAACGAAATGGGCAAAACCAAAGGAGGATGTTAAACCTGACAGTTTGGCACTATTTCGCAGGTTTTGGATCGCCGCTGGGTGATCCTTTTACAGAGGAGAGTTTCCTTTCAAAAAATGTATTACAAATGGAGGAGAAATGGGGCTGGCCGTTTTGTATCAGGGATAAGCAAGTTAAACGAGATGCAGATCACTGAATAGAAAGGCCTCTGGCCAAAATCATCGTTACTATCCGAGCACAAGGAGAATAAATTAAGCTTCCTCAGGCAGCTACAGTATATATGAATTTATGCATAGATTAATGCACTAATGATTTATGCATCAGCCCTTTACCTGTAAGTCCTTTTCTCCAGGATTAACTCTAATTTTCAATGAGTCAGAACGCTGCAACAGTCTCTATTAATTTCTAATTTTACTTTTTTTCCCCCTTTCTTTCATACCAACCTTTCTCCACATCTAAAATGGCAATATTCAGTTTGTTAATATTCAGATGTTTAAAATTCATTGCTTTGCAATTGACATATAACTCAATGCCACCAAAACAGGGATATTCTCAGTTTCTCTCTGAAATATATAGCATCTATTTTTAGCTTTAAAAATGTTCGTGTAGATCTTAAAGTCAGCACTTTCTCATGAACAAAAAAAATTGTTTCTGTTTCTATCTTTGTCCCAGCAGCCCCTTAAGGCTACATTTGGACAGTAAAGGGTGGTTGGGATTATGCCCTGAATATCCAGCGTCAGAGGGATGTTGCTGCCTGTGCGCACTGGCCTCCCCTCCGTCACATAAGCTCCTTCCTCCTGGTCAGGCATCTACAAACAGCAGAGCAGGGCTGGCACTGTGGGTTTGGAAGTGGGCTGAGGTAAAATTGCTCCTCATCATCACTTTGGCCTACTGCCGCTCACAGAAGTGTGATAACACACCGATATTTTGCTTTCCATCACTGAGATTTCCTTTATTGGACACCCTCCTTTGGTGTTTTGGGTGGTTGGGTCAGCGGTGGGGACAGCACAGTCCAGGACAAGTAAAATAATTGGCTTCCTAGGCAGAAAGATTTAAAATTGCTTCAATAATAATTTTAAAACATTTTTAGCTCCATGCATTTTGATTTGGTACATCCTTTTTGTGGCTTCCTGGTGGGAAGTATCCAAAACTTCTGAAACAGATACAGAATCATGGCAGTGTGATGTAGGAAGGCACTTTGATGCTACAGGGCACTTGGCTGGCACTGAGACCATCGTGTAAGTACTTCAAAAGAGTACATAAAAGTTTTATCGGCACTAATTTGAGATGACCTGCACGCTGTATTTCTCTCGGTGTGCCATACCAAGTGAGCTCCAATAAAATCTTTATACCCTACTATCCCCTCAAGCCTCAGATACATATTTTCAGCTAAAGGTGAGGAACTAAGTGTCAGTAGCATAAAAGGTGCAAAGGTCACATTGTTAAGTATTCCTAAGATGCTGATTTATTCTCTCCTTCTGTCCATATCACTTCTCTGCTTTTAGCCTGAACAATATTTATCCTACAGAGATTTTCTCTGTATAATAAAGTGTCAGTGAGACTGGGCTTCACATCTCTGACCTGCAATTCCTCTGCTGCACAATGGGTTATGTTAGGTTTGTTCTTATTGTTCTGAGCAGGAATAATGCAGCAAAAGGCATATGTTTGAATAAGCATAGCTTTGCAAAGGGTCAAAAGGCAAGATCATACAGTTTAGCTTCCACAAGGAATATTTTTGGGAATGCAGATTCATAAGAGACCACCATAACCCCTGCAAACTGTTCCACAGGCTGCTAATTGAGCGATGGGAATGAGTTTTGCGGAACACTGCAAATACCCAGGTACTGCAGGGCACAAAATATTTGCTGGCACTTCTGATATAGAGTTAGGAGCAACGTATAAGCAAAGCAGGTGTAATGTGGCTCAGAAAAAGAGCAGGGTGTCACACTAGGTCCTGCCGTCGCAAGGGGTGGGTTAGATGACACTGGAAACCCACAGAGGTTTATCAAATAAAAGCTTTTTCAGATAATTTTTTATATTAAAATCTCTTCTATTTTACCTACATCTAAACTGATCCATTATCTGCATTTTAGAGCATTTGACCTAACTCCTCAGGAAAGCTTTGCCCGGTTAGTGGCATGTCATCTTAATGTTACAATGACCAGGGGACACCTCAGAGCTGGCCTGGAACAGCAGGGCTGCACGGGGAGCTGAAAAACACCATTGCTGAGACAAGGCACTGGCTCCAGCCTTCTTTAATTTCCATCAGTGCTTTAAATTGTACTCTTTTTTATTTATGGTAACTTTGATAAATGAGGATTCCATAGGAATTGCTTCCTTTTAGTGACCTAAACTGATTACCACGAAGTTTATGCTACGTTTAGCACAAAATAATTATTTGGCTCGTAATTAAATACAAGGTTATGATAAAGAGTGATCAGGTCAGTCAGGAGGGGTTATGACACACAATTTGTAAAGAGTGCAAGATCGTCCTTATACTCTGTTTATGTAGCCCTTGAAGTCAATTCCCAAAGTTGTATTTTCATGCTTCCAGATTATGTTGGTGAAACAAAGTAGGCAAATTTTCATGATTTCACAGTGTATACATGTGTAATCAATTGCATGTTCTCTTCTGAGCTGAGAATACCCTTGCATGCCTTTATCTGCAGAGAAAGTGATTGCAACAAAAATGGGTATACGTCTATCATGTCAATGACAGATTATCACAAGTTTTATTTAAGACTGCTCCTTTGATTTTCTCTCTGATTTTCAGTAAACACAATTTGAAAGTGGTGTGGGTGTTTTTCCTAAGTGGTGGTTTTCAAAGTATTCACTGTCTCAGGAAGCAGAAAAGCTATCTTTTAATTCAAGAATCATGGGAGAGAAATAAAACACGAAAAATAAAATAAAATACAATTACAATAAAGTAAGTCTGGGACAATGAGTTTGTGATATGTCACCGAGTGAGCCAGTGACAGGCCCTCTAAGGAGAGAGCAGCCTCTTAATGGAGAGGAGCACAAGGTGCTGTGGGACACCCCAAGGCTTCCATTGCTGCCCACAGCAGCAGGGGCAGCGGGGGTGATGCGGTGCTTGCTGTGAGCAGCTAGAATGGGAACTTAAAAGCAAATGGTTGCTTGCCCCTAGGCAATTTGGTGGAGCCTGTACCAACGGTTATTCCTTTCATTCAGTATGTGACAATTTTTCTGCCCGTTCCCCAAAGGTCCCAGCTTGTTTGACTTCCCACCGTGCCGCAGGACACACTCTTGTCCTGCCTCGCCGCAGCCAAGGAGCGGCTGGCGTGGTGTCTGAAACTGCTTTTTGCCCGCCCCATGGTGATGCCTCTGTTCACAGAAGGGTAAAAGACAACAGAAGAACAATTTTTACTAAATTTTTGATAAAAAATTAAGAGACCAGGAGAGGCACCATGCAGACGCATCAGTAAAGCCCCTCCCCTGCCACTGTGGAATCACTTTACCGTGGGTTTGCTGCCTCCTGTCATATCCAGGCTGGATTGTTTTTGTCTTGCAAAAGTACTGGTGCCCTTGTGTGCCTGTTCTAGAAACAATGAATTCCTTACCTGGGAATTGGTTCACCTCAGGGTTTAACAAGCATATAACCAAATGTGGTTGCATAGTGAGTTGCAGACTCCGACCTCTGGATGTTGTCTTCACCATGCACGTAAGCAAAGAACCCGTTCAGCACACAGCCAAGGCAGGAAGAATAGTTATACAGCCCTTTTTTTTAAGCTGAAAGTGCTCTGTTGGGAAGTAGCAAGAGTGATACTTTAGAGACATAAACTGTCATCAATAACGTGTGCTTCGGGGTGAATGCTGTATAATCTACCACCACTGAATGGCATTACAGATCTGTGGACTGCCTCATCCTGCTTTAGCAATAGGTGCAACTGGGATAGCAAAATAATGTAAACAGCTTCCCTAGATAGAAAATCTTATATGTAAAAGGCACTGAAAAAAATAAAGTCAAATTAAGGAAACATAAAAACCTAAGAGATTAATTGGGTTTAGGTTTTTATCCAAATCCTCTTACTCTTTCCCAGGATGAGGTTCAACCAAAGCAAAAGCTAAATGTAATAATAGCTATTACAAGTTGATTTTGAGAAGTGATTACTCTGAGGCAGACCACTACATATCTGCAGGAAAATAGGATCTTAAACATCTTGGTGTATTTCCCTGCTTTACCCACGAGGTTCATTCATGCCTATGTCCCAAAGCAGTGCTTTCAGAGCCTGCGCTGTCAGAAATGGCACGTGTCTGTGCAGATACTGCTGATATCTGATCTCACCATCAGCCTCTGGCATCCCTCAGAAGACTGCCTAGTCATACCAATGCAGCTGATTAGAGCTTCTGCATTTGGATGCTCCGTTAAAGGGATACTTGTGGTCAGATACTCAGTCGGTCCCAAGGCATGTGATTGTGTACTGAATCCTTACTGATGCTGCGCGCCCCTCACTACCAAAAGGCCCAGCAGAGCCGTATCAGAGGCTGACTGATGCAAATTCTGCAAAGAGTGACTGCAGAGTCCCGCGCCAGTGGAAAGCCTTGCAGGGCCTCGCCAGCAGCATGTGATGTGCCCAGGCCAGAGCACATGGAGAGGGCAGGGAGGTGATGCTGAGCAGCGCGGAGAGTCCGGCCACACGATGGAATGTCTCTACCGACAGGCCCAGGAAAGATGAAAAACCCCCCATTGGCCATTTATGGCACTTGCCACTCGGAAATCTGCATCAGGCCAGAACCAACTGGGTAAAAGCACAAACGTGGCACAGCTGTACAATAACACCTTCTGTTCCTTTAATTATGAATTGTGCAATATTGCTTTTAGGAAAAACCCACTATTTTACTATAGAAAACAATACTGCAGAAAACAGCAACAATGCAGACAGGCAGGATCTACTGCAATGTTCCTCAGCAGTTGCAGTCAGAGGACGTTTTTCAGTTGTCCGTAAGTATTTGAACATAGCAAGAAGCTAGAGTGGCGTACATATTGCTGAGCACTTATTTTGTCTTTCTGAGTGATTTTCTACAGGTAGCACAGATGCACTGGAATTTATCCTCTCTTTAGTTGGGTGTACGCAGGAGAGCAAAACAAGTGAGGGCAACATGACCTCAGAAATCGGTTCCGCAGAATGAGAGGATTTTAATTAACCATAAGCTCTGGAGGGAGTTTTGAAAGAAATCCACATACAGTTACAGTAAAAGGGCATTTTAGCCATTTTGACTTTTAAATGAATTTCCTCATGGGGAGAGAGCAGGGGAAGGAGGAGGAGAAGGGACGAGCTCTTTAGAAATAGGAGGGGGGATAAAGACTCATCCTGATCAGATGCCAGGTAAGCTCAGCTGTAGGTGCGTATCAAAACTGACCGGCACTGAAATCAGAAATTAAATTAGAGTTCATACATGCTGCTTCTGTGGACACTGTGAGTTGTCAGATTAAGAATACTTTTAAACACATTAAAATAAAATATTTAAGGCACTTTCTTCTTTTTGCATTCCTCTGATTCTACCACCCAACCCTCCAATATATTCTCCTGCTGTCCAGAAAAACCACAGATTTTCTTTGCAGACGCCCCAGTGTGTGTGCAGGGTTGAAGGAGAGCAAGATGGTCAGAAGGGGTGGGGGTAACACCTCAAAATGCTCAAAACGAGGCCCCCGCCGATGGACTGTGGGAAGCAAAATACAGTAGCTGATTGCAAACATAGCTACTTTATCTGTGCCCCTTCGTACTTGGCTGCCACGCTGACTTCTGTCGGGATGCAGCACCTGAAAGTCCGAGCTGGTACAACCCAAACAGCCCCTGAGAAGCACAGGGCTGCCTCAAGCTGAAATCCATGGAATGAGAAAATACACAGTGACCTTAAATCAGCGCTCAGTACCTTTTATTGCCAGGCCCTCAGCGGTTTCCTGGGCCTGTTTAGGCCTCCTATTTCAGTCAGGAGAGGGCTGTACTGCAAGTGTGAAAGGTTGGCAGTAGCAGGACTGCTGCTCCTTGGTCCTCCTCCACACAGCCAAAATCCCACTGCTCAGGGAAGGAGGCTGTCTATATAAACACACCAGAGTACCGCAGTCAGGGCTGGTAATTAACAAATAAAGAAATAACATCCGTGACCCTTAGGAAGCACAACAACTTAAGCAATGCAAGCAGCAGTTCAGTTACAATATCATCCTTGGCCCATCTTAAGCTAGATCTTAAGCCCATTTTAAGGCCCATCTTTTCACACTATGTGTCTGAGGGGCCCTAGCCCCCAAAACTCTGAATGCAAGTGAGTACGTGCAAGCTGCAATGAGTTTCAGCGTCTTTGGAAGGACCATGGAAGTGCCCTTTTGGGGTGCAATTAAAGGCCTATTTGCCAAATGCATTAGCAGGAGTGGATTAGTGCACATAGGAGGCAGGATGCCTCTTTGGGGAAAGACAGCTTTTAAATATGTCTGCCAAGATATTCTTCCCAGCTGTTAATCTGCATATTAAAGAAGATCACAGACATGACAAGGATTCCATCAGCCTTTTTAATTTCTGCCCAGGGACTTGCTCTGTACCATTGCTACACATAGCGCTACTCAGGTAGATGGAAAAGACTGGAAAGGATGCCGTTCCCCTGATTTTGGTTCCTTCCTTTGAGCCTTTTGCAACCAGTTTATCTGGTTCATGGTCAGCACATGCCACAGGAGACAGGGTGCTAGTGATCTGCCCCTCCAGCTCCTGTGTCCTCTGAGTGATCTGTTGAGTGTTTGATGTTGGACTGCCGCACACGAAGCAGAGACCCCTGCGTTTCATGTGTTGTTCCCAGCACAGCAGCCATCCCACAGCAGCTGGAGGAGGTGTATAACCATTTCTAACCCTCTGTGGATAAAGGAAGGAAGAAGGGATGCACATTACAACAGTGACTGGGGCTTACATATATCTCTCTCACAAAAAAAGCCGAGTACCCAATGACTTTGCTGCACCAGCCTAGTGGATGCCTCCTCGGGTCATGCAAAGGGGCACTTGGAAGTTAGCACAGTGCTGAAACAGAGAGGGGCCTTTTGTGTTCCAGAGGAGAACAGAAGTCATGCCAAACACCATCAGACTTTTTTCTCTCAGAATTTTTGTCTCCTCTGCATAAAATGCTCTTTTAACATCAGCTGGAGAGTCCTTTTTTTTTAATAAAGTTTTAATGAAGCTTCTGCTAATGAGAGCTCTGTCAAACCTTCCAATTATTACCACAATATCCCTTGATGTTTGTGGGGAAATGGAGCATCGGAGTATTAATTGACCTCCTGATAGTAAAGAGGACCCCTCTAGCAGAACAAGGATTAAAACTGAGAAGCTCTTGGAGTCCGATGCAACAATATGGGGAAAAAAAATGCTCTGGAGGTTATGGGAAGGTCATCAGGATGATCAAAAAAAAAAAAAAAATTCCTCTGCAGGCAAGTGAAAGCAGCTGGATTAACAAAATACCTTACTTCCCAGTGCTGAATTTATCCAGAAATCAAAATGAGTCATCCTCCATACAAAAAAGAATGAGAACAAGATAAAGAAGGATTCCTTCTTGCTGTCCATAAATGCCTACAGGTCCCATCAATGCAGATGTTGCCTGTAGACTACTGTACACTATATTGCTGAGAAAAGATTTTTGAGAGATGTTTTCAGTCAGTCGTGTTAAAAAAACCAACCAGCCAACTAAACCATCCCAGACAGAAGCTCAGAGTACCCAGTAATTCATCCTGGTTCATGGGCTATGGCGCTGCTCCAGCACTGCCATCACTCATTGCAGTGGCTGCCACCCTGCCACCCCTCACTTTCCTGGAAGAAGTAAATTATCTGAGGAGGAGTAAAATTTCTCACATGGGAGAACAGTTGAAACAATCTGAAAAAATATAAGCCTGAGAGACTAAGACTTGCCATACAGAGTTAGATGTAATACCTATACCTAGAAAAGTATGTGACAGTCTATAAGAATGTGCAATCAAGTAGCTGTTGACCTTTATCTACAGATGTCAAGTTTAATTCATCTGTTTCATGTAGTTAAGGGCTTACATACGCTGTGATCTACATATAAATTCTGGGACAAATAGCAATTTATACCTAATCTCTGCCCCACATTTCTGGAGGTGTTAGACGGGAATATGCAGTAGACTAGTATATCCTCCCCATGAAAGAAGACCCACAGTCAATACACGGTTGTGCAGCTGGCACAAGTTACACTGGTCATTGTCTTTTTGATAGAAATCTCATCTGTGCAGTGACCCTCAAATCTCGTTTAACTGTGAGGAAGAGTCCTGTAGCCTTAACTTCTTTCACTAGTATAAAAGGTTATTGTATTTTTTTGTGGGCACAGTGTGAAGTAGGGTAAGAAGATAAAAATTAAGAAGAGCAATGAGGTCAGAGATACCCATCCAGTCGATCACATCACCTCTCTAATAATTCTGTGCACAAACAACAGGGAAAGTTTTTGCCATATTTAAGCTCTTCACACCCATTAATGAGGTAGGGTCCACCTACCCGACTCATTGCACATCAAAATTGCCAGTGACAGAGAACTATGAAAATACACCACATGCCTTGGAGAAAGAAGGAAACTCACACTCCCAGCATGGTGTGAGTTAGACTCCACTCATGGCTGCGAAAGGGTTGAGCTTTCAGCTGTATCCCGGAAAAATGCAGTGAAATGAACTTTCACTGCTGGCTTGCTTTCTCCCAAGGCAAGACCAGCCCTGGTGTCCACACTACCTCACCACTGGTCACAAAACATAGTCCCTGGGTGCAGGGGCTGTGTTTGACCTGACTGTGATTTGAGAGCTGGGAATGGGCTGCACCGATCTGACTTGTAGCATTTTGAGTGAGGGGTGTGTCAAATAGCCCATTTCACATAACCCTCTCCAAACTTCTTGAGCTTCATGAATAACATGTTTGGATTGGCAGTCTCACAGAGAAAAAAGATAGGTTTTCTTTGGTGCTTTTCCTGTCTACAGCTTTCTGCCTACAAGACCTGTTTCATCTCTCACTGAAGCTGGTGGAAATGCTCGTTCCACATTGTGGATGGAAAATAGGCCATCTCATACCTGTGACTCAGGCTTCTGTAGAAAACATTAGAAGGTCACATATAAGTGACCTTCTAAAGTGACCATCATTTCAACGGGACTAGCTGGCTACCTCTCTGTTAGCAAATTAAATGTGCTGAGGACTACGCTCCAGCTATGGAGTCAGTGCAGAAGAGACTGCACCCACACTGTTGGTATTTCTTAGCCTCCCAAGCAGGGGTTAGACATACACAGACTCAGTCGTGGGAATGGACCCTGACCTGTGCTGACTCATAGCCTGAGGATACTGAATATGGATAGTATGAGTTGTCCTAGGCCAAAACTGTCCCAGAGACTGCTGTAATAATTTAAAAGCATACCTGGTTAAGTTGCAATGCCCAGGAAAGTCTTGTGGTGTTAAATAGTATAGGTATAACCTCCATCTGTTTAAGCTGAGACCCAAGCACGCGTATTGAACACAAGCTTAAATGATCTTTTTTTTGCTTTATATCAATGAAAATTCTTACTGGATGTTTCATCTTACGCTTTTTGAAATAAAGTTCTATCTTGAAAGCTCAGCCCGCATGCTAATCAGAGGATCTCCATTTACTCTATTTCACTGTAAACTAGTTTGCTTAGGTTTTAAAAAAAAGGAAGGTGCCTTTTGCCCTTCTTTAATTCTGTTTAACCTGGCACATGACACAGGACAGAAAACTGCAAATTTGTCCGTGATGAATAGAAATACTGTGGCTGACAAATTCAATCCGTTAATTCATGCAGGGTGTTGCAGGAAAGGATTTAGTGATGATAAAGATGTTTGCAGTTCTGCTGACGATGTAGGAGCCACAAAGGCATCTGAAACAAGTACTGGAAAAAAACACCCCAACAGACTGTAAATAAACCCCACAATTTGCTAAAAGTACATTCTATAAATATCTTGAGACTTATTCTGTCAATACTTATTGAAATAGCAAAGCTGAAATCTTTTGGACTTTTTGGGTGGGATAAAATTTTGTATGACACAGCCAGTGACCGTAACCAGACATGATATATTGTTCTGTGTCACCTCTGGTTCAGTGATATATAGGGGCATCATTGAAACAGCAGACTATTAGAGAAGTTAGAAGCACTATAAAAGACAGTAGGATAATGCAGGATCCCAAGCTACGTGACAGAATGAGTACAATTTTGAAAGCTTCAGCATCAACCAGAATAGAAACACAGCTTTTAGTATTTTAGTTATAGTGTTATTAACAAACTACCTCTAACTCAATGTGCTATAATAACGTCAATTAAAATACAGTAATGCACTTAATAATGTGGCCCATAATGGAAAAAAATATTCATGTGGATTATGTCTTTGCACCCAAGAGAAAAATTCCAATGAAATTCCAATGAAAGTGCTATAATGAACATAACACTAAACTTACTTAATGTAATAAGAGTTAGAAATACGCCAGGGTAGAAAACAGTGTGGAGAAAGTCAAAGCCATGTCCAGAATGTTCATCAGCTGCTTTTCTTGTTGTTTTGAATACATAAATCTTCAGACACCATTAGTAAAAGCCAGTCATTGGCCCAGGTTGGTGTGAGTTGCAGTTCTGAACGAGCAAAGATCCCATCAAATTCAGTCTTGCCAGAGGCAGCTCATCTTGGTGGCTTTTTCCAAGACCTGCCTCTCCCAGTGGCTACTCTCACATCATCGGTACTGACACAGCAGTGATGACAGTAGACATTCTGAGTGGTCCAGGGACCCTGACCCAGTATCGGCACTGCAGGATGAGGTTGCTGGCTTCACGTGACCGCTCTGGTTTGCCTGTAATCCCAGCTCTTTAGGGACCAGGTTCATTTTGCATAGCCTTGGGCACAAAGCTTGGCTTTCTGCTGGAGACATGTCTTCATAAGGGACATAACATAAGTGGTCAAACAGCACATTTGGGATCCAGCAGCCTAATGTCCTGTTTGACAAACTAAGGCTTTCCACATGGAGCTGTGCCACTGGCTGGGGATACATGGTGTACCTTTGAGTACCGTATTTGGAAATGCCACAGTCTGCCTGTCTGCACCGTGCAATACCGGAGTACTGCTGTGTAGGTGTTTGTTAGCCCTCGCATGGGCTGCAGATATCTTATTCATTAGCCCCTTATCTGTAAAACACGTGCAAGCTGCCCATTTATTTCTTAGGCATCGTTCAGTTACTGCGCATGTACTTTTTCTTACTGGCCTTTCCTGAGCATTTTTGCAAGCCCAGCTGCAAACATACTATGTTGCACAGGTCTGCTCAATTCAGGTTTGACCAGGGTCCATTTAGACCCAGCGGGACCAGGGTCCCAGCTTGGGAAGCTGTGACAGTGGCTGTCGGCTACCGCCCATGGCCAGCCACTAGTATGAGGATCAGGCCAGTGACAGCAATAAGAGATGCAGGCTTTCCTGCAAGAAGGTTGGAGAGGACATGGCACGTTTGAGATCCTGGTAAGGTCCATTCTTCACTACCTAGCTCCAGGCCACTTGAACCAGGCCCCATACAAAATCTTCAGGCTTTCTCCTGCAGTTGCGAGATTCTACTGAAAGGTAACAGGGCTGAGGTGCATAAATTGCGTCCAGAGACTTCTGAAAATTCTGTATGGAAAATGTGCTTAAAATGAGACTTATGGTGAACTCAGTCATAGTAAGTGTTTATTTTATAGTTCTGAGAGCTGAATTTAAGTTTATATTCAAGAACCCATCTCTAAGTTACAGTCAAATACAGCAAAAGGTTAAATTCTCCTCCTCAGCCTGCTTATTTCAACAGCGTACATTCTTATTTGTTCCTTACTGATTCCAAGACAAAGTAACATCAGAATTCATGAAAAATAACAGACACATAAGTATTTAATCCAGAAAGCAATATGCAAATCTACTAAGAAGTGTTTTCTTCTCAAAATTAAGGCTTTTTGAAAAGGCAGTCAGTTCATTGAAACAGTGGTGCAGCATGAGCCATGTGCTAAGCAAGAAAATATATAGCACAGAAAGTAAAGGGGACGATGGTAATTAGAGTGCATTAATTTACTAGCTACATATTACCTCTCTTAAAATACGCTACTACACTACTTGCTACTACTCTGTTTTCTGTGCTTGCCTCCGTTTACCTTTCCAGCAGCGTGATTTAACCATTTATACCCTCTGTATATACCCTGGGCTGATATTCTGTTGTTTTGTGTATCATCCATAATGTCGGATTTGTATAAACAAATAAGCAAACAGACTTCAACGTGTTTTAAAGTAAAAGGTTCTAGTGAGAGATGCATTTATCAAGGTGATAGGGATTCTCAAATACAAAGGTGCAAACTAAGAAAAAGGGCTCAGAGTAATAGAAGAATAAAAATTGCACAAAAAAAGAATAATAATATACTGACCAGGAAAATCCAGATGTGCTTTTGTGCCATTACAGAAACGGCACAATCCCTGATCATTCTTCCTCAGCCCAGAAACCTCTGGATTTTTCTCATCAGGATTTGCTTGATTTAAACAGATTTAGTGTAAGCCTGTTTCCAAACTCTACAGTAAAACAAACCTTCCCTCCCAGTCAAAGCGCTAGGAAGCTAGGAAGGTTATACATTAGTATGAACAACTGCATTTGATATAAGTAACACTCATTGCCAGAAGCCCCAGCTTTGGTGAAATAATGAAGTAGGTAAGATCTAAATCATGCCAAGCAGACTCTGTAATTGGCGAGTTACTGAACTTAAAAATCAAATGGCTAGACATAAAATACACCAGAGAAATGACAGGAAGGAAGGCGATGGAAACCGGAACAGAAAACTGTTTGCTGGGTGAAGGCACAAAAAAGATTACAAAGGGACAGAGTTTGAGACGGTTGGGCTTCAGCTCACATCTCTGGAAGAGTGGAGTCCTCTCCACACAGGGAATCCTCGGCTCCTGCTCTGCTGAGCATTGTGCTGGAGGCACTCAGCACCTCGCCAAGTCACACCCCATCAGGGGGCTTTTAGGTAGCAAAGAGGTGACAGGAGTTAAGCTTAAGAGAGGTAACAAATAGTCCAAGCATATCAGACAGGAAAGCTTGTCGGATCCGGTCATGATCTCAAAGACATGGTGCTGGGGAGGAAGGAAAAGATAGAGAGCTGACCGGTTACTGTAGTACCTGTGGCTGCATGTGGACTGTAACTGGGGGCATAACTTACTCGGACAAAGTAATTGCCAGAGCTCTCTGCTCGCCCCCCTCCCCTGGCTGCTTCCGTGTCAGATGATTTGGGAATTCAGAAATCTCAGCAGCTAATCTATACCATCAGATTTCTGTCACCCCTGCAGTTTCTTTTTTTAATGAATATTGAATGTATGCTGACCCTGGGATGATGATGGTGCAGGATATTTTCGGGTTCTTGAAGGTCACAATAAATTTTGGGAAGCATTGTCAGCACAAAAAAGGCTTTGGTGTTCTTTCACCTAAAGCTAGACGGGAATGTGCTATGACCTTTATTGGACTCGTATCAATGTTTGTGAACGATGTACAGCTCAAATGATGAAAAGACCAGCACCGGCATCTTTTGCTCACTTTGCTGCCGCATTAGTTTGTTGGCTGATCCCTGTAGAGTTGCTACTGGGCAGAAAGCCTCTATAAACAGGTTGTCAAGTTTAATTGGACTCTCTGGCAAATATGGTGCTAATAAATAAGGTTTCACTTTCACGTGGCGTTGAACTGCTCTCCTCGGACTTACTGGGGGCCGGAGCAGCTCAGCACTTCCCAGGATGAGACCCAAGGTGCCTGCTGCTGCTCCTTTCAAATACAATTGCAATTTCATCATTGATGTTGTTACCAGCAGGACTAAGGCTTAAAACTTGTGGAAAGCTTTTGAACCTCTTTTGATCTATGCGTGACAGAACGGCGAGGCTCTCCAATGTTATTAAGTGCGTGTTGTAGGAACAAGATTGAAGTAGCCGATACAGACTGTGACAGTGCAGCCAAATGAGCCCCGTTCCTGAGTGTTGGTTTCCTCAGAGCCCTGGAGACTAGTTGCTACAGGAAAATCTTGAGTTCATTAAAATCAAAGATGCTCCTGGTGTGCGTGATCACTGAGAAAGGTGACACAGAATGTTCCCTGGGCAGAGAACAATGCGTGTGTTGATATGTGTGTCTATATGATAATATGCCCATTGTGATTTTTAAGAAAATTTAATGAATTCTAATGGCCTGACTTAATGTTTTCCAAATGCTGCACAGCAGCAAGATATTGTGGTTTGTTAGTAGGTAAAATATTTCTCTGATGGCTGAAGCAGGAATTTTCAGGAGACTTATTTATTTAATGATAAAAAATATGTTATCGAGTCAAATGTGCTGATACTACTCCTGTAAGCTAGCCCATCGGCACGGTCTGATAGTCCGACTGCACATACATGAATGATGCCAGCCATAAGAAAATAGGAGTGTCAGCATCCCCTCCTGGTAATGACAAATGCTATTTACTCCAGAAAGGCATTATTTTGGAGAGCGAAAGGAATAATTTCAGGCTTATGCAAGGCAGCGGGAGAGAGAGAGTCCATCTCTCCTGGAATCAGTCACGCAGACTCACGCCAGCTCCCGAGCCCTCCAGGTCAGACCCGCCTGGGGCTGTTCATTTCACAGCCCTCTGGCTCAGATAAGTTAAGCAATCAGAAAAGCATCTGATTTCTACCCTTAAAATTGCATTTTGTGTTGCTTTTTCTTCAAACGTTTATTTGAAAAGCTGCATCAAAAAAATAGCTGACTTTGCGGTCTGCTGTGTTTTACCATTACACCTCTCCGGAGCTGAAGGCAGCCTGGAGCAAGTTAAAATGAGCAAACCTGGCAGGCTCTGTCCCCTGTATCCAGGTACCCCTGGGGCATTGTGGGGAAGCGTTCAGAGACACCAGGACTGGAAAATTTCCAGATTTACTGCAAAGGGCCAGAGAGGGAGGAGCATGGAAAATTGTTCCCTGCAGCAGACAAGGAGCAGATCAGCGTCCCTCCTCCTGAGGCACTGCCAGGGAGAGATGCACCCCTTCTGCGGGCAGACCCCAAGCCTCACACTGGGGCTTTGTGGGTGGAAAACCGCAAATCTCACAGTGGGGCTTTGTGGGTTGCAGGTGCTGCTGCGCTGCCAGGTAAGGGACCGCTGAACTCGTTATTTCCAGCACCTCGCCCAAAGAGAAACATGTATCAGTACTAATACAAAAAACCAAAGCCAACATGGTTTTACCATTCAAAGAAACCTAGAAATAATGACATTAATCAACTTAGTACTTGAGGAGGAAAAATGTTTTTCTGTTTTACCTAATGCGAGACACTTCATAGCTCGTTTGACATGTTTTCATGACAGCTAATAAAAGTAAACTCTGCAGAAATGCATCTTTGCTAGTAAAAAGTAGCTACTTAAGCTGGAACAGCTCAGATTCAGGCACCATCAGTTTATAGTGCTCCATGTAATCACGCAAACCCTCACTTCTGGACAGGCGTCTTCTAGCTGCCCACAGTCATAGAGGTAAGGAGGACACTTGACAACTTTATGCCACCTTCAGTCACTCTCATAATGCTGGAGCCACTTGCCCAGACCTTGCAAAACATCAAACATACTCCCTCCATTACCTGGCAGCGAGATGAGTCCTACCTCCTGACGTGATTGCTGCTTCCAGGCCAAGAATGCGCTCATTTCACGAGCACGTCATGTTCAAAACTGACAGAGCCCCAAAATAAATCTCTCATCTTTTTGCATCTCCCGGCGCTGGAGTTTGGGAAAAACAGACAGACTCGCATGCTGAAGTAAAATAATGTGATTGAATTACCATATAGCAACCAGGAAGAAACTAAAATAGCAACACGGTCCTGCCTCATTCTGGAGCTGGAGCACAGCCAATTTACAGTCTTCTTTTCTCTGGTGCACCCTTAGAGCAAGTAAAAATGTGTGATCCAAGGGTACCTTGGAAAACCACCTGTAACAGATTCCCAAGTCATAGATAGGAGTGGAGTTAGTTAGATGGAAAGGCTGACCTTACACAAATGCTCCAGCCCAAATGCTTTTTTGGGGATAGTTTTGTCACCAGTGAAAATCTATTTGACTAATCATGCTGGAAAGCCAGCTATATTTTCATTATTAGTTTGCAATTCTTATTGATATAAATAATAATAATAATTGTTACTTGTGGACAAAAAAAGGTATATGTTCTTTGTTGTATAAAACATTAAAGGAGGCACCATCTCCTCCCATGCAAAGTTCAAGATGACTCAAATCTGCTGAACCTTTGAAAATTTTGGACATGGAGATTCCTAGTGCACGCAGTGCTTGCCAAGATGTCTGCGGGGTCACTCTTCACAGAAACCTTCTTTTCCCGGAGGGCAGAGCTGATTCCCTCCTCTCTCCTTCAGGACCTGCTTTGCTCAGGCACCCGTTACAAAAGCTGGACAAGAATTCAGGCGCTTCCTGACCCTAATGAATATATCGCCTGCACTGCCAGAAAGACAAAAAAGAAAAACAAGGGAAAACCAACCCCACCCGAACCCCTAACTCTATTACAAATGGGTATTAAATGTTTCTGATTTGCTGAATTCAATGCAGTAAATGTGGCCAGCTGGTTAATATCTTTGTTCCGGGATCAGACAAGCATCCATCACTGACACTAGGTGCTATTAGGTAGCTCATTATATCTGAGCGACGACTATTGATTAGAAAAACCCTAGGCCCAGAGTTTGCAAAACCCTGAAATTTATCACCGGGCGTTCGGAGGCATGCGACATTCAGTGGTGTTCGCCTCAGGGGAATCTGGCAGCGGCTTAGCACTTCGGAGACTCAGGCCATTCACTCAGCTGGGCACGTGTGGATTTATTAACCTGTGCTTCCTTTTCAAATTGTAGGGGTTTATATGCTTGCTAAATCCATGCCATTTCATGAAAATACAAGATTGAAACCTTTAGGTAGGCTAAGGAACTTTAGAGAGCTGTGCTCAACACATTTTTCTTCTGGCTGTGCTACTCCTGGTCCCCCGGTGTGCCCCCTCTGAGGGGCCCATTGGTCAAAACGGGGCAGAAGAAGACTTCTGCAATGGCGAAGGTGGCTGGACCTGGTGGTGCCCGCTCTCCTTTCCCTTGGTGAATGCATTTATGGCGGGTGGAGGGTCCAGCTGAGGCCCTCTGTCCCTCCCTGACAATGCCGGTGGCTGCAGCAGACCCCTGTGCGTTGGGGGGAAGGTGGGCACCTTGCCTCCAACCCAGCCCTGCGCATGCAAACCATGTGTTTTCTTCACCAAAGGACAGAAAAGGAGGCTGTATCTGACTAACTAATTATTTTTACTAATAAAATCTGACAAGGAGGATGACTGTCTCTTTTGAGCAAATATTAGCTACCACTGGTGGAGGAAGAAAAACTGTGCTAGCTCTAATGGTACCAGCCCTCATTTAGATCATCCTGTTAGGATGGCAGTATTGCAGCAGCGCTGCTGGCCATGGGTTTGTCTTCTGCTTGCAAATCGCTCTGCTTTCAGAAAGCGCTCCCAGCACCGACGCTGTCAAAACCAACTCAGTGTTACAGGGTTTTTCCCCTTTTCTGTGACCTTGGTGGTAATTAAGTGTCTTGTTCTCACAGGGAAAAAATGTGAAGCATGAATTGGACCTGCTGGCCTGGCCGCTGATTTATGGGTCAAGTCTCTAGCTGTTACACACAAAATTTTTAAGTCTCTGATTAAGAAGCCCTGCTGATTTAAGGATCTCACAAGAAATGTGTGCATAATGAATTATCTACGGATGATAATTCAAATTGTTCCTTGATGATTCACATCACCTTCCTGTATTAAATAACCATTTTAGAAATCTAACAAGGGCAATGCAAACTGACAGGTGGTGACATTACAACGTATGTAACAGGTCAGCCGAGTTGCACGCTGTGAGTTTGGGTAAGTAGTCTTTGGCCCCAGTCGGAGGTGCCAGTAGAAAGCAAAGGCTTAAGGAGGTACAAGAGGCAAACCAGTGTCATTACGGGATAAATGTTTCTCAACAGCCAGTATTTCTGCCTCTTGTTTGTCTGAACCCGTGTGAAGTTTTTTCTCACTTGAGTGAAAGTTTCCAGTGAACTGCCTGCAGTAAAGTCCTGCTTCAGAATTAGTTGCCATGTAAATATTATTCATATTGTTGGTATTAGGTATTAGTATTAGTAATAGCTGCAGTATTATTTGCCAGTAACAAAATGGCATCTTCTGTTCTTGCTTGTGAGACACCGAGGGCTGCCAGGCATCACCAAAATCTAGACATATGAGGGGTTTCTATGTTGCAAAGTCATAGAAAAATGTGTCAACAACGGTTTTCCTATCTTGGTTCAGCTGCTATTAGCAGGGGCTTATTGGATCTCAAACCGGCACACGTGGGAACCTGGCAGTACCTGCTGTGCCCCGTGGCCTCTGGAAGGGGTGTGTGGCAAATCAGTGCTGCAGACAGCACAGGTCTCATGGTCTGATGGTAGAAGGAAACCAAGTGAGTCTGAGCAGTGGGAACTGGGAAATGCAAATGCACCGATGCTGTCATTGCTCTAGTGTCATGTCATATTTTTCTCCAAGCAAATGCGTGACAGCAACCTCGGTCTCTACATCTGACACACATCAGGGAAGTATTAGAAAATGCAATTAGCCACTGTTAGCCTTTACCATGGCATGTCACAGTAAAAAGGCTCCACTGATGTCTGTACGTGTTTCATGAGCTGATGTGAGCAAGGTCTCAGAAGGAGCCCCATACCTTCAGCCTTCTCCAGCAGTGCCGTCTTCTCATGGCTGGGTGTTATCCAGAGAGCGCAGAGCGTGTGGCAGGGATCACAGCGCTCATGTCACTGCAGCTCTGGCCACAGCAGAAGGGGTTAAGGATCTGCTCCCAGTCACCGAGAGAGCACCATCGCAGGCGAGGATCAAATAAGCACACAAAGGAAGTCAGAAAATGGTGTCTGCATTTTTAAGGTGCTAAATAAATGGTAAAGGCGAAAGGCACCGTTCCGTATCTGCAGTAGTTTCACAACGAGATTGTGCTGTTATTGTGAAACGTTAGCTCTGCAATTGCTTAAACCCTGGGGTTTTGTATTATCTAGCCAATACGTATGCTAAAAATGAACAAAACCATATTCTGGACTTCAATAATTTTCACATTCCATTGCCTGTAACGAGCATCTTCCTGGCAATAACTTAGTAAACCCAGCAAAACAAGGCTTCAGCAAATGCACTTAAAACGTAATTAATACAGAGAAAACCAGACCGTAACAGCTTGTGCAAGAAAAATTACTTTCAGCGGGAGGATTTCCGTGTTTTCCACAGAGAAATCCTGGGAGACTTATGTGTGCATGCTTATGCAGTGCATACACAGTGAAATCCAGTTTGTCCTGGACATCCAGGGCTTTGCTGAGCTTCCTGAGATGATGCTCAGCACACTGAGACCAGCCTGGTGCTAGGCACGCAGTAGACAGTCCATCCTTGCTGCACTGCACGTGCACTCTGCGTCAGGGTCTGTCGGGTCTTGGGCCAGAACCGCTGCCCCAAGCAAGCCCTCAGGTGGTCTGAAATCCTGGATGTCCGCTCCAAGCAGCCTCTTTAATGCTGGGATAAAGCTTCAGGCTGGAAAAAGGGGTGCTGTTGGGGCAGTTGTGTGGTGGCTGCTAGAGATGCTTGAGGACATACCATCCAAAACAGCAGAGGCAGCAAAAGCAGGCCGCTGTTATACCCGTCTTCAAAGGATGCTGAAAGGTCTTTGTGAATTGCTTTTGCTTGACCTGTGAATTTTCTTTATTTATGAACCATTTGCTTTAGAACCCACATGAAACTACTGTTGAACCACAAAATTGTATTAGCACATCTCTGTGTTGGGGCGGGGGGGAGGTTAATTAGTCTACGAGACTGGCTTGTCCATAGCCAGAAACCTCCTGTAACGCTAACTCCTTCAGTCACGGCAACGAAATGGCATTTCTCACCTTCCGATCACATTATGTTTCCCTTCGCTTGATCCTAATTATTCTACTATATTCTTACCTCAGAAACTTTATCCAGTAAGCCCTCACCTCTCCTCAAGTATCATTTTCCTTTGAAAAGCCTCTCCAATTTAATTTCAAACCCCGCTCCTTCCCTAAGCTGTTTTATCCCTCCTGACCTCTTAATGTCCTTCCAGTCTCACCCCATTTGCTTCTCTTATTTTTACTCTGTTATCAGGGCTGTTTCTCTGTGTGTATGTATGCATGAATGTAGTTACCACGATCCTTCTCTAAATCTTTCATTAAATTTCAGGAGCTCTGGACTCACTTCTGGGGTATTACTAAGACTAAATACATCAACAATCTCAAAAGCTCCCTGGAAGCACTCGAAGGAGTCAGCTGTGTGCGGTCATTGAGGTGGCACTTTCAAAGACAAGAAGACAATGCCTGTTTCAGATGGTTTTCTTGCAGATAAACTGATAGGCTGATTAATACCAGGGCAGGCACTATCAACAGGTTTTATGACAAAGCCAGCCAAAGAAAAAAAGCTGTAGCTACTGGAAAATGTCCAAAGGTGCCAGAGAAAGCGGGTAAATGTGTGGATTAGAGCAGCAGCGAGTGCAACTCGATGGGGACCGACTCATGGAGGAGTCGTGGTGCAAAGCCCCAGGCACAGAGCTGTGTACGCACGGCACAGGGAGAGGCTTTAAATCCCACCCAGTGGGACTGCGGCCGCAGGTAGCCAGCCAGAAAAAATGAAGCGTGGGAACGGAAACCATTAAGATAGTATTTCCTGAAGTGTTTTATAAAGGATGAATTGCAATGCGTCCTTTGCTCACTTAAAAAATAAAAGCATTATTCTTCCATTAGCCTTCAGTGTCATCTTAGTGGTTGCAGACAGTTTCACCTAGCAATGGGGGCTTTTGGCATGGAAAAAGTCTGCAGCCTATAAACACTAGTGTTTATATTCCATATTTTTTCTGCACTTCCAGGGGTGAAATTAACACAAATCAGTCTCATAATTAATAGCATCTCTCCATGAATTTAAACTGTTTTCCAGTTACTTCTCTAAATTTCTTAAGTGGATCCTTTAGCCTCTAGTTTTCTTCTTGATGTCCATCCTAAAAATGTAGTATAATACAACTGTTTTAGTATTTATCTAACAGGTCTCTCTCAGCAGGAGTATCATCTTCTAGTCTATCACACTTCTCTTTTTCCCTCTTGAAGTCTGTTTTTTGTGAAAATTATTCATTCATAAGCTGAGTTTCTCTCCTTTTTCTAGCGAGATGCAAAGGAGAAGATGAGAGAGAATTATTTTCAGGAGATGAGCTGGAAGAATGAAAATACAAGCTAAAAGCTAAAAAATTCATGTTATTTATTAAAAAAATTAAATGCTGGAATCCAGTCTAAGAACTGAAGATAACGGTTACTTACCAGCTCTTCATTTTAATGGCTGTCAAAGATTAAGGTGGATAATGAAATGAAATTTCAGAGCAGAAAGAGCAATGCCCCAATCCTTGGAAGTGTTCAAGGCCAGGTTGGGTGGAGTTTGAGCAACTTGGTCTGGTGGAAGATGTCCCTGCTCATGGCAGGAGGCTTGGAGAAGTCAGTCTTTGAAGGTCCCTTCTGACTCAGACCATCCTGTGACTCCATGATTACAGGATTCCCGTGAACGTACTTCACGCCAGCATTTAAAATGACCTTAGTGAGTGCCGAAGAGGCCTCACTGATGGGGCTGTAGCAGAGGATGCAGGCAAGGCACAGGCTGCCTGGTCCTCCCAGCCACCCACCTCCCTTTCCCTACCTTTCACCCCCTGCACTGCTCTGAAATGGGAGCAGAGCCTGGGCAGGGTAATTTTCCTTGCTCGCCAGTGGCAGAGCTCCTGGCTGCAGTACTGTGAGCATTTCTACAGGTATTTCTACAACCCCCTGCAGTGTGGCTATAATACTGTACCTCTTGCGGAAAATCTCCCAGATACCTGACTTACCAAAAAAAGGTTACTTTTCACAGTCATCAAATGAGAGTCACACTGAGGTTTTCAGAAGTTATGCCTTTTTTAGGTGCAGTTTTATTTGTCCCTGAATTCCTGGAAAATTTACTTCAGTGTAATGAGATTATTTGACACATGTCCTCTCAGTTCTGCGCCGTTTTATTTCCACATTTGAATGCGCTGCCTCATTTGATATGTAATTATTTTTTCCACTTTTTAACTTCTTTTTCACATTCTCTTTCCCTGCATGTTTTCGTGTATTTGCAGATGAAAAATTAGCCCTGCAGACCACATCGTTCTCCTTGTCAGAGGATCTATTCTGCTCCTCTTTACTTCCCTGTCCTTTTTCTGCCCCTTCCTCATCTTCTGCCTCCTTTCTGCGAGCAGCAGGTCAAGGCCAGCCTAATTCTCACCTTGTCTCTGCCTTCTGCTTATATTCCCTTTCCTCACACCCTTTTTTGTCCTTCATCTTTTGCTTCAGCAATCATCCCTTGCCCTCGTCCCAGGCATGTCCCTGCCTGCCGCGCACGGAACACGGGTGACAAGCGATGGCAACAACTGCTGAAGGTGGTGGCATCTCATCTCAACATACCACCCGCCCTTCCGTTACAGCACCGGTTTGTTCATTGCTTATGACATTTCCAAAATCTCCAATGAACTTTATAGCAGCTGGTGAGCGTTGGGTTACGTTGAATGAAGGGCAACAGCTTGGTGGTGTTGGAGGAAGGACTGGCGTCCCCACACAAGAAAGAGAACAGAGGTGCATGGGTGGGGAGCTCATGACCCAACTCTGGCCCCTCCCCAGGCCGTCACAGGAGGTAACCAGCCCCACGGCCACGCAGGACTCCATTGTGATGGGGTCAGCAAAAGACCCTTGGAAACCTTTGGCTTCGCCCCATCACTGCCTGAGAGGGGCAGGACCCTGTGGGATGCAGGGTAGAGGATCTCGGGACTGCACGTGACTTACGGGGTGTTTCGGAGTGGGGGGGTCCCAAGGTGGGTAAGGGGAGGGATTAAGGTATTTTGGGGAGGAACAAGTGTGGGAAAAAAGAGTGGGAAAGGGATAAAAGGTGGAGATTGTGTACGTAAGTTGTTGGTCACCGTGCTTGTCCGTCCCTGCCCTGCACCTGATCAGCACGTTCTGCCCCTGTTTTCTCATGGAACACCATTTCTGACCATTTTCCTGGGTGAGGGGCTCTCTCTGGGTGCATGTGGTTGTGGGGGTATCTGAGTGGCAGCAGCTGAAGTGGGACCCACAGGTCTCAGTGCCTACGCACCTGTGGGCCACCGCCGGAGCGTGTGACTGCGTGTGACAGCATGTGTCACTGGTGAGCACCAGGCTGGATTGCCTGGTCAGGACATGGGGTGGCCTGGGAGCTGGCGAGAGACCAGAGGATCTGCCAGTTGGCTACTGGAGGGACCAGGAAGTCCAAGCCAGTGACTGGGGCACCTGTAGTGTCTGAAGGTCACCTGAGAGACCCGATTTGTGTGTGTACACGTGCCTACCAGCAGCACCCAGCCGGCTGGACCCAGGGGCATGCAGCAGCCCCTTATGGACAGGGGCTGAGCGCCGTGGTGACTCTGTCCCCTTTGAACGTCTGCCGGTGTGGTGAGAGCAGAGCTGGGCTGATGCTGAGAGCTTTCAAAGCTCCACAGGCGCTGTCTGAGACTTTGATACAAACTGTCAGACCTCAAATAAATCCTGATTCAGCTCACCTGGAAAACATAGTTCTGCACCATAAAGCTGTAATCCCTGTTGAAACCCTTTCACGAGGGAGAAAAAAAAAGAGAAGAATCCGTAACATAAGTCAGCCTGCTATCGCTCAGTGTTGCATATTGGCTTTCTTTGTAGAAAAAAGTGTTTGCAATCAATAGCTTTGAATTCTATTTCTGTCTAGGTCCCTTTAAGTGACAAATACCTGAGATCACATTTTTGGACTGAAACCATGAGGAAAAAGTTGTTAACAGTTTGTAATGCTCAATCTTTGTACCCTTGGATTACAATGTTAGTACAGTGTGCCTGGGTGCTAGTTGTAGTAACTCAAGTGTAATCAGCCATTTCACTTGCAGGGTGGAACAGGGAGGTATTTCCCCTCAAGGGAGTTGAAAGAAAATAGACATCATGTGGCAGCCTTGAAGATTTGTCATGCAAAAAGGCCACCAGAGCTTGCACCTGTAATAGACTAATGAGAAAATAAAACTAAATGCACTTAGAATAATCCCTCTGTAGTAAACGGCATGTTGAAAACTGTTGGAATAGACACCTGTAAGTCTTCCTACCCAGAAGAAGGGAGGGGGAAAAGGGGGACTGGGGTATCCCAAGCTTCCATAAAGAAGGATGGGGAGGCTTTAACAGAACAGTGCCAGAACCAAAGCAAAAACCGTATGTATTTTACTTAGGCCCTGCCAGATTACAGGGAAAAGAAAGAGCTCAGGATGCTGCAGTTTCATTTTCGGTAGCTCCTGGCCCCGTGCACACTCGGTCAGGGATGGACAACCTTCCCAGCTGCCCAGTCCTGCCTGCCTGAGCAGCAGCCACAGCCACCAGCAGTCAGAGGTACGTCACAAGTTGTCAGGACACGTCCTCTTCCTCTCTCTGTGCTCATTTGATTCTTTTTCTTCCCTTGTTTTTTCTTTCTTTTAATGGTTTTGTTCTTTTTTTCCACATTACTGTTTTACTTCCCTTCCTTGCTTCATCACCTGCATCGCCATCGTTTCTCTCCCCTCAGCCGTGCCCTTGGTCCCTGCTAGCTCTCCTTTCATTCCCGGGCTGACCTTGTCATCTCTTTCTCAGCCCTACCTGTCCTTACCCGTTGTGGTAATACGCTGAGGTATAGCAGAGCAGTTTTTTGGCTGGAGGCTGCACGTATCTTTCCCTGTGCTCCTTTGTGGCCCTTGGTGCACTAGTGCATGAGGATGAAGGTAGCATCAAAAACAGCAGCTTTGCTCACGTAGCCTTTTCTTTTCCCTCTCCCTCTCTTCCCTCCTCGTTCTTTCCCCTGTACCCTTCATATTTTGTGTGCACTTGAACAGTGTGGTAGCCTCAGTGTAATTGCAAATTAACGTGGCTCTGTCAAGGCCAGCAGACAGGGTTGAATTAAAGGCTCATATCAATGCAAAGTGACAAAGGAAGCACCTTTTTTTATAGTAGGAGACAGACTTGAGACAGAATGATGAAAAAATAGAGTAGATTAATAATGAGGACAAGGAAATGGTAGCAGGAGTGCACTTCATAAGCCTTCCACTCTTCCGTGGCTTTTATGCATTTCCGCAGTATTTGCTAGAATAATAGAAAGGAGCAGCTGCAGGCAAAGGCACAGACAAATTACAACCCACTGGTAATATCTGTATTCAGGACAGGTCTGAAACACACTCGGACGCTGTCCCGTGAGGTATTAAATGATATTGTTACTGCATTAACCTATGGTTAGTTACTGCTCTCACAAACACACTGCGCCGTCCTGGGCAATTGCTTTGCACGAGGCTTTCAAGGACAGTAGGGGTCTGAACAACCTCAGACAGGTCTATATGGCTGGAGATAGATGGAGCTGTGCTCGCTCTGGCCTTGCTCAAAGTTCTTTGGGCAAAGCAATAGCGAGCTCAGGGCCATAAATCCTCATTAGTATGATCCTGTAGCAAAGGGAATATGCAACTGGACAGTACAAATGCAAGGATACCTGACTACACATGTGCAGCCATGTGCGTAAGCATTTTAAAAGTAGACCCTGGCAGAAAGAAGCTTCCTGACCCCTGGGTGAGGGCATCTCTCTCTATATGTGTGTGTGTGCATGTATAGGTACAATAGGTACAATATACATGTGTATATATATATATATGTATATATGTGTATATATATATGAAGTATGTAAAAATACTGTATACATTTTAACATACAAAAAAAATCTACTTCAGGACAGACCTTCTGAAGGTTGGGGCTTTTTTGTCTGTTTGTTTCTTTCTTAAGACAAAGCAAGCAGTGAGTAAGATGTCCCTTTCATGCCACAGGGCACTGCAGAAGTGCTACTTTGCAAATGCTTTTGTTTTCTTTTGTATTTGGAATGATGACTGCAGCTCACCTTTTCTCCCTTCCCCTGACTCTGTCCTGTCACAAGCCTTTTGGCTGATGGAGGGACTAGCAGTGGCTCACCTCCCCATCCAGGTCTGAGCAGCAGCTCCACCCTGAACTTGACAAACCATCAGACCTGGTCCTCACACTGGTTAATCCAAGAAATTCCCAGAAGATCATGCTGGGAATTCGATTTTCAGCCAGCCTAATGGCACTTAAGTGTTTCAATCATATCTACTTTTAAGTCATCACAGGGACTCTGACACTGTGTACTTACGAGCATGTTACCTTCTGTTTTGCGTCCCTGGCAAGTGGAGAAAAAGTATTTCTGCATTTCATAAGAGATGCTGTGGGGATGGAAGACCATACGAGATGAGATGATACTTCCTACGTAGACAGTGACTGCTCACAGGCTCCACTGACCTGAATGGAAAACGAGTCCTGAACTGGGGAAGGAGGATAATAAAATCAAGGTTTGGTTTGCTACCTAGGACCAGGAGCGTGAGACAAATGTGTGGCCACTGCACACCGTAATGGCAACAGAGGCAGCTATGCTCACTGGGAGAGAGGTTGCAGAGGATGTGGGGAAGGCAGGAGGCCTGGGAAGTTTGTCCCTCTGCCCTGCCCGCCCCCAAAGCCTTGGAGGGGAAGGCGGCAGTAGCCAAAGGAAGCAGGCGGCAGCCTGGGATGTGTCCTCGGCTGTTTTAGGTATAAACCCTGTTGGCATCAACCAAAAACGTGACATGGCATTCAAAGAACTCTCCTCTGGGAGTTTTGAAATAAATCAAAATGGCTTTACCTGGCCTCGGTTGCTGCGAGATTACATATGCTTGAAGCATCTCCTTTTTAAATCTAAAGAGCTGTGTCTTCTTTTCTTTTATTTCTTTTTCTCCTGCCATGCAGCCCTCATCTTGTCTCACTCTCCTTTCTTCTTCACATCTTTTTTTCCCTTTCTTCTTCCCCCTGGCTCCCCTCCAAACGCAAAAAGTCAAGAGGAGGGCAGCATCAAGTGCTGCCGGGTTGGCTCTCGGTACGGATGCTGACTTTTATCCCGGCTCACTTCCCCGGTACTAGTCGGTAGGTGGAGCACATCCACTGTTGAAGTACCGGCGGGCTTCAGCGTGGGTTTTTTCCCCTTCTCTTCCTCCTGTAAAACCATCTATCATTTCTACTGCAGTGAATCAGTAGTTGCAAGGTAGCGCAACACTATACCAAACAGCTAATCTTGGCTGGACCTCAGCGTATAACATCGTGACTCACGTCAAACCACGCGGGGCCCAACTCCGGCTGAGCTAGGTGGGAGATAGAAATCTGGGAAAAAAAGCAGACTTTCAACAGATTCCAGTTCTGGGCTGCTCTTTTTCTACTTTTTGTTGTGGTTTATTCCCCACCCCCCCACGAAAAATCCATTCAACAAGCGAGCACCAGCCTGGGGACCAGCCCCGCAGTTTTCCTGCCTTGCCATGCCGGTTTTGCACGGCTGTGGCTGCCCAGGGACTCCGGCACTGCTGAAGCAGTGTCCGAGGGCTCAGCATCAGGCCCCCCATAATCACAGGGGACCTCCCTTTCATGCCAGTACTGGGCATATGGGAAATCTTAGGACATCCATAATTTCTGTCTGATGTTTCACTTGTTGTCTCCGGTGTATTTTTCATGAGTCTGGGGAACAAAAACAACAAGTGCAGACTGGCTTTTAGGCAAACAAGCCTAGAAGTCGTGTGTGCCTGAAATCTTGCCTGTTTTTTCCAGCTAGATCAGCCATTCTAATGAAAGCTATTGCAAATCGTGTCTTGTTCACATGCTTGGCTCATCTTGGCTACAGCATCACTCCTGTTACACCGCAGGTGGTGTCACCACTGCAGGCTTCCGAGGCTCCCCGCGAGCCCTGCAGCCTCCCTTGCTCCGTGGAAGCTGCTGTGACATGGCTCTTGCAGAAAAGCAAACCCCACCTTATCCCTCAGCCCTGCGGCAGAGGTTCAGTGGTTGGGGTGGGGGTCTCTGCCGACCTTTCTGGCATTGCCAATGGCTTCCCCAAGCAGCATTTCTTCACCAGCAACATCCCGCCTCCACCAACGCACCAAATTCACTTCGGGAAGTGGTGGGCTTTAAAGCAGATGTTCATCTTTCATTTCCAGAGCTGTTTTTTATGTTATAGTGGGCTGGTGAGTGTTGGAAAGGTGACCTTTCCCATCTGGCAGACTGGCGCTGAGCACCTCCAGCGTGTTCCCCCTGCAAACATCCACCCGTGGCTCAGACAGGGAGCGGGGAAAGCACAAAGCGGGATGAGGAGCCCTGGGCTGACCTCGCTCGGCTGGGCTAAACCTACCCCTTCCCACTGCGTTCAGTGGAGACCAGCAGGTTTATGCAAGACATGATGTGCCCAGTTGGTCTTCTCTGAACAGAGCGATTTTGTCACTGCCTGTCTTAGTGTCAGGCACAATTTCCTGACTTGGGGGGAGAGCCCCTGGCAATCCCTCGGGATGTGTGGCTGGCAGGAGCAGCCCAGCACCCAGTGAGGGCAAGGACGAGGAAGGGTTGGTAGCCCAGTCCTCTGCCAGGGCTCTGCGGCAGGTGCAGCACGTCCCCTCCTCTCTGGGCATCGCTGCAAGCTGGCATGTGCCGCCAGAGATAAGGTTGTAAGGAATCTTCCCTCAGCAATTATGCAACAGCGGTGTAGGCAAGGGGGCAATTTTGCTCTCAGTTACAGTGGCAAATCCCAAGAGGTTTTTCCCTAAAAGCATTGTTCCTCCCCCTCCTCTCCAGGATCCCCTCGAGGTTTCTGGCTGTTTCCCGCTTCCTTGCAGTCGCTGTGGAGGGAGGTGGATGCTTTGTCCTGTGTCTGGCTGGCACACGGAGACATCACTGCTTGTGAGGCCAAAGGTGGGGAGCACAGAGGGTGTCTGGAGAGAGGCCAAGCACTGCTGCTGCTGACCTGATGCACTGCCAGCGCCTCTCTCTAATGTCCTCTCCTCTCCAGCCGTGCCGGCGTGGCAGAGGCGAGGCAGGGTTGCATCCTGCACAGGGTGCTCTGCACCTCACGTCTCCGGCATGGCCTCACTCGCACCCCAGGGAGCCTTTCCCACTGCGTGGCAGGGCTGTCTGGGGGCTCAGCCCCCTCCTCACTCACGAGACCACCGGTTTGGCTCTGCGCCGTGGCACAGTAGCCAGCGGGGAAAAGTAACAGGCAGGCCTGAAGGCAATGCATTACGACCGGCAGTCATTGCTGTATGTATTTTCCAGGGTTCGTTTTATTCCCTGCTGTAGTCCTTCAAATTAAAAGTGGTCTAGTTATTTACATTTGAAAATTGGTTGATATGCTGGACTGCTATTTCTCTGTTGATTCTGTGCTGCTAATACATTTAGAAATTGTCTGCCTGCTGCAGATAGGCACTGCCTGCCTGGAAACATTTGGATTCCCTTTAGCTGCGTTGCAGAGGGAGACACAGAAAATAGGAAAGGACATTTGATTGTTTGCACTTACCTTCATCCAGCAGTAATAGAAAAGCGTTTGTGTTTGATACAGGCACCCGCTGTGCACCAACAACCTTTGCTCTGCCTTCCCACAGAAGGAGAAATCTGGCTGACGTTACTGCCCGCTCCTTTTCTGAACTGCAGAGGCTGTAATTAGTTCATCCGACACCGTCTGTGTCCACAGGAGTCACTTACTGGGAAATTTGGGTGGTATAAGCCCTGCACCAAGGCCTGTGAGCCAGTGAGACCTGGCGCTGCACTCAAAGCCCAAGGGCAATGCAGGCCAGCGGCCCAAGGGGCTCGTCTCCTCCGGCTGTGTCAGCTGGACTTCCCCCCACCCATCCCAGCACGCTGGCAGGTCTCATCACGTTGAGGCTATGGGATGGAAAGCAGAACAGGAGCTACTTTCCGATGAGGTTGACAGCAGCCAGTGCTGGGGAGCATGGCTGTGAGCTGGCAGGGCCTGGCAGGTGAGTTTCTGTTTTCCGGGCACGGTGCGTGCCGGTGGAAGGTGTGTGGGGATGGGAGCAGGTGGACAGGGGAGGGGGCAGAATGAAGACGAAGAAGAGAAGGGGTGCTGACAGAACAGATAGTGGGGGAATGAGGCAACCAGAGACAGAGCAGAGAGGGTACAGGCTGTGTGGGAAAGACAGGCATCCAGAAGGAGCCGGCACAAATGGCAGCAAGAAGCGGGGACTGAAGGTGCTGGCACAAATGGCAGCAAGAAGCGGGGACTGAGGGTGCCGGCTGTGACTGAAACAAGGCCTGCAGTGAAAGTTTCCTGCAACTGCGTGAGCCACCGCTGCCCAGGCAAAGGTGTGAGCCCTTGCCTTGCTCCCTGTCACATACTCACCTCTGTACAAGGCTGAAATCAAGCTACGCTTTCGTTTTCTCTCCCCCCTTCCCAGTCCCGGTTTTGCTACCTCAGAGACAAGACGCTTGCTGCTGTGAGCAGGATGGCTGAGAAGGTCTTCATGCCTCCAGGCGCTTGGTCCTTCCCTCTCCTCCTGCCTCCATGGAAGAAACTTCCCTGTGGTCCTCCTAGTTCTTAAGTCCTCCATCCCCTCCTATCATGGCCACAATGGCTCGACTCTGGCTCTGCCCCTGCCCCGCAGACCTTGGGGGCAGCTGCCACTTCCAGGGAAGCCACTGCTCCTCAGGCAGTGGAGCTGCTGTGCCGTGCACTTAAGGAGAGGATGAGGAGGCTGCTGCCTTCCCCTTGGCACCCGAAAGGCACTGCCTCATGGTGCTGGGAGAGGGGAAAGGAGGGCTGGAGTGCAGGCAGCCCTGGAGATGCCTGGGGAGAGGGGGTGCTGGGGGGTGAATAAGAAGCAGACCCCAGGGCAGGTGGGACTGGGCTGGGGTGGGGCGAATGACAGTTTGCAAATCTGAGTCAAAGCAGTTGGGTTGGTTTTTGGGGCTCATATGTGAACTATGAAATAATTAAAACCAGAAACGGTTTGGAAATCTGAAAGTCCCAGGACTTTTGTACAGCTGGCTAATATCAGGGACACCGAGTTGCTTGTCACTTGCTTGTTTAAGAAAAGAAAGACTTCTCTATTTCTGTTTTCTCCATTGTGCCGTTTGCTTCAGCAGCTGGCCCTGGCAGCGGTAAGCCCTGATTTCAGAGGACACCCCCATTACAAGCCGGCATGAGAGTGCTGAGGTCTGCAAGGTGTCAGGGGCTGCCCCTCCAATGGCTCTGCCCCTCACTGTCCTGAAACCTAACAAAAAGCCACACCAACAACCCAAAGCGAGGATTTCCCAGCTGGAGCCTCCTCTGTCACCTCTCCTTGAGAGACGCTCTCCTCCCCAGACTTGCGGGTAGCGAAGGTGCTGCACAGCCCTGGGTAACTGATCCCACTGCAACCCCCAGTCACCCCCTCCAGGGAAGCGTCAGCCTGACGGGCTGCCCAAGAGGCCCCGGCACACGCTGGCACATCAGGAAAACCCTCACAGAAAATCAGGAGTAGTTTGCAATTGATTTTTGACTCAGTCAGGAGGCTGCAGCCTTTACAAATCATCACTGGTTCAACCGCATCCTTTTGAGCTGGGAGGCCACGGGTTAATAAAAGTTTGATCAGATATATGTATTTCTATATAACCCCTGCTGCTTCCACACCTATGTGCCCCCCGTTGCTTTGCAGACTGTGGTGCAATCACCAAAGGCGGGTAAAGGCACCGGGCTGGCTGCAGAAGAGAGAAAGATTTGTTGTTTGCTTAGCTGTGACTAAAGAGAATGTTCCCCGTGTGCAGGAGGGTTTGATTATCACGTACGGCTGCGTTTAACGTGGTCAGTCGTGGATTCACACGCTAGACCAGTATGGCATCATACCTCTACATCATATTAAATATTACCCCTAGGGGGGAGCAGACGTGTTTTATGGCTATTTTGTGAGCTCCTACAGTCTTAGAGCTTTTTTCTTTCTCTTTCCTTTAGAAAAGGAGAAATTTCAAGAGCCAAGCGGTTTGCTCCTTGCGTTGCTGCTTGCTGCCTTTACCAGAGCGCGGTGTACAACCTGCGGTCTCGCAGCCTGTAAGGACAACTGAAGTGAAACCCGTGACACCATCGAGTACTTCAAATTAAAATGCTGGTTTGTGCTTACAGAAACGCGCACCAGAGCTTAGCAGAGGGCTGTGGAGTTCAGGGAGGGGTGGGAAATCGCCTGTTAATGGATGACTGCCTTGGAAAACATCAGTCCACTGGTCCTGCTGCCTCAGCCAGGAAAGCCCCACGTGAGCCTTTCATAAATGAAACTGTTTCTGCCTTAAAGAAGCCTCTGCTGCGAGCACGCTGCTGAACAGGGTGCCCCACCAACTGCGCCACCTTGAAATCATCTTCTGAGGCGCCTGGACCCGTGTGTAACCGAACCACACCAACCACTGAGCTGCCCTCTTGCTTCTTTGTGCGTCCTCCTCGCAGCTGGCACCCTCAGGATGAACAGATTTGAACTCCCCTGTGAACACCCCTGACCTGGCGAGGGGCTGATCCGCAGCCTGGCTCCAGAGATGCCCAACGTCTCACCCTCCCTGCAAAGCAGCCCTGGCCCTGCGGTGCAGCCTTGCTGCGGGGTGGCTGATCGGCCGGAGGCACCTCTGCAGGGGCTGCCCAAAATTAGGTGCGCGCCAGCACGCGCGCACACCAGGTCTCCTCCGGCACAAAGTATTCCCCTATTTTCTGTTTTCTTATATTTATATGCTCACTATGCAGGAGGAGGAAGGCTGCAGTGAGCAAGTAGCCTGGGGCTGAGGGAAAAGCCCAGCCTGGGGGAAGCGTGAGGTGTCTTTGCTCAGAGGCTACTGGTCCCTTGCGCTTCTGAAAATTGCGGTGTCATATAACCCTTTCCCCAAGGCCGTTGTGGGGTCTGGTAAGCGCATCGATACTGCTGATAGCATCACGCATGTGTTCAGCCTAAGTAGGTTATCCTTCACGCTGCGCAGCTTCAAACCTGTTCGCTGTAATTTATCAGTGGGGAAGGATATTTTGGGAATGATCCCGTGTCTCTTCTCCACGTCACAGGATAATGTGCTGCACATAATGAATCCCACCCGCAGGATTTCTCAGTTTCTTTTGCAGCAACAGCACAAAAAATGTACGCAACTCTGTCTCTCAGGATCTTGGGGCTTTTTAAATGGCATTTTACTTCATGGCATCCAGCAATTCCCCAAGTGTTTGTTACATCCTGACGGTCCATTACTGTGCTCGGCAGAGACACGTTGAATCAGAAGTGGGAGCCGTGGAAAATCAGGACAGACGCACAGACACCGCTCCCCTGCCCTGTACTCAGGACCGTGGCTGCCTGCGCGCTCTGCTGCCATCGATCCGCGGCCTGGCGGAGGCACGGCTTGCTCACAGTGACGCGCTGTGCACACACCGCAGATGTTATGAAGCTAGACGGATCCGGTGTTGCACGCTCGTTCTGGCAGCACCAGGTACGGTGGGCAGGGGCTGGGTGATGCCGATGCTCCTGCCAGCTGCGGACCGCTGTTCTCACAGCTCTAGGGTGAAGCGAAGGTGGCGGTGCCGGGGTGGGAACAAGAGCAAGACCGGGAGCCCTAAGTTAAACGGCCTTCCTGTTGTAAATGAGACTGTTAGCTGCCCAGACTTAGGAAATGCTGAATTTAGGTAGCATCATTAACTTTTAGGTCAGAAGTCATTCCCCAGAAAGAAGGGGTAAGATTTCTCAGTGCCAAAACCTCACACTGTGCAGAGGCTGTGGGTCATCTTCTGTACAGTCTCGCACTGACTGTTCCCTGAGGTGTTACAGGAGAGCCCAGGGCAGGTGCGAAGCCTTGGCTCTGGGCTACAGCACCCAGCACGGCACAGGAAGCAAGAGGCTTTCCGCTCTGGTGTCCCAGGCCTTTTGGGACGACTCGCTTCTGTGCTGTTCCTTTTTTAAATAACTCAAAGCAGTGCAAAGGGGGTGAGAAAGGAGAAGGTGATTTTTGAACAGCTCTGACCCAACAGCGGAGAAGGCCGTTCCGGTGTACATGTTCCCAAGGGGTACACCCCCTGCGTGGCCCTCGCTGTGCGAGTGGCACTTGCAGCCAGGTCACAGCGTAACCTTCCGGCAGAAAAGAAGCTGTGGGAAAGCAAACCAAAGGCAAGATCCCAACCAGCAATGCTGTCATCAGGCATTGGCAGCCAGGAAAGTGCTGGGGTGATGAGTATCTTAATGTAAACCTGGCCTCAACAGGCAACCTAATGCTCTCTCCCGTCCATGGGATGCTGGCGGGCTGCGCCACGCTCAGCTGGCTCTTGGTGGCAGTTGAGGGCTTTGTGGCTGAAGACAAAAGGAAAAAGGTCAAACAATTTGTATAAATCAGATGGAAGTCAGGAAAGTTATCCTGCAGATGCTAGGCAAGGGTCAAAGTGCTGGGATCATGCGCAGAACGCAGCTGGAGAAAAACTCTCTGCAGAGGAGATGAGCAAATGTCCCTTTATCCAGGGACATGGATAACTTCCACTGGGGTTGGGGGAATGGGCGGGAAGGCCACCTAAGCACAGCAGCCAACAGTCTGGAAAAAATAATACCAAGCAGTGCACGTCATAATGAAACAGCTGCCCTGGCAGTAATTGATGTGAGTTACTTCATGGCCGTGATTTCTTTTCTCCTACAAAAGAAAAAGAAGTCATTTTATAGCAGGCAAAATCGAAGGTGTTCAAGGGGCTTCCTTCTAAAGCACAGAGTCATCGCTATTACTTTTTCACAGCTAATTACTCACCACAGTTAATTTGAAGCCATATTCAAAGTGAAATGGAGATAGACACCCTGTTTCACCCTCCTCCCCTTAGTCTGCCCTGACATTATTATCATTTGCTGCTCTGGTGCCCATAGCAACAGCCAGTGACTTCCCCCTCCGCTGGAGCAAGCAATCACTGATAACACCTGACTTGTAGCCAGCTGGGCTTCTCACCGTGGGATTCGCCTGCCTGGGGACCACAACTTCCCTAACTCCCTGTGCTGGTTTTGGCTGGGGTAGAGTTAATTTCCTTCACAGTAGCTGGTATGGGGCTACATTTTGGATTTTGGCTGAAAACAGCGTTGATCACACAGGGCTGTTTTCGTTACTGCTGAGCAGTGCTTACACAGCATCAAGGCCTTTTCTGTCTCTCAACCTACCCCACCAGCGAGTGGGCTGGGGGTGCACAAGGACTTAGGAGGGGACACAGCTGGGACAGCTGACCCCAACTGACTAAAGGGATACTCCATACCATATGATCTCATCATCAGCACATAAAGCTGAGGGAGGAAGAGGGGAGTGTTTGTCTTCCCAAGTCACCGTTACATGTGCTGGAGCCCCGCTTTCCTGGAGATGGCTGAACACCTGCCTGCCGATGGGAAGCAGTGAGTGAATTCCTTCATTTGCTTTGCTTTGCTTTGCTTGTGTGTGGGCTTTTGCTTTCCCTGTTAAACTGTCTTTATCTCAACCCCTGAGTTTTCTCCCTTTTACCCTTCTGATTTTCACCCCCGTCCCATGGGGGGAGTGAGTGAGCGGCTGTGTGGTGCTTAGTTGCTGGTGGCTGGGGTTAAGCCGTGACAGTGCTTCAGTTCTGAGGGGTAGGAGTAAACGAGAAGCAAAATATGGTATGTTTAGAGCCTGATTTCCTAAGTAGCATGAAGCTTGGCGGCTAAATGTAAGCCATTTAACTGTTGGTGTTCTGATTCCGAGAGGTACAGATACCCAAAAGCACACTGGACTTGAGGTGTCTATTTCTTAAAAAAATCAAAAATTATGGGCCATATCAGTAACTTGACTTCAGAGAACGTGAGCCACGGAGTTTGCAGCCCCCTTTGCAAGGGGTCCATTGGGCTGCCTTTGGCAGTCAAGGTCCATGGGGGTTCTGCAGCCTCCATGGTCATATGGGTCAACCTCCATTCTCAACACAAATTCCAGCAGCAAGTGAGCTGACAACCCCTGTTCTTAAAAAAAAAAAAAAAAACAAAACCAAAACAACAAACCACCATAAAACCCTGAAGGAAAAAAAAAAGGAAAAGGAAAAAGGAAAGGAGAACCAGCATAGCTTCTTATGAGGATTTTAATCACCTTCTGCACCAGTGCATTTGAAGAAAGAAGCGAGTCTCTCACTGAAGGTCTCATTCACAACAGGGAAAACTTTGATTAACTCGGGGTTAGAGATGTCAAGAGAGTAAGGAAAGTCAGAAATTCCAGTCCAAGAATTAAAGAAGGAGCATATATGGGACCCCAGACATAAATGGTGCCTACACGGCCACATTCCTGAGGGTACAGCGAGCAATCTGAGAGCCCAGCAGGAGAGGAAGAGGGAGGGGCAGAGGGTGAGAGCCTGCTCTGTAAGTACAGCTACGTATTGGAAGTGGCACAAGGGAAAACGTTAATGAAGCATGAAAAAATGAGGCTCAGTAGGGAAATTAGTGGAGGGGGAAAAAAACCCAACCCAGCACATTGAAGGAAAGACGACACGGAGAGTTGAGCAAATGCCTTGTGCTGTAAGGGAGCAGGGCCAGCTGTGGTTCATGTTAAGGACATTGGCACGAGAGGAAAAGGGGGTGATGGAGCTGTGGTGTGCACAGCCCTCCGCTGCGCAATGGGGAGCTTCAGGCACCGGTGACCGGCATCAGCCCATGCGGGAGCGGGATGGGAACAGGCTGTCCTTCACTGAGGGGTAGAAGCTGGTGGAAGGTGGGGTTGGCACTGGGGCTGAGGGCACTGTCCCTCTCTGCTGCACCCAAGTCTGAAGGATGGGGCCAGTGTGGGATGGGTATGGGGATGAGGATTGGTACAGGATGGGGACAGGCAGCCCTTGTGGGAGAGGGAAGCGCCTAACAGTGGAGCTGGTACAGCCAGGCTGTGCTGGGTTCAGTCACGAAAGAGTTAACTCTCTTCACCATGGTGCTATGAAGCTGTGTTCCTGGATGCTGAGAGCAGCTCTTAGCTGGTGCTGGGGAATGCCTGCACCAGATTCAAGGTCTTTCTCCGCTTCTGACCCTGCAGCTGCGTTCCCAGCTCTCGCTGTCTCGCTACGGGCAGTGCGGGCACACACAGTTCAGACAGCTGACCCAAACCGACCACGGAAGTATTTCATTCCATGGTATGTCCTGCTCGGGGCTTAGGTGAGGAGGGGGTCTGGGAGCCATTTCTCTCTCTTACTCTCTTGCTCATTTACTTCCTGGCACTTGCTGACACCCCCCTGACTCCTGCGTTAGCTGCTTTGCTAACTCCTGTGCTGGCTCGTTCGTGAGGGGGTGGGTGGGTTGTTTAGAGTTCCTGGCAGCTATCGCTGATCAGGTTCGCTCGGAATCTGCTGTGACAGCTCTCGGGCTGCGGCTCTCGGGCTCTCTGGCTCTGACTCTCACTACTCAGCACGTGGGTGTGCATTGGCCAGTGGGTGGTGAGCAACTGTATTGTAATTGTATCATATTGTATCACAGGTTTTATTTTCTATTAATTATTTATCAGTAGTATCTGTATATATTGATTTAATCAGTAAATAGTTCTTATCTCAGTTTTACAAGCCTCCTTCTTTCTTTTTCCTCTGATACTTCCCCTCTGCTAGGGGAGGGGGATCTGTGAGAGCGGTTTTGTGGTATTTGGCTAGCTGGAGTTAAACCACAACACAGGCCTAAGCAAGAAACAGCTTCAGCGGGTTGGCACCGCAGGGGAGGAGCTGCCAGGGCCCATGGGGAACAAGGTCTTTTCCGTTCATGTATTGTTTTGGCTTATAAGTTTGCTTAATGTAGAATAGCAAGCCAGGAAAAAAACCAGGTAGAATAAAATACATGCATAGTGAATCACGGAGAGGCTTAGCAGCATTTGGCTGCCTGCAAGATCGTGCTGAAGGAAGGCTTTGAGGTTGCTGGTGAGGTTAAAAAAAAAGGGGGGGGAGGGGAGATGAAAGGACTTTAGTTATAGGCTTGATGTCTTTATTTCCTTCTGCCAAGGAGGAACACCAGCTCTGCCAGGTGTTTCAGAGGAACACCAAAAGCGGATGTTACGTGGAGCCAATGTGCCTACGGGCACTTTCCTTAAGAGTCAAAATTCCTGAAGGAACTTCAACAACTGCTGAATAAAAAGCTGCCCTGGTGCTGCCAAACCCGGGCTGTTATAATTTAAAGCTGAATGGATGCGCAGCACAGGGCTTGTGCCTGCACGTCTGTGTCCAGGTGCGTGTATGAGCGTGCAGACACACGCGCGAGGAAGACCAGGGTGTTTCATGCCTCTGCCTCTGTGTGTGCCTACTTGTGTGTATTCAGGTATCTAGCGTTTATTCTAACATGCTTAATATTTTCTCAGGATGGTGAATTTCTAAGCTCGTGTTTGCGGTTGGTAGGAAAAACCCCAGTAGTTTCATGTCTTATCACCTGCAGCTGGTTGCAGCCTTTATCTAAACATTCGCTGTGGGATGCAGCGGGGAATTATACTGGCAACTGCCATTAATCTTCCGTGCAAAAGAAGGATCTCCTACATCAGTGTTAGAATAAAGCCATTTGTCTGGTGAATGAGGCACGACTAAAAATTACCCTGCTGCAGAAGTAAACCCACTCTCATGATTATACATTTTTTTGGGTTATATAGTAGCCCTGCCATAGATCATCACTAAGGGCATCTTTAAGCGTGCAAAGGTAACAGCAAGCCTTTCGACACTGAACAGTTTCAGTCTTATTTTGGGACGTACGACCCGTTCTGATACTGCTCCAGCCTCCTGCCGTGCCATCACGCTGCCCGTGTATAAAGACGCAGCCGTGTAACTCTCCCTGTGTACATGGCATCAACCTCAGTTCCCACAAAATGATGCTTTGGGGCTTCCCTGCGCCTCTCACGTCCCCCGAACGGCCAGGCGGGGCTGGGGCTGGTGCGGTCTCCGGCCTCACCGGGAGCCGTCGCCCTGCCGTGCTCCCCAGCTGGGTCACACCGCCGCCCAGGCTGGAGGCTCAGCACGCGCCGTCCGCTCCCGTGCCCGGAGAGAAAGAGCTGTGGCCTTGCTGAGGGGCCAGCACGGCTCCGGGGGCGAGTAAGGACCGTGGGTCTCCCTTGCGGGCAGCGGGCTGGGGAGCCGCACGCGGCAGCGGCTGGAGGACGCAGAGAGGCTGATGGCAGCTTCGTGGCAGACAGGGATGCTGAAGTGGAAAGTCCGTGCGTGCCAGGGGCCAAACCACCTTTGGACAACCTCACGGAGGTCTGTTTGGCCGATTTGTTTTGGCTTGTCCTTGCCTTAACAAAATAATACCTTCTCGAAGACTCCCACTTAACGCAGCTGTTAATGGTCTGAAAGACATTTATACCCGCAAACCTCCACTTCATGGTGTTGGTCTGGTTCATCTTCAGCTTCAAGCAGAGGGTGTGTGAATATAGGGTGTGCTGAGCGAATCAACACCATTTTCTCACTTCCCATCATCGAAGTACATGAATGTAAATGTTTTTTTTAAATACTTGTTGCAATTTTGGACATACCCATACATCAGGGTGAGAATGTGTTACCCCTGGACATGCTCACATGGAGCAAAAACCCATCTCTTCCACTCAGCAAGAGAGACAATTGCCCAGAGAAGCTGTGGGTGCCCCACCCCTGGCAGTGTTCAAGGCCAGGCTGGATGAGGCTTTGAGCAACCTGGTCTAGTGGAGGGTGTCCCTGCCCATGGCAGGGGGGTTGGAACTGGACGGTCTTTAAGGTCCCTTCCAACCCAAACCGTTCCGTGACTGTTGTTTTTCTTTCTTCTGCCTGTGTGTGCGTGCGAGAGAGGAAAATCTTACAAGTAGTGGGTTAAGCCAGCAAATAGGGAGAACTTGCTTGGACCCAGCTAGTAGCACGTGCCAGCTGTCAAATGAACGACATTTCCATTGTAATGCTCAGCTAATAGTAATAAAAACGTAGGCTTTACACCCGGTAAACAACTACCAAGGTGTCTAATACGAGCCTTGGGTTGGCAAGCAGTAAGGGTTTAGGTTTTAGGCTGAAACAGCAACTCCGTGTACTCGTGAAGCCCCGTGTTTCACGTCTGTAGCTACGAGATTTCCCTAACGCTCATCCCTCCCTTAGTCACAAGTGCTTTTTAACCAAGCTTTCAGCACTGGGAACTCCTAAAGATGTGCCGTAATCACCTTCCGCAGCTGGTAAGCAGCATTATCAGCTTACAGGGACTCGTGTATGGAAGCGTTACATCTTAGCTGGGCTCAGCAGCCCCGTTTTTCTTGCACAGATTTATGGCACTTTCTGATGAGTTGATACGCTTACGCTGCGCTGCAACAAATTCCCAGTGAAACCTTAGAGCGGAGCCTGAGTCAAGAAGGGGAAGATTGATCGGGTTTCAGCCTGACTGCACACTCATGTGCCCACGGGCAGCTGAAATGGGTCACAGCCAGTGAAATGCCCCCAGGGCCTGGGCGTGTTTCTAAACCCACTGGTGTGGGGCTGGGCTCCAGGCTGCTGTTCCTGCTGCTCCCGTTTGCTGCGCCAAGGAAACACAACAGCTGCTTGTCCTTCAAATGGGGATATTTAGCCTGAACATACATAAGGAAAACATTCACAAGCGCCAGCCAGACGTGTCAGATCTTATTGATGGGCTGTTCGGAGTCGCAAATGTTGGGGTTGTGGGAGCAGGGAAACAGTGAAGCTGGCTGGCGGCTGTACCCATTGCCTGTAAGAGCCGCGGTACTCCGGGTAGCAACTGCTCACAGACATTGTGCCAACCCTTTAGCACCGACGGGTGCGACACTAGTGAGAGGCGATGGACAGCCCGTAACATGCTACTGGCAGGACCAGGGTTTGGCTTTGCCCGCCACAGCCAACTTCACGAGGCAAGTCGGGGCAGGCGTACGTGGGTTTTGCCTTCCCTGCCTCTTGCAGGGCGTCGAAGGGATGAGGCAGCATGCAACTGCTCCTCTGCCTCGCTCCTGCGCTCTCCTGCGACGCTGCGGTTCGTTTAGGTATTTACTAAGGCCGTCCCCAAGCCCCATCCTGGCTCATGGCCAGGCTTCACACCCAACGTCACCCCCTTGCAACCGCTCCAGCATCAGCCACAGGGAGGAAGCCATCCTCCCTCTTGCTTGGATTAAACAGGAGTCACCACTGGCGGCTGCCGTGCTCCGTGGATTGAGTAATCTTGAGAGGAGGCTCCCCCAGGGCAGGCACACACCCATTCACCTACGTAGGAGTGGATCCAGGCTAACGCAAGCCTGGGAGAGTAGACGTGGGATGCGTATTTACTTCCTCAAGTGAATGAAAGGAGGAAATTCCCACCTCCTCCCTCACTGTATTATTGAAATCATAGACAAACATGCGCTGCTTTTGCCTTCTGAGCATAGGACTGCTACCTCCGACAAGTAGCTCAGTGGCACCACTGAGACACAACCAAACGGAGCTGGGCATCGGAAACGACACGTTTCCTAGAGACGAGACGGGACCGGTGCGATCGGCCTCTCCAGTGGGAACGTACGCGCCCCAGAGCCCCAGAGAAGAGGGGGCTGCTAGCGTCACACCTGGTGGCAAGGAGACCGTCGAGCGCTGGACTGACCAGCCAAGATCCGTCTGACCCGAGGCTCCCGCCCGCGACAAGGCAGAAAGCGCGGGGCGGGCCCTCTCCCAAAAGCTCGGGGAGCGTAAAACCGGGAGGAGCTGGGTGCGCAGCCAAGGCGAGGACCCGGCGGAGAGGAGCTGCGCGGGGCAGCTGCTGACCCTCGATAAAAGATACCGCGCCTTCTAGAACGTCATTGCGTGCTTTATTGATATACACAGTAAAGCAGTATATAATACAATAGTAAGGCATATATTTGGTGAAATCTGATATGTTGTGAAAAAAATGCAGTAAAACAGAAGTTTATAAAAATAATTAGTAAATGTTACAGTGTTGGGTGTTAAAACACAATATATTATGATATCCGAGTAATAAACCAGTGCTGAGTAATGAAATAACATGCCATATGGTATTTATGTGTTCAATTACACTGATTATGTTTTACAGTTTAATACTTTGTCATTATAAGGAATATGAAATAATTCCCAAATTATGCTTAAAAAAGCAGCGATAAAGCTTTCAACTTCTTAAATATTTTTTGACAGACTCACTCCAAAACTAAGATCTAGAAAGTAAAACAAACAAAACCCTGATGAAAACAACCACGCAATCCGTTTTTCCTCCTTTTTTTTCTGAAGAGAAGGTTTAACGTATAAGGGGGAACACAAAAGAATCCCATCTCTTCCTCAGATCTCAATTTAAACCTTCTGATAAAAAAAGACCGTGAGAAATACCGAGGGTTCCTATTGTAATAAAGTGTTAAAAAAGCTCGTTATTAGGAAAGCGGAAGTTTGGGGGTGGATTGTACTTACTTTTTTGTAAATGATTATCACTGTTGGTGTTATCTGAACGATGAGACCTGGTCACACAGTGGACACGTGGTGATGATGTAACATTATCTGTACGTAGTCGTTAGGAACACCACAAAACCAAAGTGAGGTAGAAATAGCATGACTAGCCATGTTCAATGTTAACTAGCATTCAAAATAAAATCTTTCCCAAGTTTAATTACACTTCATACAAGAAGAGGTAACAGATTTTTTTACTCTTGCAATATAAAGTCAGATGGTGTGTTTCTACGTCGTCTCAGGTAAAATTAAAAGCTGGTTAAGAAAACGAAGTGGTAAAGCTTTTGCTGACAGCACCTCATACCCAAACCTACCTCTCGCGAGCTGCAGGCGAGCTGGCTGACCTGTCTGGCTATCAGTTCCTCTCTTTCTCACGTTACTGTTAATTCTGCGGGGTTACGTGCAGAGGGAAGTGGGGAAGGAGAAAGGACTTTGTCTCGGTGATGAGCATCTCGCGGAGCAGCGTGGCTACCTTCACCTGACGGCCCTACGCGCGCAGGAACGGCAGTAACTCTCTACAGCCTTGCCCGAAGGGTGCTGGCGGCACTGCAGCTCCCTGGGACCGGCTGCTGTCGCAGGCTGAGACACACAGTGTGGAAACCTCTGGTGTTCTCTTCCAGAGGATGGGGGAGCTCCACGCTCACCAATGGCGCTGGGAGCTGGACAGGGGAAGGTGCTCTGGGAGTGACCCGCTTGTGCTTCGGGTCAGCAGCTGCGACCCCACAGCGGGTCGGGGGGAACGTCTCCCCTTCTTCGCTCCCCTGCAGCGAAGGTGAGGCGAGCGGTGGCAGCGGGTGGAGGGGGGGCTGTACCCAGCTCCTGCGGAAGGGCTGGCTGCTGCCGCCAGCCGGGTACCGCACACCGACGTCCAAAGGTTTAATCCGGCCAGGCAAGTTCTACCTTCCTTTACTAACAGCATTCAGGAATTTAGTCAGCAGAGGAAACACTGGCACGTCGGATGGTCATTAAATTCTTTCCTTCTGTCTTCTGGATTTTTTTATTATTATTTTTCCATTAATTTTTTGCAGGCTCTGGCATGTCATGTGCTCTTTCACTGAATTATTGCAAACTGGCCGCGTGATTCATGTAATTCTTATTTTTGCTGGAAAGAGGTGACTAACTACCTTCAGTGGAAGTTGAGGAGAATTGGTTTTTTCAAAGCCAGCCCTAGTCAGACAAAACCAAGGAGAAATGTAACTCGGCCGTTTTGGTGTCGCTGCAGGAAACACTTTTTTTTCTTTGACAGGCAAGGAAAAGAACACAGGACATGAATCTCTCTGATGCAGTTACGGAGCTGAAATGATACTAAACAAATGCACTGCCTCAGGTTTTTTTTTGTGTGGTTTTTTTTAAGGGGGTTTCTATAAACAATTACTTTTATAAAGCACACTTTAGTTTACAATCTTTCATTATAACTGTTATAAATTTTTTTTTTAAACAACCCGAAATGCGTTCCATATAAAGAAATGGCAAGTTATTTAGCTATCAAGATTTTACATGTAGTTTTCTTATAATTTTTGTACAATTGCATAGACGTGTAAAACCTGCCATTGTTAACAAAACAGTAACAGACTTAGGAAACTACTGAAATCTACAGTATAGTATCACTACCCTTCACAAAAATATAGATTTGTTTTCTTGTAAACTCTTACAGTCTAATCCTCTTTGTAGTATGAATATTATAAAAACCATGCGGGACGCCTGAAGTTGTAAAACACATCTTGCTATTCTAACACCTTGTCGTCGGTCATCACTGTCACTAAGGTTTCCATCGCTCTTCCCAAGTCGTCTGCCATGTGGAAAAGGCTCCCTACATTGTGGCCTGAAAAAGAAAGCCAAAGAAGAGGAAGTTAAAACACAGAAGACACGGCAGCAGGTTGGTAGGAACGTTTTACAGAAAGGGCCGGGCCAAGATCCATCGCTCTCCACGGACCACTCGCCGCCTTCCCCAGTGGGGTACACCGGAGACTACTCTTTCCAAAAGTCTCCTGGATGAGTACAACACGTCGTCGTTTGCAGAAGTGGCCAGTTCTGCAGAACACTTAACAGCAATAGTGCCTCGAAGAACGGCTACAGTAAACGATGCCGACAATAAGCCAGCACCTTTCTGTTCCACCCCCCCTGCCCCCACCATGGCGATGAAGCTTCATCATTAGGAAGGTTCACCAAAAGCAACGATTAAATCCACTGACATCACAGAAAAGTTTCCAGCTGGTGCTGCAAGTGTTTGACCACTCAATGTTCTATCGAGGAGAAAAACAAACAGATCAGCAGTAATTAACTCAATCGTTAAACCCAAGAGGTCCCAGCAGGATGCCTGCAGGGGTGGCTGAAACGATGGCCAAACTAAACTGCTGCCGTTTATTTAGTCGTTTTTAAAATACCCTTTGCTTTTCAGAGGGCAGTCCAGCAGAAACAAAGACGCCGCAATTATCGAGTAACTACCGTACAGTGGTCCACTCGCGCACTTCTCCTCACCCGTCACCAGCGTAAAGTCCTCAGCTGGACTATGACCACGACACGTGGTTCTCCTACACAGGAGCGGTAAATAAATGCCGAGCACAATTCTAGAGATGAAACCTGCAGCAACTCCTCACACCCACTGTACCACTGCTGCAAATGGAGGGGAAACGTAGCAACGCTGATCAGCAGTAAGAAATGGCTGCAACACAATTAGAAACTAAACGGACTTGAAGGTAGGGAGATTAAATTGCCCAAAGTTGCCGTTTTAGGCCCTTGGCAAACCCTGCCTGGTCTCCAGCTGTTGTTCAGAAGAGTGTGGGTCTCCTGCATGTCCTGTGTCAGACCTGCAGCCCCCTACGACTGTCTCAAATGCCCTCTGGCATCCCAAACTACAGGGACATCGTGGTTTGAACAACTGAATCCCATCTGGAATGTCCCTCCTGAAAAAATATGACTGAAGAGGGAATATGACTGAGATCTAGGCACGTTAAAAAGATGAGCATTCCAACCAAGGACTGAGCGTTCACGATTTCTTGCAAGGACATGGAGGAACAAGCAGACAGAAGGTCTTACAACAAGCAGAAGGAAATTATACACCACACAGTACGTAATTGTATTACTGAACTCATCGCCACAGGCTGATGTTGAGGCCAAACATATAAATGAGTTAAAAAAGAGGTTAGAAAATAATCACCGAAGAAAGATTTATTTAGATGCAAAGAAGTGCATGTGACCTCCAACTCCAGAAGTCCCCAGGCTGCAGAGTGCCAGCAACTGAGAGTACGTAACAGGGGAAGTATTAATAAAGCTACAAGTTGCTATGGCCTGAGGGGTCTGATTTACTGCCCGAGAGCGCCTGCGACAGAATATTTGCCTGGAAAAACATCGGAGGCGCAACGCCATCTGCCCACAACTCTGCTTCCCGGGAACGCTTTGCGTTAGCCTGGATGCCGAGTCCTCGCTGTGGTCCTTGGGGAAGGAGCACCCAAATGAAGAAAGGACACGACCAGGGTATCCAGGATAGACCTTTCATGCAGTCCCTACCTGTAACGTGCCGGACCCTGTTACCACTGCCCACCTACACGGCGGGTGAGACAACTCTACAGGAACGGACCTTCCCTGTGGGGCAAATCAAGCTCACTCTGGACTCTTCCAAATGCCCATGGACTATGGTAGTCTTGCACTGTTGACATCTCTACAGTATGTAGGAGCTTGGAGGGATGTCAATATTCATCAGCATTTATGGAATAGGAAAAAAAATGACCTGAGAAATATCCAGAGAAGTTTGTTTTTTCTGGAGAACTATTCCCACCTTTTACATTCAAACACTAGTTTTTAAAGTTTTGTTGATTTTTTTAAAGGTAGCATCCGTTACACGAAACTGCGTTGTACGTAAATGATAACCACTCGAGAAGCTGCCCGTTCGATAGTGAGCTGTGCCGCGCGTGGCACAGTTCGCCAGGTATCGATACAAAGAAATGCTCTGTCCTAATTTGGTGACGTTTTGCTAATTGCACTAATGCACAGAGACACGGATGCTTCAAACAGCGATCTCATCCATAAATCATTACTGTATAGCCATCCTATTCGTCCTAAGTAAAACCTTGTAATTTGCTCATCAGCACATCAAGTGACAGCGTATGAACAATTCCTGCCAAGTTCTGGCCAAAACACAGCTTACTCTAAAATCAGCATACGCTACCACAACTGTTTCAGATGGAAGGGATAATCTCTCTTACTGGCACCACGCCGGGCAAGATCAATCCAGCGAATTACACCATGGAAAGGGAAAATTTGACAAAGTCATATGAAAGCAAGAACATATTTTAGATGGGAGATGCTTACGTAAACAGAAAGGTGACTGCTGATGGTTTGCTCTTCTTACCCGAATCTCTGACACGGTATCACATGGTCTCAGGGCTTTATCAGAATAACCCTGGTGTATCTGGAGTGACCTGCAGCGTCTCCACAAACATCTAGACCCTGCAAACTACTTTCAGGAGATCTCTAGGTTTTAAATACCCTTCTTCTTCCCCACCTGCAGCAACCTACAGACACAAGACAGTGCGGCGGTGAGAGTCGTATCTGGGCAGCCAGCCGGGAGAGCTGCTGCCTGTGGGACTGCGGGCTCCTCGCTGGATTTGTTGAGACCCGTTGTTCCTAGAAACAATGATGGGATGCCGAGGCTCTTCAGGGGCTCCAACAGCACTCATTCCCAGCTTAGGAAGAGTGACCACCCTTCCATGGAGTTAGAGCAACCCAAACTGCTAAACCCCATCTTCAGGAAAGATCAGCATATGTTAGTACTGTTTCGTTCTGTCAGATACAGAGCTGTAAAGGCAACAAAGGCAAGCTGGTTTTATAGAGAGAGGCTAGGTCTAGAAAGAATAACTTCTACCAAAAATACAGAAGAAAAGTCTTTCAGAAGTATGCCACAGTAGGTACAAGCTGCTGAATTGTTCAGGCAACTAAAACACAGGACAAGAAGACCTTATGCATCCAGAGACCCCTAGGTATTCTTCTAAAGCGCTGCAATTACAGGAATGTCTGCTAGTCTTTTTTTCTTTTCTCTGTTCACTACAGCCATATTTTTGAAATAACCATGCTTTGAATCCGACCTCCTTCCACAAAAGCTGCAGGGAAGCATGCTGGGGTGATTAGGGAGATATGACTCCCTCCCTTCCCCCAGATCCATGCGCTATCTCTAGTACAGGTCTTAATTTCCTCTGCAGAAGCACTGAACAATCATGTGTCTCCTCCTGAGCCATCTGAGTTTACAGCTCAGAGCATGATTGTCAACCACTGCTGACTGCAGCTGATGTTAATGGTTGGACTGTAAAATTCAACATCCTGGGGACTGCAGCCTCCGGGCCAGCCACGGGACGGCAGGATGGGCCAGAGGAGTGGGCGACATAGCTGTGCTCCGGCCACTCACCTGGTGAACCTCAGCTGAGCGTCACTGCACCGCCTGCCCATGGGAGTAACAGCCAGGACAGCCAAGGCTGCAAGTAGCCGAGAACAACATCTGCAATAATTTCCTGGTACTCTACGTGCAACGAATGCACCCTCTTCTATAATGCCCACTACCTAAATAAGGGCTCACATTCACTGTTTCTGAAGAGCTCTGCTTCGTCCTCTGCGTACTTGCTTACTTGCGCTAAGACTAAAATGTAGGATATTGCCATTTTTGATTAAGAAGCAAGTGAGAAAAACACTGTCCCAAAAGCACTTAATTTTTTTTTTTTTAACATTAAAGCTGAGAAAGTTTTCCATGCTTGAGGCACTGAGAGGTTGAGAGCTGCCACTGTGTAAGAAAAAATAGAGCACACTCTTTGAAATGCAGCAGTAAAGCTCAAGATGGACAGTATTAACTTAGACATAGAAAATGGAAAGAATATTGCCACAGATGCGTTTGCTTTGAAAGCAGAAGACACCTGTTTCCGCAGGCACTAAGCACATCAGTTCTGGACACACACAGAAGGATGAGTTTCTATCTGCTGGAGCTGCCGCAGAGGCCCTACGGGAATTAAGGCCCTGGGGTGAGGGCGCAGCAACTGCGTATCAATCTTACACTACCGCGTGTCAGAGAAACAAAGGTGGAGCATTCCGACTTGGAAGAGTGAAGAGAAAGTAAATTAAGAAACCCCAACACAATGCAGTGCCTTTTTTTAGCAGCACAGATTTCTAACCCTTCCCTGACAAAAGAAAAATCCTTCCTGCTGGTGGCTGGGATTTTGATACCCTTATTTGTACCGAGTAACGCCATGAAATCCATGGGATTACACACGAAGACAATACCTAATGTGAGTCACGGGACCAAAACCTGGCAGGCGAGTTTAACGCTGTACCCTCTGCCTTTGCGCAAACAGATTCACACCTAAAGCAAACGCTGTTCTACCCCTTATCTCATACACGTACTTCATAAGCAGGTGGAGATGTTCAGGTTCAGCAAGTCACCGAGCCCCTCCTGGAAGCATCAGGGAGCACAAATACAACGGGGGGCAGTGAGCAGTTCACTGAAGAAGTCACCTTTTTTAGGGTTGAGCTGCTGTGAAGCTTTTAAGATGGGTTAAGCTTTTAGGGTTAAGCATGTCCTACCTGATAGGCCATGCCCATTTTTCAATTTTTTTTTTTTAATTAATTGTATCAAATATGCCCTCAGCAGAAGCAGCTTTTTCTGAATAATATGAATGAGGATAGTATAAATCCACAACCTGTTCTGCTGAACTGAAGAACAATTCTCAGACTGTATAGGCCAAGAACATGCAGGGCTGAAGATGAAATAATTTCCATAAAATTTCTAGACTGGTGCAGCCCGTTGATGACATCCCAAGCACCCTTTTTTGATGCACACAACAGGACCTGCCATTTGAGGACAGACTTAACCTGGACTGATGCTCTTACACCTCGGAGTAGCTGAACCTGTGCCAGCTCCTACAGCCAGTGCAGAGAACCACCGTATTTCAAGGCAACCCGTAAGAACGGACCACGCGGTCCCCGGGGGTTCACAGCAGCTCTGCTGAAAACCCCAGCGCAGTGTGTTTCCATAAGCCCCCCTCTCCGCACCAGCCTAAGTTTGCAAACCGGGTCACCCTTCAATTTCTGCCTCATCCACACCGAACATCTTCTGTGTGGGCAAGGTCATTTCACAGCTACTTGCAATTGCACTGAGGCAGTCTCTGAATATTTTATCTTTAATGATAATTTTTGCTAGGAATTAATCTTTCAAACGCTGTATCTGGTCGGCAAGCGAAGAGCAGCTTCAGAGAGGAAAAATCGAGGCGCTCTGGAAGTACTTTCAAAGGTGCTATGACAACGTGGCGCAAAACGCCTTCCTCCATTAAGCAGCAGCGATGCACGCGTTCTAAAACCCGTTTTGCATCAAACCAGCCACGTCCGAAGTGCCCAGCGAAAACCGTCGCCCGGTTGCATCGCTGCATACAACACTGTGGAGCTGGCGAATGTTAGTAGCATTCTTCGTTCTGCAACAGTGTGTCGGGAAATTAAAACACCTGAATCTCCCGTACCTCTCAACTCTCACTGTTCTAAGGAAAAAAAGCCTGTTTAATAACTGGAGATGATGGCCGGATTACCGGCACACACATATGTAAATACAATTGTGAGTACGTAAGCAGAAGTGGGTGTCCCTGTCGTGCTTACGTACAATAGCAACAGGCCGTAAGTCACTCACTGCAGCCTATTTGCTGACCAGGTTTATCACACGGGGGCTTAATTTCAATGTGTTAGAGTCTCCTCCCCAGCCCTGAGTTTGCACCTCGGGGAGGACGTAAGAAAACGCAGATCGCTGAGCTGACACTGTCTCCACTGAAAGTTGAGAGGTACGCCGTCAGGGCACGCACGGGGAATGCACTCAGCCAAACCAAACACAACCCAAAGCAAAACAAACCCCCCCCTCCGCCCCCCCCGCCCAACCCAGGCAAACCCGTGCTGCTGTCACACGCATGCTGGGCACAGAAAGCAAGCTGTGACAAACAGAAGCCATGGCAGTGAGCCTGTGTCTCACTAACCTCTCTCACTGGCTTTCCAGGGGCATTTCTTCCTTTAGGAACAGAGGAAGTGGAAGAAATATCAGAAAAGAAAGGAAAAAACCACACGTGAACATATATTTCATACTGTAAGAGACACTTGAATCTCCGTTTAGGAATTTAATATAAAATAACCGCATTCCTGCTTTAAACAAAGTGCACTGAAACCCACTGACCATTCTGACGTGATTTATTCAAGAACAGTTCTGTAATCGGCAGCTTGGTTTAACCTGGCAAAACCAACTTACAGGCCTTTCAGTTGAGGATAAGGATGGCATAAAAGATCTGAATTCACTTTTTGAGCATCCACATTTCCTCAATTTGAGTACTTGTACCAATCAGTATTAGTGCTAAAAACATGTTTCCCCAACATTTAATTAATTTATCCAGACACTTTACATTTTACTGTGGCCTACATACATACATGCATACATTCCTACATACACGTATGTGTACACACACATATTTTACACCTAGAGCTGTATACTGGAATATAACACGCTCACGTTCAAGATAAAGATGTTTCCAACGAGCTGACCTGCAAGCATGGTAAAACTGAGGGGGTGGAGGGAGAGAGGGAGGGGAAAAAAAAATCAAGTAAAAAGAGGAGAAAAGGGGAACTATCTCATCACTTTCACCTTGTACTGCAGAAACGGAGGAGCCATTAACGGGTTTAGCTGAGAAGATGTTCCCAATGAGCCTTCGTGGAAGCCATACTTTGATCATACTGGTTCTTCTCAAACACTCAGCACAGCGTGTAAGTTTTTAAAAACCAGAAAGTCAGGTGTCAATCAACAGCAGAAACAACCCCTCACCCCTTCCCACCACACAGGCGGTGACAGGAAGACACTCCCTGTCTCCAGAAGCAGCCTCCCACTGCCACATTACTGCCAGCACTGGTACTGCCAGACTTGCAGTCTTAGGTGAGAAAGTCACTGTGGCAGCGCATTGGGTTTGCATGGCAAGGCTCTGGTAGCCAAGAGGGACCTGGCACTGGCCAAGGCTGAGACCATCAGCGACGGTGATAGCACCTCTGGGATAAGAGAGTTAAGAAGGGTGAAAATAAACTGCTGCACAGCTGCAGCCGGAGAGGGGAGTGGGATGTGAGAGCAACAGCTCTGCAGACACCCAGCTCAGTGGAGAAGGAGGGGGAGGAGGTGCTCCAGGCCCAGAGCAGAGATTCCCCGGCAGCCCATGGTGCAGACCATGGCTCCTGCAGCCATGGAGGTTCATGGGGGAGCAGAGATCCACCTGCAGCCCAGGGAGGACTCCACGCCAGAGCAGGGGGATGCCCAAAGGAGGCTGTGACCCTGCTGACAGCATAAGCTGGAGCAGGCTCGTGGCACGACCTGTGGCCCCAAGGAGAGAGGAGCCCAGGCTGCAGCAGGTTTGCTGGCAGGACTTGTGACCCTGGGGTGGGGTCAGGCTAGAGCAGGCTGCTCCTGGAGGACCGGACCCCATGGAATGGACCCACACTGGAGCAGTTTGTGAAGAACTGCAGCCCGTGGGAAGGACTCACGTTGCAGAAGTTGGTGGAGGACTGTCTCCCATGGGAGGGACCCCACACTGGAGCAGGGGTAGAGTGTGAGGAGTCCTGCCCTGAGGAGGAAGGAGTGGCAGAGACAGTGTGATGGACTGACTGAGAAACTCCCATTCCCTGTCTCCCTGCATCGCTGGAGCAGAGGAAGTAGAGAAAACTAGGAGCAAAGCAGAGCCTGGGAAGAAGGGAGGGGTGGGGGGGAAGGTGTTTTTGAAAGATTTGGTTTTATTTCTCATTATCCTACTCTGATGTTATTGGTAACAAATTAAACTCATTTCCTCAAGTCGAGTCTGTTTTGCCTGGGGTCATTAGTGAATGATCTCTCCCTGTCCTTGTCTCGACCCATGAGCCTTTCATCATATTCTCTCCCTGCCTAGATGAGGAGGGGAGTGACAGGGCAGCTTTGGTTGGAACCTGGCATCCAGCCAGGGTCAACCCATCAAGGTAGATGCTGTTCAAGAAAGAGGTTGAACTTTGTCCCAGAGCTGTTATAAATGATGTAGTTGTAAACAGCATATGGGACTACAGGGAGAGAGACAGAAATACACAGGAGAACACACTGGTCAGGACAACAGTAACCTAATTGCTGTTGAGATTTTTTTCTAGGCATGGCAGCCTGCAGGGGAAGGGAAGGAAGACAATAAATAGCTTTGCAGGTGTTTTACAAGGAGCAGAACAAGGGTCAGCAACAGAACAAAGCTGAGCAGAGGTGGTACAGGGGAGGAGGGAGCGGAGGACGCGAGTTGCATCACTGACCAGCACAGGTCTGAGCTCAACTACAAACTCCAGGCAACAGAAACGGCTGGGCAGCCTGGGCAGCAGAGGTTACAGTTTACTGAACGGAGGAAGCTTTATTCCCTTCCTTCCTCTCTCCCTCTCCCCAAGACCATACTCACTATTGGAAAGGATAACAATAGGTTTGAAGTCATGCTCTGCATGTGGGTTTTTATTTTGCTCCTAAGGAGAGCCTCAGCTCAGGTTATGTCTTACTAAGCGTGCTGGTGGTGCACAGAGGTACCAGAGCAAGCTGCGCATCCAGGAGAGGTGTCGTTTCAGTTCTAAGGACTTCACCTGGCAGGCCTGCCTAACCTTCTAGATTTAGAGGAGCGCCTACGCAGCCTGTGGCGGCGTCAGGCGATTCTATCAGGAGCCATGAACTCCCTAAAAAAAATGCCTCCTAGGAGGGAAGATGGGAACCTCTCACCAATATAAGTCATGCAACAGAAAATCCTTCACAATGAAGATAAAAATTCCATTGCACACTTTGGTCGTCTTCTAAGGAAAAGCCCCGAGGTTTAGGTGAGTAGGGCTATACTTAATGCCTCCAGAAACCGCAGCATGGTACACTTGGGTGTGCAAGAGTCCTGGGCACGAACTGAGGTCCAGCAGAAGACAGTTTAACTTGGGAGAAGAGGAGACTAGGAACCGCGGACATGCAAAATACTGGATCATAGCATCACAGATCAAAAAATTGTTTGGTTTGAAGGGACCTTTAAAGGTCATCTAGTCCAACCTCCTGCAATGGGCAGGGACATCTTCAACCAGAACAGGTTGTTCAGAACTCCCTTCACCGTGACCGTGTTTCAGTGTTTCACCACCCTCATTGTAAAAAATTCCTTGTATCGAGTCTGAATCTACACTCAATTATAGTTTAAAACCATTGCCCCTTGTCCTATAGCTACAGATGCTGCTAAAAAGTTTGGTTTGATCCTTTTGGAGGTCTTAAGAAATGCCTACCTGTCTGCACATGCACCTAAAATTGCAGCTACATAGTGTCTAATTTAAATATCTGTATGAGACAGACTGGATTCTACTTGAAAATGAATGTACTTAAAGGTAACTGGGATAGCTCTGCATCACAGAGAACAGCTGGTGAGGAAAGACTGTGTTGAGTAATCAGCCCGAGAATTTGTTAAATGCAACAAAAAGTACCACTACTACAGCAACAGCTAATTTCTTTTGGAAGAAGATTAAGAAGGGTTTAATGGATTTTACTTTATTTTCTTCTTTGCATATGAATGAGCGCGTGTCTCTAAGTTTTAAGGCAACGAGTATGGTTTGGCATAAATTGCAGAGAAAAAAGGTTGTCCGTATTGCCGCAGTTCTGAAAATTTGTATTCTATAAGGCATCAAAATACTGATACACAATCCATGGGTGCCTAATTATCTATTATTCCTGCTCAAATCAAGATTTCCTCTCCTTACGAAACAGAAGAGTCTTTCTTTACTTTTTTCTTTTTTGGATATCTACATGACATTCTGTCACAAGCAAAGGTACACAGAGAGCAATCCAATCAAACCTGAAAGCACAGGCACTAATAAAAAACTCGATACATCTATGCAGATTCAGATCAAAGCAAAGAGCACAAAGCATCTACTGCACGGCCCCTCTCACCAAACTCAGGAGAGGGATGGGCTGCAGGGGGGAGAGACCTGGATCTGCAAACAGCTTTTTTGCTTACAAAAGGGTTCCTTTAAGTTTTGTTCAAGTCATTAACACATTCTCAGTTTACATCAGGACTGAGCATTATAAATCGTGGAAGATCTAGTCCTGCCCATCACCACCCTAGCAGGAATCTGCACAGCAGCTCAGCCACTTCAGTACCTTTGTGCCACAGGGGAGTGATCCGGGATCTCAGTCATCTGGGCTCACTGATGTGGGATGTAAGAATATAGCACATGGGATAAGAGAAGGGGATACAGTCCAGAAGCCAGGCTAGCTCAACTGGAAGAGATTTCCAGAATATCCTACAGTATAACAACTCCAGGATACTCTTCCACTGACTCAATAAAGTATGAAAAGTCTGTGTCGTAAGATGTTTTGCTGTCAAAATAAGAGAAACCACGTTATCTTCAGTGCTGAACGCTGCTAGTTCCACTCTGGACATCAGTCCCGTTCATGTCAGGGTCTGGCTGACTCAAGAGTCAGAGGAGAGAATGTGTCTGGTGTGTTCGTATGTGACTGAGATAGAACAAAACTCCCAAAATATGGTGCTATTCTCAGCGCCATTCATTTATTGCTGTGGGGTCTTGTAATTTCACTGCACAAGATGACATCTGTATCAAGCAACGTTAAATAGTATCAGTGAGTACAGATCCCTCTCCAAATGTTCCCATGTGATGTCACGGCCTCTTGGCTCTTTTAAGCCATCCTGGTCTCATTCCTAACCACAACTTGGCTCTCACTTCCTCATTATCCACCAGCTCCGCATGGAAAGCATAGGAAGCTCTCTCACCGACTTCATTTGGCTCAGGAACTTCTGCCCCTGACTTCATCTCTCTGCTTCATTCACAGAAAGCATCTGCCACAAAACCAAAACCGTGAAACACAGCCCGGTCCACCATGAGGCCCACCTGAAGCGGTGCAACTCCTCTGTCCTCAGCCCTGCGGAACAGATGAATTTGGCTTTAAAAAATACCAGCCTGCCAATCTTACTTTCTAACTGTGAACCAATTCCCTGGAGATTTAGTAGCTTGAGCACAAATACAGCATGAAAACGTTTTCAGCTGTGGCCCATTATCAGGCAGGGTCAAATAAACCACCGAGGTGGTATTTAATGGTAGATTTCCACTCAGTGTCAGACCTCTGGCTTTGACATCTGTTTTGAGTTAGCACAGCAGCTGTTTGAAGCAGCTGCAGCAGTTGTGAATTTGCTGGGAGCAGCAAAGTTTAAGAGGAATGAATGGGAAACCTGGTAGATTAAAAGGAAAGAAAAATTCCTTAAGGACAGCAATCATCAGGTATTCAGCAGAGTTTCCTTCTCCAGAAATATAACAGCTTTCGGCACCGACAGCCAGCTGTGCAAGGAGCATGGAGGTCCTCTGCTCCTTAGGAAATGCCATGAACTGACAAAAGATTAAGCTGAAGAAACAACAAAACCCTGTGAAAGTTATACAGGAACACAAGTTACCGCACCTGCTTATGAAGGTCCATGACACAATTTGTTTAACGCAGGCTTCTCTAACATACATTCAAAATGATGCTACAAAGCCTTGATGCCTTTTTAAAAACAACCATACGCAGCCAAAAGCTTGGAAAATATCATAATCACAATGAATCTATCTCCAGGTGAGTGACAATTAATTATACCACATTGTAATGCTTTGTTTCAGAAGTCCAAAAAGGGACCTATTACTTGCTTTAGAAAACTTATCTCATAAGCTCGTGTATCACAAGACACTTCCGAATGCAAGTCTGACATGATGGAGTTTCTTGCAAATGACAATTTTATATTACTTCTTATTAAGTAGAATTTAAAAGAAAACAAATTTTTTATAGATCTGTGCTCATCACTTGTTTGGTCTTACTGTTCTGTTTCCTGTATACCTACAAATAGCTTGAGATTTGATTCAACCTCTAATGCAAAGAAATAAAATGCTGCTTCCATGACGCCTGAATCCTTACACTACACCCTCTTCTCAGGCTGCCAAACTGTGTTCACTCTTTTGCAATTACAATGTGGCCTGAGATACTGATCTGCACATCTCAATAGCAAAATAGTCCCTGATTAAGTGGTTTGTTGAGACCAATCAACCCTTCTCCCTTTTCCCCTTCCTGTTTTGTAAATCCCTTACCCCCATGGAATCTGACTGACCCTGGCATCCTTCACCTCACCACGCAGGTCTATGTGAGGCTGCGGCAAATTAGCTGTGGATGTCAGCTTTGTTTACGTGGTATCACTTGAGTATCAGTTAATCACTAAAATGGGAGCAGAAGAAAACTCCAATAGCTGAAGTTTGCACGAGACCTCAGCATAATTGACAATGGTCAGTAGCTTTCTGCATCGAACAGTGAAATGGAAATCCATTTGCACGGGTTGTAAGACAAACTATTTCTCACAGAGGGCCTGACCATTCCTATTTCTCAACCAAAAGCAATTATACAAACCTGGCATTCGCAAATGCATCAAGATACATTAAGAATACAGAAACCTAACTGAGCTCCTAATCTCTTTAGCCAAAACCCGGTTCAATTATCCAAAAAGTGAACAACTTTGTCTCCCAGCTTGACTAATCGTTCTGTGTAGCCAGAGAGGAAGAGGCAGATTCTGGCTCAGCCCAACAGAGCTTTGGACAGGCCCAGAAGGAAAGTCCTGTGCGAAGCTTGACTCAGCACAAAAAGCCTGTGCCTGCTCCTGGCTGCTGCACCAGAAGCTCCTCTCATGGCCTGGCTGAGGACAGAAGATGACACATGTCAATAAAGGACTCTGCCTCCTCCTCGCTCAGCCCTCCACGCAGCTAGAGAATAGTTTTAGCGCTTTAGGGCTGCTAGTCAGGCAGGAAAGTACGCAAGCTGCGATCTCTTCAGGGATGCTTGTGATCACATACTATGCTTTTGACACAGTTACTGAATGGAGAAACAAAATAAGAGAATGCATTCTTTCTCTGTATTTAAATGACCACATTTCACACAAACTTCCCATCTCCTGCTAGGAATCTAAGCCATTTCTCTTGGCAGCAGAGTATTTGCTCTGGGCTGAGAAAGGAACTTTCTTAAATAAAAAAAGGCTGAACAAATAAATGCCAGTAATACAAATGCTTATCTTTAGCAAACAACAGGAACGAGCAAAATGGAAACGCTGAAAGCAATGCCGTGGCCGTACGCACACGTGCAGCCTGTGCTCAAGAAAGAAGCAGCCCGCTTGTTTTTCCTCCATCACTCTGAACCCAAGTGCTACAAGGTCAAGAACCTCGAGCCAGAAATTTAATATTCTTTCAAACCAGATTCTTCCGGGAGAAAGTTAAGGACAGAATAGGAACGCGCTAAGATATGTATTAAAAATAAATCAGTAAGGGGACTGACTGAAAAGGAGAGCAGCTGCGAGGAAAGGAACACAGCAAAAGGGAAGAGAAGAAAATGTGCAGGAAAAAAAGTGTTTCAGACAGACGTTTCATCCACGTATTTAGCAAGGGCTACCTGTGGAGGAAGCTTAAGATAAAGGAGGAGCAGGCTGCTTCTCCACTCTGAATGAGACAGGTTTCTCTACAGCTGTTGTTAAAACAAAAACAAAGAGCAGCAAAAAACCTGAAACCAGAACACAAGCCCCTGAAAACATCAAGGAACAGAAAGCACTTTTATCTTCTTCCCTCTCATCTGCCGCGGGCGGCAGCGCTCACCTCTGGAGCTGGGGAAGGAGTTGTTCAGCTGCTCCATCACTTCCTCCAAACCTGTGCTTGTGTCCTGGGGAGGGCTGAGCAGCTCATCCTCGCCTGGAAAGCAAATCCACACCGCTGCATGAGAGCCACCGCAAAACCGTCTGCTAACAGCCTGCTACTGCTTATGTCCCTCGTGAAGCTGGGGCTGTTCACTTCAACAGTTTCTGCTTAGCATACCATCAAAACTTTAAAGGTGAATTTTGTTGACTATTATGTTTCTCTTCCTTTTTTTAAGGCTCCAAGTGAAATTAAACAATGAATTTTAAACAATTAACACTGATTTAATTTGTGAAAAAAAGATTTAAGGCATAATCTATTCTGGTAAAACAAGTGGGGTAAAATGCCTGCTAGGAACATTTAGTTCCGTAAATGATGCTCGTCGTTTCAGCTTCTCTTATTCTATTAATGGCAAAAGAAATTGCTGTTGTGAGTGCTGCTATTGAGCAGCTTTCTAACAGTGCAGGATTCATGTTAGCGCTGCTCTGCCTAGCTGCGTAAATCAGTAGAAACCCAGATTCTCATCTGCATCAGTATTAATATTTCTGACAGTTTAATTGCATCAGATTGGCGCTCCAAGAACATTCAATTGTACTGTAAAAGGGTTTAGCAGCAGTTTAATAAAGCGAAATACATTTCTCCCACTGAATAATTCCTATAACCTGATTATAGGGCAGCAGCTTAATGGGAAACTCAATACATTTCATTTTTATTGGTTTTTTTTTTTTGGTCATGGTTTCAGATAACTGAAATCCATATATTGATTTTACTGTAGACCCTAGCTTCTAATACAAATCTAGCATCTGAAAAAAGAATACACCTACGGGATATATTCAGAGTGAGATTCTCCTTTTCTACTGGGTTTCTTTTATCCCTATTAAAACGCTACAGGAGTTTTGCTTGTTGTAACAACCATGAGAAGTACACCCTTATTTGGAAAATGTCTTAATGACCCTTTATTGTAACATGTCTTGCCCTACTCAACTTGAGTAATAAACTGCCTGATTTTCTATGAGCACTTGCATTCTTACTGAGGTGCTCCATGCTAGTGGAAAGCCTACTGAAAGAGATGCTAACAGAACACTTCAGGACTGCATATATTCCCTGTTATTAGGCTTAGTGTCGGCCTCACCTTAGGGCCAGGAGTTTCACAGGAGTTATTAATGACCAGGAGTAATTCTTCCTACTCCAGTATAGTAAGTGGGCTAAAATCTGCAAGAATTACTTATTTCATAGATGTGATGGTCTTTATATCAGCTTCCCTTATTCCATTAATGGTCTAAAAATAGCTGCTGAGACTGCTTGCAGTTTGCTCAGCTTTCAACTGGTGCTCAGTTCACACAAATCAACTCACGCCATGAGTTACTTTCACACCAAGTGCTGCACCGGCTGAGGTGCCGCAGCAGAACTAACGTCCTTCCAGCCTCCAGCCCGGATGTCAAGGTGAAAACTCACAGAGAGATCTTGCAGCTTCCACCCAGGCCAAGGCCCTTATCCGCATGCCTGCAAAGACCACTCGGCCCTGAAGATTGCAAAGAGGGTTCTACTGTCCTGGCCAAAAGGAACTGAGGACAGGCACTGATTTCCAAATGTCCTGGTAAGCACTGGTAGAAACCGAACGGTGTTGACCCTCGAGATACTGCTGTCTCTTTTATTTAAAATGCATTATTTTTATTTTTTCTTATTTGGATGATTTTTTCTGAGCATTTCCTCGTATGTGACAAAATAAGACATCAGTCAAGCAACCTGACAAAAATGAAGACACCTTCGGACCTCAGTTACCTCTCTTTACCCAAAACGGTCTTCCCCATTTGTGCTTCTACGAAACGCTCAGAGAGCTGGGTGATCTCAAATAGTCTGGCGGTACCTGAACGAATTTAAGTTCAGCAACAACCCCCTGGCTCACCTGCCTCAGAGAACCACCTCTGCCACCACATTATCGGGGGAGAAAGGCCAAAGATCCAGACTTTCCCATTAGGCCTCTATGAGAAGAAAAGCAGAACCTTTCCACTTGCCCGGGTGTATTTCAGATTATCAAGGGATAAGCTCCTCTATTTGTAAATTAGGATCTGACTGGGTTGTGGAAAGAGCTGGGCAATGCTGCTGATGGAAAACCTTTTACAGTCATCTCTCCTTGAGAAAGCAGAGAGACAGAGAAGTACAGTGGGTCTACACTCAAATTAAAAAAAACCAAAACAAACCAAAACAAACCAACCCAGATCTCCTTTCAAAAAGGCAAATACATAAAAGCTACCATGACATTACCTCATTGCCTGAGAGACCTAAAGACTCTCAGTGTTTTGTGGAAAATTATGACTCCCTCATCACTGGGCACATGCCTTGCTGCATGGGAGCATTCTTTACAACACCCCACTGGTTCCCTTTCACAATTTCACAAATATTTGAAGTTGTGCTTCAGAAAACCCTCAGACCAGCAAGCAAAGCTTTCTGATGTGAAAGGAGACTCGACAAACTGAATTAGTTGCGGTTTGTTAGCTCGGTTAGTAATTCTTTTCATAAGCTCCGCTCTATGCTGCCAACAGTGTTGCTTTGCTGAGTCTCAACACGATCATATTGATAATGATTCAACATCTCACTAGCCTTCCACATACTGGCTCAATTGAACAAGCAAAGAACCCCAGTTCACATCTAAACATTTGCTTTAAATAATTTTTAGCAGTTTGTTTGTATGTGTGTTAACTAATTAATTTCAGTCTCACAAGTTCAATGGGAATCATTTTATATCACGTCAAATGAAAAGAAGTACATTATTGTATTTTGTCCTATTAAACAATGAAATGTGAAACCACAAGACTTTGAATAAAATGGCTGGGAACCACTGTCTTCCTATCTTTTCTTGTGTATTTTAATTAACAATTAACATTTTATGTGATAAAACTCATGCCATCTCTTCAGATGGCAACTTACGCCACCAATACATTTTGTCTACTCTGTTGCAAAATATTTACTCACTGGCAATACAGTTAAAGAAAGATGCAAATGGAATTGCTGTTACCTGTGACTGTACTCTCACCCCCAGGATTTAACTTAAGCATTCCTAAAGGTACGATTTATTTCACATTTTTTTAGTTGTAGGGCATCTTGTTTGATAACGGCACAGTCCGACGTTACTGCCTGTGCTGAGGATGGAAGGAAAAGCCCCTGAGCAAGCTGTATCTCCCACCACGATGGCACTCCAGGCACAGCAGAACATCCCCTCCTGTTCAGTTTCTCACTGCCATCGACTCCTTTACTAACTGCAGTGTAGAGAAAAACTCTCAAGCCTCTCATTATCCCCCAAAGCCTCTCTCTAATATACACTAAAAATATTTCTGTCTATGAAATATTATCTCATTGAAGTAATTTAGGTACATTTGCTTAAAGATGCTGCAATGGTTGATTGCTTTTTTATTACCAGAAAATCTATACTACTTGGTAATAAATACTTACCAATTATATAACAGATAGGAAATTAGGAAAATGCTACAGAGCAGTTACTAAAAGCACCAAAATAATAATTCCAGCCTTTAGCTACAAAATGTTATTACTTAACCTTACTCCACAACTCATATGATGTCCAGTATCACATCCAATGTGATATTTAGAAAAGACACTAGATGAGCGCTGCCTATGACAGCTCAGTCCTACTGACCGGGGCCATGACATACTAAAAATTAGTACGCATCAGTTAACATGGGGATGATTAATCATACATTTCATCTCTTAGCCATAACTAATACTATGCTCATTTAAATCAGCCATGTCATGCTTAATAGCTGAAAGTCTAGCTTTTTAGTAACATTCCATTAAGTGGTAAGTCCATAATGAAGATGTAAACAGCCAGATGACATCGAAGACCACTGAAAATGTCTACTTCATTCTCATTTAACTAAACAGGAGAGCAGAGTATTTTCTGTCTTTAAGGATTTTTTTTTCCTGGAAAATGGAACTGTAACTGTTTTTTATGAGAATCTGAACATTGTTGTCTTACCCATGGTTTCTGAAGTCTGGCTGCCAACAACACGAAGAAGCATTGGCTGACTGCTGTCTGACCTCTGCAAAGAGGTAGAAGGAGACGATAGTGTTGTGCCATTCACCTTGGCATCTGCCTGCGGCTGAAAATCGAAGAAAAGAAGAAAAGATTGTTATTAACAGCTCAGTGCAGTTGCACACATCTTTGTGTCTGTGTTTTTTATTTACTCCATGAATACACACAATCTTCTGCCTGTTTTGAAGTAAACATATCCACGCAACCAATGGATTTGAATTCTGAATAAAACAAGGGAGAAGACTAATAAGAACACCGACACATGATTTCACCTTCTCACTTGCAGCCTACAGAAGAATTTCATATTTTCTCTGACTAGCCTCTACAGATACGATTTCTTGGTCTGTTGTCATTATGGGTAATGCTTGACACCCTGTTTGGAAGATGACTCTGGAGAGATCTAGAAGAAAGGCCTGAGGGCTCACCTGCTCCAGCAGCTGCCTCAGCCTGTGCAGCTGCGACTCCAGCTGCTTGTTGTGATCCTCCAGTATCTGCATCCTGGCTTCCAGGCGGCCCTTGTGCTGGCGAAGCAGCTTGGCTTCTGCAATGAGCTCAGCATCCCGGGGGCTTTGCGGAGAAACCGGCATCATCTCCGGTGGGGACGGCAGTGGAGACAGTCCTTTGTGGTCATGCTGTTGCTTCAAGCGGTCATACTCTGCTTGCAAGTTTCTGTTGAGAAGCAGCACGGAGGCAAAGCTTTACAAAGCCGAACAGGCAGTGCAGGCTACCCTCTGCACAGGGGCTGGCAGAAGGCACCTCCTCTCGTGTGACTGATCTCACTCCCAGGGACAGGGGCTCACCTGCACTACCTGCCCTCCATTCTGCTGAGAGCACGTCCGTGCTGGCTCGCACCGAGCTGGTATTATAGAGACCTGTGATACAAGCGTTGCCTAAAGGCTCTCTGCATCACCAGAATTCACGATTAATTCCCTTCCAGGTCACACAATGCAGAAGGCTGGCTGGGATCCAGACACGCTCCCGGAGCTCGGGTACAGTCTGTCCTGGGCGCAGCCTTTCATCCTTTCTAGCAGAAAGAAGTCGGACTGCCTGCTCGCTTCCACGCACGAATACACTCAAGGAGTGATTAGTGCTAAAAGAGGACTCTGAGTGATCAAAGCACTTTACAAACCCCAACCAAAGCGGGTGCCACCTGGCCAGCCTGTCTGTTCTATACGACACTGTTCTGCCGAGGAGGAAGGGAAGGCAGGAAGGCGGCCCGAGAAATCAGAGCAAACCACAGAACTCAAGAGCTCATTTGCAACTCTGCTGACATCAGACAGGTCACATCATTCACCTCCCTTCATATTCGCAATTCCATTTCCAGCCTAGCTCTAAAATCACTAACCGAAGACGAGGAAAAGACAGATTGTTGAGCTCATCGGTTAAACTACACTGACCTAACTTTTGGGGGTCTCATTTCCATCCTCGTTTGCACTGCCCTGTCTAGAGTGTGGCAGTCTATGGCACTGCTAAGCTTGTACTTTTATTCTGTAAAACTCCAGTTTAACTCCAGTAAAACACTCCCTAGAATAATATGACCTATAGTGGCCCACATGAAAAAAAATAAAATAAATCATCTATCAAGCAGGAAGAGCACAGAAGGTAAGAAACAGAAAACCTTGTTAGGGATAACACAGTCCAAAACCGCCAAAATAGTAACTTGTAACAGAAACTTTGTAGGCAAGGGAGGCATAATAAACTGCAGTGGGGTTTTGTTGCTATGATGTTCCTTTACAGCTTCCCAGAGGGGGAGAAAATGGCTCAATGCTCTGGTAACTGCTTACTCATCACAAGCAGTGACCCAGATTTTATTTATTCCAACTCGCTTTTATTTGAGGTTGTGAGAACAGGCACTTTATGCCAGTTCTGCTTGCAAACCCCAATACACGCTGACAGTTTGGTCTGGAGGCTTGATAGCACCTCAGAAACCTCCCAGTAAACTTTATTAAGCTCTGAAACACTTCTAAAGGTATGTTACTGTGACCAGAACAAGAACTAAAACAGTATGCATCATTTCACACGGATAAGAAAGCAATGCCAAGGACAAAGACAGGCTACTGACTGTTCTTCAAATGTACTTGTGGCCCTCAGCAGCTGCAAGACAGACACTTCTTAACCTGGAACAGTGTCCCCTCCCCCACCCGCTCCTCCCCCAAACATGATCTCCCCTCTGCAGAAATTTTAAAGGGTTAAAATAAGGACTTGATCATACTTAACCTCAGGGTGTCCTAAAAGTCACGATTTCTTTCTCTAAAACCCACACAAAGAGGGGACAGGAGAGGCTATAGGAAGTGTTCTAGCAGCTGTTATACATAGTATTTTTCTTGGTTTTTGTCCTTTCCTGGTTAGCTAAAAATTCAGTTCTTTGTGAAGAGGGCTGACAAGTTCTTGAATAAAAAACTCCAAACCCTAAATAGCTGGCAAACTGGAAAAGCCTTTGGATGGCCAATCAAGAGGCTGCTATAAATACCAATTATTTTCTGTCAAATGAACAGTTTTATTCAAAGAAAGTTTTCTTTGCTTTTAGGAAATACAGAGTTCCACGTCCATGAAAATTATTGGAAGAAAGAAAGAAGGGCCATACTGGGTTTTGCCTTCCACATGATTTAACTGTCTTCTGACACTTCCACCTGAATGAATGGGTGAATAACTAATACAAATACAAAAGGGAATAGGAATGAGAATGACAACGGTATTCCACATGGTCTTATTGCAGACTGTTTATACAGGATTGATCATTAAGCTTGTTTTTCACAAAGCTTGTAGACTGTGGCTATCGCTACCCGGTGAGGAATTCCCCACATGTATGATATAGGCAATACTCTGCAAACAGCAGATTCCAAAGTTTGAAATGCTGTGAAGCAAAAGATAAAATAAGGGAAACTAAATAAATGCACTTGGTCATGCTTACAACATAATCAGGTACCCTGCTACAAAGAAATGTACAGTTATCACCTCAACTACCTATGCAGAGAAGTCCTTCCAGTAACTGGTACTGAGAAACAAGTGAGGACCAGGAAGTAATTCTGACAAAAATGCCTTCATTTCTGTTACAAAATAGTTACAAACTCGTTCTGAAAGCCTACAGAAAAAAATAAAATGTAAAGGATATTGCATATCATCCATACAGAGATAGGTCTGAGTTTGTGAGTTCCGAAATAAAATACAGTAATATTGTTCGAACAAAGGAATGTCATGTTGAAGGTCGCATAGGAGTTTGTTCAGAGCACCTCTGTCGCTGAGCTTTTCAGCCGCCCCTTTTCAGTCCAGCCGCACAGTCCTTAGTCCAGAGAATTAAGACTCATCACAGCAATCGCTTTCAGAGCTGTAAGAGTGATGTGGAGTGCAGACAATCAACATCATCACAATAATTGGGATCTAACACAGAGGAATGAAGATTGGTATTAACATAGGGGGAAAAAAGCTCAAAAATAAAAAAGAATTTGAAAGCTGTTGTAAGAATATTCTAGAGGAGAGAACAATCTGCTCTTATTCCTACCTCTGGAATAGTTTTAAGCTGTGCGGTGAAAAAGGATTGCTGCTGCAAGCCAGGCGTCGGTGGCACTGTCCACAGCCCTCAGAGTAAAGCCTCTGTCCTGAGGAAAGGCACGCTCTGACATTTTCAGCATAAAATGGGAAGTAAGAGACAGGGGAGATAAAAGCATAATCCTCCCTAAATGAATGCGACTGAGCAAGCACGGGCAGTACTGGGAAACCCAGCCTCCCTCCACCACAGCTCAGGCTGGGTGACTCTTACACCTGGCTGTCACAAACACACACTGCTGCATCTTCTGGTCACTGGGAAAATGCATTCTACCTCGGTAAGAGAAATATCCGAGGAAAAAAGCATATATTCCATGTGCTATGCTTGCACTTCTTTGAAGAATTCATGAAGAAAAATAACAGAGGAAGCATGCAACGTAACCTTGATTTATGCAACTGTAAAGAGCTGGGTAGTAAAGAGCTTGTGAGTTATTAATCACAACTATCACCGGCAGCATTAATTGCCTGGTGACGGAAATCCTACTGGACCCCATTTGCTGAGTAATCCTCTCAGAGGCAATTGAGAATTGGTAGATTCGTGTTATTTTTCATCTCCCGACAGAAAATCAGTGGTCTGAAGGAAGGGGCAAAGCTGGTAACCAAATCCCCTACCCCTGTCCCTCACTAGAGTGCCAGTGTTTACTCACAGTGCTTTACACTCAGAAGATTTAGTTTCCTTCTTCAGTGCCAAAACAAATACCAAAAGGAGCCCAGCATGTTCAGAAATGCATCACTTTCTCCCTATTGGCAACTACACAGAAGAAACTTATTTGTGGAGGCCATTCACCAGTCTTCAGATCCGAAAGAATGCCACAGCTACACGGAAACAGGGCAGCTTTGAGACTTGGGGTGTTAGTGCTTCCCAGTGGCACACAGCCCACTGCGCTCCCGGAGCACGTCAGGAAAGCAATAGAAAGGCAAACAGCTCCAGCTGGGAATCTCATTTACTAAGTTCTTGTTACAGCACAGCCAGGAGCTGGGAGGAAAACAAGAGAGCTCACGAGAAGTCTCGCTTTTACAGAACTATGTCAGTGATCTTGATGTAACTAAAATATTAGGAAGTGTTCACTTTCGTTAGTCATTAGAAGAGCAGGAAAGTATTTTAATTATTTGCAAAAAGTTCTGAGCCTCTGTCACTGTAAAACTGTCTGCTGTCTATTCAATGCTAGTACAGTACAGCCCAGTCAGCACAACCTACTCTACAGTACAACCTATGTATTGTACCGCTTCAGATGGACACCAAAAATCTGTTTTGTTTGTTTCTGAAATATATTTACTCTTCAGGAACTTTCAAAACTATTGAAAAATTGACGATTTTCACAATTTTTTGGGACAGTTTTATAATTGGGGGTTTTTTCTTACATTGTGATATAGTAATAGCACCTTCCACAGCAAGATTACATCTATTTAATACATAAGAAATGCTCTTATCACAATATTCCATGGGATGTAAAACTAAGCATGAGTCTGAAGGCCTAATACTCACATGAAACATTTTCAGCAACTGAAAATACTCTCTAAAATGCTCACATTTTAGCAAATATAAATTATTTCACAGTCAAATTTAGCGATAAATTATTTAAGGAAGTCATACTTGCAAGCCACAAAAGCACCAAGGTCTCAAAATGCTAGCAGATAAATAATGAATACCTAACAAGAGGTTCTCGGAACTGAAAAAAAAAACCCAGTCAGAACAATGTCAGAGACGGGTTAGTTTGTAAGTCAGATAATACATTTCATAATAATTCAAACCAGGCAACAGATCTTTTTAAACTGTCCAAAAGCAAAACCTCAGAATTACAATTTCAAAGAGCCTTTTTCATTTAAGTAACAAGTCAAGATGGAAATATTTGGAGACCAGAAACTGCAGCAGAAAACTAAACGGAGGTCAGAATTCAATAAAGAGCCTAAAAGAGACAGAGAAAAGTCAAAACATGAAGAAAAAAGAGAAGGGATTTTTTTTTAGAAAGCAGGAGACTGTGGAGAATGAAGGAAAAAGAGAATGAAGTGTTTGGAATATCACAGCATTGCTTCTTGCTGATACTTCGTGCAGCTTTCCCAAGAGTCGCTGAGAAGTGACTGCATGTGCTGACTCCAACTGTAAAATCATACAAGCTACAGCAGAGAGAGCTAAACCTGCATTGTCAAAAATCACCAGAAGCGCATGCCACAATGGGCAGGAAAGGACGACTGTTCCTCTAACACTGACAGCTGCCCAGCCGCTTGCCTTCCCAGGCACGAGCATCACACCCAGCTCAGCGCTGTAAGGAGATGCGCTCCTGCCACAAGACCTGAGGGATGTACAATGAAAATGAAACTATCCAGGTCCTTGGAGGCTGGGCTGAGGACCAGGTGGTCACAATGTCATTTGCACCACGTTCAGCTCACTTCCAAGCAACAGATTCACTGTGTCTTCATGCTGCAGCAAAAAACGTTTACTCAGAGGGCATTTTTAGGATCAGAATGGGAAGGAATGTGTGTTTTCACCTCTGGAACGGGTTTCACACAAGGAATTAGGTCCCAGGTTGTTCATTACCTTTGGCAACGGCCAAGAAAAGGTTTGCAGAAACCCAAAGGTGGAGAAAGACCAGAAAAAAGAAACCTAAAGGGACAAGACTTTCTTTTTTTTTGAAAGGTATGTAAGTTATATGAATGGCTCCTGACTTACCCTGTCTGAACAGCTTATTTTTCTAAAGAGGAATCAGTGTTTCCTCCATAAAATCATAGTTATCTGGCTGTGACAAGCTATCAGGACGAGAACAACTTGTTCACTTTTCAGCATCCACCTCACATTTTAAGCGCAAGTTATTTATAGCGGTTCGCAGAGATGAAAGTCACGATTTTGTCATAATCAATGAAAATCACAACAGTGTGACCTCCACGCTGTCCCACAGAAATAGACCTCTCCGTCCCTGCTGCATTGCAACCTGAAGCATCTGAGAAAGGCGAGGCTGTTTGTGGTGGCATCCTGTCCGTAACTGTGACTCCAGTAGTACAAATGAGAAAAAAACAGGCTATAAGCAAACTTATAGTCTACAGTCCTTGTTTAGTACAGGATTAGCAAGCTTCAAAACAGGTATTTTTAAGGCATAATTCCTGTCAGAGATATTTTAACATGTTATATTCCTCATTAATATTTGTTATATTAAGTAAAGCTCATACTGAAATTTAAGGCATACAGCCCAAAAAGGAATTTTTTAGCCTATTTAGCTGTCTAATTCCAGGTTACACTGTTGTTTGTGTACCACATTCCTAATCTAAAATGAGGTTGCTTTAAAAGCCATCCTCCTTGCTGGTGAGCAGCTTATTTTGTACACACAGAAAAGCGTTTTGATTTTTTTCTCCTTCCTAGGGCTGTTGAAAAAAGTAACACGTCTCCACTGAAAACTGAGCTATTTTACTATCTGTTCAGTATTAGGTACACAGTATTTCTCAGCTACAGAAGTTCTGTATGCAAAGTATGATAGCTTATTTCAAAATACTGATTTTCCTCCACTTTGGAATTTCTTGGGCTTTATGTACCAGATACTAGAAAATCTGGGGTTTGTTCCAAAGGAAATCTCACGGCTGTTCAGAGAGCAAGACCTTTGTTTACTACGGCTATCTGTCTGAAACACTTCCTTCATCCTTTATGCCTACTGATCCTCCACATTCTCCCAAATCCATCAGAAAAAACAGTGTGCTCTCGACCCTTCCTCTTTATTTCCCACTCTCCAGTTTATTATTTGTATGTCTGTCAGACACTGTGCCAGCCTAATTCATGCAGGCAGAAACATCATCTCCAGGTGTTTTCTCTGCTCCTAATTCCTCATAGAGAGCAGTGAGATTTTAGCAGCTTGATCTTTAGCTTAACCTGGCCTGAAGATTGTGTAGTCTGAACACAGAGAGGGTGCAGCACAGCTGGAAACACAAGGGGATGAGAAAATAACGAGGATAAAAAAGTAACTCTGACAGCAAATTACACCTTTAATGAAAAAAATCATGTGTGAAACAAACTGTTAGTTAAATTAGTTGCCCCTGCCCCTGGAGATGCGTCACCATAAGTCTACAGAAAATAAAACCTGATTATTTATGGAGAAGAGGCTCTTTTCCTGACTGAAGCATAATACTTATACAGAAAAACAGACTTAATCTGCGGGGGAGTAGCTAATGCACATACAGAAGGAAGCACAAGCCAGATCTAAATCTTCCTCTATTCTAGGTGACAGAAAAGCTTATTCCAGGCTTCTCCATGCCAAAATCAACTCGAGCTGCTCTGCAAGTCCAGGCTCTGTGCTTTGTAAAGAAGTCCCGACCACAGTCTCAGGGAGACGGTGGGGTGACGGAACTACAATTGATTAGTACCATCAACTGATTAGCACCATCCAAAGAAGACTTATGCATGGAGAGAAGATCTGTGACACTGCTAACTCTTGCATTACTTTCTTGACATGCCTAAGGTAACTGCCATTAAACACATTAAACTCTGAACATAAACAAAAGTATCTAGCTCTTAAAGAAGCAAGAAAAAAGAGCATGAAAATGCCAATAGACTTCACCATACAAGCTGAAGATATCAGAAGGCAAATTTTTTTTTTTTTTCTTGTAGATCTACATGATTTCTATCTTACAGTCTAATTTTGGTAGTTCATGGTTGCGATTACAAACGTGCCAGGGTCAAGATCTATCTATTTTATGCTGATGGCCCAAGAACCCAGAGTACCACAGAAAGAGGACTGCAGGACTGTGATGCTGCAAGAATCCAGTTGGGGGTTGTTTGTGATTAATAAGGAGAACTTCAATTAAACTTGTAATTAAAAGTGGTAAATTATAATTGATGCTTAAAGGCTAAAGAAATGGCAACAAGTAACACCAAACAAACAGAAAGGGGACTCAAGTTTTAACCACCATGAAAGAACTCATTTGTCTGAAGAAAATGCAACTTTAACTCATCCCTAAAAATGCTATGAAAGTGAATTCCATCTAACTGTACAGCACAATTATTTCATAGATTCTTTAATTCAAATGAATTGAGGTCATTTCAAAACCTCATCTACCTCAGCAGCCAAGCCTTTTGCTAAAAGCCTGTCTTTCCAAGAACCTCTGCCTTCTCCAGCCGAGGTACAGAACTCTGCCCACCCTTCCCTCTCATAACAGCAAAACAAAGTAACACTGGCATGAAGCTCATTACTACCCTGGAAATAAGAGAAATGGTAGAACAGAAGGAAATACCAGCCAGCAAAGCCTGTCACAGGTGGCACTACGAGCATTAGGTGACCCAGGTATGTCTTTGAAGCTTGCCCATTTTGGAGGTTTTGTGAAAGAAAGTGTGCTGACTCATCACCGCACTGGAAGTGGGAACGATGGTATGATGTCAGCCCCATCGTTTACAGACAGAAAGCTTTTGTTTGCCCCAGGGCCGCAGCAGCTGGCGGCGTAACCCACCGGTTTTCCTCCTCCAGGTCCGCGAGGATTCTCTCCAGTTCCCCTCTTTCCTCGCTCTCCAGAGAAATCAGGATCTGGGCAGGGCTGCGGGGCTGGCTCAGGGGAGACTCCTGGTTCAGACTTTGGCAGTAGTGCTGGATTAACAAGTGTTCATCATCTCTGGAAAAGAGAGGAGGATAAAACAGGCCATTCCCTTCCTCGTTTTTAACTTCGCAGTGAACGAGAGGAGGTGAGTCACTCCCAGTCTCTCATTTCTTACCAAGAGATTTGCTGCGCTCCGTAACCAACAACAGAGCCACGTACCTTAAAGAAAAATCTGCTGAGCTGTTTCACTTAGTCTCTGATAATTTTCCTTCTCTGCAGAGTCCATCTCCGCTTCTCAGATACCTGAAGCCGAGTTTTGCACCTCATCATTCCTCTTTTGCCTAACTTCAGTTAGGAAATTGCTTGAGAAAGAGGCCATCTGCTGCTGCCTGATCTGTGTTGTGGAAGGGCCATTCAAGCAAAGCCAAGGCATTTATTTTTACACCTACAAACTCTTCTTATGTAATAAAGGCATCCTCTATTTATCTGTTTATAGAATTGCAAATGAGGTGAAATAAAAAAATACTGACTTCATGAAATGATGCTATTTTTCACTGAGCTTTTCTTTTTTTTTAAATTACAAGTGATGTACACTGTCAGCATACGAACATATTCTATTTAATATATATGATCTCATCCTTTATTCCTACTGCCCTTGAAGTTGTCCACCATTTGAAACAGAAATACATCTGGAAGAGAAAAGCAAATCCAATTCTGAAGACCTCTTGACCAACTCCCAGAATTACGTGGATGTTTCAGGTGCTAAGGAGATGTATCCAGGCCTTAAGCAATGCAGCTAACACCAGTAGTAAACTGTGAGAAACCATGGAAGGTTTCTCTTGACACTACAAGTCAAGGACAGAAAAAAAATGACACTGCTGTTGGGAATCTTGCTTTTCTGGTAGTACTTATAATAAATTAATTCAGTCTAGATTTTTTTTTTCTGTTACATTTGTAATCCCGAATTTAACAGGCATTTTGAATGGCTGTTATTGTTAAAAAATTAGAATTTTCCTTGTTCCCACTTCGTTCCTGAAAATGTTAATAATGCCATTTTATAGACTGCAGGAGTGCTAAAGCAATGAAGAGCACATTAACATTAGCTCATAAAAGGGAAATATTAATTTTTCACCACAGGTATCCTTTCCTTCTTCTGAGTAAAATTTTAAAGGCTTGCCTGTTTCTAAATTTATATTTTTCATGAAACACTTCCACTGCGATTTCCCTCAAACAAGTACTTTGCCTTTATAAATATCCTTACACATCTTCAGTGAATAAACAGTGAAAGGACGACATAACTATTGCAATTTCATGTCACTTTGCAAGACATACTCTTTTTGTGTGATTTTCAGCCTGCACATATTTTGTATACATAATTGCAATGACACTACTTATCAAAATGGTTTGTGGTGTAGTTGCGCATTATCTCTTTATTTCCATCCTTCCCAGTTTCCGTCTATTGTTCTAACTGGAATTATAAGATTTAAAATCTGTACTATGGCTTCTTCTACACAGTTAATTAAGTAAAATCACATTTTCAAGCACGACAATGCCTTAGGTGTTTCTGTCCTGTTTTCAGAAATATTACTCACAGTTAGCTTTCTAGTTCTATGTCCTTTCATTCAGAGAATAAACAAAATCAAGAAAATCATGAGAGAAGTATATTATTGTGTCAGAAAACCACAAAAAGGTCTCAGTGTGACATGAGATTGAAGTACTTTTTAACAATTAAAACATTTATTTATGACTGTAGATTGAAAATAGTACAATGAATACTTGTCAGTGATCTGTCCAACTTACAAGTTTACTACTTCTAGTATTTCACAGTAAGGATGAGTCCCTCTCCTGGCTTACACCTGCAATGTATTTCAGGTATTTGTAGATCAATGGTTTCTGTTTAGCCCCACTAACCTTTGGAGTGACACTTTGCCCACAACAACATTTTCTAGCTTACAGCAATTTAAACATGATTAAGCTTGCAGTTCAGACAGATGGGTTATCTTTTCATCTTTGTCCTTAAAACATACACATGATGAGCATTTTTTCCAAGTAACATGGGAACTATTTGCTGAATAAATAAGTAATTTTAAGACATTAGTAATTTTAATTTTGAAGGTATCAATCATCTGTTGCATAGATTTGGTGTTAAGCTATAAGCCATAAATCTAGACAATGATACAAACTGAAAGAACATGAGTTCATCATTAAATTGAACCAGATGTAGTACATGGCCATGCAAATTCAGAACTACAGAAGTTCATTACAAGTTATTCACCTTCACAAGAAAACGTATCAAAAATATTAAACCAGCCTACTTACATGCTCTCATTAGGTGAAATACTGTCATTTAGATAAGAACCATTGGTGTTCTCCATTTCTGCTAGCCTGTGGAAAAATAAACAAGACTCATTAAAATCAGTTATGTTTTCCAGAAACTTTATTTGCTCTAACACTCCTGAAAGAATTAAAGAGTGTGATGTTTTTGATGAATTTGAAATTCAAAATAATTTACACTCACTGTTGATTACCAACAAGTTTTGCAATAAGCTATTGCAAAGGATTTTTCATTCGTTACAATGACGGGGCTAAACTCCTACGTTTTCAACCCTTTCTCTGAGCTTATATTCCACTCCTCATGATTAATTAATTCCACAATCAAAGGCAGGCCTTAAGATGCCAGAGGCTTACACAAACTGCTTTGTACCTGGCAATGTCATCATCAGAACTACAATGATCAGTCACTTCTCATTGGTTTTCAACACTCGGCCCCTCCTAAACAGCCTGCGTAATTCAGAAATACCTCTCCTGACCAAGTGATTTTGGGGGAGAAAAAGAGGAGGTTGGAATAACTATTTTTCATTACCTCATGCCCTGCAAATTTGCTTGCCTGGTGGAAAAACAGTTTCGTATTTGTGCAATTAACCCACTTTTTGATTCTTAAGAGCAGTATGAAAGCAGACAAGTGAACTAAAGCAGCAAATACCACTATTAGAATCCTCCAAATCAAGGAAAAACCTGTTTCGTGGTATTCCAAAAGGTGAATTACCTAGCATTAACATGGCACCTGAGATTCGCATAGAGTTTGGAGGTTTCTGCTCTTCTGATTTGTACAATTACACCAGGGTCCATATTAAAACCAAAACCCTATGTAGAATCATAGAATCACTTTGGGTTGGAAGGGACCTTTAAAGGTCTAGTCCAATCCTCCTACAGTGAGCAGGGACATTTTCAACCAGTTCAGGTTGCTCAGAGCCCCCTTCACCGTGACCCTGAATGTTCCCAGGGATGGGGCATCTACCCCCTCTCTGGGGGACCTGTTCCAGTGTTTCACCTCCCTCATTGCAAAACATTTCTTCCTTATATCTAGTCTGAATCTACCCTTTATTGGTTTAAAGCCGTTACCCCTTGTCCTGTTGCTACAGGCTCTATCAGAAAGTGGGTAACCCAAGTGCACAGCTTAATGAAGACCCCACAGGCCCTAAGGGCCACTTTTGACCACAGAGGTGCTCTGGCATGCAAGTTAGTTGACAGGCTGGTTAGCAGCACCCACAGGCCATGCTCCGCATCCCAGAGCCTAGAAAGCAAAGCCCCGAACCCTATGTTTCTTTAAGAAGCGCTCAGGTAGCAGCTAGCTTTTGGGAGGTTTGGTTTGGTTTTTTAAAAAATGATTGTTTAGAGAAAGATCTGCCTAACGTCCAGCTGGTCTCATACCTGCTAGCATAATGTTCAATGCGTGAATGAGTATCATCATGTGAAAGCTGAGGGGACGAGGCAGGCCTATAAGGCAGAAAACACTGATTAATCACAAACAATACCCCTTTAAAAGTAAAAAGACACTTAGCTATGCCTACACCCTCGCATCTCCATGCCTTACGCTACGTTTGATAAACAGCAAGTTGTAACTCCAGGCGCTGCGCGTGCCTCCTCGAGCCGTCGGTGCAACGCTTTGTGGTACCACACTGGGGATTTTGACCATTTTGCAATCCGACAGTTGCAACGGCTCTTCTTCACATCAGTCCCTGAAGAACCCTTTTCCAAAGGATTTATGGATGAGCTCTTGCCCTGGTTTTCCCTTCACACCTGCCTCCTTCGTTGGCAATTCTGTTTCACACGCAGCCCCGCACCAGCTGCGCAAGCCTTGTTGGGAACCTCTCCTCTGCATCCCGCCCAGGTCCACTGTCTGCTTCCAGCACATCCCACTTAAGAGAGCCTTTAAGGACTACCCCACGAGCAACTAGAAATAAATACAAGAAACATAAAAATGTCTGAAACGAGCCTTTAATAACACACTGCAGAAACGGATTGTTTTGCCTAGCGCCTTTCCAGAGTTGTAATCTGAACCGTAGATCAGTGTGTTATACAGGAGGACACTGGCAACTATTCTGGTTTTCTGCCTGACACATCAGATGGTATGAGGTCCTCTTCCCGATTTTGTCAGTGAGAACAATTCAAGGGACTTTTCTCATGAATCAGAGTATTGTTTCTTACAGCCTCAGCTCTGGAAAACATCACCCTTCAATTATGTTGCCTATGCAGTCCAGAGAGCACCCTTTGCTGCCGTGTGGGATTTTGTCAATCTACGTCTACCAGGAGCTGGAATAACAAAAAACGATGCAGCTTCCTAATTGTACAGCAATCTTGTATTTAGCTAAATTTCAACTGTTTATTCAGTCTCTGCTGACCCTTCTTCTGGAGCTGCTGACTGAGGAAGGACTTTCCCCCCATTTTAAATTGCTGGATACTATGGTTCAGGCTGGGTATCCTCAATGGGCACTGCATTGCAGGAGCAGGTAGGTTTTGTATTTGCTGGTTATAAACCAAAGCTGTAATAATCTTGTGGTTGGTAATGCTCCTGTGTTAGGAGTTTGATAATCCTGTAGTAAATCGACTAGATTGGTCATCCTCCAGTTTTCTAATCAGCCTACAAAGGGCTCTAGGAATATTAGGATCCTTCCAAATTCATAGAGCTGTATGCTGGGTAAATAAAATGCACGATCATTAACGTCTCTTCTCACAGAACAGAAAGTTTTTCTCTCTAAGACATTACAGACCAAGCATCACAAATCTCACGTTGTCTGAAATGAGCTTTGGCCTCCGATTGTACTTTTACCCATCGCCTGTTGAAACGTTACCACAGCACACCAGAGGATAAACACTCAGTTTGCAGAGTTCCTCAGTACAGCACAGATTCATGCAGATGGGCAATTGCTTCTCTGCAACCTGGTATCCTATTTTGTGTAAGAAAATCTATACTGAAGGGAAGGGAGGGGAAAAGGATGCCTTTTATCTAGACAGTGGATTATGGAGCAGGGTAACAATGGCTTTCTGATAAACTGATGCTATCCCATTTTTTTTGTTTGACATACAGTACATGTTAAGCTGCTCCAAGCTGGCAATATCAATATAAAAAAAGAGGTCTTGGTTTCAGCACACACACTAATGTTGCTGCTAACACTTTGCACAGACTAGGCACACTGTGTTAAAAGTAGCTTTAAGTTTTGAGCTGGATCATTCTCCAAGCCCCTCTTACCCTGGCATTGCACATGGATTTGTACCAGTACAAAGGAAAGGACAGCTCCTGGTTGGGACCAGCTGGGCAAGGAAGAGAAGCGATGTCCTTTTTGGCAGCAGTTCAAGGCAAGAGATAGCCCTGCGTGCATGATCGCATACTTACTGCCTTGAAGCTAAGATTCACCTTCGGAAGTGAACAAGGTGTGTAATACATATATATTTTAAAGACAACACAGTGTTGTGTAACTTATTGGAGCTGCTTCTGCCATTCCATCAACTGCAGGCAGGCAATAAGGCTACATTTCCAGGTTTGTCTCCACTTCAGAACATATTACAATGGAGATCTACCTCCAACAGCTTTTTAAAAGCTTGCTTATGAAAGCAAACCTGTTGAGAAGCACTGCAGTCTTCGTGTTGAATTCAGCTGCTCAGCGGAACACTTCTGTCAGTATCTGAGGCAGCCTGAGAATGACTGCACTGCATTGCAGGCTGCTGTGTAGACGTACCCTTCGATGACCATCTGCGCTAGAGCTCACTATCCCTCCTTTCCGAGCACGTGTATTCAGCCCGCCTAAACAGTGTGAACGGTCAGCAAGAAGGCTGAGAGACATAGCCAATATTTAGCCAAGATAACCATCCCTTTGACAAGGGATGCATTGCTCAAGCTGGGGTCTGCAGGAACAGACTGAAGAATTCCAGTCAGGTCAAGTAAGTGGTGACTGAGTGGCAAATATCACCTCCTGCGATTCCCTGTAGCCTCGGAGACCTGGCTGGCAGGACGAGGGCACTTTTCTCGCTGCTCAGCGTTTCAGCTGATGTTCCTTGAAAGTTTAGTATCAAGTAAATTATATTTGTGCCACTGACAGCTCACAGTCCAAGCTGTAACACATAAATTCTTACAAAACCCATGAGCTGCTTTTTTAATGCCTGGCAAGGAGAATATCTGTGCAAAATACTGGATAGCATGTAGTCAGAATCACTAACTTCTAATAAAAATATGCATGTATATATGTATTTATAAACAACTGCAGATATTATACCACATGTTGATGTCAGGACAGCACTAGCATTGCTGAATGCTGCTAGGTTAATGCTCTTCTGGAAAACTTTCAGTATTACCAGAAAACTGGCACGAAAGTACCAGAAAAAGGCAAGATCTTAGAAATCATGGAAATCTTTTATGATAACCAGAATAAGAAGTTTGACAGCCAAAGTTGGAATCAGCCCTGCAACTGAGAAACAGCTTTAAACCTGGCTAGCTCAGTAAACAGGTGTTGTAGCCTTGGTGGTCTAGCACTAAGGAAAGGAACAAAGTTAGCAGAACAAAACGAAGAGCAATTCTTTCCAGCCACTATTCATTTCTTAATTTTCTGCTCTCTTGTCAGACCAACAGATCGTGCTCGGGAAGATACCTGAGCTGGTCTGATAAAAGGTGCAACCCCTCCGTACAAATACTGCTTCCCAGTATTTCTCAAGTTTCTTAAGCATTACATGCGAGTTAAACTCCCTGTAGTAGATGATAGCAAACCTTTGGCATGAAGCTATCAGTGTAGGCACACCATGATGTTATTGCTGTAAGTGAACTAGAATGAAGCACGTTATGGCAGCTTAATTTCATGTTATGTCAGACAAAGCAATGGCATTGCATATTATCCAAGCTTTCTTTAAATGTTACTTTTAACTTTTCAGTTGTTCTAAAGGGTAAGAAATCTAGCTCCACAGCTGAGTATATAGTATGCTGCAATCATCCCCAGATGCATTTATCACCAAAAATGCATCCTAAAGTTCAAAACCCCTCTATTTCAATCTGGCTCCAGCCTTTCGGCATTTTCTGTCGGTGAATCCTCAACCATATGAGGTTGGCAGTACCATGTGCGTGTCTTAGTTGCTTAAAGTAAGTTTCCTAGAGGAAGAGCACTTCAATTGACTTCCCAATTTTTGGGCTTCAAATGAAAAATATAAATCAATATTCAAATGTAGACATTTCACTATTGTTTATTCTACCAAAAATCCAACGAAGGTGCAAGCCATATACATTTCACCATATAGAAATATATAAAATTCTGTTTAGTAGCTTCTCAGTAGTTATCAACATGTGAATTAAAAATAATCCTTATTTGACATTATTTTAAAATCATCCATGTAACACTAGTAGTAGCAAATGCCACAATAATAAGTGTATAGATATCTTCAGTTTATGCTGAATTACTACAATAGTAAGACAATGCACGCGCAGGAATGGTGCAAGAATGAAATTCCAGTCCATAGCTGAAAAATCCTGCTATTTTAACTTCTGAAAAAAATACAGTAAACATTTCCCCATTTCAACCTGCCTTCACAAATTTACTGTCTCTAAAAAACTGTAATAAAAAAATCCAGTGAGCTTTGGATTACCTGGGGCATGTGAGCGTGTGGGTGTGCACAGTTGTGTGTAAAACCCATTTATACCTTTGTCTACAAAACAATTCATTCCTGAAACTGAATTAAATCCATCAAGTTCAATTTGTATCTTTCAAAAAGCATTTAGTACACATTCAGAGGGATCGACACTTATCCCAAAACACAGGCTTTTAAACGACAAACTCTCATAAGCATCAGTAGGACTGCACCGAAATCCCTGTGTATTTGATGAAAATACATACTCCAGGAAGAGCATACAGTGCACAATCCACGACTGCTGGGAAAATTCCCGGATTTATCCCATTCTATTCATTTGGGATCAAAACCTTCCTTCAGAGAGTGTACCAAAGAAAATAATCATAAAGAAAGAAGGAAATGAACTTATGTAAAACTAAACAAAGAAACAAACAAAAAGAGTGAGGGAACGCAGCAGCGGTAGCAGCGGCAGCACACTTCAGCAAAAGTACTCACGCAGAATCTACTGGCCAGAAGTTGATCAGAGTAACAGGACTGCAAGACAAAAAATGAGGAGGTGAAGAGAGAGGCAGAAGAAACTCAGCAGCAAAATAATTACAGAAAGATTAAAAAAAAAAAAATCACAACAACTGAAAAACAGAAATCCAACAGACCAACATGAATGACTGTGAAGAGCAACCAACCGAAAAGTGAGACAAAACCTGAAATCTAAAATTAAAAAAGAGAGAAAGAGAGAGAGCGAGAACAAGCTGCATGCAATTGCCATTGAACAACTGATTAAACTTGTAAAAAACCCAAAAGGAACTGGGTTACCCACTGATTTCTCCATGTGCATCATTACTGCTTTTTTTTCTCCATAAAGACTTCAAAGTCATTTAATAAGACTAAATTTATAGGGTGAGAAAAGATGAAATCAGCTGGGAAGCTTGCAAACACAGTAGCCTAATTAAAAAAAATAAAACCAGAGAAATATACCCATTTGGAAGAAAATAAAAATTTAATGAAGAGATCATTAGTCTCCAAACTGCCATATCAAACTTTGAAGTTTATAAGGCTGTCAGTAAAACCGCAAGTATTTTACCAACTGAAGTTGAAGTTCCTGTGTAAGGACAGGCGAAAACAAACAAAACCAATGGCAATTGGAATCCCAGCTTGTGTTTTCCTGTCAGCCGAGGTTAACAAAAATGAAAAAAAAAAAAAAAAAAAAAAGGCTTTATGCATTTAGGAAGTGAAGGGAGTCGGCACCAGCTGGGGAGCTTGAAGAGCATACCAAATGAATCGCTACTTAGCCACTTTAGAGCTACTCACGTTTCCATGTTGTCTCCCTCCAAGACAGTTTGCACAGGCAGGTAGCCCATTCGCGGGTGCTTTGCAAAATATCTTTTTGTTCGAAATTTGTTTTTTAGTACCTTGGCAAAGTCACGGACGTCTTCTCCCGAAGTTGTCTGAAAGCCACAAATCACAATCAAGTCATCTTTCATGAGGTTATTATGGTTTTTTTGGGTTGCCTCTTCCTTTGCTGGGTCACTTGGGAGAGCTGCGGCCACACCAAGCAGTGCTGCCAACGGATTGACGTCGGAACCGCAAATTTTATTTATTTATCACCGTCACAACATACTACCCAGAGACGCTGCTAGTGGGGAGGAAGGACGAAAAGCAGAAGCTCCAGAACCCCCTGACAGGCTCGTGCCTAGTCTCAGGTGATCTCAAGAGGACAAGCAATAATTAGACAGGAATTTGCCATTTCCTCATCTGGCTCCAGACTCTCTGCCTGCTTTTTGTTCAGCATGAACATGGCTGTAATGAAGGATACACAGCCGATCCGTGTGTCCAGCTGCTGCTTCACCACCTGGATCCTGACCCTTAACGCATGCTCGTCACCTCCATCTCGCAGACTTGTCAGTCCATGAAAGTCAGACCCACACCCTCAGTACGTTTTCTTTCCAGTTTCCCTTCTCAGCCTCCTCTGCCATTAATATTTTGATCAAAGAGAAACAAAAAGCAGGTGAGAGCTGCTGAAAGCTCTTAGATCAGTTATTTCTTCTTGTGCCCGTTTAATCTGAAGCTAGCAGGCATTTTAAGATCAATACCCTGAGGAGAGTACAATTTGCACAGAGTTCTCTACTCCCGTGCCTGCAGCCGGCTTTCCTTGCTGCTGTAGGGACCAGCAGACGAGCACAAAGCAGAATTAGTTTCCTGAAGACCAGAATGAGCTGGGAAGAGTTCAAAGGATATCTGCTGGGAAGATGCAAGGCTTCTTGCGAGCCTGATTAAGAGTCAGGCGATTTTGTGAAGAATTTTAATGGAAGACTTCAGCTACTTTATTCAGACTGCAGTCCCTTCTCTGCACCTCACAGAGACACTCGACCCTGAAATACTGCTTTTCTACAGTAAATTAAGTTCTTCCTGACCCACATAACGATATTGCTTCTCCAGTGTATCTAATTTTAAGGAAAGAAGTGAGGGAAAAGTTAATCTTTCTGACATTTTTTAATGAGTTCTATGCTTTCTATTTAGAGAGGAAGGAGGTGCTGGGACCTATCAGTCAAGTCAACCTTCACAGAGCTGCTGAAACACAGATGTACGTATTTTTAACACATGCCTGGGTAGAAAAACCAAGGATGTCCTGAAAAATAATCTGCGGAGAGACTGAAATGCATTAACAGAAAGGACAATTATTATCCCTGTGCCGACAACACCTACAAGCTTCATGTAAAGCTGGGAACAATTTGGCTCCTTTCTCCTGAGTCTGTCTGGTCGGAAAATTCAGAGTGAGCAACAACTGGCAGAGAAGCGACAAAGCAGAACCTACAAGCCAGTACAGCAGCATCTGTATTTTCAAGAGATAATGCTTCATAATATTATCACTTCACAGAATCACAGAATGGTTTGGGTTGGAAGGGACCTTACAGACCATCTATTTCCAACCCCCCTGCCATGGGCAGGGACACTCTCCACTAGACCAGGTTGCTCACAGCCTCATCCAGCCTGGCCTTGAACACTTCCAGGGATGGGGCACCCACAGCTTCTCTGGGCAACCTGGTCTAGGTTGTTGTTCCTTCTGATGTCTTGAGGAAGGGAGGGATTAAGTATGCCCAGACGACCCAGAGGAAAGGGAATTTACTGAGGTGGCCTTGCACACCTCCAGCAGGAGGGAATTCCCTCTGCTGACTGTCAGCTGCAACAGTTGCTAGGAGAGCTCCTAACCAGGTCAGCATCAGCAGAACACACAGTGTACATCAGTGGGGAACAGAGGAAAACTTAATATTTAGTCTGTGTATAGGTGGATTAGGCACAGCACTCTGTCCAGTTTGTGCACCTGTGTAATTTGTAACCATGTCTTCCTGCTCTGTTTTCAATGCTGAGCACTTCCCACTGACGTAAATTGTTTTCAGGCATGATTAACACTAAAATGATGCCTTGCTTTGACCTTCCAGGGACTGTTACTCTCCTCTTGCTCCCCTGAACCTTCTGTATGACAACCAAATGGTAAAATGGTGTGTTTGCACAGAACCATCCCTATCGAGCTGGCAGCACAAGAACCCCAAGAAGAAAATACATCTTCCAGTGACAACGAGAAGCAGCGGGCATCTCTCATATCATCCAATTTCCATCTCAGAAATGTTCAAGAAGCACAAGACAGGCAAAGAAAATGTGATTATTACGTGGACAAGATGACAGACTGAGGCTGTTTTCAGCCAAACTTTCTGATTTACTTGAGATGCTTTATTCCACATGATTATAAAAGTAAAATAATCCAAAACAAAATTCTTAGCAGAACTGGTTTATAGGCAAGAAACAGTGGAGTTTCAGCATCCCAGTTCTCTTAAATCAAAGCAATACATAGTCAGCTGGGCCAAACATGTTCCAAAGCTATTCCAGAACTAAAACCATTTAATTACAAGAAGGAGAACTTCACGACCATCTGACTTCTCTCAGTTTGGTTTAAGAAAGCGCCTTGCCAAATCCCCACCCCAGCCCTCGGCCCCAGTTGTAAACACTAGCTGCAGAAAGGTATCTCGGTTTGACATGCTTCCTTCTAACAAGATAACTTTTATGCTGGTGTGTCACTGTTCATTAAATACAAACAGAAAAATGATCCTATGTTTAAATCCCAGTCTAGAAGTTTCTTTATTTGAAACCTCTTTACAAGTCCCTTCTCTCTGAACAAAACTGAGCTGTGTTACTTTCAGGAATAACTGTGGCAATTTTTCTGTCTAAATGAAAGGTAGGGAACCGCCTTGACTTTATTCTGCCCCAACCTTTTGCAGGAGATGTAAAGTTATCACATCCCTCAGACATTTAGCATGAGTTCTCCAATCCCCCTTAAGGAGAATTGAAGAATGCAGTGCTCCAAAATTTCCTGCAAGTAACATGGAGGGGGGAAAAAAATATCAAAACACTTCATTGTGCACATCTAGCTATTGTAGAGATGTATCAAAGAAGGCATCACATGTCTTCGGTCTGCCAAAATGCATTTTAAGGTGAGAGATTTGTCTGGAGGAAGAGGAAAAAATGCTCTGCCACCTGCAAAACCCTTTTCATTCATTTAGAAAGCAATTACATACTAGGCATGATAGCTTCAGTGGATGTCTTGTTCAGTCACACAGCGCTTGGGTTTATTTTTTCAATAGCAGCAACACAAAAAAGATCAGGCCTTGCTGTGTGTCACATTCACTTTTTTTCTCCCCAGTTAATCCTTTTCTAATTCAACTGGCTGCTGGTGCGGGCAGGCACAGCACATTAGCATGGGCTGCTGGAGTTCAGGATTCACAAAAAAATGTACTGGCTGTGAATGGCTCTTTATTCTGACCCAGCAATCTGGATGCAGTTGCAAGTTCTCTGTTCACCACGGTGTTCGCCTGTTAGTAATCTGTACTTTTAGGGAGAACAGCAACCTGCTGGACCCCGTGTGGCAATGAGTTGGTGCAGGCTGTGGAGGTGTCTCACAATCCTTTTTTGTTTCTCTCTCCTCAACCTTACGAGCAGGTTAGGAAAAGAGTAGCAAGATAACGGTTTGTGCACTCTGTGCACTGTCCACAAATCTCCCATGTTGCTTATTAGCAAGAGTGGCAGACTGCAAAACAAAACCATAGCCGATTCAGCAACGAGCTACTCAGCTGCAGCCAGAAGGAATGCTCTAACACGGTCGGTCGGTCGCTCTGCCTATGAGTGGGATCACGAGAGTCTGCTCTAGGAATGCCTGCAACGGAGAAGTCTGTTCAGACCTGCCCAGGTAGCGTTTCCCTCTGCCTTGTGCAGCGGCTCGGGCACATCGCCCTTTCCAGTAACCTCAACCCCCAGGGGAGGACGCCAAGAAGCATCAGCCAATGAACACCGACGACACGCTACCAAACACGCGTTAGTTGCCTCGCAGAGATTCAGATTAAATACTGCTATTTAAATGCTACAGTAAAGGTTGATAGGTAATGCAAATAAATACCCTTAAATTAAAACTAACAAAAACACTGGTTTTGCTTTGTTATAGTACTGTTCACTCTCTCTTTCCTAAGTTTCTAAGAAAAATACTTTTATTTTGGCCATGCCTTTTTGTTTGGACGATGATGTAAAGACCATTCACTAATTTTATGAGGCTAGCCCATGTATAATTTTGATGCTTTACCTTCACCCTTTATATCTGACCAGCAGACCAAAGTACAAGACTAGGGACCATCCTGTCATGCTAGGAAATGACAGAGTGTGCACTGCTTCAAGACCACCACAAACAATAGCAAAGGCAGCTGAAAGCTCAGTCATGCTTCACCGTGGAAGGACAACTTGAGAGCTCCTCTAATTTAATCCCTTCTGCCCTGATCATGAGTGGCTGAAAAGAAAAAGCAACACACTGAGAGAGTAATAGGGAATTCCTTTGCTAGCTGCTTGGTATGAAAGAAATGTTCACGGAAAAGCGATCCCTTTGAGAGCTGTGAAACAGGGTGAAGACCCTCACCACCCCATCGATGCACCACATCTGCCTTGTGACACACTGAACGTCCCGGCTTCCAGCCTTCAGAAACGAAATCTAATTTGCTATTCCGGAGAACTTCCCTGGTATTTTCTATCATCAGGTGATCATACAACACAAAGGTACTACTAAACAGTGAAGAATTTAAAAATGGAATCATAGCATTTCAGGGAAAACAAGGGAAGTGGCAAACTTGCTAAGGAATGGAAGAAAAATCTTACACTGATGTGGAGAACATGTTGTGACCTAAGGTATGAACATGTATTCACAGAAATCACAGGCTTCTTTCATGATACATAAAGTGAACTGTGGCACTGAACATGGAACAAGTCATTGGCACGCAATAATACATTACAACATAGCATTGTGCAAACAATGAACTTCAATTTACCTCAAACCATCGGAGTATCCTTTACTAAGCATCAGAAATTGCTGGCACGTATGGCATATAAAAGGTGATTTAATTACTGGCAGGGAGAGAAGCCACCCAAATGCTCCATTACCTTGCAGATATGAAATGAAGTTTCTCCTTACTACATAAGAAGGGTCAGTAAGGGTCAGTAAAACAGCTACTTACTGGTGTGCAGTATTCCACCATGGGATAGTGCATTTTATGCCCTTTTGCAACACGGCCAGAGAAGAAGCAACTTTGGCAGATGTCATAGTTAAAGTGCTTTAAACTTCTGTACCTAAAAGAGAAGGAAAAAAAGCCCCACAGCTTCAGAGGTCTGTATGTGAATGCTTCATACGAGCTTGTCACGTTTGCTGTGTTAATAAGTTGTCTTCCCTGAGATGTCACAGGGTGTGCAATGCTGGACAACTCTCCTCCTCCATCGAGGGACATGTATTGCTGACTCAGATGTTCATCAAAGATCTGAATCTTCAAGAAATATTTAACATTGAGCAACAGCAAAGATTACACAATCACTCCGTCTTAACACACGAAAGCCTCCACCACTCCTTTTGTTTCTATAAGGCTAACTTCGGTTCTTTTGCTCTTCAGCATGATCCCTAACACAGAATGTCCTGAAGAAGTAAAATTCAAATAAGTAATGCCCTCCTCAACAAGTCACTCCAGAAAACTCCTAAGTGCTGCATACAAGGCAGGTTTTGTCTTTCCTAGCACCTCTATCAAAACAATTTTCCCGTATGGCATCCCATCCATGAAAACTCCAAATGCACTTTGGGGCCATTATTTAATCTCATCAGCTCTATGAGGCAGCTAACTGTTGTATCTGCTGGGCTGAAGTGCTTGAAAGGGCCAGAGGCATAAGGGTTGTCTTGTTCCAAATGCCCGAAGCAGTTCAGTCACAATGACCTCAAAAGAACATTGTTTTACACATACTGAAGCACACGGTATTAGCTTTCTAAAAGCCTTCCAATACTGTATCTTTTTGGCAAGTGTGTACACAGAGCCTCAATGACTTGCAAAGCCAGAGGAAAAAAAAACTGCGACAGATGGATTTGACTATCATGATAATAGATTTGCTATATAAATTTAAGAGCCAGATGAGATCAGACAAGTAAAATTAGATGCAAACAGAGAACCCCAGTGTCCGCTTCCCGATGCTCACTACAGACTATCCATTCACTTGTCAGCCTTTGATTTTCCAAGCGCTGCATTTTTCAGTTCCACCTACGTGTCTTTGGCTGTTTATACAAAACTGTGTAATTCATTCCGTAGTTTCATAAACTGTATCTGGGAACAGGAAAATGAGACTCTGTGGATGTGCTGAACTACTCACATCTCATTCCCTAGCTCTTCCTCAGCAACAGTTATCTTTTCTCAGTTAAGACATCCAAGGGGAAGAATTTACACAATTACAGAAACAGCCTCACTGAAGGAAAATGCAGACTGAAAACAAAGCAACACCTTCATTATTTCTCCCATTTCCCACCGCCTGTGTAATGGCATAGGTGAAAGCACTGCCCCACTACAGGCACAAAAGCAACATGCATACTCTCCCACGTTAGAGCAAAATGATGGCTTTTCTATGTGGTGCTGCTTACTGCTGTTGTCTATCTGGGTTTTAGAAACAAAATTACTGAAAGCTCTTTGTAAACAGCACAATACTATAGAAGGAGAAATGCCAATGGTAAAAGACGACCATGCACAAAAAGGACAGAAACCATACAAGGCAGCTATTGTGAAGCAAAGTGATAAAACAAGTCCAGGCATAATTGAAAGTGAGTATTTACTTAGCTGCTAAGTGGATTCTCAACAGGCATACCAACACACAGCCATTTTACAACACAGTGACTTATTCATTGCCATAGTAACCATGGTGTCGATCCAGATGTTTAAATAGACCAGCAACATTTCCCCCACTCCAGGTTAATGTTTCACCAACTACATTCTTTCCCTGGGAAACGCACATGCGGCTTTACACGTCCGCAAATTTTCTGGGTACTCCCTTGCTTTATGTCACAACAGAAAGCAATTCATTGGGATCCACTTCAGAAAATGTAACTACATGTATAGGACAGACAATGTAAAGCAAATCGTTATTAGTTGTGCAATCCACCAATACTTTGGTTGAGGCATGGAAAGACGGCAGGCAAGAGCAGGACACAGAGGACGGGCGGTATCTTAACTGACAGATGATTTTTGCTCTCCACAACTCTTGCATCACTGTAGCCAGTCTAGGTGTCACTCTCCCTCGTGCCTTGACACAGTTTTTTTTTCCCTGAACATCATGCAGAGAATCAAGCACACGTTTCACCTGGAAACAAACAGCTCTTAATCCACCAAGCAGTAGCACCTATGGAAAGGGAGCGAGTTTGTACCTGAATCCAATAATGGGGCACTCCTTGCAGATGTTACACTTGGCTTGGTGTTTGGCGGTCTCAGCAGCAGCCACCCTGTGCAACACGGGCAGCCACACCATGGACTGCGGTTCCAGCCTCATCCAGTCCAGGAAGAGGGCTGCTTCAATCTCCGGTTTGTTGTTGGCCTGCAACACGGGGGTAGGACAGACAGGGGATGAGCACAAGTGACCTGTCTACTACCAGTCAAGTAACAGTTCAAGATGTTTGTTTCCTGCCTACCCTGTATCTTCTCCCCAAATATGCTTCAGCTTTTATCCCAGTCCAGCCATTCATTAAAAAAAAAAAAGTCCCCAGGATCCTGCCTTCAAGCTGTGACCGAACACTATTATTAATGTTTCAAATCTTTCTCTTATTCCCTATTACAACAGGCAGCACTAACATGTACTGTCACAGAGAAAATCATCCACTTAGAGGATCACCTTTGATGCCTGATCTCGTGTTTCCCATCGCTTTTATCTGAGCCTGCACAGCACTGCTTCTCACCTATTTTAAAAACATTTTGTGTTCTCCAAGCCCTAAAAATTGCACGTCTTTTGATCACAGTTCCCTTCTCTTTCATGTCCTTCATTATCATACTGACCTTTCTTCTAAAGGCACGCATAAGGAAATCCTTCAAATCCCTTCTCAAGCCTGTTGTTGAACATGTAACCTCTCTGCCTCCTTAAGTGCCTCAAAATCCCTCTTCCCACCGTATCATCTCTAAATTTCCTGTCATTGCCTGCAAACACAATACAGTTTTGTACCACAGAATACGATCGATTTAGCCTCATATTCCACGGCCTCCCACTTTCACCTCTTTGCCAGCAGCAGGAGAGCCTACGAAAACTGCCCGGCAGTCCCGTTCCTCCGCTGCCTTCCCATCACATCCTAACCGCTGTGATTATCTGAGGTATCTCTTCTACGGTCACTTTAAGGCAACTCAGCCACAGACCTGAATCCCACTGCGGCAGGCACCGTGCATACACCAAAAAATGATGGATCACCCCTACCTGGCAGCAGCTACATGGAAAAAAGTATGGAAAAAAGAAAGAGCAAGGAGACGAGAAACACCAGGCAACAGGGGAGAAGAGCAATCCGTCTACACAGGTAGAGGACACACTGTACTGGCCGGCCAGCCAGCTGGCTGCTGCAAAGAACAGCGCGGAACAAAAGCGCAGAGCATCAAAACAGATTTTAAGGAAAACAGCGATGCGACAGAGTCAGTGTTTACGGGGAACGTCTCCGCAGTGTGCAGGGTGGTGCAGAGCCCGCACAAAGCGGGTTACCTGAGAACCTGGGAGCCGATTTCAGAGCTGAAGGTGAGGTGATGGGCCAGGTGCAAACAGCAAAGGGCTCTGGTGGGGAGGATGGGAGGGGGAGAGGACGAGTCCACACAGGGAACAGCCCAAGCAATGAAGCAGGATACTGTCCCGTTCCGTTTCTCTAAACCATCACTACGTGCTAATTCAAATTCCTTGAGACATTTCCTTCCATGCTACCCCAACAGAAACCGCATATTTATGGGCTGAATATATTTAAATCTCCTGTTTTTCTATTTCTCAGGGGTTTCAAGTACAGCCCTCTGTGGGCTAGTCTTTTAGATTTCAAACTTCACAAGGCAGACTGTCTTCCTTTGTGGTTCCAAACCTATTTGAAGCATTTAAATAAATAATAAGCATTAATGTATCATGTACATGGACCAAGATGAATAGGGGATTGAGTTATGATTTTTTTTTTATGCTTGCTCTCAGTTTCTTTTCCAGTTTCTCATGAAATCTGAGTTTAGTATGACCTAGCTAAAAACCTTACTCAACTAAAAATGCTAGCAATGAATTTGGAGAAAAAAATACCACAGCTGATCTAAAGGACAGAGCGCTATAGGGAAAAACAATTAGTTGTGTGTTGTGGTGGTGTTGGTTTTCTTTTTTTAAGCTAACACTGTTCATAATCTTGACAAACAAATTAACTGATCAATACTTGAAGACCAAGAAAAATGCAAAGACTCCTAGACCAAACCCCTGGTCACACGAAAGATGTGGGAAAAAACCAACCCCGGAATATCTTCTGAATAATGCATTACATTAAAATTGACTTAAAATTCTGCCACACTACTTTGGTTAACTAGAAACGAAGAGGGTGTTGTGGGTCAGGGCTTTCTTCTTGAGATGCTAGTTTGGGAAACCACCTAAAGACTACTATGACTGCATTTTAGATCCACATACGTGGATTTCTAGTACAGTCATATACATCCTCTGTGGATGTTTGGGGTAGAACAATCCATCCACAGTGTATCTACAGTTATTCAGATCAAATCTCTCACAATTTAATATTCACTACATTATAAGAAATGGAATAACTTTTATTTTTTTCCACACGCTGAAATAGTTCTGAAGACTTCTGCATTAAAGCCTATGCCCCTGCTTTTTCACGTAGCTACAGAATTTAGGAACATCCCCAAAGGAAAAAGAGAGACAATCAAAAGCACAGTAAGTCCAGCCAACACTGGCAATGGAATTTGTTCGGAATAGCGGATGCTGCCTTCTGCTGCAGGACTTCAGTGAATTCAACAGAACTAAATTAATTCTAGAACTCTCTTAAGAGACAGGCGTATTTATAAAAGATATTCATCTGTATGTCTGTTTTTCAGCTAGCAGCCAGAGCAGTAAAGCTGGGGAGAGACTTTCTGTGGCTTAAACAGTGAGCGAGCATCAGCCAGGAGCTACACTGACACACCATTACCATGCCTTAGCAGACCACATTTTCTATACAGAGGTCCTCGAAGCCTCAAAAAAATTTTAAGAGGATCTCTTTAATATGCCATTTCAAATAGAAAAACACGAAGTGTACAGAAATGCTGCAGTGCAAGCTGCAGTCAGAATAAGAATGAGCTGCTCAGAGCGCCGCTCTCCGCTTGTAGCTGCTTTAAATTTGCAGCGAAAATGCTGCGGCGATGAAAGGCTTTCTGTAACATCCAAAGATCTATTTTAATTTTGCAGTCACTGTCGACTGCCAGCAGTCCCAATAGCTGCCTACCCAGAGCCCCGCACGCTGGCTGTACAAAACCCGTGCTCCGAGAGATTAGGTGCATTAAAATGTATCAGAACAGGTCCTGAATTATATTACATGAAGATTTAAAGCCACGTGGAGAAAAGCTGGTCAGGGTCAGACAGTATAGGACAGACAGTTCTCGACTGTTCCCTGAGCTGCTATTACAATTTTTTTTAATAATCTCTAAATCCAGTAAAGGCAGCAGCTGAAGATTTTACATAAGGGAAAAAGTCTGAATTCATACAGTTCGTATTTGAACCAACAAGATCAAGCTGTAAAGAATATTAATGGTTCTTCTCTTGAACACATGTCTGTGCAACTCCCAATTTTTATGGTAATAACGGAGTGAATCATAAAATAAAATTCATAAAGCCCTTTCCAGCTTACAAGTAACAATTTGTTATGGGGGACATTCAAATTCATTATGTTCCGACATCTGTTTTTCAGTATTTATTCTGCAGAAACAATGGGGGAAATAGGAAGTTGGGTGGTGCCAGCATCTTTATACAATCGTTAGGAGCTGAAGTTTTGGGCTTTTTTCACCCCTCTTCTTCCAGCTAGCAGTTGAAAAAAATATTCTGTGCTATATTAACTTTATCTATCCATAATATGGAATATGCTTAATACAGTTGTGATGTTACATGAACAATGCGATACATTTTTGGACAGAGTTAGATAATAATGCACAAATTTCTGATAACTTTTTTGATAAGCTATATTCTGTTCACCTTCAGTGTAGGAAATTAATTGGAAATAAGATGCTGAATTTAATGCTGTTTTCCATCCAGGATGCAAAGTCTTGCATTTGTCTAAGTAGGCATTATTTTGGGTAAAATGAAAATGGGGAATGGGATTCTTGTGACTGGCTGAAGTTTAAAAACACAAAGCAAGCCGTGAACAGCAGCCCTGTCTCCCAAGAGTCACACCAAACCCTGCTCAACTTTGTTTTCCACTCTTGAATGGCTCTCCCAATACATCAGTGTTCTTCTCCCTGCTGCCAGCTAGTAAGAAAACAAAAGTCACTAATTTACTATTTATGCTCAGAGGGCGGAAGCACCACTGATATGGGGACGGGCTGAGAGAGTTGGGCTTGTTCAGCCTGGAGAAGAGAAGGCTCCAGGGAGACCTTATTGCAGCCTCCCAGTACCTGAAGAGGCCTACAAGGAAGCTGGGGGGGGACTTTTTACAAGGGCCTGTAGTGACAGGATGGTAACGGGTTTAAATTGAAAGCTGGGAGATTCAGATTGGATATCAGGAAGAAGTTGTTCATGGAGAGGGTGGTGAGGCACTGGAACCGGTTGCCCAGAAAAGCTGTGGATGCCCCATCCCTGGCTGTCTTCAAGGCCAGATTGGAACTAGATGATCTTTCAGGTCCCTTCCAACCCAAACCATTCTGTGATTCTATGGTTCTATTTCTGAGACAAGTGCTGTTTCGTGGTCAAGAAAGAGAGGATTATTTTAAAGGTAACTTTGGGTGATACAAACTGCTCAAATCTGCCTCTACACTTGAGCAAAAGCTTAAGATTGTTATTTTGTCCCCTTGCATTACACTTGATTGTATTGACCAGCCAATGTTTTTACTGTTAGGTCAAAAAGTAATACAATAAAAACACCCCACGAACCCAGAATTGAATTGGTGTACGGTTTTGTATCATCCACACCTCAAAAACATCATCTTCTACTCCCTATACATTGAAACGCTTTAAAATAGCTCTTTAAAGCAGTTCCACTGCTAGGACTCTTGAAGAGTGCCTCCCAAAGTCAGGCACAGGTTCACAAAACCTTCCTGAAATAAAACCAGAATTGCTGTTTTATGACATTTACAGCACAGCAGCTTGAGGAAGGATTTGCTAGTTCCCCTCAGGCCAGCTCTCCCTGTCAAGAGCCAAAAGCAGAAGAAATATCCTGTGAATAGAAACAAGGGCTGCCCGGATCTCTCAAAAGAGATCCAGTCCCTCAACAGTAATGATGTATTAGTATGTTATTTTCATACAGACCTCTATAACTATATATAGTTTTTTGTACACAGTATTGATATTTCCTAGCTATTCAAAAAAAAAAAAAACCAACACCAAAACACCCAAACCCAACCCACGCTGCACAAAACAACTGCCCAACCAATTCAAAACACAGCATTTATGGCCAAAGTCACTATCAGGGTCCTGGCCCAGGATTTGCAACACTCAAACTCTACCTAAAAAGACTAACAGGCCCCTATTTTGGCTTTTATTTGTCTGAGTACATACACTGGATTTGGACACAGTTAAGAGGTGGTGAAAACCAGGCTGATCTTACCCAATCACTGACCAAGTACAAACCTAGAAATGACAACTACACAACACAGAATATTAAAATACTTTCCTCTGTCAAAGTGAAATGAAACCAGAAGGTTTAAAATACAGATATGAATTAAGTGTACGTGTTTTACTGCTCCTTAGCTTCATCTGTACTGGTTTTTCACATCAAGTACACCCTCAGAAGAAAGCATACTTAAAACAGTTCATAACCAAGAATGAAATATCCAAAATTTTGTTGAGAAACAGCAAGAGACACTTTCATTCCAGCTGCACTGTTTTCACATCACATTTCTTAAACGTCCCAATGTCACAGTAACTCATCCAAGCCAGTGATGTGAATTCCTAGGTCCTATTTACACTACACAAGGAAAGCATATTAATAATTTTCCACTGTGATTAAAACACAGCGCGTGTGTCCTTTAGTCCGTAACAATTCCCTATCCTGTTTACTTAAAAAATGTACCCATCACAGATCTGAAAGGAAAATGCTTTCACAGTGCAGTAATATTGAATTCACTCAATTTTTCATGGATCTATAGATTGCTTTGATGCAGGCTGAGCCCAGGCAGAACCATAAAGTCTTCAAACCGTCATGAGATCAAGCTGTTCGCTCTCACTTAAAAACAGTCATTTTCTTTAAAATCTCAAAGCAGAAATTACATCCCCCTGCACTGGGCAAAAAGGGATGAGGAAAGATGAGTCCTGTAACACCATTGTTCTCCCACTAATGACTATCAGCACCTTTCCAAACATGAAAAGCATGTGTCGGTGCTGGGGAGATGAGAAGTAACAGGGCAGCAGCGTGAGCCTGCGGCCAGAGGACCCACTCCTTGGGAGAGGGCAGGCTTCTGCCAGCAGTGGGGCTGGGAAGCCTGCCCTCCCCAACCCTCATTCCCAAGGACTCACACTTAAAGCTGAAAAGCAGGAGAGATTTCGCCTGTTATCGCAGGGAACAGTAAACATCCCGTTTTTTCTTTTTTCCTGCTGTTGTGCAGACAAGGCCGTTGCCAGGGCACCTAACCTAAGGGGGCTGGGAGAGCCATTTCTGAAGAACGCATTTGTTGCAGACTCTGACATAACAGCGATTTATGGCTGGCTTATCATCACCAGAAAGAAAAGAAAGAAAGAAAAAAAAAAAAAAGCCTAAAGAAAAAGCACTCCTCACTGTGGGCGTACAAAGAAAGACTTAATTTAGTTTCCACACAGTAATGTAAACTATGAATCCCCACACTATTTTTAAAAATTGAATTATCTCACTTCAGCAAAAGGAGGCTGCCGGGAGCTCTGTGCAGCCCCACCATGGCCATCCCTCCAGCCCTTCTGTTTCCCACGCTGGTCCATGCTCGCCCCCCAGCACCCCCCCAGACTCTCCTGCACACGTGACCCTCCACACCTTTGGCCGAAAGGATCTCTCTGTACTGCTCCATTTCTCCTGGAAAAGTCCCATCTCTTCCCCCATCTCCATTCCTGGCTGCTCCGTTCTTTGACGCCTCACAGTACCTACCCTACTGTTCCCTTCATCACCGTAATTCCTACTACTGCTCTCCCCATCCTTTCTTAAGGGGGGGCCCTTTCTTCCCCTCACTCCTTAGGGCCTTTTCCATCAGGACCCTCGCTATGCTTGGATTTCTTCTCCTCTCCCTATGACTCCGTCCCCTCTATTTCTGTATTTCGCCTCGGCTGAGCCTCCCTCCCCCTTTCTGGTCCTCCTACAAGATCATCTGTTCTGCTGCAACCCGGGTCAGAGACCACCTTCTGGAGGAGAAAGAGGGGATGAAGTTCCTCTTACCACAGGTAAGAAGAAAACCTATTTTCAGTGCAGGTAAGAGAGGGAAACTGAGAATGGAACCTCACTTTTTCTGATGTTCTGATTTATGAACATGTCGAAGGTTGTGCCCAGCTGTGCCTGGGCAGTTCCTAGCAATGTCAACAGCTGTATGAGGTACAGCACTCGGCCCCCTGGCACATCTTCATTTGTAACGACAATGCTGCAAAACGTATTTTATTCAAATAAACATTTATTCTAAGGTCCTCATCCTGTGTTATAAAAGCTAGTTTTGTGTGTTCCATCACTATGAACTTTATTGATATTTCCTAATATAAACACACACAATGCCAGCCCCTTTTCTAAAAAAAGTTTTTGTCCGATTCTGAGGTCACTTTCCTTATCAGTTTTTAAACAGTGTTCTAAGTGCTGTTGCCGTTCACTTGGGAAAACGATAGGATCCAGCCAGTCTTAATTCCCAAGGAAGGTCATTTGCACAAACAAGCTTTTGCCCACGGATTTGCTGCGGCATCATTTTGTGTTGGCCTCACTTGAAAGATCAACATGGAACTCGAGGCCTGAAAGCCACTGTGGGGTCTAACCCAGCTATCAAAGTCGCTGTGCATAGTTTACCAGCACGGGTTATCCACCCAGGCCACGGCCCTATAGAACATTAATTTGGAAATGGCATCAAATACAAACTATAATTATAAAAGTTCAAGACACGGATGATGGAAATGGGAATCCTGTAGATTTAACTTGATGAAAGAAGTTTAAAAAGCACAGAAAGCAAACGTCCTATCACGACTGAAGTTCGTGGTGATTTTATAATTAGATTGTTTTCATAGTCACTGTGTGCAAGAAGACTATTTCCAAGCATTAATATTCATTGAAAAAATAACTCGTTGTGTTTTGCTTATTACAGAACTGAAGCTACTACATAATGAAACTTGAGGAGCAGACAAAAAGGCAAGCAACTCCTCCCGCCCCCAACCAAACAAAAAATCCCCCAGGGACAGTTAGGGAATGGAGAAAAAAAGGCTTCTTCCATTGTAATGTAGAAGATGCATTGAGAGTTAATCAGGGACCATACATTACCTCCCCTCCTCTACCTTTTCATTAAGCAGCTGTCTTCATCTTGTGCATTCTGCTGGTGGTTAGGATAAGGATGAATAATTCCCTTAATTCTCTTCCTCCCCAGATTAAATAATTTACAAGTTTGAAAAAGAGCCTCCAGTTCGCCACATATTCCTCAACAGACAGGACTTCTTTCAGTACTCTTTAAAGAAAGCTGGCGTTATCCATTCAAGCAGTGGAAGGAGCTCATCGAGCGATCCTTGCCCCTAGACAGCACCGCATGCAGTCACTCCTTTCCTATTGCTCCCTTGGGCACCTGGCTGTCACTGGTACCGATACGCCCAAAATTTAGACTAACCATTGCTGTTAACCCACATGGCAGCAATAAATGGTGTTCTGCTGCTGGCAATAGAAAACTGTAAAATCAGGAGCCACTGTAACAAAGACTTAAACTGCTTGCAGGTTCAGTTACAATACAAGCCTTGATGAGAATTCTTTCTGTCTAGATAACAGCATCACCTGGGCTTCTTCCACCAGTCAGAGAAAAGGGCTACTTCAAATATATCTTGTCAAAGTCAACGGCTGAATACAGCAATAAGCACCACCATTAAATGACCCTTTGTACCCTAATCCTTCTTCCAGATTTTCAATCCCCTTCAGAATGGACAGGCTACCTCAACACAAAATACAAATCAGAAAATTAGCAGCAAGCAAACATGAACTTACGAACTGGAAGCAGCTTCTGACGCTTGGCTCGATATTGCTGCCCCCAAAGGAGGCCACTTCCCCCAGCTGCCGAGGGATCTGGATGGAGTCGTGCAGCAGCAGCCCCAGCCGGCGCTGGTCACAGAAGCCGGTGGAGCTTGCCACTTGCTTGAACAGGTCTGGAGGGAGGAAAAGCACACCCGTGCTAAAGCGTCACAGCCAGGATACAGCAAATAGCGTGGAAGTTTGCATAATTTCAAAGGCTCACAAGTGTGGTCAACAGCCTGGGTGGACATGAAGACAGATGCATCTTCAGACTGGCTGCTGTTCTTCCCATAAACAATTTGGCTTGGGGTTTTTTTTCTATTAAATAAGCAATCTAGTGATAATTTTTAATAGCATTACTGGCTTGTACCTGGGAAGAAAGGCCATTATAACACAGCACCTGTGGCATTACTGATAATAGCAGCTGTGATTCCACAACAACTAAACTAAACAGCATCATTGTTAGGCCAGAACCACATAAATGTTTTAAGGATAACCTCTAACAGTAAAATAACCTCATACAACATACAGCACATTTTCAAGTCTCAGCAACGTCCAACTCAAGAGAATCCATTTCTCTTTCAGACGAGTTGAACTGAAAAACAAGAGCTCCCTAACTTCAATATATCACAATCTTTTAATCCAAGAGTATTTCTAAAATAAAAGAAAGATGTTACAGTAGGACAGAACCTGCCATCCACCAGGAATGTTAATATCATATTAAGTTTTCACTTCTAAAGCGAACTGTCACTTGAAGCCATGTTCTGTTACTGCATCATTCGAGAAAAGAATCCTTTCACGACAGAATTACTATCCTTTCATAAGCTCAATTTAATTGGGTGGGAATTAGTTGTACTACACATACACTAAGGAGGTTTTAGAGTTCATAATAATACGAAAAAATCAGGTTAGCATTAACTGAAATATTTATTTGGTAATATCCTTGTTGACAATACATGACCTGAATAAATTCTCCTTACTTTTCAAAGAGTTTAAAAGAGTGTGAGAGATGGCTAGAATGAAATAATGCCTTTTCTTTGGAGCCGCCTTAATATTTCACCCAACACCAGGGATACAATTAAAGGTGCTTCAGCACTGCTCGAGATGACTTTCCTAGCACTGCTTTGACACCTGTTTTCTTCCAAAGGAATAAAGGAACGGTAGAGAAGGGATTATTTTTTAATTCCATGAACTTCACTCTTGCCAAGTCTAGTTCTGTAATAAGTAATTTTGGGATAAATCCTTCCATCACCTCTGCAAGCCTGAAGACTTGTGCTCCAGCACAACCAACTCTGCCCTGCTGCACAACTGAGAGAAAAAAAATTTAAGAGGTGCGACTCATTGCATACTTGCAGCAATACTAACAGCAATTGCACTGCAACGTTGGCAGGGACTGTGAAGCCAGACCACAGCCTGGCAAAGACAATTCCTTCCTCTCCCACAAACTATTCAGCTTTCAATTTCCCCACCATCAAAACATTAAGTATTCTATGACCTTAAAAGGGGGCTATGCATTTACCATGCACACACACTGTGGGAGACTATAAAAAAAGAATAAATGTTTTCCTTTATAACTTGGATAATCCTCAATGAAATATCATTTTGAAAAATATTTGTACTGAGTTATTTTCTTAAAAGATTTCCTGCATACTTTTTCACAACACCCACATGAAATATCTACAGAACCAAACTGTGACATTCATAGTGATTGCCCTAAAATCTGATCCAATTATACATAGTCATGCACAGACACTGTTGTGGGAACTGTTTTCTCTTTAGCATTCTTCAACTTTCATTAGGAGAAGAATAGAATAATAACAATTGATGAAGAACTGCTACGGTATTGTGTCAAATCCTAAAGGTTGTTGTTTTTTAATGGGGTCGTTTTTTCTTGCTTTAAAATCAATGAAAGAGTGATATCAGTTAATTTAACCAGAAAGATAATCTTGAGAACCACTTTTATCAGCAGATATTTTCTGGATCGTAGCCTCACTGATGAAGTAATTCATTAGTGACATATAAGGAATTACCACCTTCAAGTATTTCTGGATTTGGTCTATTAAAATATGCAAAATTTGAATACTTTTAGTATTTGTTTAGATAGCAACTATATTTAAGCACAATGTACACAGTAAGCCCCTGAGCACGTTGTGGATCACATTTAAAAAAACATAATGTATTTAAAAATAGTGCAACGGTAGATGTCCTGTAGACATGCATTTTTGTGTATGAAGGTGTACAAAAGCAGCAGTTTCCGAAGGGGGCGTTTGTCCACCACAGGGGGTGTGCAAACAATCCACTGGGGTGTGGCAAGAAAATATTTTCTGTTCTTATAATAAATAATAAAAAAAAATTAAACCCAGTGTTTATTTCATCTTTATCTCATTACTTTTTAATTTCTATTTGTGTGTATGCTTTATAATGTACATAGTGTATTAGTGCTGTAGTACATGTGTGTAATTTTTAAGTAATTAAACATCTATTGGGGGTGTACACTTAAAAATTTTTTATTGATAAAGTTGCATGATCAAAAAGGTTTGGGTACCAATGTGCTAAACTACCTAACACCCACACTGAACAAATAACTTAAAAGTACAAGGTGGAGCAAATGAACACACTTTGCATCTGGGCTATCTAAAAGAATGTTTCTGTATGTTCCTTAAATATTTATGCAATAAATAGGAGGAATGAAAACAAAATATAAACATAAACTAAACCCAGAAGATTTAGACCGACTTACATCTGTATTTATCTTCCAGGTGTGCTTTACAGAGGGATACAACACCAGTTTTGAAAGACAAGACACGGATCCTTCCTGTTCGACCCCTATGGAAAAAGAAACATTACGTGATAATACGATACACTCATGTCGTAATTTGCTTACTACACCGAAGCTCCCCGCAGTACCACAGTCATCGTACGTGAAGTCCCACACAGAACCCTGTTGCACCGCACACACTGGCCAGTTATTAGATAAGAGAGAACTGAAATGCAAAACACGGTTGTGGCTCCGTAGGCGCAGCTGAACTGCAGTGTGCTGTTGCATCAATTCACCCACAAACAGTCTCGTTCGGAGAGAATTACTCGCCTCCTTTCCTATGACAAAAGTGAGAGGTAAGAGGCTTTGCACTACACTGGTTTTAAAAGGCTTCTCCCTGAACTGCTGCTGTCCTCAGAGAAGATGGGGTCCCTGACGGAAGAGGAAAGATGCCAAAGACAACAACACTTCACTTTAATTAGAAACGCAGTGCAGCAGTGGTTTTTAGAAAGTCTTTGCTTACTGTCTGTCAGCCCTGCCCTGACTTGTCTGAGGAGGAGCCAGGCACGAAAAAGCGGGCTCTGCCAGCAGCGTGCAGCGATGGAGGCACTCGTAAGGCATTCAGGTGAGCGATGAAGCTTGCCTAGAAATCACCAGGAGGCAGGCAGGCTGTGCAGCGTGCCACTAACATCACGGTGTGCTTTCTGAGCCCTCGCAGCACTCAGACCTGTCCTGTGCCGTGCCGTGCCCAAGGGGCTGGTGTGCACATCGGTCCCTGTGCTGCCTCCGGGCAGCCTTCCCTTCCCCTCATGCTTGCTCCTGCCCTGTGATGCACCCACCCTATTACTGTTGCCTTTTAACAAGGCTGTGGCAAGAACATCCTCCTCTGCGCTGCTGGCGACGCAATGACAAACCTTCACATCTTCTCTCAGTCCACTGGTTGAACTCAACTTACTTCCAGTTGCTGGCTTCCCTCAAGACTTATTTCTGATGGCATTTCGAATATATAACATCGATTGCAAACAAAGACATACACAACATAGGAAGCTAATGCCTAAACCCACTATTTTTGAAGCAGAGCCTTATCAACAGCTTTGAAGCATCATTGGTAAGAACACTGCTGGAGATAAGATAAATCAGGCATGCCACAGTCATGCATCAGGCTGCACTGTTTGGCACAGATGCATGTTGTCTTTTTATTTGTACAAAAGCATTGTAGGAGCCAGCAGTGCTCATCTTCCCATGTATCGCCCCTGCAAACCCTATCAAAGATGCAGACAGAAACTGGTGGAAAAAGCCAAATTTCGAATTTGCAACCTTTTAGTAAAGAACTTGTGTTTTTCATCACGAATAAGCATTTGTTGTTTTCCTCTGCTTTCCACACTCCACTCCTCTTACTCCTCTCCCTCAAATCTCTTCCAAATTAATTATCATCTGTGCCCTGAGAAACTCCTGCTGATGAATACCAGGCTCACACAAATTATACAAGAGAAGAATGTAGAATGATGATTTCCCTGCAAGGCATATTAAATTGAAACTTGCACGAATCACGAGTTGTTCAGTTCACTCTCCTCTCCTCCCAAGTCAAACCAATAATTTATCATGCTACTGCAAATGAGCATGAGTGACTGATCAATTAAAACAAATCTGAAACGTGTTGGATTTGCAGAGCAGTGCCCATAATTAGATCAGTCATTGACTGTGAATTTGATTAATATCTTCACGAATGACAGTTTTCAATTATAAGAAAAGTAAAGATTCAGTACATTTAATTAAATGTCTCCAGTACTGCTACGCACTTCGGTTGATCTCTGCCTATTACCTTTACAATGAAAACTAAACACATGTAACCCCAAGGTCACCTCTCTTACCGGCGTAATTCAAACAGGAGTATCGGCAAAACAGCTACGAGCTTTCCTCATACATAAAACACCTCTCTGTTTCATTGTGTCCTGCAATGTGCAGCTCCCTAGCATACCTAGGGAATTGCCTGGAGGCAGCCAATTATAATTTCTAATGTTGTGCTTTCAGCACAGTGCAACAAAAAGAAAACTAGTCTGGACACGGTAAATCTCAACTGGACGGTCCATCTGAGGAGCTGCCTGTGGAATGACCTTTCGTTGCCTCTCTGCCTCTGATGTGGCTGATCTGGATTAACATCCCTGGCACATCTTTTTTGTTTGTCACTAACTGGGTGCCTTTGTTTATATGTTTTTTATAGTTGATGATAATTCTGAAGTGGATCGGATCAGAGTTCTGTGAAAGCCAAAGCAGATTAAAGAAATAAAACCCGGCTCTTAAATGAATACATCACCATTCCCTACTACCGGTACACTACGCAAAAATATAAAGAAATCTGGGTAATCCACTTCACAGCATGCTGCAGCTGCTGCAGAGGATGGTGTAAGCAACTGGCTTATCAGAGGTGATCCTGTGGGAAGAGACTCTGCACAAATCTGTATTTTTTTGGGGGCAGGTGATCACCAAAGCTTCAGTGCTGTGATAAAAGGTGGATGGAAGAACAGCGTTATGGCACTTCACTTCCATACAGTACAAAATGTCAATGGAAATACAATAATTGACCCATGTGCCTCCATTTCTATGCATAAATGTTTATTCTGCAACAGTAATCAGCGTGGCTGGTTAAAAAACAAGTAAAAATTTCCCCTGACACCTTTTTTTTACTGAATTCACCAAATACAGAATTAATGGTTTATTCTAAAATTAGCTTACAAACACATAAGAACTTCACTACGCATTGTGAGCAACATCATTAAGCCACTGAACAGCAATGCCCATAAATTTTTCTTAAGGTAAATTTACTCTGTTGCATTCATTACAGGTACACTTTTTATGATTACATTTTAGGTGAAGTATTTCTCAAATCTCCTGACTCTGATGGGTTGCAAGCACAGCAGATTATAGATGAGCCTCTTCCATCTTTGAGGAAGAATTACACATTGAAATCTGCAGAAAACGGACAGCTCTGAAAACGTTTAACACCCAGAAGTACAGACACATGCAAGAGTCTGTACAATGGTCTTCATACTATTGCTTCTTCATAATTCTCTTGAATTTTTCTGTCTAAAGGAATTTGAAAAGCCATGCAAAGCCGTGACTTGCTGAGGACATGTGGTCTCCAATTGCTCTGAACACAGAAATCTGCTTTAAAAGTTCTGTTTTCCAGCTCTCTCATTGCTTAGCTTAATAAATCCAGGATTATAAGCCCAACCAAGGGCTGTATTGATTCAGCTAAATGTAGCCATTAAACCATTATGTTTATTAAACTTCAACTACCCCTTTTTTCAGCTTCAAGCCATTCATTTTATAATGAGACAGATGGCTCGTTACCCACTCCCCCTTTCCCCTGTCCTGTTGGGAAAGCTCCTGAGCACCCCACGTTCAGTGCACCCCTACATACGTGTCATAGACATTCAGCAGCCAGTTGAGGCACATGTCCACGCAGAGAGGAACATTGACCAGGTTATTGTGCTCTTGTTCCAGTCGATCATAAATGGTGGTCAGGCAGTTAATGATCTGCAGAATATCCATTGGCTGGTCATTTTGTTTGAGGTTGTGCTGGTCCAAGGCATCACATGCAGCAGACAGACTCAGGAGATCCACTGTTAGAGTGAAAACAAAATGAACCAAAACTTAATAAAGACCGAAGAGAAACAGCAGTTGTACTACCCATACCCAAAAAGCAACTAGAACAATTTACTTGGCTTACATGCCTGGCCAGAGGACATTTTATATCCTCTGAAAGTCATGTGCAAGACTGGTTTCAAGACTCCTACAGGTGCACTGTTTATTCAGCTGTGGTCTTAGGGGACAGTATTTATTAAAATAAAATCTGTTTAGTACCTATTATGCTATTGGATCCTGTGGAAATATTACACAAAAATTACTAGGTAAGTAAAAATCACAGATTTCATGTTTTACATTCCTACAGACAGATAGGCTAATATTTGTCCACTGCATTCACCAAATGTGCTCTAAATACAGTACGCCATCAGCTTTCCTGAGATGTGCTGTCCACTTCTTTCAGAAGTCAAGCAATCTTAACTGAACCAAACTCCACAAGGAATATGCAAACAAATCACAACTGAACTGGGATTAACCTCTCTGTTAGTCTTCCTCTGCTGAGAGCAGCAAAAAGAAGATTCCAGAAATGCCAAATGGCCTATTTGAATATTTATTTAATGAAATTTATCCATTTTTAATTCTGCAGAGCATTTATAAATGTAAATACCTCTATGACTTTACAGAGTAAGACATATTTAAACTTAAAACAGATTTGGTTTTTTTTTTGTCACGGACATTTAAAAACTTGATTGTTGTACCAATTTAAATCAGCGGCATTATGAAATCTGGATGTCCACGGCAAAGCGTAACTTCCCTTTCTCAGCTTTTAGTCTCTGCACAGTAACACCACCAGCAGCATCACACTTTGGGGGACACCAAATCAGAGACTTATGGGATATTGTTTTATGGAGTAGCACAGGAATAAGAACAAAAGGAATCAGGAAAATGAGACTATTGATGCAGATCTTCCTGCTGCCACATGAAACCCCTCTGTAATTCCTTGCAGTGTATTTCCAGGGTGTGAGCAATGGAGACATTAAAGCCCAGATGCTGTTAGTCCTCCTCACACCACGAGCAGTCACACAGTGCAGCAGATTCAACATGTCTCGAGGGAGTAGCATCTGGCCCAAAACAGACTGCCCCCAATTATCCAGGAAATTCTTCACAAAATTGGGAAATGAAATGACCCAAGTTTAAGACCAGTTTTTCTCTCATTGGAATACAAATGTGTTTTCTTGAGTCTTAATAAGCAACGTCTCTTGGTAACATCAAAAAATACCCAGGCAGAGGCTAAATGCAAAACCCCATATAGGAATTTTTTCAAAACTTGATCCAGCTAAAGAGTATATTTGCCAAATTCACAGTGGAGTATCCTGTTTTTACCAAGGATGAAGCTGACCCTTTGATGTCCTAGTGGAGATGAAAATTACTTCAGGTGCACACAGGGCTGCTTGGTAATACTGCATGGGTAGTACACTGAGATTTCATAACTGCCAGAAGATTTTCAGGAATATAATTTCATTGGAAATCAATAGGAAGTTCTGCTACTAAATCCCTTAAGCACTTCTGAAAATTTCACCTGTGTGTCTGACATACCCATTCGCTAGAGCGAATAAGGAAAGCTTGGAATACCACCCCCATTATTATACGAAGAGATTTGGCTTTGAATGCGTGGGTTTGTACAGGGTTTTATTTAATTTTACTTTTTCACATTATCATATAGAAATTAAAATATTTTTGAATATTATATTTAACTTAGTAGCATAGAAAACACAATTATTCTAAGGTCAGTGTGATATCCCACATAGGCATATATATCAGACCCATTCCTAAGAGTCTTAGAAAGACGCTTTTCTTCTAATAACGTATTAGCCAAATTGGCAATAGAGCACTGCCTTCACAACACCTTTAACTTTGAGCTTTAGGCTGAACTCTCAGTTCCTTTGAGACTATGAATCAACGGTAATTAAATGAACCCCTCAGGCATCTGAGTGGCAGCTTAATTACATATGCAGCTACTGCTAAACATGGGTCATTCCACTTTGTGAAAGCTTTTCCCACTAATAAGCGGCAGCTTCTGAAAAGCCTTTCACCCTGCTCTTCACCAACCTCCCGTCCCATCTTGCAGTTAATGACACACGTTCATCTTGTAACAAGCAGAAAGTGCTTGCCACCACACTCTGATTTAGGGAATTTCTTTTAATGGGAAGAAGAGTGGCTCTGGCCTTCAACATGTTAAGCTCCTCCTGCATCTTTCCCACCAAGATTAAACAAATGGGGTATGTGTGTGTGTATGTACGTCCTCATCCAGGAGAAATTCCGCATTTCATTCCTGAAAGCAAATACAGAGGTCCCATGAAAGATGACAGACTTCCAAAAGCCAAGCCCCAACAGTCAGATATAAATTTAAGAGTTGCATATTCACTGCCATTCAGTGATTTGCAAAGCTTTAACTGAAATAAACGATACCACTTTATGCTTTGTACTTTTTGTGGGTTCTCTGCCATTCGTTTGCTACTTAAAATTCCAAAACTGACTCCAAAATTTGTGTGAGTGGTAGCTTCTAGCTTATTTTAAAATATAAAGTCATCTATATAAATATTTCTTTGTCCTCTAAGGCAAGAGAAAAACATTAGGATATTTTTAATTAGACACCAACCTGTGGCCAGATTGCAGGAAAAGTGTAAAAGATGACCTGGAATAACTAACCAGCTGAAGGACAGAGGTGACAATTAACAGGCAGGAGAAGGTATGCTGTGGAGGTCATGTACTGAATCTGGGGAAAACTCAACATATAGCTGGTGATAAAAAGTATTAATGATGCTGCCAGAATGCAAGATTATCTCCTCTGTAACCTGCTGTTGTTCGCTGATACATTAAAAAATACATTTAATCTAGCCTGTGTGAAATTAAAGGAAAAAAGCACCCTAACAGAAGTTCTTGAACATTTCCTTTCGCTGCATCTCCAAGAAAAGTTTGTGAACACCTCCCATTTCATTGACATCACACTATTCAGTTGTGGTTTGCACTTGAAGATCAGATAGTGCAAAACTAGCAAAACAAGAAGGTCAACATGCTTTGATGTGATTATCAAAGGAAACCATACACTAAAAGAAAAAACGGTGCTACAGTTACACCTGGCATGCCCACTGTAATTTCTAAGCCTAGGACCAAACAGCCACACACTAGATTCTCCTACGGTAACACGTTGCACAGGCGTTTCTTTGTTAAGGAACACCGTTTTCCATATTCTTTTTTAGGTTTAATCTCCTAATGTCTTAATATTCATCGGTCTAATTTACAAACTGAAAAGAACCAAGACTAAGAACAGTTCATTTTTAGAAGTGTTTCTGTTCTTGCCACTGAGGAATAGGCTGCACCTCCAACTCTGCAGGCCTTCTACAGCGCACACATCTTTAGAGGGCTCCTCAGCAGACAACATCGCTCTGCTTTTTATGAAGTTTGCAATTATTTCTTTTTTAACTTGTGCAATTTTAAAACTGAAATAAAAAAAGGTGAAAGCAGCACCTACTGCAGGTGGAATGTAGGGGTTTTTGGCTATGTGTAGGAGCTCTGAAACCCAGTACTGCATTCTATTTCTACTAGTGCCAAAATGCAGAAAAGGAATTTTTTAATGAGTTGAGTTTTTGGGGTTTTTAATCTAATCTAATTAAATTGAGTTCACAAGCGACACAGAAATCACAGAACACAGAAATACAAGGATGGTGTCTCCAAGCAAAAATATTTGTTAGAACAAAGACTGCTAACCGAATTCCTTAAATACTTCTCCTTAGATACAAGTATGAAGAATGTGCTAAAGTAATCACTGTAAGCGCCACTGCCTGTCTCTGGAAACATCCATTCTCAGAACATCTACCTAAGTGTAACCTCGAGAGATTAACTGACTTCAGTGCATAATTATAGTTCCATACTGTAAAGTGCAAGATGAGCCTGTAATTATTCAGTGGCAGGAATCAGGGTAATACAGATAAAATAGCCTGCAAAGTTTTGCACTATCAGCAACCAAACACTGTTACAAGTCACGCTTGTGAACTGCCAGCTAGAGAAACATGAATTTTAGTGCTTTATTTCAGTGCTGCACCGATTATAACACCTTTCACTGCCTATCACTTTGGTTTCTTTACACGAACTTTCCACAATGAGCGTGGCAGGAGTGCTGTGCCATGGACAGAAGTTTGTATTTCTGATGGTCAAAATTCATTATCACTGCATTCATGTTGACACCCTTCATTATGTTACAAGAATTTTCAGTTATTGGGCCTCCCCCCCCCCTCTTTTTTTTTTCCCTATTTTTTTTATACATTCAGCAATTAAATCTGTTCACTAGTGGAATTCACCCATACTTATAAGCCTAAAAGTAAACATGCTCAAAAATATTGAGGTTTGACACGGTTCCAGAAAGCGTGTGAGCACAAATCCAAATCTGAGATAAATCAACAGTTGAGACATTTACAAATGTGTCAGAAATTTAACCCTGCAACTAAATGACAAACAGTGAAAGTTAAAATATTCTAGTCACCTCCCACTAACTGTCCCACCTAATAAACGGCTTGCTTTGGCAACTGACTGGCCTACCAAGAAAACTATGAGCTAATTATTCAGCTATCACCTTACAATAAACTGAAGAGGAAACTAACTCCAGTGACAGGAATACTACCATACACCACGTGAGAACTGAAGTGCTGTAACATGCACATCACTGATGTATGGCTGATGAGAGACTTCTGAACATAACCAAAAGCTAGGGAAAAATGAAGCTAAATGTTTATTGCCATGATCTTGCTTGAAGGCAACAGCCCCTCAGGGTTCAAGATTCAGCTTAACAAACCATTAACAACTGCAGCTCTGGAGCAATTGAACTCTCATCATTCCCAATACACAATCCTGTTGGATTGGTCTTGAGCTGTAAAGCTGTGGCTGACACAGGACCTGGCTCCACTAATGAGCACAGTGAAAATACCTGGCTAAAGAGTATAAAGGTAAGAAACGTAGCGGGGATGTTAGTTTTTCTGATCCGCTGCTCTGTCTTACAAGGGACAGATCCACAGACTGCCCAGCACTTTGGTTTCTTAAGGAACATGCAAGCCAGTGGCAGCAGACGACCCCTCACGTGAGAGGTTTCTGTGCACCAGGCAGAGTTGGGGTGATATGTGGGGGTGTTTCTCTGCTTCTGAAAGTTGTAAATAACTTGTGCATTGGTCAAAGTATTCCCGGCTGCAGGTGAGGCACAGGCACATACTTACGGCAAAGGGCTTTCTGCAGCCTGCGGAGTTTCATGGCAGTCCTGTACGCTGAGAACCTGACGTTGTTCAGGTCAGCTGTAGGGGGAAACATTAAAATAAAAGATAAGCTTTACACCTTAGAAATAACCAGACTCACGTTGATGCTGTTAAGCTGAACTAGAAGATTATACTCATTGGTTAAAAGAACAGAGAGAAAAAAATGTTAGAAATTCTACTTCACTGAGCAAAAGCCCTCAAACCTTGACAATCAATCACCCAAAAGAAAAACACTAAGTCCTAAAGTGTTACTTCCTTTCGTTCAAAGGCACTGAACTTAAGATTACTTGAAAGGACAACATCAGCAAGCGCAGCAGTGTTGCCTGAAAATACTGCAGCCTTTCACGCCGCAGGCACTGTGCGAGATAAGAACCTGAAACTCCTCCTTGTCTGCCCGACACACCAGCCAGGCTGTGTGCAGGAAGCCCCAGGAGGAGAGCTCTGCTCAGGAAAAAGCAAGCGACTCTAAAAAAAAAAAAAAAAAATTTTACAAATAACAATGAAACTTTTGTGCTTTCCACCCAAGCAGATCCCAGCCATGCCTCAAGACTACAGCCTTCCCAGCGAGAAGCCAGCTCTCCTAGCCAGGTGAGTTCCTGGGTCCCCAGCTCTGAAACAGCAGGGAGCTGCTGGCCTGCAGCCCCACGGAAGGGAACTGGACCTGGCTAGGAATGCTGTGTGGTTATCTTCCTAGAACCTTCTCACATGGTTAAAAAAATTAGGACATTTGCACATAGAGAGTTGGGCTTGTTCACCCTGGAGAAGAGAAGGATCCGGGGAGACCTTATAGCACCTTCCAGTACCTGAAGGGGCCAACAAGGAAGCTAGGGGGGGACTGCAGGGAAAGGACAAGGGGTAACTGGTTTAAATTGAGAGCGGGGAGATTTAGAATGGATATCAGGAAGAAATTCTTCACAGAGAGGGTGGTGAGGCACTGGCACAGGTTGCCCAGAGAAGCTGTGGATGCCCCATCCCTGGCAGTGTTCAAGGCCAGACTGGATGAGGCTGTGAGCAACCTGGTCTAGTGGAGGGTGTCCCTACCCATGGCAGGGGGGTTGGAACTAAATGGTCTTTAAGGTCCCTTCCAACCCAAACTGTTCTATGACTCCAAATCCCCACTGAACGGTTTAACCAGGGCTTGCAAAAACCTCCTGCGACAGTGCAGGGACAGGCAGGGCACACAGCAAACCAGTCACAGCACACCATAGCAGACAAGCCTCTCAGAGCTTGGGAGCCTCGGTGCTGGCCATCTGAACGTTACTCAGCAGCAAATTCCAGTGACCTCCCACAGCAAGGCACAGCAACTGGTCTATAGCTTAAGAAGCAAACACCAGGCAAAACTGAAAATAAAGGAGGGGATTTGGACAAAACATGTCTTGGATCTAATCTGGCCAGGAAAGTTGATCTACTTCTGTGAGTAGACCAGCAGATACCTAAGCTGACCGTGTACAGCTCCAATCTGGGCAGTTCATCAAAGAGAACCCAGGAGAGCCATCAAGGTTGCTCTTTGGGGCGCAAGTCCATGAACCGTTTCCCAAATGGCATTGCCAGCTCCTCCCAGGGATGCCACGGGGCAGCTGCGCTGGGAGCTGATGAGTGGCAGGGGGCACTCTACTGTGCTACAGTGTGGTCACTCCCACCACTGAAAAACCAGACCACTGCTGGTTTGGCACTGGCACCCGCCCAGCTAACTCCTGGCACAGACACTCCTGGGTATTTAAGCAGTCTAGGGACTGTTCCCAACAGATCGGTTGGCATCTTGTAATTTAAGGGTTTTCTAGCGCAGAAATGGACTGTTTGTGCCAGCCAGTTTCAGCACCCGGCAACACTGTTGAATGCATTTAATTTACTGATTAAATCCGTGGGGCCTTCGGAGTTAATGATGGGAAAGCGTTTGGAAAATGTAAACTACCGTGTAAATACAAGAAGAACGTTAGCAAAATATATATACTGGCTCAGAATAAAGGTCCATTTAGCCCAATAAGCTGCTTCTAAGCCTGGCAGACTCTTAGAGAAAGAATATGATGAAAAACAGGGCAAATACAAAACAGATCCTTGCTGGCGTATGCGCTGAGGTGCTATAAAGCTGCTCGCAGTGTGGTAGCTCGGGTATAACAATTCCAACATCATTTACAATGCTGTACAGGTATAGGTAGCAAAGGGAATATAGTCTCAATTACATTAATTTTAATTAAGCTGTTCTGAATGAGTAATTTGAGGTTTGATAATTCAGTAGTTTTGTATACCTTAATGAAAACTGTGCAGCGTTTCTAAAACAAGTCTTACAGCAGAAGGGAAAGTTCCAGCTCTGTATGTTAATTCCTTTTTCTCTGAACAGTTCCACACACCTTTTTAATGGGCAGTTCTCCTGTGTATTGTTCCTGCCAGCTCCCTCTCTCACATTCATCCTGACAGGTCTAGAAGCCTTAATGTGGTGTGGAATACAGTGAGCAATTTAAACAAAGCGACTTCATCTGTCTTAAAGGGAAATTAATAAAGCAGTCCCTTGCAAACACAGTGACTTCAGTTGCATTTTGTACCCTTGCAGATCTGCACTTGTATTCCAAAAAAACAATCTATACTAGATTATGGCTAGCATTTGACAAAATGAAGAATCCTTCCTTAAATTTTCCCTGCGTATTATGAAATAGAGCTTCTCTACTTATCATTTACGTTTTAAGAAATATTAGAAACATACGCATATTTCAGGCTTTGACCAGGGCAGAAAGTATGATCCATGAAGATGCTTAGTCCTGGAAGTGCTGCAGCTTACATCTATTTTCCTGTATATGTAACACAGTAAATTTCTTCTCAACTTTAATGACACTGCTGCCAAGAAGCATCTGCTGTAAACGATCAACAAGCAATGTCAGGAGCAGAGCCCTTGTCTCAGGTTTTGGGAAAGCAGCAGCAATGTCTGCTTTTGGCTCTCCATGCTGAGGCCAAGTGTAACTGTCGCACGCCTCCACTCCCACCTTCGTTTCGGTTGTCAGCATTAGCCCATGCCCAGTCACTGTCCCCGTGTCAACTGCTCACCTCGCACCTTTGTTATGCCACCACCTCCATGCTCCTGATGGACATTTCTCTTACCAGGTGGTGACAGTGATTTGAGGTCACTGGATCTTAATGATTCAGCCTTTTCCACCCTCCTACTCCTATGAAAGCGCTGGTGGTGTCTTTCCGCCCCTGGAGCTACTGCTGGAAAGAACGAACTCGTTGCTCTGTGGAACAACAACGGGGAGCCCACGCCTCTCCTAACTGGGTTCAAAATATCTCCCTTGCTGGTATATGACCCCATTTAAATGGCCAGTGGAACATAACACTGTCAGGGAACAAGGCTTGGTCACTGGGCTCGGAGGCGCTGGAGGTCACATCACCACTAACAGCAAGGGAGGAGACCGCATAAGGCACTGCCTGGCCGAACGCCAGCCATTACTGCTGGGAACATGCAGAGGAGGGAGGAAGGAGGCTCAAGCAGCAGCAACCTTCCAAGGGACTACAGAAACACCAGTTGTTTCTCCTTCGCTGTGGAGTGGTTTCTTCCCTTCCTTGGCCCAGAGGTAAAAAAATCTGATGCTTTCTCCACTCCCAAACAGCCCATTAGAAGAGTCAGGGGCCCATTAAGCCTAGACTCCAAAGTTTTTATCATTTCCGAGCAGGTCGAAGAGCTCAGTTTACCACACGTGCTTTCCTCCTACTCCTAGAAAGTATGAACTGTCTCGTCATCCCAATGAGGTGGTCAGAGGGCTGAAAAGTCCTTGGAGCATGCCTAACTTCTGCATGCTGTTTAATGATACTCCCAGTCCTCGCTGCTCAGAAGGGAACTTTCAAGCTCTGAATAAAAAACGTAAACACTCAGGATCATAATTTGCTTATGGTCTGAAACAACAACGTTGTAGAAGAGGTCACCTGGCCTCTGGAAAGGAACAGACTGAGAAAAGGATCACCACAGGAGTATCTGGTGCCACTCATAGTTACAACCCAGAGCAAAGTGAAATCGTGGTTCTCCCATCACTCAGTCATGAATGACCTTTCTGTTCAAGGGAACATAAACCTTTCTAGGGGAGAAGATTTCAGATCATGTTACAGAAGACCCGTAAGATGGGGCACATGCTTACCGCTGGTCTCTTTGCGCCAATGGACAATTCCCACCAACTGAGCAGTAAGCTCTCTCCATGATCTTCCTAAGCTTTTCCCGCTCCTCCCACTGCCATGGTGAAAGGGGTTCAAAGTGCTAAAGCATCAGTGACCCTCAGAAATTAGGAAATCTCCTTTCGCTGCTCTCTTCATTGTAGACATAAGAACCCCCACCCTTTGCTTCATGGCCACGAATGCAGGAGAGAGAAGGTTATCTAGGGAAGTGATTTCATCCATGACCATCACGTGCCTACACCATATGAATAAGCTCATGTTCATTAATATTAATACAAATAACATTGAACAAGAACTAGTGCTCTTATTACACATGCAGCTTTAATGAAGAGGACTTCACACTGCTGAAATGAATAACTCAAATCAGAAATATTATGGAAAGATCATCTGATAATTAAATCCTAACCTCTTCTGCATATTGAGAAATCTCAAAACATAAGGGCTATGTTCTTCCTCAAAAGAGCTAACTCGGCCTCATCAACCCATTTTTCAATGTTGCATTTCTACAGTATTGTAGAAACAGCTGTAATTACACACAGCAGATCCTTTTGCCAGTGGGTAATCAGGTAAAACCCCACTCATTTGAGAAATGGTCAGTGATTTGTATCAAAAATTTGCATGACCTGCTAGAATGTCCCACTGACTACTGACACATCATCAACAATAAGATGTTATAGATTTTTTTTCTTTGTAATCCTCCCATGCTAGATTCCAGATTTGACATTGAGATTTGAATATTACTTTAGAGGAAAAACAGATCCTCATATGCTTGAGTCTCACTGCATGAAATAAGTCGGTAAGCAACTAAAAGGAAAAAAAAAAAATCAGCAGTAAGTTTTAAAAGAACATATTTAACAAGCGGTTTAGTATCCACCATGGAGGGATTTTTTTTTTTAATTCTAAAGTAGCTGCATCTATAACCCAGACAAGAGGTTTTAAGTCAGGTGTTATAACTGAACTGCTTCCCATGGTGGTTCTTAAACAGACTGAGCTCCCCTACAGCTGCTGAAAGGACTGAACAACTGGGCCGTACAGCTGATAATGTACTGTCCTCTACAACAGACTAATGTCACTGAGTGTTTAAAAGCTCTGGAATGGGTCATACTACCCCCTGTCAAGGGTTGTTCACATAATTTGTGTCTCACATGCACAATATAATCTGAAGGCATCGCAGGAAGTCCTGTCTACCTGGAAAACACCTTGGTTTTCACTGTAAAGAGGGTTACCTGTTTATACTATTGTGAATATTATTATAATTTCTTTTTAATTAATGAGGACAAAACAGTCATTTCACTTGATTTTATGGACAGAAATTTTCTCACTGCCTGGACACCATCGAGCTGAAAAGAGCAGCTTACATGCTTCAAGTAATAGCTACCTCAAGAGTGAAATTTGACGAGTTAACAACTAACTTCTTTGAAAGAAATTAGATGTCATCAGGTCAAATCCTCATCTTCATTTGATAAGATTTACAGAGTTGAGGGCTTTTTTTTTTTTTTACTCTCAGCTATTTGCAAGGGAAAAAACCTATAATGCTATACCTCTGAAGGTGAAAGGCTTACTCAACCATAGCTTGTGACATGCCCATACAGCTCTTCATTTATACACTACCTGCAGTGGATAAACTATTTTGGGAATTGCATGTCACTGTCGTCCCTGACAACGCCTACCTAACAGAGGTTAAAAACCGTTTACTGTACAGACCTGAACAGACCACAATTCTACTACCAGCCACTAAAATTTTATGTTTCACCAGACATTAATGCCACTCTGACTCTTCAAGCAGCTTCATCTCACATTGATTCAATACAGCTGCAATTCCCTGACTGGCTGATAAGAATGCTGGGTTTCTTCCTGCTGCCCAAAACCCATATATAAATCTTTTAATGATGCCCTACAGTGACATATATCGCCTCTTTAGGAATTGTAATTTAAAAATGCAAATGAGACAAATGCACAAAGGAAAGAAATTAATCAAGTAACACTGCTTAATATCAGTTGAGTCTCAGCCATTGACTCTTTTATTATAACAATAATTAATGCCATCATCCACATTGCTTTGAGAATAAATAACAGTAAACAGTGTTATTATACATACAGACATCTAGCTTCACCGCTCCATGAAACAATATGGCACGCTGCACTAGACCTGTCCCACTGAGTAAAAAAGCTGATGGTGTCTCTGCAAATTAACTGGGAGGTACCTAGGGCACCAAAATACTACTGCTTGCATCTCGATCACGTGGATGAGCACCACTGCATGTGCCAGCATCCCAATAACCAGACCTGCAAAATACTATGACTGTGAGCTAAGCTGCCTGCCATGAAACGTTCACTCTCGGATGATAATCTGAAAAAAATTAAGCAATCCCAGACCACTTTGATCCCTGCTCTTGCCATCTCTCCCTTCACCCGAAGGTCCTTGAACTCTCCCGGACAATGAAACAACAAATTCTTATTTAAATTATGCCCTGGAGCCACCATGAAGGATGAGAAAATTTTTAAGGGGGCTGTGAAAGAATGGTGCAAAAAAGCAGATTCGCTGCAGGGGAAGTGCTTTTGGAAAGAAAAGCAGCTGGAGCGGTTCTTGGTACTTTGAAGACTTTCAGAAGGAAGTTAGAAGAAATGGGAGCGGTTCATAACGGTGTAAACACAAACTGGGGGATGTCCAACAGCCTCTGAACCTTTGAGACTCACTCATCATCGATTTTAACTACCTTTCCTATGTCAGCATTTCTGTGTTGTTAGTTTATGTACCTGATCAAACTATAACAATCTCTACCAGATACATCAAATGATATAGCTAAGGTCCTTGTTGCAACTATCTGTTGCCACCCTGACTTGCCCATTAAACAACAACTAAATCATTTAATGCTGATGGTTTATTATGTACTTGTCTCCAAGTAGCCATAACTGTAAATGAAGAGTGAAAATTGCCCAGCTTGAGTCAGGAATAGATGCTTCATTAAAACTGCTAAAATTGCAATGTTGCTTAAATAATAAAGAATAATCCAGAGCAAGAACTTTAAAATCTTAAAAGGAAAACTGTCTGTTGAATGAACAACCATTTAAAAATTTGACACACAGCTTTCAAATAAAATACTTTATAAAGATACTAGTAATAATGATAAACGGCCACGTTTCAACAAATGAGCTCAAAGAGAATTTGAGAATACTTTCTTCATGAGCAGGTTATTTTATAATTTCTTCCTTTGGGTTCTTTGTGCTTTCTCTGATGCAGTCCCTATTGAAGACAAGACACAGGACTTCCTGGACCAACAATCTGATCAGGTACAAAAGCGTAAGTAGCATGCTCCTACCTTCTATTATTAGCAGTAAATAGTGCTCCCAAGTAATTTAGCTTCATTTTTAGAAATACCCAATACCGAGACAGAAAGCTGAGCCAGTGAGTTTGAAACTTGGAAGTCATCTAGTTTAACAAATTGTAATGCAGCAATTTGTAGGTGTGTGAATTGAATATGTGAAGAATAAAACTAATATTATTTCTTTTTCTTATGGAAGTGTCTCTTGTGTCTCAAAGACATAGATTAGAAACATTACCTTGTTCCAGGATGCATCTTCCCCATTCACTTAAAAAAATTAAGCTTTCAGTAAATTGTAAGAATTTAAATCACACATAAGGATCCCCTAGGAAATTATGATACACTGGCATGTACAGAGAGCTACATCACATAGCTCAATTATTCCCTACAGGCTAAGTGTAGGAGTTGGAAAATGGAAATGAAAACTCTTGACAGCATTGATGTGCTTTGTCTCACTTTTTTGCATTTACCTGGATTGCAGAATTCATGTTTTCTACCAGATTTTTAAAGCACATACATACTAAGGTCTTTACTAGCTTCTTCATATGAATGAGGAGCAAAATTTGGATCCTAACGTGGGGAAAAATACTAGGTTCCAATGAATACGCGACACAAAATCCACTTTAATATCTTCTCAGATAAAATATTACTGAACAGTCTGAAAAGACTTCAAACATCCCATTATTACCGTTTTGACCTGAGGCAAAGCAAAGCACTGAAAATACATCAAGGGTTCTGTTCAAGACTAAACGGGTTATGCTTGTATTATGCAATTTATATGAGAGTTAGGCAATGATGAATACACTCAATTCAAAAATAAAATAAATTGGTTGGTTATTCAGTAGCACTTTCATCAAAGCTTCACCCCATGTGGCAGTGCACAAAGAATCACCTTGTCTAATCTGTCTTCTACACACACGAACACCTAATTTTACTAATAAAAATAAACATTATGCAACTTTTACTAAAATCAGCTTCAATATTAATGAGCATTTTATCTTAACCTTGAAAGAAACGAAACTAGCCAGAAAAATTACTTCCTTTTTGGACATTTCCTTGTTCCTGAGAAGGAAGACAGCAGGATTTTATAAGAGAAAGAAATAAAATCTGCCTAAACATGTTCCTTCTCTATGCAGTAAGAAAAAAGGGTATCTTAAACTTTTGACATTTTGGTGATACTCACAGTGATAAAACTCAGTTAAACTAAATGCAAACTGACTTCAGCAGTCACGCATCTTTTAAACAGTTGACCTGAACCCATCAGGACACTTTTCTGCCTTACATACAGTTCTCTTCACTTCTTGATAATCAAGAGTACTCAAGCTGAAACAGGGTAACACCAGTAGAAAAGCAGTTACAAGAGGACTTTAGGTCTGGCCAACAACCGTATCAGAAACATCATGCAATCTCTGGGTCAAAGAAGGCTGCGGAGGCAGAATGAGGTTCAATTAATAGGGAACTGTCTGAAGATCTAGCTGTATTAAAGGGATGTCTGCATGTGCAATTGCTATTTATCCTGAATATTTTAAAACACTCACCTGAAGACTAGAAATATAGACACAAACAGGGCAATACGTTATAATTAAATGGCAAGTCAATACTTGTCTGCTTTTGCATTTGGTTAGCCTGAACTTATATCCCTTTTTGATATACACAGCTGTATTCTGGTTAATTTTTAAACAAATTGCTGCCACAATGCTAATACTACAAGGAAAAAGAATCTTCACACTATTTAATTCCATTTTATCATTATCACTATTCTAAAATACTTTTGGTATGCCTTTAACTGCACAGCATCATAGAGATACCTGAGTTAGCCTGAAATAGATTATGCTGGCATAATTAGACTGTTTTCAGCAGCTATACTAGAGTTTAGCAGGAGATAATTTAAGCTATTTTTCACCGTGGTAAATAAGCCTGCACCGAATGCTAGATTTGACTGCCCTAGTGCTCAGACTAGCTTGTTTAAAGCTGGTTTATCTTTGTGTGCTGTACAGACATAACCTCCTTATGAATGCAGCATATTCAATGATATTTCTTTTAGAGAAATAGCTTAATTTTTATTATATCCTCTATTATTTATTAACAGAACCATTAAAAGCAAATAGTTAGCTATTAAATGGTCTGCCAAGTAGCCTATACTAGAGCATGGATTGACCTATTTTATCTGATGGATGTGCTTCTGTTAATAAAATCCAAAGCTGCTAAAAAAAATAAATAAAAACACCACCCCTCCACCAGAGGCACATCTGAAGTCATAATAAGCATGCAATTTGGGTATTCAAAATGACATCATGACAGCTGCCATGCCTTCCAAGTATTGAAAGTGCTTTAAAAATAAAGCAGTGGTAATGCAGTTTGGCAAATTGCTTCAATTGGCTTCCTACCATCCAAAAGTCAACATTAACAGCAGCTTGGTTTGATTTTTTCATCTGCCTTTTGTGAAGTAGATTACACAGTGAAAAGATTGAGGATTTTTTTTCTTTCAAATTTCTGTCCCGGACTTTCAGTAAGAGTTTGCAACAATGAACCCAAATTACTTTGTAAACCCAGCGCACATTCCAAAAGTGCTAATTGAAATATTATTTTTTCCCCTGCATGTCTGAAATGTGTTATCATGCCTTACATATTTCCCTTGCAAGAAAATTAACCTTGATAAAACACTGTCTCTCGTTTTCATTTCTTTTTTTTTTTTTTTACTTCTTCTGGAAATCTTTGCCTTAATAATTCATTTGATTGGGAAAAACCCCAAATAAGAGGTAGAGGCATCTTACCTAAAGACTGGTAAAGCTCAGTCATCTTGGGATGATCCCAGCAGGTTGTTTGTGTCTCATGGCTACAATACAAAACATGAAAGTTAGTAAAGTAAAATTTCTGTCTCCACTACACAGCGTGTGGTCCAGGTTGCACATCAGAGTACGGTGCCAGACCACAGCTAGCAGCCTGAGCGGCTCTGGCGGGGGTCTTGGCAGCGGTAGGCACATCTTCTTTCAACATGAGACGTTCACTCGGAGCACTGTATTTAGGCATGGGCTCAAGAAAGAAAATTAAAAGTAGCTCTAATATTAAAAAGACAGCAAGTATTCAGATATGCCATAATGTTTTGGGGCATCTGTAAGCACACCGACCAATTCTTAAAAAGTCTTTGTTTCATACGGATCCTTCTCCAGTTCCTCCAAACCCGGGACCAGGTGTTTAGAAGGGTTCTTAAAGCATTTATGGAAATTCTGACTAGATGCTGAGATCCACGGTATTTTTGACCTGCTTTACCCTACATGCTCTTTGCCATGTGGTAGGCAAGAGCTATCCCATGCAGCAGCTGCAATCCTTCCTTTCGGTCCAAACATCTGCTCTACAATCCCCACGGAACAGCCTGTCGACCCACCACTGGCTTACTCCGCTTTTCAGGCCAACGCGCTGCACCCCCCATATTGACTATTGCCGCTCCTCCTCTTCCCTGGGATTCCCAGGCGCTTTCCCTCGCCCCCGAGGTCCCTACGCAGGGTCAGGCAGCAGAGCTGTTGGGAGGCCAAGGAAAAGCTAAAGCGGGGTTATGAAACGCTGCAGTATGACTAGAATGTAAACTGGACAGTCCCTGTACTGAGGCTGGCAGTCTTCAGCTTCACAACACAACACGCCAAAAGACAGGCGGCGTGAGAAAGCCAGCAAAAGAAAGTGTCAGCGGGTGTAGTAGCAACTCACGTCTCCTGAGCTTACACGTCTTACGATTTTTTTTCTAAATGACAGCATAGCTAATGTGATCATGTTTCCATTAACGTAGAAAACTTGAAAGAAAATTCTCCTTATCTATCCTACAGCCAGTACAGTCAGGGTCACCCGCACGGTTCAGGTACACTGAAAGACAACATCTCGGTTCCAACATGCACACATCATTGGTGAGAAACTATGCAGGAGCGCAGGACCTGACCCACAGCGCTGCGGAGTCCCTGGAGCACACAACGTCCAGCTCCAAGAGACAACCACAACCCGTCCAGCGGGTACACCCCAGGTGCACTGGAAGACTGATACAGCGAGGTCGCTTTCGAGTCCAAACAGTCCCCGAGTTCTCTTTCTGATGCAGCCATGTGCCCAAGTACACCTCTAGCCTCTATTGCCTAAGGAGGGGTAACATTTTCAACGAGTGACTTGAACACCACCCCTACCCAATGAAAAAAAGGAAACAACGATGTGTTTTCTCAGTATGACTTAGTTTTGATCTTAAAAGACAGGCTATTCATTTGATCCATGTGAATACTGTCCCAGTAACCTCTCTATATTCAGTAGCTTACTGGACCTAATATTTCCAGATTTTGCCCTGTAACTGCACGAAAGAACAAAAGGGATCAAAAGTACTAACCATAAAGACAGAATGCGGCCATAGCGCCGCCCTAGTTGAGCACAGGCTTTTAAACAAGCCTTGTCTCACCAACCTCAGCATCCCCTACCCTTCCTAATTCCTGTGGTGGCTGAAGCCGTGGAAGAGGGAGCAAAACTAGAAGAGCGAAAGCAGTCTTGTTCTGTGCTCTGGTAAAAGAGTCATGCAAAGGGAGGTGGCTGCAATCACATTCAGAAATCTGATCTTGGTCTGCTGTGTTTTTTAAATGCAGAAACTAGGTAGCTTCAAGTGAAAACCTGCAGATCTGAGCCATCTCACTTCCTACCACTACTGGTATGGGCAGGTCCTGCAGACAGCACGTAGCACCAGCAGCTTGTACCATACCTGGGTATGAAGCACATTTTTGAAGAAAACCAGAAAAAACAGTCTCCTTTACACACCGAGTCCCTAAAAACTTAACTACCAGAAGCCTCTACTTATACAACAGCAGCCCAAAGGAAAAGCAGAAGGCAGCGTATTCATCACAGAACAACCCTGTAGCCAGAGATGCCTCAATTCGAGTGAACAGACGGCAGACCCAAACCGCATTCAAACCCACAGACCCAGGACTGCAGTTTGTTCACAGCCAATGTCAGTCCCAGATCAAGAATTCTTCAGGCATGAGTCTGACCATCCTGGCTAGCTTCCCCTCAAACAGGTAGCCCCAGAAGCGGGGGATATTTGAAGAGCAATTGTACTATTGTTTTACTACATGATTTAGCATACAAACATGAGAAACGGAACTTAGGCACACAGTTACAAGCAACTCCTGAAAATAATGTGCCTAATGTTCTCTATGAAATGAGTTTGGCAGCCCTACATTGTTCTGTGGATAAACTAGACCCCTCCAGACTCCTTAGCTGTTAAACTGGTAGCCTTCAAAAGCACCGATTCCCCACTGAAACATTTAGAAGCCATCAGATATCTGGCAAAGGTGTATCTATATAGGACTGTGGAATCCCATGTGTGTGTTAGATAGAAGGACAAAAGGATCCTCTTAGATGTGGAAAACTGTTATGGTTAAGCAGCATTACACTGCTGAGTAATTTATTCCTTGTTTATTTTCATTTTTAATGGTAAGTCCTAACCATGTATCAGTGAATTCAGTGTGTATGGTTTAAGCTTACGGCACTTACTAATCTTCCTGGAAATACATAACTGATTTTCCCCAAGACCTTGCAAATAAAACTTCCAATGCCAAAGTAATATTGGACTCCAACTGTTTTCATATATTTTTAATATGAATAACCCCAAACCACTACTTGGTGTGCTTTTCTTCCACGGTATAAGATTAATTCCCCTGGAGACGCACATTTTGTAAGGAATTATTTTATTCGCTTCATCTGCAAGCGACTAAGACTGAATCTGCAGGGTAGGTGCATTTTCCCTCTTCCCCTCCCCTCCCCCTTTGCTTTATTTATAGAAAACTTAGTTTCAACTTAGAGGAAAACCCCCTTCCATTAGGCTGGAAAAGTCAAGTCAGTGGAGACCCTAAATCTTATAACCATACAACCATTTAGGTTGGAAAAGACCTTTAAGATGACAGAGTTCAGCCACTAAACCACGTCCCTAAGCACCACACCTCTTGCCCCAGCCTCCTTCCCAGCAGCGACTGCCCGCGGGGCAGAGTGCCACGCTCCAGCTGGTACAGCCACCCTCGGCAACTCAGCAGAGACCACCCAACCTCGCACCCTGACGGCGAGACCCAGCGACGGGCTCGCGAGCCTTCCGCACACCTCCACGCTCTTGCGAGAACAAACAAGTGTTTTTAAGGGCACTGAGCCCGGGTGGCTGTGAGTTCTGCCGAGGTCGAGAGCCCGTCCCGAGCCAGGGCAGGTTGTGCCGGTACTTTACATGCGGAACACAAGAAGGCTGCAGCTATTTCGCTCCAGCTAAGAGGCATTCGCCTCTTAACTTTCTGAGCTGAAAACGCTCCGTTATCAGCGATTCCGCACACAAGGGCAGCTCCAGGAAAGGTTAGATTCCATCGAGGTTATTCTTCATAAGCCTCTTTGCCATTTTCAAAGGCCATTTAATTGTGAGCTGTGGGGTTGGACCGGTGGGGGAGGATTTGTGTGTATGCCCTTATTGTGAACACCGTCTGAAGCGAAATGCCAGCTCAGCAGTTTCAGGCAGCCTCAACCACACTTGGGAATGCTGTAGCATCCTTAATAGATCCGCAGCAAAGCGTTTGCCAGAGTTTCAAACTCGGGTGAACAAGGCCCTTTACAGCTTGCAAGCCAGGAAGACATGAAAAGTGTAGTGAGAGTCCTCTTGACTAGCAGCAGCTAAAGCAGGGTGAGAATGTGTGCAGAAAAAAGCACTCCAGATGCTTTTCCAACGAACCACCAACATGAAGAGGCATCGGTGCACGCAGCCAGTAGTTTTGCAATACTGCACGTGCTCAGAGGATGCACTTTTCAATTTGGCTCTACACCTGGGTCAGCTAAATTGATCACTAGCGTTTAAATCATGGACATATTGCAACAAATAAAAATATAAGTGAGCTCACATGGTGTATTCTCTTTCTTGCTTGACTTAAGCTGCAAAGGTGGAAAGGAAATTAAAACCGGGCCCGAGAAGGAGAACAGCAGCAACGGCTAATGGTGACACCTAGGCGCTGGTGTGACTGGCACGCTAAAGGCACTGATAATTCGGTGGGATGAAAGCATAGTCTTCACTTAATACATCCTTTGGGAACCGCAGGACCACTTCATTAAAGGATGATTATATTATATTAGCAAGGATAATTTTTATGTGGGGAATTCTGTCACACGATGCCCGTGTGAACTCCGCTGTTCCTGCCAACAGCAGAGAGATTTGTCTCATCGCTGTCAGCAGAGCCAATAACACGCTGGATTGAAAGCCTGAAATCAAGAGGCGGTACCCTAACTGACACACTAGCTGAATTACAGTCCCCTTGTTACAACCTGATCAGTTTGGACAAAACCCAAGTTATTTTATCTTCCTTCCTTTTATATCACTTCCGAGCAACACCAGCAGAAGGAGGAGTGGAGAGCAATGCTTCTCCCCCTCCCCTCAAATTCCTGCACAAATTCCCCCCCCAAACACTCCTCTGCAAGCCAGGTTGAAGCATTTGCAAACCTTTTAATTGTTCTTGACTGCACTTTTGGTTTTTTTTTGGTTTGTTTTGGTTTTTTTTTTTTTAATTTAATATATATCTAGGATTCAATCTCGTGTGTCTTCGTTGCTTAGCTGGCGAGTCTAGAATTTTAGATTGCAACTGCAGATTCCTTTTTAAACTCTCACATCTCCTGCACTGGTGATATCAGAGCCAGTTCTGCTGCGCTTCTCCCCTCACCCTTCCTTAGAAAAGGCTACGTGAACTAGATGCACATCAATGTGCAGAGAGTAAGAAACTCCACCAGGTAGCAAGAACTAAGTAGTTACATACGCTTATGAAAAAGACAAAATTACAAAGCACTGAACTGATCCGTTTTCAAACAACACAATTTACAACACCTTTCACCTTTTGGCTTTAAGATGAATGAAACGTTATTCCAACTATGTTATGACTGTCTTCAAAAAAGCCAAAATAAACATGACGGAGTTGTTTGGATCTTACTAAACTCGGCTAAATGCAGTTGAAGTTGTTTGTATGAACAGACAACACCGCTCATTTAAAAGAAAAGATGTTCTCAACAGTGATTGCAAGGGAGATTTGATAGTTGTCTTTCCACAGCCTTTCATTAATTCCTCAGATAAAACAAGTTACTGCTACGGGAAGTGTAAAAAGGTGGCACGCCTTTGTGCTTCACAAAGGACTGCTGTTTTCACCCGTAAATCTAGAGACGACTGATCTGTGCAGACATTATTTCTGTTCAAGCCAGTGTCTTTTCAGCAGGAATTTGACTTCAGCATCCTTTATTGGCTTTCGCCAGGTTTATCAGACTGCTGAAGGTAGGCACCAGTATGTATTACAGTCTCTTGTCGATAGTGGAAATGAATAGTAGAACAGCAAATACCAACTGCCAAGTACCGAACAGTAACTATTTTATTCTTTTTTCTTTCCCCTTCTTGATGTTAAACATTTATTTGCCCCCCTGTCACGGGCAGACTCCCGCTCGGTGGCTTAAGGCTGGGTGAGCCGTCCCGGTCTGTCTGCTTTCCCGACCCTACCCCCTCCAACTGCTGCCACAGCCGTGTCACCGCAGGGTCTTCCCCGACCCGGCCTCGGGCAGCCACGGCCGCAGCCAGCCCTAGAAGGTCAGGGATCCTACACGGAACCACCGCCAACCCGGCCCTGCGGACACCGCTTCTCGGCCCGCTTTCAGCTTCAGGTGAGCGCTGGGGACACCGCTGGCGTCCCAGGCCGCCAGATGTTTGACACTGGGTATTAACGGACAGCGCAGCAAGAAATGCAGCGCCGGACAGAGCCCCTTCCCAGCTTCTTCTGCCTGGTCACTCGGCAGATGGGTTTCCAGGCACGGAATCCCTGGGAAAAGTAACGCGCGCGCCCCCCCTCCCCCCCCCCCCCCGACACGGTCGCCTTCAGGGACGCCGCCGAAGTTCACTCCCGCGCCGAGCCGAGCCACACCGTACGCTGCCCCTTGGAGCCTCAGCAAGACCGACAAGCGCCGGTTCCCGTCCTTTCGGCGTGCCCCCCGCCTCCGGCACGTCGTTTCCCGGCGCGACTCCAGGCTCCCACCCCGCCCGCCCGCCCACACCTGCACAGGTACAGCCACGCCGTGCGCAACCCCGCATCGCCGTGCCCTGCTCCCGCTCGGCGCGACCCCACGGCTCCGAGCCCCCGGGCAGCGCGCTGACCGCTCCCCACCGCGGGCTGCACAGACCGCGGCTCGCCACGCCGCCGAGCGCGGGAGGCTGCCGGGCACTCCGTTCCAGTGCCCGACAGCCCCATCCCGGCTGCTCCCGCCGGCACCTGCCGCCCCCTCACCCCTTCAGCTGCCCTCTCACCCCTTCAGCTGCTCCCTCATGGCGGCGACTCCTCGGCGGCGGAGACGGCGGCGCCGCGGAGGCAGAAGCTGCGCGGCCGCCCCAGCGCCACTGCGGCCGACCCGCCGGGAGGGCGGGAAGGAGGGAAGGAGGGGGCGGCGCTCCGCCGGCCCGGCCCCGCGGGGAGCGCCCCCCGCACCCGGCCGCCTCTATCGCTGGGCTGCGGGCTTTGATGGGGTGTCTCACCCCCCTCCCTTGCCCTGACGCGTCTCTCCGGGATGCGACGGCCTGAGGAAGCCCTTGGGGTTTCCCTGGTCTTGGGGGGGTGTGTGTGGGTGCTCGGGGGCTGGCGAAGCGGTTTGCTGGTTTGGGGAGAAAACTTAATTAAAATATGCACCGAAGCTGGGACGGATTTGAAACGGGCCTGGACGCGGATTTTCGCCTCGCAGCTGTTAATTTCGGCGCTTAAAATGCCGAGCGGTTTATTTGCGAGTGAAGGGAGGTGACCACGGGCTTGCCTCGGCCTCGTCGGGAAGGACCGGCTTCTCCCCCGGAATTGCCGGAGCAGAAGGAATCGCTCGGCTCATGCTGAGCAACTGTCGCAACGTTTCTTTGTATTAATTCCTACTTACTATTCTGTACGCAAATAAAAACTAACCATCTCCTACTTTCACGAGCATTTCAAGTCGGCGCAGCCACCCTCCTCTCTCGCAAGTTCTGCGTCTACATCCTTTACCCGTCAAAATAAAGCTGCGTAGAGATCCGAGTCCGTCACGCAACCAAGTAGTTTTTCAAGCCTCACAGGCTGTGCTTTCTCGGGAAAGCCACCCAAAAGAGTGCCTTTCAAACGTGCAGTCACCGGTTTTACACTGGGAAGATGCAGGCCCAGAAGCACGAAAAAATGATGGCACCCATAGTGTCCGTCCCCCACAGACTGCTTTCCCACTCCACAGGCTTGGTGGTTTTTAGCCCCAGGATCAGGATATTTAGGGCTCCCTTTAAGGCTCCAGGTAGCTGGGTTATCTGATTTTAGGAAAAGCTCAACAAGCTGTTGAAGAAAAGCCCTCATGGTTTGTTTTCTTTTCCCTAGAGCCATTAAAAGTGTGAGATGCTCCAGGCCCAACGCCTCAGGCCCTCAGACGCAAACATAAAACCTAATGGAATGAAATGTTAAATTCTCATAGTTTTCAAACAATTTAATCTGTTTTAAAAGGTCTAATTCACAGTTTTCAGTTACCTATGATCTGCAACACAACACCAACATGAAAAGGGGATTAATTTGTGTGTAACCATAAATCGCCACGTTAAAGCTTATTAGAGTTGGCAAGGTTTTTCCATTCGCTGTGGTGGACCTGGTGTTGGATCAATGGCTGTATCAGTTTTACATCAACATCCTCACCTTCTCCCATCTTTAAGTTTTAAGAAGTGAGACACCTCTCTAAGACTTTAAAACAGGGGCATCGCTTGGGAGGAACCTCATGGCCTATTACAAGGAGAGAGCGCTGCCCTGTCATTCACAGGGACCCTGTGGAGGCAGAGGCCTGGCTGTTTCACACCAAAAGCGGTTTGTTTTCCTCCAAAAAGCATCTAGTGCTGATACTCTCGATACACATTCCTTCACTTCTTACTGTTTCTGGTGCTTCCTGGTCTGCCTTAACAGAAGCTTGATGCTGCTATTACTATGTTGGTCTTCTTTCCCATACAATAGTGCCAAGTAATAAGAATTTTAAAACCAGTTTGAATTTCCCATACTTTGCATAATCTTCTTTCTCCTTGAGTTACAAATAAAGCATTGTATTCAATTAGACTCACAGCAGGTGAAAACCCCAATTAGTGAATCCATTTTCTTGGCTTTTTTCCCCTACCTTACACCCACACACCACTTAAAAAAAAAAAAAAAAAAAAAAAAACCAAACCCAAAAAACAATAAAGGGGAACTCTGAGTCACTGCTCAATTGAAAAGCAAATTAACCCTTTGATCTCCCAAATCAAACTATTACCCACTCAAGAACATCCAGGGGACAACAAGGATGTTGAAGGATTAAGGGATTAAGGCCTATTGACTTTATAATTTGATTTTATAAAAAAAAAATCTCTATTAATGTAGTTCTGATTGTTGTCTCCAAATTTCCAAAAGCTTTTAGCTGCTTTGATTGACCTCAAAATTATACTTTTGCCATATAATGTATGCAAGTAATACCACTCTTACTCCATATTATTTTTAAACTAACCATAATCTATTATAAAAATATAATTTGTTTGCAGTGTAAATGGTGACTGACTTCGACATTTGTAACTGAAGCCAATCTTTATGCCATACTTAATTTTAAGCCATTTGGTTGATAAAAGACAGTTTTCTTCCTGTAGAAAACAAAACAGGATTACAGAGCAAGCAGAATTTTAACTCCCTGTGGTGCTTTTCTTATCCAAGGGCTATTCAAGTCAATTTGTGCAGCTACACAGAGACCTTAATCAAAAGGAGAACAGAGTTTCTTTCTTTTATACTGTAGGCTTGTCCTGGACTATATCTAAGCAAGTGTCTGTGTCTCTCTCTTCAACATCTAACAACGTCAGGTGCTTAAAGGGAAATCATAGCCCCATAATAAATAAGGGATACTAATTGGAGACTGGCTTATTACCCCAAAACTCTTTCGGGGTGGTGGGGCGGGGGGATGAGGGAGTGGACGTGCAGGTAGTCTGACTGCATCGCTTGTTGTCCAAGTGGTTACTGGTATGTGTGCATTTGAGAAGGCTGATTTTTCAATTTTAACATGTTCTTCTCAGAATTCTGTACCTTTTCTGTGCAGAAAGAGCCACACGGACACATGCATTAAAAATAATAGCATGTTATAAGACTTATGTTAAAAGCTTATAAGACTTCATAGGTCATCATCACTACTCCGTATTACAGACAGATATAGAAACCTGAACGCTGAAATGCGTGGGGACTTGCCTAAAACCGCTTAGTAGGGCAGACGTTAAGTGCACAAGTCTGCTTGCGAGTTTAGCACTTGCGAGTTAGAAAAATAAAGAGACATTTCTTTAGTTTTACTGTCACTGAAAGTGACAATACAACATTTTCCTATTAACTAAGTCTTGTTTCCGTAGTTCTGTGAAGCAAATAGTCCTCCCTGCAAGTGTGGCTTTACTATTTCACAGTTATCTGGGCAGTGGATTAGCAACACTTGCCTTGCATATAAGATGATGTTGTGGTGCCTTGTGTCAGGCCTGCTAATCCTTTATGCTGTTTGAATCTATTTTCTTTTTTCCTGGTGTAAATAAATACTAGGAATCACTTGGGATGGCACGATGACACTTTCCTAGATCATCTGTCTTAAATACGCTCCAAGGGCTGACACCTCCAGGATTTTTTCTTATTTGTTGATAGCTCCCTCAGAAGAGCCAAGAAGAGAACACTGGTTTGGATGCTCCTGGTTTGTTGTTGTGTTTGTTTTTTTTTTTTTTCAATTTTATTTTTTGGCTGTTTGGCACATTACCACTGTAAGCACATTACAATACTGTAAATGCAGTGAAGAAAATAGTTTTGAAATTCTGCATTCACTTTCCCCAACACTGCACTGTAAATTAAAAAACTACTAAAACATTCATAGCTTTTATCTTGTTCGTTCATAACTTATAACCAGTTATTTACACTACGGGAGAGTTGGGGAAGGAGCACACCACTTTCTGGCCAGAGGGAAACCCAGTCTGTGTCCTGTATGAAGGGAGATTATCGGGTGCTTCTTCTTACACAGGGCTCGTTCTCCACACTGTAAGGTAGCCAGGTAACCATCGAGTGGAGCTCACGTGAATTTACCTGACATGTTTCACTGAGATGCTCTTGGAATACACAGAGTGGGAAGAGGAATCCTTATTATTATTATTTTAATAAAACTAACTCTGCAGTAAATACTACAGAGCTCGCAGCAATTCAATGCACGGTATGGAAAGTATTGGTACACTGCATGCGTGACAGGAGTACGTCTGTTCCTGCCGAAGGCGCAGCGGCACAATCTCTGCGCTCCTTGGGGCTGTACCTGCTTTTACAATTGTAAAGACACCTGATTAAAACTGAAATCTTAGTCACCCTTTGCGATAAGTATCACAGAGCCTCGGGAGCAGTCTGTGTGTGCCTTATGTCGCACCACATTGCATGCTCTTGATAAAAGATGAGTGAGAGGATGCCTGACACTTTGGATCTATTAGGTATATGTATGAATTTCATCCTGTTGAAATCTTGGAAAGGCTGATGTGGAGAGGCTGCATTTACTTTTTTAGCTGTCAGTGACAATCTAGACAGTAGCAGAGTGTGTGGTCAGTCGACTGTCAGGTGTGTGACCCTGAGAAGAGTGAGACTGCGGTTCAGTACATATATCGCTGGGTGCGCTGGATTGCACGTGTGGGTTCCACCAGGTTTATGAGCTCTTCAGGTAAGCACCTGTAAACACCAAAAGCTCTTTTCTCCCTTCCATACCAAAACCACTAGCAATAAAGAGAATTAAGAAAGGAATAACCCCTACTCTTCTGGGATGGAGATGAGCTGAAGTGTTAATAGTCCCAAGAATGAGAAGATTAAAAAGCATAATGCTGTCAAAATGTGAGATAACTGAAAGTATTGAAAACCCCTGTGATGTAAGGCTTTTGGAAATCTAACAAAAACAACCCAAACTGTAAAAAAAGACTGAGTCTACCAGCAGAAAATTTATGCCAAGCAAAACTGCTTGCTGATCTTTACAATCTACAAATAAGACCTGAAAAATAATAATTATACCATAGTAAATTCTTGGTTTGAGGAATCTGTATTGACAAAATGAATGGTTAACATTTCAGGGAGTAAGGCTGAGAAAAAAATGCAGGCTTATAAGGATAAATTAAACAAAACAATGAAGGTAAACTCTGTTTCTTACTTTTCTTTGCATGCCCAGTTAGAAATACATGACTGTTTTGCCTCCTGGGGGATTAAAATAAACAGGATTTCATGCAGTCTTTTTCTTACTGACTCTCTTTTCACCTCAAAATCTTTATTTCCCTGCATAAAATTATGTGTTGCAAACACAAAAACTGGCTTCCCAAATCATTAACTTCTCTACTGTTTCCTGTCAATGTATAGATCTCAGTAGCACGCAACCCTGCGTCTGGCAGTCCTGCTTCATTCAGGGCCCAGAAAATCTGATGCAAGCTACTGGTCTCCACGCATTCCTGGTCCCTAACAAGCAGCCCTTTCTTCCAAAGTCTTCTGCAGACGTTAAAGGACAAGCATGCCTTCCTTTTTTACTGATGTACTTTCGGTTTGCATTCCATAAAATACGTATTTCTGACACTATCAAATTTTATTTTTTTAATGAGAAATATCATACAAACAGAAAAGGTTTTCTTTCATTTAGGACATAAATGTCTCTATGCAAATATTATGTGGAAGAGAAAATACTCATTTAGGGGAAAAAAGCCATTTGGATCATGCTAGGAGATTGCGTACTGGGATGTTCTGATGGTATGGCTGCACTTAGTAAAAGGACAATGAAATCTATTGCATTTTAAGACAGCTATACACAGTCAGGTTCCCAATCAGACCACTAGCTAAGCAAACTTGGCACCTTTGAATTAATGCATTCATTTTTTGATGTCTATATTTAGCAATGGTTGCTTTGCTGT